>OX608079.1:11212690-11440578 GCA_951509765.1 Sphenella marginata | reverse complement strand
CATACATATAATTAGTTATATATATATATATATATGTATTGACATATACATACATATACTTTATATATATAATTTTGTTTTATATTGTTAATCAGTCTGTTGATTTTACTTTTTGTTTTAAGCTTGCCTTAGCTATTTTGCTCATTAGCTTACGCTTCTTCGTCCCTTCGTATTCTTATCCTTCTGTATGCTCCTCGTTCGCTTCGTGGATGGGTATGTAGGTACATCTATTGGTGGTCCTGAAAGGAAATAAAACAAGAGTTGAAAAACTAAAAAATAATATTTGGACACCCCATTAAATTTGTCATTGAAATTTAAATAAGAGACTGACCACTAAATATTGATTTCAACTCGATAATGATTTGTCATTGAAACGAAAATGTATAAAAAATATGACTGATTTATCTAGATATAAAAATATAAAATGTCATTAATTTCAATTTATAGCAAACAAATTTCTATTGCTATACAATCAAAAAAAAAAACATTTAGGTAAACAGGGTCCTAAAAACTTTTGATTTTTAGGAGAGTTTTACCTATAGGGGCATTCTGGTAGGAAGGTGCTAGTTTCCATGATCCAACTAACAGATTGTGTCTTATACCAGTTGATTTCTACTTTTTGCTCGAACATGTTCCGCTTTTATTGTTGTTGTAACAGTGACTCTACCTAATCCTTACATACAGCACAGATCCGGTCGTTTTTGAAAAAATTCTAAAGTAGGGCGTTATTGAAATTAAGCCAAATATGTACAAATATAGTAATCAAACGATCCAAGATTCCAATAATGGTAATTTGGAAATCGGGTTGAATTAAAAAAGACACGTTTTGGCCTCAGTAACAATAAACGAAACCATATTTGTCATTTTAAGTATTTGTGAAGAGATACTTGCACTTAAAGTTGACAATTTTCTGTCATTTTCATGTGGTTGTTGTACCCTACTAGACCGGCCTAACCACACTCACTAATACATGCAAGCGAAAATTGTAAATTACTAACACACACAAAGCCTTCTTTCAAACTTTGCTTTTTCTTTTTCTTTGTGTTTTTTCTTCTTTGAAAGTGTGAGCAAAATGCAACTGCGTCTTTAAAATATGTAAAAAATATTAAAAAAGGAGTTTAGCTGTGAAATTACAACTAAAACGCCTTGATAAGGAAAGTATATAGTGCTTATAATTGTTATTTAACAAGTGAAGTACTGTTTTGAATATTTATGCACCAAATTTGTATACTTTCAGAGGGACGAGCACATCAAGGAAACTTTGGGCAAATGGAATAAAATCATACTTTTTCAAACATTTAGTGATAGAAATATGTATTTGAAGAATTTATTTATTATTGTGAACGTGAAAATTGTACAATTTCGACTTATATTAAACAATAAAAACCAAATCTATTAATACAAACAATTGTCTTTTCATAGTTAGCTATATATAAAGTTTGCGTCATTCATAACCATTAGCGCTGGCTTGCGTTTGCATTATACCTGACTGTTAGCGCTAACCAAACTTTTCATTATTGATAACATGAGTGAAGAGTACAGATTTATGTGGTTTTACATGCGTTAGAATGGGATGCGGTATACGTACGTGTGCAAAAAAACAACAAAGACACGGTTAGATTTGGCACACTGCTCTGCAGAAACTAATTGAGAAATATATGTAAAAATAACGCAAACACAAGTTAGGCCGAGAGGTTATCTGACGAGTCAGATAACCTACAGCTGTCTAGTAGGGTAATCACACAAATCAGGATTTGACCTGGGTCATTTTTGGTTTTTTTTGCTAATGACTGAAACAAAAAGTAAAGTCGATTTCGCAGCATTGATACCGAGGTCAAAACACTTTTTCACTTTTTTGGCTCAGCCTAATGTGCCATTACAACAACCACATGTAAATGACAGAAAATTGTGAACCTTAACTGCAAATAACTTTTGAATGGTTGAAAACAACAAAAATCTCATTTCAGATTCTAAATCTGATAATTCTTTACGACCGTACACATTTTTGGATGCGTATTTAACACTCGGCACCGGTCGGAAACAATTCCCCTTGTTAACTCAACTTCAAAAGCTCGAGTAAACTGTGGAACGTAATATCCCATATTTGGTTCCTACTGGGTAAATGTATTTTGAAGATGATGTATACATATATGTATGTAGATATCTGCCACCCTATGTACATGGCCCGAAGTGTACGCACGTAATTCATTGTGCTACGTTGCCACTTTTCTGTGATGGCACTTTGAACAAAGATTTTGTTTTCTACTACAGCCCTGCACACTTATATATGTACATATTTTTGTAAAATTGAATAAATTATAAATTATTAAACTCACTATTCGCTTTGTAAACCTTTCCACCACGGTGTTGTGTTCTTTATTTGGCTGCTGCACTATATTTTCACTTTGTAGATTTAGTTTTATTGAAAACTGGCAAATATTTTTGGTCACTATTGCTCTCACTCTATCTTGTACGAAATTCCAATTGTATATGCGAATAATGGTGTGTCGCTTCTTATACATATGTATAGTTGTTTTGTATACGAACGCACAATGGCTGGCAGGCAAATAACGATTTTTCTTAATATCCGTATAATGGAAAAATCACAGCAAAAATTTTCTTTTCAGCCACTTTTTTAATAGATTAATCCTTTTCACGGAACTTGGAAATCGGACTTTCTAGATATGCTCAATGTTCACAATTATTATAGGAAATCAACTTCCACTGCACGTTTTACTGCTTGAAAGCCCGAGCACACCACGATTTCTTCTAAGTTTTGTTTTAACGTGTATCGCTTTTCAATTGAATTTTTGTAATTAAAAACAGAGAAAACAAGAAAAACTCACTTTTTCTTTAGCTTAATCTAATACAACAAAGAGTAATGTTCCTGATTTCAAAAAAAAACTCCACCGATCTTTTCCAACTCGGTCAACCACACAAGGTTTAAATGTTGCTTCGACTCTTGTCAAAGAAGCTTATTACGAGTATTGATATTTTGTTACGATTTGCACTTTTTTTGGGTTTAATGATGCTGATGATGATTTTATTTCAATGTTAGTTGATTCAATTTGTTGAATTAATTTCAAAGTATACAATTAAATTATTAATTATAGTTTTCAGATCCGTTGATCACCACTTTCGTATGTAAAATGCCGTTCGGATTTTACACAAAAGAATAGCTTCGTCGGTCATGTGGTCGACAAAACGGCAATTTAAAAACAATAGCGACTGCACAACGGACAGGTCAGTTGTGTTTTTTATATTAACTTTATGGTTTTTTGGTAGTTTAAATCGTTGTACTATTTTATTTACAATATCAATATTCTCCAATTTTATTTTCTCCTTCGACGATTAGACTTTCACAAAACTTATCTTGAGCAAGATCAAGTTATAAATATCGATCAAAATTCACAGGGATTGGCTTAATTGCTTTTCCAAAATGATTATTGGTTGTTGTTTTTTTTTTTTTGTCACACCTTTAATTCTTTGATCCAATTTCTTGCTATTCGCTTGTGTGGTCTATGCGTACAATTTACGCCTTCCACGATCTTCACTTCATCACTACTCTTTCCGAACTTGAATTAAAAAGGACACGGCAGCTCTTTTTAACAACACTTTTGCCTGAAAAATTTTGGGAAATTACCCCATAAATTAACCACTATTAATAAAAAACCCTCTAAAATCCCATGCAAATATAGGGAATTTAGAGCAGACTGAAACCATTAAGCATTACCACTAGTGTGTATTCAGTCACAGCCGCGAACACAGAACAACCAGTTTCGCTGACATCCATTTTTGCATTCGACTAACAGAGACGACAACAAAGCGGGTGAAACAGTTTATTGACGATTAATGAAGACTTAAGCGCGCTATAAACTATACAAAAAGCACGCAAACTGTTTTGCATGGCGTTCCGTTCACATAAGGGATCGAATTGTGTGTTCCGTAATACACAGCACAATCATAAAAATAGATTACCTGCAAGAGGATTCCAGTTATCGTCATCGCCTAGTTGCTAAAATATGGCAACATGCCAAAGCAAATTAATTGAAGTTAATAGACGTCAACCATACATATACTTATCGGCCTCAGTAAATATTGATTTTTGAAAGTTTTAGTCAGAGATATACATATGTGATTATACCAAAATATCCCTCAATATTGCTATATCTTGAATGTCTTCTCAAATGTTGGAAGTTGTCCGATTGGAAGAGTCTTTAATTTGTTACGCTATGAAACGGTAATAAATTTTTTCTGATAAACTAAGTAAAAATAGAATAAATATATGCATATTCCAGAGAAACTTTCAACATTATAAGCAAATATTTTCGGATATTTACATACATTTTGTGTTGTTGATTGTTTTTATGCATTGGTTTCACTTTTCGAAAATTAGATGATGGCAGCACAAAGAAAAGATTATGAAAATATATGTGGCATCATTGGTTGTTATATGTCAAATTTCGCATTAATCTTCGAAAATTTTGTTTTCTTTGCTTATTTACTAATTTTTTAATGTAAATTACCCCCCGCAAAATTTTATTTAACGACTTTAAATCAATATTAAATTAAATAAAGATGCTTGCAACAGCTGAAATGATAACGTTTACAGAAAAGTTGATAGATGAGATCAAACACTTTCCAGTTCTATACGACCGAAAATACATGCGTTGTAAGGATGGCGGAGTCGAGAAAGAGGAAGCTTGGATATTACTCACAAACCGTTTGCCAAAAGATTTAAATATTACAGGTATGAACACATATAATTTGTTACAATGCTGAGTTAAATTTTTAAATGGAAATATTCACATTTGTATAGTTGCTGAAACGAAAAAGCGATGGCGAACTCTAAAAGATTGCTATTCAAAATATTTGCGTAGTGGGAGATCAACCAACAGATTCGAAGCACGATATAGATCTTGGAGATGGTCGCGTCATATGAATTATTTCAGATCGCATATGTTACACGGTGATGGTAATGAAGGCGACGAGATAACTTCTCCAAAGCCACAAAAAGAGCGCTCAAATGACAGAAGAACAAATGCTTTCAAAAAGCAAATGTTAAACAAAAGGCTGAAAGGAAAAATTGAAGGGGATGCAAAAAGCCAGCAGCACACTGAGAGGGAAAATGAATTAAATGTGGACCTAACCATGGAAATAGTTAAGGCAGAACAAGTGGTCTTAAGTGATGATGTCGATGATGATCCATATCAAGCAATAACGTATGCTATATCCGATTATGAGGATATCCCAGTATCAGAACCAGAAACCACCGATGTAAAAGCAAAAAGTTGTAATCCTAAACATACTCCGTCAGTTGAAAATCATAATCCAATAGACCCCTTAATGGGTGGAAACTTTGATGGCCTTGATTTAACATTTCTTGGCTATGCAAGTAGTATTAAAAAACTTTCGCTGCGTAGACAGTCGCTTATTAAATTTAGTGTTGCGAAATTAGTAATGCAACAAGAATTAGCGGAACAAAATGAAAAAGAGCAAGCAGATAATGCACCTAAAACAACAAGAAATCGTACAGATATAGAAAGATTTTGAAAACCATTGCTTGTAAGGTATTACATTAGTATAAACAATAGTTAGGTAATATTTAATGTTTACTTATATGTAACTATATAATTTATTTTAAATAAGATTTCACAACTACAAAACATTTAAATTTGCGCATTTCTATAACTGGCAAGTCATTATTACGATCCCTGCGTGTCCACCATGACTCCGATTCCGGATCCATATCCGCCAAGGCCCTGCCAATGTCAGTGTAACGCCGTTAGGTGTCACCTTCTACTACATGAATCGATGCACTGCTTACGAAACCAACAACGTTGTCGTTGAGCTAGCACCTGGAGCAACTGGAGTCATGTCCTGAAAAAGACGTGGCAAACCGCTCCTCTAGATATTGGAGATGACCTGATAGATTACATCTTTGTGGTCTAGGGTTAAACTAAAAATCGGTGATCAGAAAAGGTTCTTACAAAAAGTCCAGCAGTAGGGAAAGTGTAAGAAACTGTATAACAGTCGAAAAACGGTTTAATCTTAAACTCCCCAAAATTAAATTCACTCACAGAAGGAGGGATGATATGACCAGAAAGGTTGCACTGTATTTTAAGGGAGTTCCGAAATGTAGCGAGTGCGTTACAAAAAACTGCCTAATATACAAAAGATATACATATATGGCGCGGCATAACTCCAAACAGCTTAAAGTCGAGCTAATTCACCTATTTGTGGTGTGTTGCTCCTAATTTTTCCCACAATTTGGCGGGACCCACAGTTGGTTGCCAACTCCGAACGGTATCTGCAGAGAAACTTCTGCCGAGCAGCCTTTCATGGCAGAAATACGCTCGGAGATGTTGCCAAGAGGCGACCACGCTTTGAAATAACTTTCAAACTAAGCCTAATATAAAATAGTAAGTAAAAATGCAAGTCGTGGACATTCATCTTCTGCTAGCATGGTTTTATTTAAATTTTTTTTTTTGTTATTTTTTTTTAATTTTGTATGCCATTTTCATAAACACATTTAGTTTCATTGTAATTCTAACAAAAAATAAAGTGATTTTTTGTTGTTGTCATTTTTATAGTGATAATTTATGTATTTGTAAATATTGAAATGCTACCAAAGTAGAAATACAAAGGTTATATGGATTAGTTTATTTTGCATTGTTAAAGAACGTAGATATTTCATTCTAAAATTTTTTGCACAGGTGAAGCAAAATTTAATATAAATTTTATATATTCTGGGTTTATAGTTCATATGAAAATTGTGTTATTATTTGTTGTTATTATTTGTTTTGTTTGGCTTTTGTAGCTTGTGCACATTATATGTATGTATATACATATACATATATTGGTTTGTATTTCGAAATAATTTTAGGTAAACTACAAGATATATATATATGGATGTACAATAATTAAAAGGATCTCTTGGATTATATATTTTAAATCTTTATTTTTCTTGTATAATATTTATTTTGCTTTCATATAACATACATCACAGCATAAATTTATTTACTTTTTATTATGATTTCTAAAAAAATTGTTAGTACAAACTACTATTACATACGTTTATATATATAGCGCTTAAAATTAATAAATAATAAAATAAAGTAAAATAATAAAAAAAAAAAAAAAAAAAAATTGTCTACGCCATTTTGTTAGTTATAAAAATACTTTAGAGTAATTTTTACAAGCATTAGGGACCAATTTACTGCAAATTATTTATAATAAGGTTATTCAATAAACTATAAGTTGTACAAAAGAAGGAAAGAGAGCGGCGCCGAAACCTTAAGAGTTTTTTTTTTTTAAATTTTCAATAACAAAATTGATGGAAAAAACTTTGTTTAATATGCGAAACTGTAACGATAAGCTACATAGGTAGCCGCTAGCGTGCTTATATTGTTTTTCTTTTTCGATTCCGTTTTTTATAAATTGTTAGAGGGGTCTTAACTTTTCCCTTAAACTCGGCTTTTCTATTCGGTTCAATAAAAATTTAGCTCTTCAGTAATGCAACTCTACAAATTAATCATAAAACGGAACGAAAAGTAATCACAACAAGTACATTTGTATGTTTATGTAATAGTATGCATATATATTTTAGTGCAATAATAAAAAAGGTATATAATTGTATATTTGCACAAAAAAGAAAAAAATAATAATTTTTCAATTTTTTTTTTTTAAATTTGCTCAATTTATTTTTATTTTAAATATTTTTGTTGTATGTAACTAAGCTTGTTATTGGTATCTACATACATAAATATTGTTAGTACGTACTTAATATAATCTAATAACTATTTGTGATTTAAAAAATCTAGAAAAAGCACAACACGTTTACGAATGGTCTTTTTAAAACACCATTATATTGGTATTTAAACTCGTATTTAGATTTTTATATATTTATGTATATCTTTTAAGATTTTTCCTGGAGTTTTATGAATATGCGATATACATATATATAATAATAGACATCTCTATTTACATATATACATACAAATATAAATACATACATATGTGAATATATTTTTAAGGAGCAACCGGTGCAGAATTTTTTCTCTACCATCGTCACGAAAACAAGTAACTAAGTATATTGTAGCAATGAGTCAAGCATAGAATAAAATAATGTCAAGTAAAATAGAATAATGGCTCATATCTACATATGTACATATACGGCGAGCCGCACTGAATATATGACGAAGTTTGTGTCTTAAGTCTTTTGTTAGTGTATTTTTATTTCGCAGAAAATTAATGCATGTTGCGAATTTTTTTTCCAAAATATTTTTTGGAAATCTATTTAACAACACAATTTTGTGCAGAATATTTATTAGCCAGTAGTTGGTTAAATATTAAAGATTTTTTAAATTCACATCATATTTAAGGAGGCTTTTACGCGTTGAATTACTTTAGCTTGCTCTAGTTGCTTGTTAAATACAACATATATATGTATCTATATGTGTATATATATACTAAGTTGTTATTGTTAGTTAGTAATAAACTTTTATTTAAGTATATAATATATATGTTTATATATTTTTGTGTTCAATATGCAAATGGAGGGCAGGAATCAATTTCATATATAGATATATATGTATATATTATATTTTTTAATGTGTACGACTACAACATTTAAATTATGTTCATTTTTAATTTTTTTTTATATAGTTTATACATATGTACTTACATATAGTATGTTATATGTAAATATAGTGTGTTTTTTTTCGCTTCCCTCTTGGATTAACGTTTTTGTTATTTATTTATTATTCATCAGTTCTACATACAATACACGAATACATGCGTTAATCTAAATATACATATGTAATGCATTAATTATTGTAATCTTTTACCTTTTTTAATTCTTCAGAAAAATTGTTGGCTAATTATTTGCTTTTTGTTATATACATATGTAAGTTTATGTACAGATGTATGTGTGTGTGTGTATATTTATATACTTTTATGTGGCGTGCTTTATTATATATTTTCAGAACATATACTATATATGTATGTATGTAAATTTACCTACATACATACTTATGTATATGTACATATATAGTAGATACATACATAATATTATGGGCCATGCCGTGCCAACTGAACCGACCGATCGGTTTTGCCTCGCAGATTTCGTGGAAATTAAAATTTCCATCCAACTACTAGAGTGTTGAGAATATTACGTAATTTCGAAATTTGTTCTCAAATAAATATAGTAGACAATAAAACGGTGAAAAGTTGTGCGGCTTTCGGGCTTTTTGGGAAATACCTAGAAAATGTGAATTTAGAAATTTGAAAAAAGTTGTAGGGAAAAATGTGAATTTAGAAACTCGAATTTAAATGAAAAGTGAATTTAGAAATTTGATATTGTTTTAAAAAATATTATGAATTTAGAAATTGCAAAATTTTATTAAAGAGAAATGTAAATTTCGAAATTTTTTAGAGAAAAATATATTTATGTACTATATATAATTTTTAAAAGAAAAGTGAATTTAGAAATTTTAAAATTAAAAAAAAGAAGATAAATTTAGAAATTTGAAAAGTTTTTATACAAAAATATGAATTTAGAAGTTTGGAAAATTTTTAGAAGAAAGGTGAATTTAGAAATTTGAAAAGTTTTTATAGAAAAATATGAATTTAGGAATTTGAAAAATTTTAAAAGGAAAGTAAATTTAGAAATTTCAAAATTTTTTAAGGAGAAATGTTAATTTCGAAATTTGAAGAATTTCTATAAAAAAATATGAGTTTTAAAATTCAGAAAATTTTTAATAGGAA
Organism: Sphenella marginata; assembly: GCA_951509765.1. Classification (NCBI taxonomy): domain Eukaryota; kingdom Metazoa; phylum Arthropoda; class Insecta; order Diptera; family Tephritidae; genus Sphenella; species Sphenella marginata. Next base: position 11,430,810 of record OX608079.1, on the reverse strand, counting down.
AAAATTCGAAATATGTTTAAAAGAAAAAAATTCGAAATATGTTTAAAAGAAAAAATTGAATTCAGAAATTTGTAAAATTTTTAAAAGCAAAAGTATGATTTTAGAAATTCGAAAAGGTTTAAAAAGAACAATATGAACTTAGAATTTCGGAAAAAATTTGTATAGAAAAATATGAATTTAGAATTTCGGAAAAATTTGTATCTAGACGTTTAAAAGAAAAATTTGAATTTGGAAATTTGAATATTTGATATTTTTTTTTTTTAATGGAAAAGTGAATTTAAATATTTTGAAAAGTTTTTATCGAATAATATGAATTCAGAAATTCGAAAAAGTTTTTACAAGAAAAGTATAATTGAAAAATGCATAATCCATTCCAAATTTAAGAATTTTTGTAGTCAATTTAAAAAATGGTTATAATGTTATAATCTATGTTTATGCAAAAACAAAATTTCAGGATTTCACAAAAAAACTAGAAATTAAAAAAAAAGACTCCAGTCAAATTTTTTTTTCATTATGAAAACGTTGGATTTTTAAAAATTTCGATTAGGTAGAGCGAAAAATTAAAAAACATTTTCAGAGGCAAACAAATTTTTGTAACCAAATCCGTGTTGCAAAATCAAATGGTTGCAGGAGTTGGCATGGAATGCCCCATATACATACATACATAAATATGTATGTATATATATGTAAATATTATATTTATTCATTTACATGCATACACCCATTGCTTGCAATTTATATCATTTTTAAAATTTCTCAATTCTTTTTTGGGCCGTTTGTAGTAGAATCTATATTGTTTACATACATATACATGTATGTACATGTACATATATATGTTTGTGTGTATGCTAAATATTTGTTAATACTAAAACTATTATTAATTGCTCACATCTATGTAATTAAAGAACACAATGGATTTTTTAAAGCGTGCTTTTTATTTATTTTTTTTTAAATACTTTTATTTTTTACTTGCAAATCTGCTTGGCAAAAATTTCAGCAGTGGAGGTTCTAATACTTGCATACATATAAAAAATTGTTTACGATTTAATAGGTTTTTTATTTTTTTAAATAGCTACCAAAAGCATAACACAGCACTTACTCAAGCTATGATCTCAGTGGAGTGGAAGTTGAAAAACTCAAGCGTTGCTCAGCTGAGATCGTAATTGAAGTGCTGGGCACACATATTTTTTTTTTTTACTCCAAACAAGGTTATGTAATAGCTATTATCTTGCTTACATTTGATTACATAAATACAGTTAAAAGAGTTGTAGGAGATGTTCATGTATACATACATAGTTTCTATTAGGGTGGAGCGAAATAAAGAAAAAACATTTTTCTGAGTTTAAGTGTGGCATTTCGCGCTTTTAAAAAATAAAAAAAAAATTTCTGTTAAATTTTAATATATTTTTGTTTTTAATATGGAGCTATATTCGCAAACTACTGCATGGCAATGCATGAACAAATTTTTTTTTTTTATGGTAGAAAAACTCTGTTTTATAAAAATTCTAGAAATTTGGAAAAAAAACTTTTCAGCGCGCTCTGACTTACTAAAACTGATTGCGCTACAAAACTGTGTACTCAAAAATTGTCTCGAAATTTTGCCAAACAATTTTGCAGATCTCGTTGTCCAGTTTTTAAAGCTTAATTAACTTTCCTGAACTGTTTTTTAAACTTTGAAATTAGCACACAACTGATGACGTTTTTCAAAAATATGCTAAAATAGAAAAATCTTCCACAAAGCTCTCGTTATAGTCTTTACTTCACACCACACTCATATAATAGGTATAATTTAAAAATTAATGTGTTTTGATTTTGAGAGCGTTTAAGACATTAAAATACGTTTAAACAAAATTACTTTTTAAATTCACAAGCATACATTTACATACATATTTAAAGTAGTAGTATTAAAAATATTGAATAATAAAGTAATTTTTAGAGGTTTGCTTCGGTTTTTTTGGCTTTTATTTAGCAGTTGTTTTTTTTTTTTTAAATTTCTGTGTTACTTTTTTTTCTTGTTTATTAATTTGAAGTTGAAAAGGCTTTCATAGTTGTAGTGGTAGACATTCGAATGTATGTATGTATGTATGTATATTAACGGTACGAAACAATTAGAATCATTGGAAGAGTTGTGCATAAAAGTCAAAAGAGAGAGTTGCATCTATACTCGCTTACATATTGGTGTTATAATGTTAAATATTTGTATGTATGTATGTATGTATTAGTGTCTGTATGTAATGCTTTCTTGCTTATTGAAATTTTATGGCGAGTTTCTGCATTAAAGCAATAATTTCTTTCAATTAATTATGTTACTATTCTAAAAAAAAAAAAAACGTTCCATATTCGTTGTAGATTTGAAGGCATTTTTTCTTGCTCACTCTTTTTCTATTTTAATAATTTTTGGTTTTTTTAATATTTAGAAAAACGTTTAAACATTTCATGCAAAAGTATTTCATTTCATACATATTTTGAAACTTGTTGGCTTCTCTGGCAAATTCGTGCATTTTATTTTATTTTCTTTTTGAATCAGCGACTGGGATTTATTTTATTTTGATTGAAGAAATGTTTCTTGTGTTTATTTAATTAAGTTTTATAAACTTTAAACTTAGACAGAATAAAGGCAATAGGAAAACAATTTAAAAAAAACTGTGTCACTTATTGGGCTATTGCATAAAATTGCATTTTGCTAATCAAGAAATGACTAAATTTTCCACAGCAAAAAAAAAACTTCGCCGCCTGAAAGTATGCAACTATTTTTTATGTCCAAAAAATCCAAACCTGCGTAACCAAAAAAAATAAATTATTTGAGAAAACTTCGACTGCTGATAAAATGAATTTCAAAAATGTCCTTTCTGAACGAAAATTCAATACACTTTCAGCGTTTTTGAAAAAAAATTCTGATATAGAAGGTTTTTGAAAAAAAATTCTGATATAGAAGGTTTTTGAAAAAAAATTCTGATATAGAAGGTTTTTTAACCTAATTTTGAAATGGGGCGTTTATTAAAAAAACTTTCAGCCGACGACTTGGTGTTCATACCACAGCTTTTCTAAGTGAAATTTTTACATGTGTTTTTAGTACACGATTTTGTCTAGCAGTACTCTTAGTAAAATTTTATGATCTTCCTACTTCGCTACTTTTGCTAGCTCTTACTTTTCAACCAAGACCCTATGCACAATGCCGATTTTTTGAAACAATTTCTGAGATAGGACGTCCGTCCTTCAACCAAGTTCTGAGTTCACTTCTAAGCACGGCAGTTTTTGAAACAACAACGGAGATAATGGGAAAAATAAACAACAACAAACTTGAAGTCAATATTTTAGAGGCGTTCTCAAATCGCTTTCAATTGATTTTCGTTTCGACAATACAATCTATATATAAACGCCTTGAAGACCCATTGACAAATGATAGCTATGGATTATAGAGGTATAGAGAAAACATTTTCCAACACTAAAAAGGAAACTTGAACTTACATAGCTGTAATATTTACCGAAATCGGTATCAAAAGACATAATCTTCTACATACTTGCGAAAGGAAGCGAAGCTCGGTAACATCTGCTGATATATAAACAATTAGATATGCTTTTTTGGCATTAAATGCAACAGTATTCTTGAAATAATTACATATGTAAATAAGTACCAATTACAAATGCCAAATATTTACCAGAGAATTTAATTTTGCTTTATTCTTTTTTCTCAATTTTTTTTTTTTTTATATATGTATGTATATAAGACATAAATTTGTTGCTTAATCGCGTAAAGAGTTTGTTAATAATGTGTACAAGAATTATTACATACAATTAATAAACATTATGCACAAATCCACATACATATATATATATGTATACATATATGTATTACTAGACTATTTGAAAAACGTTAATAGAAAATTCATTTGCGACATACCTACATACATACATGTGTTAATACATACAATACTAATTACATGTTACATATATATAAGTGCTAAACAATACATATATGTATCAACTATTGGATTATGTGATTGTGAGATTTTTTGTTGATTTGTTTTTGTTTTTTTTGTTTTGTTTTGTTAGTTTCAACTTATTAACCTTAATAACAATTTCGTAAAAATACGCTTTACAGTTGTTTAAGTTTGCTGTGTGCAAGCAATTTACAAAAATTTAATTCCAATAAGTCATAGCCAAGAAATGGACCTAACAACAAACGTCTATGCGTTACTGTATATATGTATGTATAATATATAGTTTGTATTATTGTAATATTACATAATATGTTCTCTTTTCTACACATGCATACACCTAAATATACCTACGTACAATACATATGTAGTTTATATATTTATTAATCATACAAAGTACATAATTTGTAATTGGATTGTAGTAAATTTCTAGCTTAAAGGTGGCTTCATTGGAAACACGAAGAAGTTACAAATACATTTATTGGACGTGGACGTTAGAAGAGTGCTTAGTTTTATAATGTTTGTTTTTTATTTCTTTTTTCAAGCTTTTGCAATAGTTTTTACTTTTGTTTTTTTTTGCTTTTTTTTTGTTGTGTGTGGTACATATATTTTATTATTATTATTATGATTTTCTTTTTGGTATGAACTTTGTATGCTCTTTTCGCACGCTTTTCCTGAAGTACGCCTTTTTAACCTTTCTTCTTTATTTGTTTGTTTGTATGTTTGTTTATGTATTGCATTGCATCTATGTTGCTTGTGTTTGTGCTTGTTGCTGCTGCTGCTGTTGTTGTTGTTGTTGTTGCTGCTGTTGTGGAATTGTTGCAGGCGCGGGCAAAGTATTTGAATTTTGTGTTGTTGCCGCGGACTGCGGTTGAGCTGTTTGCTGTGTTTGCATTTGTTGTTGTTGCGTTGATTGTGTTTGCGTTTGCTGCTGTTGCTGCTGATGTTCGGGATTTTCAAAATAATCTGAAGCATTGCCACGACATATGGGACAAGTTCGATTTGACTGAAATAAAAAGAATTGGAATTATTATTGGTTGTGATTGTGAATTTAACGAGTTCAATAAAAACAACAAAAATCACCCCATCTAGGTATTTTGTTTAAAAAGCCTGAGCTGAATATTTATTAATTTCGGTACTAAGACAAAAAATATTGCGTTAGGTCTCTTTTCCATAACCAACTGTCTTCTTAATTTTCATTACCCGAGTTTAATTTTAGTAGCTGTTGTTGTTGTTGCTGTCATTCTGAAAGCTAGGTTCTATTGAACATTTAGTTTTGTCGAATTGACCGTGCTTGGCCGAATATAAACGTATCGGCTCCGGTATTCCTTTCGCATGATCAGTGGGACTTTCTAACTCATATCACCCCTTCTTTGGTGGTTGGTTGTTAACGACGGGACCTATCTACCAATTCAGTATGGAGCTCATTTAGAGCACGCTTGTGGTTCCGCAAATCAAATGCAGCGGATCTTCGTCCACACATATCTGTTTAGATGTCTAGGTTTATGACTCAGTAACGGGCTCTCTGACAACGAGCATTTTTCTTGATCAAGGTGGGACTTAGATAATACAAGAAGGCATCCGGTTGCAGCTCTGATAGACAGACTTGAAAGACTATGCGACCATATTGGTGCCCCCTAAGCAAAGAACGGCCTACTTATAGAAGTGTTGGGGCCAGACTTTTTGATCTTGTTGCGTCTACTAAAAAACTAAATCTATCGTTACTTACCCTGAGCCACTTGTCAACACATTTGGCATGAAATTCATGTGAGCAAGGCAGCACTCGCAGTAATTGACGCAACTCAAAGTCACACATACAAACCACGCAAGACGTTTGATCGCCTGTGAATTGAAATTTTCTTTCTTAAGTACAAACATTATGCTATAAAACAATCTTGAATCTTCTACCATTATGTGTATCCGGATTATATTTATAGCTCGGCAGCTGATCAATCTCGTTGCGCGCCAAGCCGCGTGGTTTCGCTTCACCCAAACGTTCGGCCAAACTTAGCAATGCTTCATAGTTTTCGGTCTCATTTGACTCTGGTGAGCTCAATTCGTGCTGATTATAAGGTGAGAGTGGAAACATGGCGCTGTGTGGAGGAAGAGAGTGTTGAGAATAGTTGATAACTGATACATTTGTTAGAATAAAATAAAATAATATTTACAGGAAATTAAGTAAAAAGCCTGGATTTATAATGCCAGCTGTTGTCTGAATTTGCACTGGAGTCGCCTGATGTGGACCTAAGGTTTGCGGCGGCAGCATATGTCTATGTGGGCCATGTGGATGGCTTGCCGGCCAGAAGCGTGTAATACGGCGATGTGGTGGTAAAACGCGACGCTGTGGTGAGCAAACAAGAACAAGAACAAAACGAAAGAATTAATTTATTAACTTATTAGAGCAACAACACAACAAACGCAACTACTTACATCTGCTGTGAGCAAAATTGGTTGTGGATCTGCAGACATTTGTGACACAGCCGCTGCAGTCGCTGTGGTTCGCAAATGATGTGCTGCTGCTGCAGCCACCGCTGACATTGAGGTGAGGTATATTGGTGTTGCTGGTAATTGATTGTGATGTGTATGTGGTGGTGTGCCAACAGCACCCGCATGACCTGGATGAGCGTCCAAATGATGAGCACCAGCTTGTTCTAGTGTAAGACCCGCTACGGCAGCAGCAGCAGCTGCAGATGCTTCCGTGCGTTGTTGTTGTGTCAAATGTGCGGCATGTTGATAATTAGCGGCAGCAACTGAAGCGGCGGCCATTAGAGCAGCAGCTTGTTGTTGGTTTTGTTGTTGTTGTGCAGCTGCCGCAGCAGCAGCAGCAGCCGCAGCAGCACTCACTTGCACCTGATGCTGTGCCGGTGGTATTTGTATTGGTGCACCAGTGGCAGCAGCGAAACCGGCTGTTGTGGGTGGGAATTGTGTACTGGGATGCGTATTGCAAGCTTGAGCGGCAAATGGTTGCGTATAAATGCCATGCAAATGGCATGGTGCTAAACGTGCTTGAGGCGGTGGTGTGGGATAGGTACAAATCGATGCCCAAATAGGTTCGGCATGACGTAATGGAAGGCTTACAGGAACTTGATTGATATCCAACATAAGTGGTGGTGGTGGTGGTGGTGCACCTATCAGCGATGTTTGATGATGATGACCTGGTGATGGTGGTGGTGGCGTTTGCGTTTGCTGCATGAATGTATTAACGGGCGCTGGTGCAGCGCTTGAGCTTGTTAATAAGGTAGTAGCATTTAAAGGATGATCCCAAGGTGTACGTTGTTGAATTTGTTGTTGTTGTTGTTGCTGTTGTTGTGGCTGATGCTGTTGCAATTGCGGTGGTGGTGGCATATGTGGACGTAGGTAGTATGGTGTGTGTGGTACAGCCGTGTGCTGGGTGTGATGATAGCTTGGCACATGATTACTGCTTACATTGTTGGAGTTGTTGTTGTTGTTGTTGTTATGATTATTACTATTAGTACCACCGAGATGACTGTGAATTGCTTGTGACGCACTGATGTCACGTAAACGTGGCCGACGTATTGGTGGACTTCCTTGCTGCAGCTAAAACGAAAAGAAACACACATCAATTGAGTCACCAACAAAAAACTTTTCCTAACTTATGTAGGTCTAACTTACTTGACTGCTGCGTGGTGAACGTCTTTGTTCCCATATTGCTGGCGGTGATTGACTGGGCATGCGTCCGGATATGCGACGTCTTTTGCGCGATGGACTGTCCGATTTTAGGCCATTTGGTCCACTATTTAGCGAGGTCGTGGAACCCAACAGTCCTGAGGAGCCAGTTGGACAGTCTAGCAGATTACCAACGCTACCACCCACCGCACCAGCTAAAGCGGCAGCTGATGTTGACGGTCCATTGTTGTTATGGCTATTGTTGTAGTGATGATTATGGTGGTAATGGTAGGAACCGGCACCTCCATTCTGATGACCGCCATTACGTGAATAACTATGACCATTACGCTGCATGCTGTAACTATTACTGCTACTCGCACCGTTACTATTGCCTTCGGCACCTCCGCTACCACGTTCAGACCGATTGTCTGTATGGAAGTCACTACTACGGGAATGATTGCTATTGCTATGGCCATCGAAATGCTGCAAGATATATTGAAATCACGAAAAGATTTAGAAATTAGTATTGGTATTGGATATTAGAAGAGTAACTGGAAGACAAGATAGGTTCAACAAAATTAACGGCTTTACTCAAAGACGACGCCAAGTTAATTAAGTGGCTCCAGTGTCTACGTCCTTCTGTCAGGCTGTCAACACCAAGGCCGAGTGAGAATCAATGTGGTCCAACTGGGGTAAGCTACCAGGTGCCCAGGACAAGTTGAAAATATCTTAGGATGGATCAGTTCGATTCTCAGGTGGGAAATAACTACGATTAAGATCTATTAGCCTGTCTGGTATTTCGTTTATTTAATTCGCCTTGGATGCTCTTATAATTCGCAACCAGCTTATAAAATATTTTAAAGACAAACAAGGCAAATTAAGGTGACCAATCCGAACTGCGGGATAGGGGTTTAGAAAATGGTAAGCGTAAGAGGCGACTAAAATGCAACTCGATGGTGGGTCTATGGATATGAAGCCTCTCATTAGCCATCTTCTCCCTTACGGAAAAAGGTGTGACATAACCTAAATGGTTGCACTGGCCATAACAAATCGCTACCACGACATATCCGGCCAAGGACTATTGATTCGACAACACTCCGCAAAACCTTTGCCCTCCATAACCCCAAAGGTGATACTGGTTTCTCTTCTTATTCGTCGTAGCCGATGAAACCATGCCTCTATGTTCAAGCTGTCATCCCACCTACTACATATTATGACAACTCTTGGACTTAGTATTGCTATAAGCTAGATCCTCATAGAATTCATATACTCACCATACTACTGCTACCGCTACCGCCATTTGTATTTCCTGAGCTAGAGCCATTGCTGCTATTGTTGTGACGGCGATTGTGATCGACGTATTGATGATGTTGATGACTGTGATGATTATTATTGGCATGATAATCACCATTGTAGCGATGTTGCATCATCGAATTGCTATTGCCACTGTTTTGACGTCGATAGTTGTTGTTGTTGTTGCTATTATATTCACCATGACTGCCACCATTATCCATACCATTATTCAACATGCCACGCCCATTGCTACTAAAACGTAAATGACGTTGATTTTGATGTTGTTGTTGTTGTTGCTGTTGTTGTTGATGATGTCCAAAACCCATTGAATTGAATTGTTGTTGATGATGGCTGCTGTTATTACTATTGTTGTTGTTGTTGTTGTTATTATTATTATTTATATTATTATTTGTTGCATTAATGGTATTATCACATATGGAATTGTAATCAGTCGAATGTTTCATATGAACATTATTATCAGTGCGTTTATTATTATTATTATTATTATTGTTGTTGTTGTTGTTGTGAGAATTCGTTGTAACCGGCAATTCCGATGTTGACGCAAAGAGAGTATCACCAGCAAATGTTGTAGACGACGCCGATGTGCCACCAGCGGAGGACAGCGAAGTAGTGAAAGGAGTATACGAAGAAGAAGAACAAGAAGAAGAAGAGGAAGAAGCAGAGGAATTACAATTTGTAGACGCAGTAACGGAAGTGGTGCAGTTGTTTGTGGGAGAGTTTCGGTTTTTTTTCATTATTGCCGTTGTTGTTGTTGTTTTTGGTTTTGTAATTAACGCAGCAGACGAAGATGACGCCGTCGCCGATGATGAGATCAAAATCAGTGATGATGATGATGATGTAGATGGTGTTGTTTCGTTTGATGATGTTGTTGTTTTTGTTGTAAATTTCAACATTGTGGCAGGTACATTTGTTAGTGTTGTTGTTTGTTTGGTTTTATGAGTATTTTTTGTTTTATTTTTTGTTGTTGTTGTTGTTGTTGCATTGCAATTGAATGCAGTCGATGTTGTTGACGCAGGCGTAGTTGTTGTTGTTGTTTTTGTAATTTTTGGTGTTGTTGTTAATGTTGCACAATAGGAAGACGTTTGTATTGCACCCAAAGTGCGTTGATTTTGTTGTAATTTGCGTTGTTGTTGTTGTTGTGAGCCAGAGGTTGAGGAAGATTCGGACGCCGCCAAGGTAGTCATCGTGCATGTTTGTTGTTGTTGTTGTTGCCGACGTGTACGCATTTGTTGATCGATTGGCACCGATTGTGACGTCATTGGCGCCGGCAATGAGGATGTTGTTGTTGTTGGTACACGTTGATTTGAAATTATGTCAGTACAAGAATTTACATTCACATCATCAGTACAGTTACTTATTTCAGTTGTTGTTGTTTTTGTTGTTGTAGTTTTTAAAGTGTTTGTGTTAATTAAATTTGTATTTGCATTTGTTAGCGGGAGGTGGGATTGTTGGTGATTAGTTGGTTTGGTTTTTTGATGGTTGTGGTTGTGGTTGTGTTTGTGTTGTTGTTGTTGTTGGTGTGTGTTAAGGAGTTTATTTGATTGATTTGGATAATGAGGATTTGAATTTTCATTTTGTTGTTGATGATTGTTATTATTATTATTATCAATTATATTTTTATTATTATTATTACTGCTATTCATGTTATTATGATTATTGTGATGATGATGTGGATGTTGATGATTATGATTAGAATACGAATTGTGGTTGTGATTGTTATTTTGCATTTGTTGTCGACTATTATGACTATTTTGTTGTTGATAATTAACTTGATTACGACTTTGACTATTATTTAAATTTGAACATGGACTTAAAGCTGACATAGAACTTGCTAACATCTCTAGACCAGCATTCGTATGAGATGTGTTTTGTGTATTAGGAGATAGAATCACTGTTGTGCTAGTGCTGTTAAGTGAAATTTTTAAAGGTGACAACAACGTCGATATTTTCAAATCCGAATTTGACAATGACGCTATGGAACCAGTGTTACTAGCAGAAATATCACAAAATCCTAATGCATTTGTTGGCGGGGTTTTGAGTGCAGTTTTATTGCTGTGATTGGGATAGTGCAGAAAATTACTGGTGGACGTTAGTGTGAGTGGTGGTGATAGTGTTGCCACATTTTCATTAATAACATTGGCAACATTTAGGGAGGATTTCAGCGTATCAGCACACATACTACTGTTCGAGGAGGTGTTTGAAGCATTTGTGGAATTGGAATTTGTTGCTGACAAAGAGCAATTGGTGGAAAGTAAATTTTGTTTGTGTACAAATTTTTGTTGGTGCATTTGTTGCTGATTATTATTATTACTATTATTGCTAGTATTATTATTATTATTATTATTATTGTTGTGGTGGTATGTTTGTTGGCGATAATGATGATTAGTGTAATTTTGACTATTTTTATGTTTTGTTGTATGACTACTTTTACTTAAACTATTATAAATGTTATTGCTATTATTAAGCTGATTATGATTTGGATGCTTTTGTTGTGTGTTAGGACCATTGCTATTACTATGTGAGTGTGTATTGTGAGTGTGATTGTGTTGTTGGTGATTTTGGTAATTGTTTTGGTGATTAAAGTGATTCATTTTGCTATTGTTAGGACAATTTCCGTTGTTATTGTTATCATTACATGTTTGTACAACGCTGGATTAATAATTAAATTGAATTTTTAAATTTCGGTTTTTTTTTTGTTTGTTTATGTTGCATTGTCGTTTGTTTGCGTTTGCGTCACGTTTTATATAATATATATTATTTTTTTAGAAATAAAAATCCATGTTACCAAATATTTTTTTATTTTTTTTTTCAAACAAAGATGCAGTAAAAAGTAATGGTTCAAAAGTATATAGCAGTAGTTGTGGTAGTAGTAGTAGTACATAGTAGTAATGGTGATGGTAGGCGGTGGTGGTGGTGGTGGTAGTAGTAGTACATGGTACATAGTAGTTAAAACACAACCCATAATAGTTATTTTCAAATGCAATTTACATTTACAATTATATGTGTATATATATATTTATATATATATATATAGTATGTATGTAGCAGCCACATGTACATATAGTAAATATGTATTCAATTCGATTTATTATTATTATTATGTTTTTTTTTTTGTTTGTATTATTAATTATATGAAGAAGAAAGAAAAACGAAAAAAGAAAAAATAATATTTTAAAAGGCCAAAATGCAATATTTATGTAAAAATATATATATATAGAAAGTTCATATATTTAATTAATATTAATATTTACACACAAAGAAAACGTTTACATAATGTTATATATATATTTATATGTATGTAGTAAGAGTAGGCAAATTGTGACGAAAAATTTATTTGTATTTGATGCACACTACGGTTAAACTATTTCACTAATTATTACCAATTAACTATGTTCGTTTGCATAACATTACGGTTCTAGCTGTTTTTTTTTTATATTTTTTTTTGTACTAAGGAGCTGATTATGTTAAACGCAGTCACTCAAATTCACCGTATAAACTGTATACCAATCACTCCGAGGTACAGTACTAGTCACTCAAGCGAGTTAATGCTTCTAGCTGATATCAGACCTGTTAAATAATGATTACTAATGGTAATGGTTACCGGTTTTATTGATTATTTTTTTGAGAATCCATTTAATGATTGATCATCATTACTTTAAATTTTTAATAATTATTTTCCACTTAAAAAATAATCAAAGAAAAATTCAAAAATAATTAAGAGTAATCAAACAATTTTTTTTTCATTATTTTCTGATTATTTTTGATTTTTTGTTTGATTATTTTTTTAATATATCACAATTTTTTTGATAATTTTTGATTATTTCTATATTTTTTTGTTTTATTTTAACTTTTTTTCTTTTTGGTTATTTTCTGATTATTTTCGATTTTTGTTAGATTATTTTTGTTTTTTGCTTGATTATTTTTTTTTTTTTATTTTCGTTTTTTTTATTTTTATTTCTTATACTACTTTAAAAAAGTTTTTTTATACATATTTTGAGTTTTTGATTAATAACAATTATTTTTTTGTTTTTGTTTTTTTTTATTATTTTCAGCATATTTTCGATTTTTTTTGATCTTCATTATTTTTTTAATAATTTTTAATTTTATTTATCTTCACTATTTTTTAATAATTTTTAATTTTTTTGTTTTTGTTTTTTTTATTATTTTCACCATATTTTTGATTTTTTTTTATCTTCACTATTTTTTTTAATAATTTTTAATTTTATTTATCTTCACTATTTTTTAATAATTTTTTATTTTTTTGTTTCTGATTTTTCCTATTTTAAATTTGATTTGTGATTTTCAGCATATTTTTATTTTTTAATAATTTTTGATTTTTTTTGATTATTTTTCTTTTTCTATTTTTTTATGTTTTTTGTATTGTTTTTAAGTTTATGATTAATTAAAATTATTTTTTAATAATTTTTAATTTTTTGCATTGTTTTTTATTTTTTATTGTTTTTGATTTGTTTTATTTTTCATTTTTTTCTAATTATTTTGTGTAATTTTTTTTAATTTTTATGGATATTTTTTTATTTTTTTATTATTTGTGTTTTTTTACCTTTCTCTTAATTTTTTTTAATTATCTTTTACATATTTTATTAGCTTTAATATATTTAAAATCATAATTTCTTTTTTTTTTAATTTTTTTAAGCGCAATCAATTTAAAATTGCCTTTTCTTGAAAACAATTGAAAAAATTAAGTCAATCATTACTAATTGATTATTAATCACTAATCAAATTTAACAAGTCTGGAAGAAACGAATGTCGCCTAAACGACAAACCGCGACTTTTTGCATTGCAGCGCGTTTAACATAATTTGCCCGTAAATAGTTTTTAAGTTAGATAGCTTTTCATTTTCACTTTTATAATGTCATCCATAAAGCTAGCATAAAAATAATAAATTCCAATGTACAACAAATTTATGCAGCAACGTAGCCAAGGTATTCTTCTAATAACAGTTCATTTTCTTTCTAATAGTTCAGCGCGTCTTAACCGGCTTTTATGAAAATGGCCCTTTGTGGTTATAGAAATTATTGAGAGGGGAAATGACAGCTTTTCTAAGTGTTAGTACGTAATGTTAATCGTTCTATATAATGACCAATATCCACTGCGCATTCTTTAAATTTTAGCACTTATGAGCCACAGACGTCGTGTGGTCAGGTTAATCTTTGGACTAAGTTAGGAACTTCTGCTAAAAATACTTAGACTTACAGCTTGTTGTACAGTGTTTTAAATGAAAACCATTAAATGCTCAAAAATGGGAATTTTAAACAGAAATACTAGCGTTTTCGTGCTTTGATTTCAATAACGAAACGTTTTGTTTTTTTTTTTCCACGTTTTCCCTGACCACAGATTAGTAATCAGATATCTCAAATGGAAGTAAGTGCTTTTATTATTTCTCCAGGTTAACTTGTAAAATAATGCAGAATTTGTATTTATCATATTTCAAATACCTATAATTGCACGTTAATTAAAAAAAAATTTTGAACTACATATACTCTTCTACTTGTATATACTTGAGCCACTGAGTCCAGTCGTTATTAGATGGGTTCATCCCTCATTTCAACAAAAAGCTTTTGTATTTATTAAAAAAAAAAATTATAAAACTCTAAATCTTAATACACATATATTTTGGATAAGTACAGCATTGAGTTAATGTCAGGGACCGCAAGCAATATGAATAAAGCAATTGGAACTGTACTAGGCAGCTCTGGTAAGTGTCTTTTGTCTCAAAACTGTTTGGTTACTAGTATTCTGTCAACTTTTTTAATAGCTTTTTATCACTTTTGGAAGGTAGATTGAGTGAAATAACACTAAAAAAATGAAAAACAAACATATTTAAAAAATAATTTGAAGCATATGTATAACAGAATTAAGTAAACAAAACGTCGTATTTAAAAATGCAGCAAACGGCTAAATTATCATTAAGCAAGATTTGTTGTTTTTACTGCCTTGAGATTTTAAAGTAGGGCTGTGCGATTAATTGATTAATCAAAATTTTGATTATTCATAAATTCGATTACTCAATTAATCGATTAATTATGATTTTTGATTAATCAAAAAAGGTGTTTACTCGATTAATCAAGATTTTGATTAATCAAAATGAAATTTAATTGATTAATCGCCTTTTTGATTAATCGTTTTTTGAATAAAATGATTAATCATATATTAAAACGGCTCAAATTCAGAAGTTCCTTAATACTTCAACCATTTGTTGCATCTTCGGCATTTTGCCCATTCGCGATGATCGGACAACATCTCAAAATTTTCTAAATTTTTTTTATTTTTTAATATTTTGAAGAATGTTTGGTTTTTAATTTTTCTTATTTTCAACTATTTCAAGGCAAACTTTCACATAAAAAAATGAGTAAATTAATCAGTTTTTGATTAACCATTTTTAAAATACTCGAGTAACACTCGTTTTGATTACTCAGAATTTTGATTAATCAAGTAATCGATTAATTGAAAATTTGATTAACCAACTTACTCGATTAATCGAATAAAGGCACAGCCCTATTTTAAAGTATTCATGGCCTAAGGCCAATAAGAATAATTTTTATGAAAATTAATATTGTTTTTAATAAAGTGTATTAACTATTAAAAGTTTTTTTTTTGGAAATTTTCGAAATTCATTTATTTAAGAATTCAAAAAAATTGCTTTTGGAGGTTTCCGAAACTCATTATTTTTTTTATAAAAAAAAATTGTATTTGGAACTTTTCGATATTCGTTTAATTAAAAAAAAATTAGAAAAAAGTTGTTTTCGGAAACTTTTGAAGTTTATGTATTTATTTTTTATTTGAGACAAAAAAATTTTTTTTGGAAATTAAATTCTACAACGAGGGCAATTCGGTTTTTGACTGTTTTTTTGGAAATCTTCGAAATTCATTTATTTAAGAATTCGAAAAAAAATTGTTTGTGGAGCTTTTCGAATTTCATTAATTTTTTATAAAAAAAAATTGTTTTTGGAAATTTTCGAGATTCGTTTAATTAAAAAAAATTTGAAAAAGGTTGTTTTCGGAAATTTATGTATGTAGTTTATTTATTTTTTATTTCAAAAAAAAAATTGTTTTTGGAAATTAAATTCTACGAGGGCAATTCGATTTTTGACTGTTATTTATTTTGAAAATTTTCGAAATTCATTTATTTTAGAATTCGGAAAAAATTGTTTGTGGAGGTTTTCTAAATTCATTAATTTTGTATAAAAAAAAATTGTTTTTGGAAATTTTCGAGACTCGTTTATTTAAAAAAAATTAGAAAAAAGTTGTTTTCGGAAATTTTCGAAGTTTATGTGTTTATTTTTTATTTGAAACAAGAAAATTTTTTTTGGAAATTAAATTCTACATCGAGGGAAATTCGATTTTTGACTGTTTTTTTTGGAAATTTTCGAAATTCATTTATTTAAGAATTCGAAAAAAAATTCTTTGTGGAGCTTTTCGAATTTCATTAATTTTTTATAAAAAAAATTGTTTTTGGAAATTTTCGAGATTCGTTTAATTAAAAAAAATTTGAAAAAGGTTGTTTTCGGAAATTTTTGAAGTTTACTTATTTTTTATTTCAAACAAAAAAAAAATTGTTTTTGGAAATTAAATTCTACGAGGGCAATTCGATTTTTGACTGTTATTTTTTTTTAAAATTTTCGAAATTCATTTATTTTAGAATTCGAAAAAAATTGTTTGTGGAGGTTTTCGAAATTCATTAATTTTGTATAAAAAAAAATTGTTTTTGGAAATTTTCGAGATTTGTTTATTTAAAAAAAAAAATTTAAAAAGATTGTTTTCGGAAATTTTTGAAGTTTACTTATTTTTTATTTCAAACAAAAAAAAAATTGTTTTTGGAAATTAAATTCTACGAGGGCAATTCGATTTTTGACTGTTATTTTTTTTGAAAATTTTCGAAATTCATTTATTTTAGAATTCGAAAAAAATTGTTTGTGGAGGTTTTCGAAATTCATTAATTTTGTATAAAAAAAAATTGTTTTTGGAAATTTTCGAGATTTGTTTATTTAAAAAAAAAAAATTTAAAAAGATTGTTTTCGGAAATTTTTGAAGTTTACTTATTTTTTATTTCAAACAAAAAAAAAATTGTTTTTGGAAATTAAATTCTACGAGGGCAATTCGATTTTTGACTGTTATTTTTTTTGAAAATTTTCGAAATTCATTTATTTTAGAACTCGAAAAAAATTGTTTGTGGAGGTTTTCGAAATTCATTAATTTTGTATAAAAAAAAATTGTTTTTGGAAATTTTCGAGATTTGTTTATTTAAAAAAAAAAAATTTAAAAAGATTGTTTTCGGAAATTTTTGAAGTTTACTTATTTTTTATTTCAAACAAAAAAAAAATTGTTTTTGGAAATTAAATTCTACGAGGGCAATTCGATTTTTGACTGTTATTTTTTTTGAAAATTTTCGAAATTCATTTATTTTAGAATTCGAAAAAAATTGTTTGTGGAGGTTTTCGAAATTCATTAATTTTGTATAAAAAAAAATTGTTTTTGGAAATTTTCGAGATTTGTTTATTTAAAAAAAAAAAATTTAAAAAGATTGTTTTCGGAAATTTTTGAAGTTTACTTATTTTTTATTTCAAACAAAAAAAATTGTTTTTGGAAATTGGAAATTGTTTTTGGGCAATTCGATTTTTGACTGTTATTTTTTTTTGTAAATTTTCGAAATTCATTTATTTTAGAATTCGAAAAAAATAGTTTGTGGGGGTTTTCGAAATTTATTAATTTTGTATAAAAAAAACTGTTTTTGGAAATTTTCGAGATTCATTTATTCCAAAAAAAAATTAGGAAAAAGTTGTTTTTGGAAATTAAATTCTACAACGAGGGAAATTCGATTTTTGACTGTTATTTTTTTGGAAATTTTCGAAATTCATTTATTTTAGAATTCGAAAAAAATTGTTTGTGGAGGTTTTCGAAATTCATTAATTTTGTATAAAAAAAAAACTGTTTCTGGAAATTTTCGAGATTCGGTTATTCAAAAAAAATTAGAAAAAAGTGGTTTTCGGAAATTTTCGAAGTTTATGTATTAATTTTTTATTTCAAACAAAAAAAAATTGTTTTTGGAAATTAAATTCTACAACGAGGGCAATTCGTTTTTTGACTGTTTTCAATGGCAAAATTTTACTTCCGAACTATTTCAAGTTTTATCACTTTTGTATCACTGTGTTACCCCTGTGCGGTCCCTGATTAACGTAGTTAGATGGTATTTTTAGAATTTCGTTTATTTACAAATAACTATACTCAACACCAAAAACCGGTATGTCTACTAAGCAATCATCCAATTAGAACTAACATTACCTGCATTGTGCCTGAAAACTTTTAAGCTTTTGCTTAAGCAGTAAATATTATTGATAAAAAAAGCTTACATAATGTCACATAACTACCAAATAATAAAACAATAGAAAAGTTAAAACAAGAAAAAAAAAAAGAATTGTTAGTTTGGTTTCATGCTAACATTAAATAGTATTATTTTAAGCATTTTACCTGATTGCTTATGTAAATTTTTATACAGATTACAGAAAATGGAGAACTTGAAGCTAAATTATTTTGATGCTTTTGCGATTTTATTTTTTTTTGTTTTTTTTTTTTTACTGTAAAGGCACATAACATTTTATACAATTACACTGTCGTAGTTGAAAAATCCGAAAGATAAAATTTCGGTAATTTCTATCTAATTCGGATACGCTGGCCTACAAGTGGTTAACAGTTTTGCAAAGTTCGCAAAAAAAAAAAAATAAATTTTTCCTTTAAAAACAAATATGTCTCATGGGAGAAAAATTATTTTTTCTTTTCCCCTACCTTTGCAAAACTGTTAACCCCTTTGGAGCCAGCGTATCCGAATTATATATAAGTGTGCTATCGTTCCTTTTGAAAACTACAACAGCGTTATGAATTTAATATTTATTACATACATATGGGTATACGATTATGTGTTTAGTATTTAAATTTTTTTTATACATATTTAGTAATGTGAATATTTTTCTTGGTTGTAATAACTTTAAGCTACAAAATTAAAAATATTTCTGTATATATATAGGAGTAAAACATTAGTACAAAAAAAACATTTGACTTGCTTGATGCTCAGAATTCTGTTCAAATGACATAACAATGCAATAAGTCTAGAAAAGTTAACTTCATTCTTACTCTGTAATTGGTGACTATGGTGGGCACATGTTTAATGTTCTATTAAAAAGTAACTTTTGTTAGACAAAAAAAAATAAACAACTTATGCATACATATAGAAGAAACAAAGTGTTTTTTGTTTTTACAGAAATAAGCTATTAACACATCGAGTGCATTTGGTACAGAAAAGGGATTATTAATTTAGTTTATTAACTCAGACGAATGTTTTATAAAATTTAATACAAAAATAGTAATAAAACCAAAAAAAAAAAAAAAACCATTGTAATGTTTCCAAATTGTGTCTAGAGTGAATCAACGAAAGTTTCTTCGACACTACTCAAAAGAAAAAAGGTTAGAAAATTATGGAGCCCTAAAATGTTTCCACGGAAAATTCCTTAAGGACCTTCAATTCTATAAATAGCTGATTTGGTATCTGTTGCTCAATAACTTTAAAAAATATTTTTGTTATTGTACCTGGACAACAATTTCACTAACACTAATTTGAGCTTACTTTTCTTGCCACCACTGTATACACCACGAACAAAAGATTTTTTTTGGTAAAAGTGGTTTTAAACATTAAATTACGCAGCGAGTAATTTATCCGTGAAAATTGCAATCAATTCTTGGTAGCAGTTTTTGAGTGATGCGCTTACAAACGTGCAGACATACAGACAAAAATTCTAAAATCTCTTGTTTAGGCTGCTAGTATTACCACATTTTTCTTCTTTGTAGTTTTTTGAGCAAAAAAAAATATTCCCGAAGAATTAGCGTTGCATTTGTTTCGCCACTGACAAGAAGGTGCAAATGATGGCTTAGTAGTCAATATTGTAGTGGGCTTTGACCAGTGTCGGAACCAGAATTTTGGGAAGGGGTGGTGAAGTTAATGAAATTTCGAGGACATCTTTTATTCACAGCTCCTGAAAAATATGACTTTTTGATTTCCGTAGAGGGGGGTTTGGACCTTAAAACCCCCCCTTGAGATCCGCCCAAGGCTGTGAAGATATAATTTTAGTTTAATTTTTATTGTGAATGGTTTCTACGATGAAAAGGGCAATATTAATCGTAGATAGGTCGTCAAACAGTCCAATGCAAGTCAATGCTAATAAGAGTTTGGAATGTGGGATTAAAAAGAGCAGCAGATAATTTTTTTTCTATTAACCCAAAACAGCTTGAAGCATAAAGAATTAAGAAATATTAAACAAAAAAATCCAACAAAAAAAAAAAAATTTTTATATATTAAAAAAAATTTTAAAATTAAAATAAAATATTAGTTGTATGAATAATTAAAAAATTACAAAAAAAAATCATTTAAGAAATTTAAAAAAAAAACAATCATTTTAAAAATAAAAAAATTTTTTTTTAAACAATTAATAATTGTAGGAAAAATAAAAAAAAAAATTATCAAGAAAAAATTTATAATTTAGCAAAATTTGTTTCCTTTATGTTTTATTTTTTGTTTTCTTTTTAACTAAAGCGTGCTAATTTTAAGGAGTATACATACGAGTACATATACATTTGCATTAAAAAAAAATTATGTGAAATACAAATATTATTTTATTTATTTTTCTTTGCCTTTATTTTTATTAATATTGTTGTTGTTGTTAGTAGTGTTTGAATTGGATAAATTCTTTTGCGAACAATTAACGTTAACTCGTACAATACACACTTACACACGAAAAGGTGAAAATGAAAAATACTATTTGGAGATGATAAAATATACATATTTATATATATATAGATATATGTATGTAGTATGTACTAATAAGTATGTTAATTGAAAAATACGCAAAGTACTTTGGAAAAGTTCAAAAGCCGCAGTGTGCAAAATGCAAATAAATTTTTGAAAGCCTGAGCTAATCGATTACTTAAGTTGTAAGTTGTTGTTACATAATAAGATTACATAATAATTAGACGTAAATGTACATATGTATGTATGTATGCATGTAGTTACCAAAGAACGCACCGTAAATCTACGAACAAAAGTGTTTCTAAAATACGCACATTCATACATATTTAGCCATTTCACTAAAAGCACAAAAAAAGATTAAATACATTCAATGATTCAAATATATGTATATGTATATAAAAACACAACTTTTGGACAAAGAAAACGAAATTTTTGCAAAAATTTTGTATGAACAATCAATGAGCTCAGTTGAGGAAAATGCCATACAAAATATGTTGTTGTTTTATATAATACGTACAAAATACAGTATGTGTATATATATATTTATCAATGCTTTTTAAATTACAAACTATTTGGATAAAGAGGAAATTTTGTAAATACTTTTTTTTGTTTTGTTTTTTTTTTTTTAGTTTGTGAATCTTCACAATGTTACGTTTTTGTTAAACCATTTATCAACCAACGAAAAAACAACAAAAAAAAAAATAGTGTCATGATTGTCATTTTAAACAAGATATGAAGGTATGTTTGTATGCACTACAGATGGACAGTTTCCATTACCAATAAATAGACAAATAAATAAAAATTTGAGTGGTGAATGAAATGATATTTATCTCAAAAAAAATATTTTTTTTATTGAAACTACCCTGGCAGTGCCATTCAAAGTTGATTGTGAGTGGATGTGCACTTTCATTAGCATTCAAATTTATCCTTAATGGCAGCTCAACTCCATTACCACTTAGTTTTTATTGAGTGCATTTTTTTGGTGCTTAGCATTAATCAAATTAATCAATTCAATCACATTTCTATTGAAATCAATTTTAACGAATTTCATTAAAAGTAATTGAATGAAAAGGTGTGCCAAGTTCCATTAATTCTAATTTATACAAATTTCCACTAAATATAAAACTGAGTGTTAATGGAGACTGAGTTCCATTGGCAAAAATTTTAGTGCTATGAAAGTAAAACTCCACTCAACATCAATGTTGAATAATGAATGAAAAGGCAGTTACACTAAAATTAAACTTTGAGTGAAAATGAAAATGTTGTGCCACTCAAAAACCAAATAATAAAGATAATTTAAATGGAATTCAGTAAATATTGAGTACTAAAATTTTAGTACAGCCTTATCGAAAAAAAGAGTATACGGGTATATGATCGAAAAAAATTCAATTATAAAGAAATATCCTAAACAGTGGTGGATCCAAGATTTTTGAAAGAGGGGGTCGTCGATTTTTTTATGAAATATCGAGGTTTTCTTTTATCCACAGTTCCTGAAAAATATGACTTTTGGATTCCGAAAGGGGGGGGGGGTTGTTCCCCATTGTGGGAAGGGGGGTCGTCTATTTTTTAATGAAATATCGACGCTTTATTTTATCCACAGTTACTGAAAAATATGATTTTTTGGATTCCGAAGGGGAGGATGACTCGAAATTCGCCCCCCGTGAACCGCCCCTGGTTCTAAGACACTTAAGCTAAAAAAGAGGTTCTGCTTTCCTCATGGTATCAGTAATTTTTCCGAGCTCGCTGGAACTGTACACAGTCCCGAGATGCACTAGTCAGGGCTGCACTAGTTCGGGAGTTTTTTTGGCACCCTAATGTACTATATATGCTATATGTACCTAATATTAGAAGTCTATTAAAACAACAGTGTTGTTAAATGAATGAGTAAAAATGAAAATGAGTAAAAAAGAAAGAAAAAGAAATAATAAAAAAAAATTAAAATAAAAGTCAATTGACCTTGAGAATGAAATGTGTGACGGAAAAAGTTATGATTTCTGTGTTCGCAGCTTCGATTAAGATTTTGTGCAATTTTTTCAAATTTAAATCATTGAACTCGCACTGCAATAGAGCTAATGCAAAACATTAAAACAGCAGGTTTGTGTCTTAAGTCTACTGTTTGTTTATTATATTTTTGTATCGGTTACCTAAGCTTGAGTGGGATGTGCCGGAGTTACTAAATTTTGGAGCTGTAAAGACATTTCAAACTAAAAAGTGAAAGTGCTCTTGAAAACTGTCCTTTGCAGCGTAGCTTGACGTCGAACTGGCGAGGCACGTGGGCATCGAAGCATAATTTTTCATTGAATTCTTTTTTCTAACACCGATTAAGGACCATATTCCGGTACTATTTTCAGAATTTGTTTTGGAGTTTTTCCGAATAATTTTAGGAGAACGAAAATGTACACTGAAGATTTCATAATGCTGAATCCGATTTGTCATATAGCCATCTTTAACAAGTGGCGAGGTAAAATCCGCAAAAAATTAAGAAAGCAAAAAGAATTGGATTAGATCAGCTTTGGAAGATTTTCGGCACAATTGTATCAGTTGGGAATATAGTCGCTTTGATTTCGGGTTTGTTTCCGGAAAAACTTTGACACATGGAAATGTAAGTTTTCGAAAACAGCACTTACTTTCATTGCCGAAGAAGTAATCGGCTCAAAAAAAGGGAAGAAAAATGAGTTCCGAAAAAGTTACCATTTCTCGGCTCTACAAAGGTAACCGGTTTTGAAAATAATTCAGGTTCATCACAGTAATCGGGCTGCAAAAGTCTTTCAAGGTATTCAAAACGGAGATCGTTGCGTTTACACTATTAAAATTTGTTATATTTTAATTTTTTAGTTTAAAAATAATTTAAGATAGGAATTTTATTTCTTTAAAATCAAAATTTATGTCACAATTCAAAACAATTCTAAAACAAACAAGAATAAATACGATTATAAACATTTTTTGAAACAGCACAAATATGCATTATAAAGTTTTATTGCACGAATGTATTATACAGCTGTCACTTTGTTAGTGAAAAATGAAGAATTGAGATAAGAACTATTTTTAGTAAGATCTACAACAAAGCCCGGTAAACAAATAACTCGTACAAGTGATGGTGTGAAACCTAAAAATCATGCGTCAAAAGTTTGCAATTAAATTTTCATTTCTATAACCTTTATTTGGACATATGTATGTATGTATATACATGCATTAGGGTGTATCTTGAAGAAATGTTAAAAATATTCCGCGCTGGGTTAAAACGTGAGAATTACAAAATAAAAAAATTTAAAAATTTTGGCACCTTGTAAAAGCAGCTAAAATCGAGATTTCGTCAAATGAAAAAAAAAAAATTTATAAAATATTAGTTGCAAGGAGAATTTTAAGAAAAGCTTAAAGGAAGGGGAAGATATAGATTAATCCCAAGAGAAGTACTGTGACGAGCCCTAACCGTAAATTATATAAGGAGAACAAAAACAGTACACCTCATCATGACTGCAGGCGTAACCATATCATTGTCGTACGCGTAACCATAACCGTAGGAAGAGAAAACATAGCCGCAGCCGGTAAAGGAGCCAGCATACGTTTGCGGAATAGGTACGGTTAGAGTTACGTTTATGGCTACATTACGGGTATCGGTTATGGTTGCGATGAAGGTAATCGATTAAAGGTATATATATGGGTACGGTTATGGGTATGGTTACGATTATGGTTATGGATATGGGTACGGTTATGGATATGGTTACGGTTATGGATATGGTTACGGTTACGCTTATGGATATGGTAAGGAATAGGTACGGTTAGAGTTACGTTTATGGCTACATCACGGGTATCGGTTATGGTTGCGATGAAGGTAATCGATTAAGGGTATATATATGGGTACGGTTATGGATATGGTTACGGTTATGGCTATGTTTAAGTTGACATTCAAAGATTTTGTCACAGTTGTTACTCTTACTGTTACTTCTATAATGCTAACATTAAAAAAAGCAGTTGTGCTATCTTTACAGGGTGCAAAAATTATATTCTCTCATTTTTGAAATTAACAAAATTCCACATATTCATATTATAATACATGCGATACACCCTAATGTACATACACATACATATACATAGGTACATGAATGTATGAATCAATAAATAAATCTGTATGCAATTATTATATGTAGTATTTATGTGAAGCTTGGGAACACACTTTTCATTTGGAAGAAACGCAGCACTAATTACAAGACAAGACCCCACAAAATTATAAATTAAAGCTTTATTAAGTAAATGTGAGGTGAAAAAATATTAAAAAATTACAACATATTAATACTAATACTATAACAGATATGTGTGTTTGATTTTTTTTTTTTTTTGGTTATTATTTGTTTAATTTTGCCAAACAGATATTTAGCTGAAGTTAAGTTTTTATTTGAAAGAAGAAGCTGTTTAATTGAATATAGTACAATACTACATAATGAATGATATTGCTTTATACAGTTAATTTGGTTTTTTGCTGTTGTTTTTGTTTTGCAGATTGAAGGCCAACAAGCAGTAAACATTACTTAAGAAAAATGGTTAGACTACAATTTTTTTTTGTTTTTTGGTTTTTGTTTAATGATTTTCTTCTTGCTTTTGACAAACTGCAACAAACTACTTGATAATATTGAAAAGTTTTGCTTACGCTTGCGCTAAAAACGTTTAAGAATTGTAGGAAAAAGAAATATGTAATTACGTTTACACAATTATCACGTTTTTTTTTAATGTGCTTTTCATGCAATTTTCTCATTTGTACGATTATAGTTATGTATGTATGTATGTGTTTTATGATAAGAGATAGAGAGAGAAAACGAAACAGAGAGGGTGGATGGTGCATCTATTGTAAGTGGTTGTTATGTATTAATTAAGTTTATATGAGTTATGAAAGTTTTTTGTTTTTGTTGTTGTATACAAATGTGTCTCAGTTAATGTGTTTTAGCTATGGTTTCAGTAGGGATCGTAAATAAAGTCAAACCGTAGGATTAAGTTTGTATGTATGTTATTTATGAACGGTTAAGAAGTTGTGTGTTGTTGAGTCGAGTGTTTTTTGAGCTTGTTATTGTCACAACTATTCGTTCATGAATTTTCTACAGAATCGTGGAACCGGATTCGCCGGATGACTCCCAAATCCAAGTATCACGCTCATTTAATTGGGGACCTAAAGTTAGTTACGAAAGAAGGTAATGTGTGCCTGCATGACCTAGAAGGGTCAAGGTGGTCATATTATTTTCTAACTAAGATAATGATGACGGTATGTTTTGGACAGTTGGTCTTCGGAACAATAGAACCCGCTTCTGTAGATAAGCAGACCCTTCTTAGTTGAATTTCTAAGATTTGTTAAGACGTCTTAATAAATATTCATGCATATGAAGTATGATAGAACACACTAGGCAATATCTGCCAAGTCAAGATCTTTGGAGAATAACGAAACGAATAAGGTATCGGTACTACAACATTTGAAAGAGTCGAATCAGCGTTAATCGGATCTTAATAATCGAGAGCCGAGTTCACAAATAGGTAGTGAATAGTTTTGAAAGAAATAAAAAAATAGATTGGAACCGGTTTGCAAGAGTCCATGTTTTATTTAATATGTACATTCTAAACCTTGGCATATTTTTTTTTACTACAAAGTGAGTTATAGGCAGAACAAACAATCAAAATTTCAAAAATCGGGTATTGATGTCTGTGGAAAAACGCTTTGGGAAATTTAAAATCATAAATTTTGCATTCGGTGTGCACTTAAATTGTCATAAAGTTTATTTAACGTATGTATGTATGTAAGTACATATGTATGTAGAAAATGTTTATCTGTTATTGAAACTCAGCGTTTTTTTTATTTACTAATTTATACATAGTAAATATGAAACATAAAAGCCATTCAATAAACTTCCGTCATCAATGCAAATGGAGAATGTCGTACAGTAATGTATACGTGTGTATGTATGTATGTATGTAGGTACAGCGACGGTCAACTAAAAAGCAACACAATTTTTAGCTAAAAAGTGATCATAAGGAAGACGAATTTGTGCTGGCTTTAATAAGAATCAACATAATCATTTTAACATAACAACTATTTAGTAGAGACAGCTGACGATTCGTTATGTGTGAAAAAATATCTAGAGCCAATTTATATTGCCACCACTGTATAAAGCGAAAACAAAATATTTCGCTGTGATGAAAGTAGCTATATCAAACTTCTTGTTAGGTATCAAGCAATAAATCGGTGCAAATTGCATTCAATTAAATGCTTTAGTTTAGGCGTCATTTGCGTGCAAACTTCTAGACAAATAAATAAAGTGCTGCATTTGCTTCTGGAATTTTTAAAAAGAACGCGCCATGCTTTTTTGTTTAATATTTATAGTTTATAGCTTGCTATAATTATAATAAAAAAATGTTGAGCGTTTTTTTATAGCCACCACTTTGCTTTACAAGCTTCTGCGCATCATAAAATGCATGCCAAATTTTAAGTTAGACCTTGAGCAATACAACGATGAAAAAAGCATTAAATTGTAAGCAGCAGTTGCTGAGTGATGCGCGTACAAACTTGTGGACAGATAGACATAAATTTTAAAAAATGTTATTTTCGCAAACGTTAGCGCTAAATGTTGTTTTTCACCGCTAGCATATGCTAAGCGAGAGAGCATATTACAATTTTATTACAAACATATCTACCAAGTTAAAAATGATACGTTTTGCAGTTCGGTGCTATTTTGTTGACCACCGCTGTATGTGCGTTTTTGATGTTGCTGTTAAGGTTAACAGCGACTGTTCATAGTTGTTTTGTTGAGTTCTTTTTTTTTATTGAAACTTGTTTATGAGTGTATGCGTGCGTGTATTAACCGCATATTTCCCGAATGAATGTAAATTACAAAAAAAAAAAAAAAAAAAACTTGTGAACTAAATGAGAAGGTCGAAAATAAATTGAAACTAACAAATGTATGTACGTTTTAATTTAGAATGTTTATGGTGAAGCTTATTAAATATTTGAAAAAAAAAAAAAAAATGTGATGGAACACATGGAAATGAAACGCAAGTATGCTTAAAAATACTGATTTTTGTTTTTATTTTTCAATTATTGCATTTTATTTCCGTGCAATGTATGTATGTATGTATGTATGTAATAATGAATGTATGTTTTTGCTTTAAAGAATGATTTCGTTCTTGTTTTTGTTTTAATTCATTGCGAAAATTAGCATTTTTATTAATTACAAAATTCACCCTTTAACCCAAAGCATTTACTTTTTGTGGTATAAACAAAATTTGTCTGGTTTATTTATTTATTTTTTTCTTCTTTTTCTTTTTTATTTTGTATATATATGTAATTGAGGTTAGGTTAGAGATTGGCTAGTGGATGGTGGTGGAGTTAGAAGGTTCATATGGCGGAAGCAACGAAATTGCCTATTAGGATTGTTCAGGATTTTTCAATGGTAGGAATTATAGGTTGGGAGTTTTTTTTTTTGTTGGGTTTGCAGCTTAAATTGGATATTCGGGTATTAATGTTTGTATATAAAATAAATTTAATTAAATATAATTTCATAAATAATTAAATTCTAAATGCATAAGAATACTTAAGGTTTTTTTGTTTTGTGTGTAATTGTGTTTAAGTTGAAAACAAGATCATCTTACCCAAGTGTGCTCCATGCTTCCATGCTGTTGTCTTTGTTATTGTACCATGGCCCACTATTACCTAGCGGACCGGTTGCACCTAAGGCACTACCACTAGCGCCACCATTACTGCGCGATTGTGTGTGTGCATGCGCATGACCATGTGTATGTTGTTGTTGTTGTTGTTGTAGCAGATGATGCGTATGCTGATGATGCGGTGAAACAAGCATACGGCTACGATGATTGCGTGAAGCTGCATTACGCGAGAAGGGACGACGCGTAGCACCGGTATGATTGGGATTCAACATTTTGATGTGGAGTTTACAAAACTTGTTACTTTTTTAAATGAGATCCACGCCTTTTCTGTTCCTCTCTCCCTCTCTCCTGCTCAATTGGTTGTAGATTTTGATTTACTTGATTGATGTCGTGCTAAAGAATTGCGTTGTATTTGTGTTGTGTGGTTGATGGATGCTTGTTGGTGGAGTTTCTGTTTGGATCCACAAATTTTATTAACTGCAAGTAGCCAAAAAAGAATAAATGTATGGCTTTTAATAATTTTCGAAATTTTCTGATGCTAAATAATAATTTGTTAGGCATTTAAGACTGTGGAATTGTTAATATTTGTTGAAGCTATCCTATAGCATCGATCCTCTTTTTACCCCTACGGTAACGGTTAAGATTAGAGCATATCATAAAAAAAAAAAAAAGTTTAAAATATTTCCACCTGTTTCTTATGCACACTTGTTGTGATTTAAAAAATTAGAAATGATTTTTTTTACACCCTGTGACGTAGCGAAATTCTTTTTTCTTTATTACTTTTTTATGTGAGTTTTTTCTTTATATGAATATATTGTTTTAAAGTTGTTAGTACATTTCACATTTCGTCTAGGTATATATGTATGCCATGAAACTATCAGGGCAACTTAAACGTTTATTTAAATTAATTTAACAAAATATTCAAAATTAAGTAAATATCAAATTAAATATTAGTCGTGCATCATTCCAAGTAAAAATTGTCTTATTTATACTTTTACTTAAATATGCAGTTTGTTGGAAATGATCTCAACACTTAACAGAAATTTTAGGGAGAAACCGGGTGACCCACAAATTTATATATTTTTAAAACTTCATGTGAAAGTTTAATAGGAGTCACCTAAACACTTCAAACAGAATTATAATGGAAAGAACGAAATTTGCTGTTTTACAGGGCGACACACATTTTTGATTTTTGTTTTAAAACTTCATAGGAAAGTTTGGTTGGAATGGCCTAAGCACTTAAAACATAAATTGCAGGGGGGGGGGGGGGAATTTCGTTGTGATTACAGGGTGACACACAATTTTTATTTATTTTCAACCCTGGCGAGAACATTTTCAACTTTTTTTCTCCTACATCGTGTTACGCTCTTAAGGATATTACTTTCTACCTCTATGAGGTTGGGATTAAAATAATCGATTTTTATTTCAATCGATTATTTTTTTGTTGTAGATTTTATTAATAGTAAACATCGATTTTTAATAAATCGATTGTAAGAATTACACATTTTAAATCGATTTTTTATAGAATCAAAATAATACAAATATATTTCTGGGACGACGATTGAAAAAAATTAGTAAAACTATGTATGTTCACACTACAACTGAAAACACATAGGTTTGCACCTACACTTATCGATGTGCCCATTTCTTCTTCTTCTCATACTTATAAACAACGTAACAAAAGTTACTATGCCAAGGTATAAAAAGTTTATTTAAATTTACAGTGGTACGATAAATTTCCAACAATAAATTATCACATTATATAGCACCAGTTTAGTGTAGGACCGGTTGAAGAGAATAAATAAATGATAGTAAAATAAATGGCCAACTTATAGCTTAAGCTAATCAAACATTTATGCGGAAACTAAAATCCATTGCTATAATGATTAACGAACACAATACATATTTGAAGTTGAAGATTTTTCAAATTTTATTTAATACTTGGGTTTATTTTTACTGTGAATATTTAAAGAACACAATTCATTGAAAATTTGTTTTCTAATTTCCATATTTAGAATTATTTATTAAATATCAGTTATGCATCGTACAATCTCTATAAATTAGTGATTGTAATACATTTTTGTTATTCAACCTTAGACTTTCAGTATGGTAGGCAAGCACACTACTCACTATACCACAGCGACTGCCATATCCATATATTAATTCGTATGTTTCTTTACCCATTTACTAATGTACATATTTATTTCTTTCATTATTTATTAGTCTTTATGACATTTTGACATTGGGACGATGAGCTAATATCTAGCATCTGCTGGCATTATTTATTTCTACACATTTACGAGCTATTTAATTTTTTTTTAACTTTTCAGACTTTTTGTGGGGTTGCTTAATTTAGTTATATGACACGCGAAAACATTAATATGTACATAGAAGTAGATATATACATATATACCTATGTATGTATGTAAATATAGCTGCATGGATTAATAAAACACGTGTAGACGGTGAGTAAACGTCAATGTTCGCTATATTCCTAAGTATTGTGATTTCATTTAGTTGAATGACCTGCGCCATTTTATTTTATTTTTTTGTTGTTGTTGTATTTGTGCTGAAGTATAAGTATTTTTAATAGTATTTACATACTTATATACACCGTAATAATGTGATAAGGCTATGATGAGTTAAAGATTTTTACAAAAGAAGCGAACTTTGGTTTTAGATTTTATAGGGAGGATGTGGTAAATTATTATCGTTGGTGGTAGTCCTTATAGACTCTTTTTAAATAAAATAGAGTTTTATATACTTAAACACTATTCTAAAATAAAATTCATTTCCTGTCTGCCGTAGTCAACTTAAAAGTACATTTTATGTCTAAAACGGAGTTTTAATTTTAAAATCACGGTTTGTGTCTATGGTTGTGTTTGTGATATTGCTTACTCCAAACTTGAGTTTGGCTTTTTTCGCTTATTGACACAGCTGCATAGCTAGTTTGTGAATGTAATAGTTGACACAGGGTGACCTTGCAAAACAGGAAAAAAAATTTCATACCAATAACCAACTTAATTTTTTTTTTCATAAGGGCACCCTGCAACTTTTCATTTAAGCTAAAATAAAACTATGATCGATCAATATTTTAAATGTGTTAAGTAAAGATTTTAATTAAAATGCGTGTTAACCAACAACTATAATTATAGGCCAATGTCTTTATTATAGAAAGAAAAATAAAATATGCTTTTAAAATTCAAATAAAAAGATTATTCTTTTCCACCAAAAAAAAACTAAATTGGGTGGAGAGAAATACTGGGACTTAAAACATTTTCATGCAGCTGAGGGGAGTGTCAAAGCAGCTGACAGTCCTTTGCTGATGTGGATTTAAAAAAGCTGCGGTGCTACCACTTTCGAGACTTTTCGCCTTAATGGAATGGGAATGGAATGGAAATGGTGATTGGTATGGCACCCTAATGTACACACAACTATTCGTATATGAAAAATATACGGCTGGCAAAATATTACAATATGCCCATTTGACTAAATATAATACCATTCACTTCGTCAATTAGCTTATTTAATGGGGAAACAAGCCAAGTTCATGGCCGAAAATTTAGTGATTGGAGTTAAAAATTATGAAAATACATATCTATGTACATACATATGTACATATGTCTGTATACAGCTCTGTCAAATATATTTTGACTACGGAATATGCAAGTCATTTGTATGCTTGACGTGGTCATTGGCTAGTGCATTTAAGCTTACATAATATGATTAGATTGGAATAAAAAATCTCCTATTAGACAGAGATAAAAAATAATTTTTTTTTTAATTATTAGACAAGTATAAAAAATAAAATTTTTTTAAATTATTAGACTGGGGTAAAAAATCAAATTTTTTTAAATTATTAGACTGGGATAAAAAATCAAATTTTTAAAAATTATTGGACTCTGATAAAAAATTTAATTTTTTAAATTATTAGACTGGGGTAAAAAATCAAATTTTTAAAAATTATTGGACTGGGATAAAAAATTAAATTTTTTAAATTATTAGACTGGGGTAAAAAATCAAATTTTTAAAAATTATTGGACTCGGATAAAAAATTAAATTTTTTAAATTATTAGACTGGGGTAAAAAATAAAATTTTTAAAAATTATTGGACTAGAAAAAAATAACATTTTTAAAAATTATAAGACTGGGATAAATTTTTTTTTCTTTAAATTATTAAACTGGGATAAAAATTTGATTTTTTTAAATTATTGGACTGAGATAAAAAATCTAGTTTTCAAAAAATATTTTTATATTATTTCTATTATTATTTTCAATTATGACTGCTCTAAAAAGTGATCTACATTATAATTAACGTAATTGCAGCTTAAAGCAAGTTTAAATTTTAGATTACTGTAATTATAATCATATTGTAATCGTAATGCAAAAGAAATAAGTCTGAATTTCAATCAGGACTGTTAAATATAGTTAGTAATTAGTAGTCAATTTATTAGACTGTTTTCTTAATTGGGAATGATTACAATGGTAATGTTGACAATTACAATTGTTTTCAAGAAAAGGCAATTATGAATTGATTACGATTAAAAAAAATCATAATTTTTTACGATTATTAAACAATTCAAAAACAATCAAAAAAATCCAGTAAAAGCAGAAATTACTGAAAAAAATACTTTTTGATTACTTTTGATTATTTTAGATTTTTTTTTTAATATTTTTAATATCACGATTATTTTTAAGTGAATTGGAAAATAATCATTAAAAATTGACAAAACTTTCAAAATCATCAAAATACGATCACTAGAAAACAAAAATCTGTTGTAAAATTTTTGAGTTGCCTGCACATTTGTTAGACCTACTTTTTTGGTTGTTGTTGAAATGTAAATTTAACGCAGTCAACGCAAGGCATACATAAATGAGAAGCCCAATCGAAAATGATTTCGTAGTGGATTACTTAAGTGATTTATGCCTTTAACAATAGCAAGCAACTGGATTTGTGAATGTTCAATTTTTCAAATTAATTTGAAATTAATTCTTCAGGTTTTGCGTATTCATGAGTTTAATCGACTCGGCCAATTAGGAAACTTTTCGTGCAATACTCGGTTAAGGTAGTAAATTAGTTGTTTTATAAATCATTCATGTGCCTTGAGGTTAGTGAAATAGTGTCGAAGATGAGTAACTCTATTGAATTACGTTGAGATCAGGTTATCTGTATGACATCCAAAAATATAACCAAATATAACCCATGCTGTAGTAGTTTTTTGTTTAATTTCATACAGGTGGCAACTGTTTAAGAAAAATTTCCTAGTGGCTACACTGATGTAAGAGAGCCTAGATTACCATATATCAATTTCATAGATATGTATGTATGTATCCGAGATAATAGCGTATATTCAAAAAAGTAAATATAAAGGCATTAGGTGGCAACTCTAAAGGGTAAACATACCTAAAATTTGTTGTTCAAATACGATGTATAATCCTTTAGTTGAATACCCATACTATTGCATACCACTCAATATTTTTAAATTTCAAATAGATGGCAACCCTACAAAACTAACAGTGGAATATTTGCATAAGCTCATCCGAATGAGTTAAGTTTTTTTTTTCGAAATACAGCGAAAATGTCAAAACATAAATATAATGGAATTCGGTGGCAAACCCAGGTGGCAGCAATACTTAAAAAAAAGTATTCCAATGGCAAGCCGAAAAAAGGGTTCTAGAAGTAACAACTAAATCAAAATTACTAGAATCTACTACACTATTAATAAATCAAATTACATTCAAATCGGGAACAAGTTGTTTCTGAGATAATGTGTATTTAATTAATATAATTTTTTATTTTTCCCATGTCTCTCTGTGTTTATGTATGTTTGTTCGAGCATCACTCAAGAATCGCTGTATAGAATTGAATGCAATGTTCACAGACATATTCTATCTAACTTTACCTCTTACCTCGCCTAATAATTTTATCCCTCCACAGTGGTGGCAATAAAAATTGCCTAAAAATATTTGTATGAATATTTTAAAATTGGAATTGCCTGTACATAAGCGCGTATTACATTTTATAGAAAAAATTAAAATGTCAAAGTGTTATATTTTTAATGTTTTTAACACAGGGTGTCGGTTTTTAATAAATTTGAATAAAAACTAAAGTTGACATGACATATGTATGTACATAATAGCGTTTATAGGCGAAATATGATATGGATTAACACCTTTAGAAAAATATATCATGCAGCACAAACTAAATAAGAAAAAAAAATGTCGCTATTTTTACAGGGTGTTGAAAAAATTTCCATATCGAAAATCTTAAAGGTTCGTTCTTAAAAAACTAAAATTTCTTAGAAATTACCAAGATTTGTCTCCCATGGAAAGTAAGTAAATTAAATTGCACAAACACAAACTAAAAGTAACAACAACAATTTTTGAAAATCACGAAATGACTAAGCAAGCAATTTAACAAGTCTAAAAAAGTGAAACTTTTGTTTGGTCAGCATTCAGCTCATCACGTTCTAAGTAGTAAAGCGGCACCAAAACGCTTACAACAATCAGCAAAGCAATCTCTTCGCGCAGCTCAAGTAGCTCTTTTACGATTAAATTGCTTTCTTGTTATTTACTTTCAACTGGTTTGCCTTTACCGGTTTCCTTTCAGCACAAGCACAACTACGCCAAGTTACGCCATAAAATGAGCCGAGCAGTCATGAGCTGAATGAAAATGAATTTAAAAAAAAAGCTGTCAGTTGAAAAGGAAGGCGACAAGAAATTCATGCAAAAAAAAGAAGAAAGATTTCATAATAGTAGTAGCTAAAACGAGTAGCCGAAATGAAATGGAAAAGAAAATAATTATTTTGAGTAGTGAAGATTGAATGTGGCAGCGAAGCGTTTGTGCCAAAGTAAGCGCATGTGCTTGCCGATCACGTTTTAGATTTATTGCAGTCAACAATAAAAAGGAAACTCCGCATGGAATTAGTAGATAAATAGTAGTAGGTATGTGCTAGGGATGCGACGAAGCTTCGACTACGATTTCGAGATGTACAAAACTTTCGTTTTATTTCAACTTTTGCTTGCGTTAGATTCGAAGTTTTAAGCGAAAGTCGAGGAAGGGATCGTATTTGTGAAAAAATTGTAGCAAAGTAACAGTGGATGGCACATTTTGACAGTTATGAGGTGAATATAATTTCATGTTGTCAAAATGTGTATTATGCACCACACCAAAATTTTTTTCACCATACTACTTTGGTATAATTTTTCTTACTTTTACTTTGAACTGACTTTACATGGGTGGATTTTAATCGTGAATTTGAACATTGGTGGCTTTGAAAGTCGTAACACGGAGGCCTAGACTTAGAATGCCGTTCTTTG
This sequence comes from Sphenella marginata, assembly GCA_951509765.1. Classification (NCBI taxonomy): domain Eukaryota; kingdom Metazoa; phylum Arthropoda; class Insecta; order Diptera; family Tephritidae; genus Sphenella; species Sphenella marginata. The sequence continues at coordinate 11,395,158 of OX608079.1, read as the reverse complement.
CTTCTTCTTCCACCCTGTTACCAATTATGATAGAGCAAAATTTTGGAAAAATCCGTTTCCGATTTCGGTACCGCTAAACTCACTACCGTAGCATCCTTAGCGGATATAAACGCTCTATCACGTATGGATTCGCAAAAAGATCACTATTACATTAGCTTCAAGAAGGGACTCATATCGTAATAGAATGTACTAACGCCTGCAACGATGACATATTTAAATCCTCTTATGGAATACGGTGCGAAGACACACACATCATACCAATCTCGAAATCATCTACGTTATCGAAAGACGAAAAGGTCCTGGAAATATGCTAGAGAAACGTTCTTCGGCAGCTTTACTGTTCCTGTCGAGATGGCAAAGCAGAGTATCGATGGAAATTTAAGGATGGGGTCATAGTGTTACGAACGTGCCAACCCTGTGGATAGTGTTTTTGTTGTTACATTAAAAAAAAAAAAAATTTACACGCCATTTGCAGCCTCAGGCCCCCCGTTTACCAATTTTTTGTTTTCAGCGAATCTAACTTGTTTGTTTTAATTCTTTTTTTTTTACAATTTGTCACACCTCAAACTTGTTTATATAAATCATCACGTTTACATTGAACATGTTGTCAAGCAGTCACTGTCACGTCTGATGTTGTGTGATGTGACTTCCTACAAGAAGCCGAAGCTATGATGCAATCAGACATAAATAAATTACTTGTTTCCGGAAAAATTTTATTATCAGACTGTTAAAAGTATTTTAAAAAAGAACTGCTTAAAATAAAATAAAATTAAATAAAACATTAACACAAAAACAAAAGACTTAAGAAACAAACTCGTTTTTGTATATTTATGCTACTTTCATAGCCAAGCCAATCGATAATTTAAAAATATTAGTTTCATAAAAAAATCATAATTAACGAGTTAAGCAATAATTGAGCAATTCACAATTCAACTAAATAGACTAATCGATTGCAGCACCACATCACTGTGCATATCTATAGAATACTGCAGTAATTGGTACCAAGCTAACTAACGACATAATTAAACGAAACGGACAACAATTAAATTGCACTGATTAATTTCAGAATGTAACATTGACCATTAAGACGGGGTAAAGGAGAAAGAAGCGTACATTTCTATAGAGCATAACAGAGATAGGGAAAGACAAATTGTACACAGGTGGAAAAGCGACAACGTTAACAAGATAATTATTCCATAGGCACATGTTTTGCATACGAAAATGCATCAATGAGCAAGTGCAAACATAAGCGAAGGCACGCTTGTCGATGTAGCTACATATGTTCATACATACATACATACTAGGGATGACACATATTTTTTAATTTCAAACATCTTATACTATAAAAAATTGCATTCGTATGGGAGGTGCCACGCCCATTTTTTCGTTATTCCCAGATTTCATGCAGGTGTTAGGAATTACTCTCATAGAACCCCTCACCAACTTTCAGTTGTATAACCTAAATACTTCCAGAGATATGGACTACAAAGGACTCCATTTGTATAGGATGTGTCACGCCCACTTTTTCGTTATTCCCAGTTTTCATGCAGACGTTAGGGATTACTCTTATATAGCCCTTAACCGAGTTTTAGTGGTCTAACTTTAATACTTCCAGAGATATGGACTATAAAGGACTTCATTTGTATGGGAGGTGCCCCGCCTTCCCTTGTTTTAATGCAGGTGTTAGGGATAAATCTCATATAAACCCTCACCAAATTTCAATTGTATAACCAAAATACTTCTAGACTTACGGACTATGAAAAACTCCATTCGTATGGGAGGTGCCACGCCCCCTATATATATCAAACTATTTTTTAACCTATGACCATTTCTGGAAGATATCCAGTGCGTGTTTCAAATTTGGTTACAATATCATAAAAAATATTTAAAATTAAACTTTTTCCAAGTTCAAAATAAATTTTATTTTTTATTTATTTATTTTTTTTGTAAAAGTTTTGTTGAGCTCAAGGCCTTTTGTAAACGAATTTTAATAATTGAAGGCCAATAATAATTTACAAAAATTTATTTTTTTTTTTGTTATTTATTGGTCTTTGATATTATATGTAAATTTGGAAGTTTTTGAGCCAAGATCTTTTTTAAAATAAAATAATTAATAAAATTTGTTTTTATTTTTATTTTAATATAATATATTTACAGTGCCTGCTGATGATCACAGACTGTGATCGAAATATCGTTTTATATTAAAATACAAATAAAAACAAATTAAAATTGTATTTTATGTTATTTTGAAAAAAGGTCGTGAGCTCAAAAAATTCCAAATTTACATTTATTAATTTATTTATTTAGAACAAAAAAACCTTAAATCGAATAATATAGAAAAATTTAGAAAGTGGGGGGGGGGGGGGGGGGTTTGGGGTAGATCAACAGTTGTTGCTCATAATCGAAAAACTCATAACTTTCATAAAACAAATAACAAATTTTTAACTTTTAAGTAAATATGTATGAAGGGTTTAGAATCAAACGGATCTAAGTGACTCCGATATTGATTTGATATATTCAAGTTTAAAGTTTACTGCCTTTTGTAAACTCTATATAAAATCTGGGTATGGCGTTTATTGTATGGGAAATAGATGGCACTACAATGTCCGAAATGACTCGGATCTCTTTGCCAACAAATAAACACCATATTTCACTCATTAAATATGGGTATAACTCAATTTTAAAAAAATGTCACTTAGATCCTTTTGGTTCTGGGCCCTTTATATTTCCCATCCCGATAGTAAGAAAGAAATCTCGAGATTTAAAAAAGAATGGGTTGGCATCCCTTTCTTTCCATACAAGCAATTGGTATTTTACTTGCTTGAATAAATTACTTGCTAGTTAGTCCATACTTTCCTACAGGGTATGTACTGTGAATTTAACTACATCATTAAAGGAAACATTTGCATATCCATACATACATACATATGTACATTTGTATGTATGCGCATATGTTTACTTGTATGTTTGTAAAAGCGTTTGCTTGTTTTCTTTGAATTAATTGATTATGCGCTACCAACGCCCACAGCAATTTTCGCAAACAACTTACAGTTAATGTCGAGCTGCCCCCCCCCCCTTCCAATGCACAGAGTAAATACATAAGCGGTATATTGAAATCGAACATGCAACAAATATACAGTTACTATGAGCAGTAATTTGTGTGATTTTTACACTTTGAAAGTCATTATTAGAGAATCCGTGAACTTTGTTTAATTGAGCTTCTTAAATTTGGTTTAAAATAAAAGTGTTCGAAAGCATTTAAAAGCATGATCTGAAATAGGTATCAATGTACCCTGACTACTATTACAGTCAAAAGAGCAGCTTTTAGAATTGTAGTCTGTATGTTTGTTTGTTTGTTCGCGTATAACTCGACAACCGCTAAATATAATTGAATGAAATATTCAACAAATTATTGCTAGGTGTTCAGCGCAAAATTTAGAATGAATTTTATTGTATGAAAATATTATATTCGCACTATACACAGTGGTGGCAATAAAAGTGCGCTCCACATATTTTTTATAAGAATATCGACATTTTCTAAAGACTGCCAATATCATTTAAACGCTGTTTGATCCATCACGTCTCTTTAAATTAAAGGTTGTGCTCACAATAATAATAAGGATTTTTGCCATGGTTTTTGTTTATTTAATTTTTTTTTAAATCAGATACCTATGTATGTATGCTAATATTTGGCTAGAGCAAATATTTTTTAATTTACATTTAACTGACAATTTAAGTTAAATTAAAACGTTGTCTCAATTTTCATCATTTCATTTAAAATATTTCATTGGAATTCTCCACATACCTGAATTCCTTTGCGCGAACCAAGCGTTTCAATTGTTATTGCTAATAAAGCGGCATCATTGACTGCATGGCTTTATCCTGAAAAGAAATAATAAATGAATTATTATTGCTGTTGCGTGCAATTTAATAACTATGTATTTCATTACATTTCACAAATTTCCCACAGCAAAAAAAAATGTATTTATACGAAAGCCATTTCGAATTTTATATTCTCATTTCAATTTAATCAATTAAAAATAATACGAATTTCACTATAAACGAATGCAAATGAACAAAAAAAACCTTACTTCGATCAACACCTGAACGCAAATGCCACAGAGAAAAACGCACAAAATGTTGTCAGCCAGTCATTTTGGTTCGACACGATCGAGGAAGTCGTGTGCACCAACAAAATGGTAAATAGGTACACCACAAAAGATATCCTGGATATCAAATTTTCTTTTGAAATAATGAACATAGCAAGTATAGATATATATGTAAGTACATATGTAAGTGCACACAAAGGAAACGAAAAAGAAAATAAGGCAAAAAGGAAGCGAAGGATAAAATCAACCGAAAAAAGACTTCGAAGATGGAGCATGAAGTGGAGTTGAAGTGAAAACATAAAACAGCATTATTTTGTTGTAAAACTTGTTGTGAACGCAGCTGAAAAGTAAAATCTAAATATGAGTAGCAACATAAAATACAAAAATCATGAATAAATATGAAACACATAAGGTTCAACGAGGACGGTTTTATAAGTCATCAACTTTTATTACAACCACGTTGCATCACGGGAACACTATTCGTGCGCTTAAATTAATCCTAAACTGTGAGTTAATTATCTAGCAATACATGGCCGAACATTGCACGTCATTCTATCAAGCGGCTATTGAGTGATACGCGAACAAACATCTAGAAAGACAGGCACAAACTTCAAACACCCATCACCTAATTTTTCTTTATTTTGTTTTGAATTAATACGTTGCTGTGCTTTTCAATTTTTTATGGTCACCTTAACTGTGTGTATGTTATATATGTACATATGTATGTATGTATGTATTCTTATCACATGAAAGTTGAGTAAATAATAAAGCCTTGGAATTGAGGTCACAAACCTCAACCTTAAATTTATGTACATAATAATTTATGTACATTCAAGACATTGGCTATCAACTTACGCATATTGAAAATGAGCATAATATCAAACATATTTAGTACGTACAGGGTAACTCGAAACAACTGGATTTTGTCAGGATGATTTGAGTATTCCTAAGATCTGACCCCATTATCTTAATTAATTGCTGCTCCCTTTCTTGGTCTTTAGATCCCTTGCTTTCGTTCCTGTTCATTTACTTCACTTTCTTCTTCTTTAATATATTTTCCTTTCCTTATTTTTATATTATTTTATTTTATTTTATTTTATTTTATTTTATTTTATTTTATTTTATTTTATTTTACTTTACTTTATTTAATTTTTTATTTTATTTTATTTTATTTTACTTTACTTTATTTAATTTTTTATTTTATTTTATTTTATTTTATTTTATATTATTTTATTTTGTTATTTTATTTCATTTTATTTTATTTTATTTTATTTTATATTATTTTACTTTATTTTAATTTATTTTATTTTATTTTTTTATTTTATTTTGTTATTTTATTTCATTTTATTTTATTTTATTTTATTTTATATTATTTTACTTTATTTTAATTTATTTTATTTTATTTTTTATTTTATTTTATGTTATTTTATTTTATTTTATTTTATTTTACTTTACTTTATTTAATTTTTCATTTTATTTTATTTTATTTTATTTTATTTTATTTTATTTTATTTTATTTTATTTTATTTTATTTTATTTTATTTTATTTTATTTCGTTTTAGAAAAAACGCTCACACCATTCAGTTATTAGTCACCTCCATTCGTTCTCACTATTCGCTGCCTATGTAGTATAGCCGTCGCTGTTACTCTGCTCCCGTTTAATGCTACTCATAAATTATGTTCATACATTCAATTTGTTTGTCAAAGAGAACAGAGTAGCGTCGTGGAGCGCTATTAATAAACTACGAAAATATTCAAAGAATAACTTTAAAAATATTGCTGCCGTCGTGGTATTGGTGAAGCATAAATATGAAACAGGATCCTGTGACAGCTGTTATCCTGCAATGCAATGGAGAGATATACAATTATACTTTTGTACTTTTACATAAGTATATGTGTGTAGGTTTGTGCTAGATATAAAAGCGTAAAAGATTGTTAATCATCACAAAAACCGGTCGAGGAGATAAACGATGAAGTCAAAAAAACAATAAATCCTAGCTTATGTGCGTATGCGGGTGTGGTTAACATATGTATGTATGTAAAAGAATTACCCAGTAAGCGTTAAGAGTGGGGTTTTCAATAAACAAAAGGAGCCAAAACCACTGTTTTCGAATTTTTACCTACATATATGCTTGCTCAACCTTATTAATTTTTTTCATAAAATCTACTATATCCAAATACGGACCTTAAGAAGTCCAATCATGAATGACAGATGACTACGATATTCGGGATCCAAAAATTGAAAAAAATGTAATTGTATTGCTTAGAGATCTCGCTTGTATGAAATAACCTCCACCAAGTACGAGTAAGATCTGAGAAATATGATTACATATCCTAAAAGTTCGATCATAAAAATGTTTGCTGGGCAGGTATTAAGCGCTTTTTAGTGGTATAGGTATAGAGCCAAAAAGCGAAGTGGCAAAAGGATGAACAAATTATAAATGGAAAATACTCAAAAAGAAAAGAAAACACACAAAAGACCATAAACTAAAAGATATAAATATCGCTGAGTATATACTCGTATGTACATACATATGTATTATGTATCATGGAGTACTGAGGGCACAGAAAATACAGAGGAGATAATGTGGATTTACCTACTTATAAAGACATAAAATGAAAGGATACGAATATGTAGACCGTACTTAAGTATGTTTGTATATGAAGAGAGGGTACGGTGTGCATAGTGGTAGACGATACAACCACGCAAGTATCCAGTAACATTAAACCCAACAAAATATTTGAACCTTATAAAGTTTGTAGGCAGTTCAATTATATGGAATGGATGAGATGGAATGCATGAGATGGACAAGGATAAACTGTCTCAGAAAGCCTATGTAAGGATTTATTAAAAGATATTAGGTTATGTAAGGTTGAGGCTGTCCGCCGCCCAGAGACATTGTTAGGTCTGATGACCCATTTTGATAACACTGGTGAGGGTTTATGGTACTCTAACTTAATCCGCAGTATTGGATCTTGTTATCTTGGGTTTCTTATTTCTTTTAATCACTCACACAATTCTTTGTTGCCAATAGTAGACAGGTGGAGCACGTAAATGGATGAGTGTTGAATGAAACCGAAGTCTAAATGTATGTATGCATACATGTGTATGTGTGTTTGTACAAACAAAGAAGTGTCAATGACGCCTTGCATTAAGGGCTGAAAAGGCTATAAAACACTTGAACTCCTAAATTTTGTTAAAGCAAAGAGAGCTACAAAAAGGATATGTGCAAACTAAAAAAGAATGAAATTTCTGTAGCAAAATTTTTAAATAAACAGCAGGGCCCCAACGCTGGAGACTGTTAAGATGAGTCTCTTCTCAGTTCGATATTTTGTATCTGTCTTAAAAATTCGAAATTTTTAAACCGATGAAATAGATAATTTGTGCTCAAAACCTTTTATTGCAGTAACTCCCTTCGTGGTAGTTCATGACAGCTGAATATCGGCCAACACTTTTTGAACAATTTTTTTCTGAAACTGTTCTATCTCGGACCGAACCTTGAAACTGATCTAGACAGATCCAGTTGGTTATGTATTCGAAACCGCACATATGTAACTAATAAAAGCATACTAAGTGTGTTTAATATTTCAATACCTATCAATCAAAACGTTCCTATTGAGTTGCTACTCGTGAAGTTAATGAACTCAGAAATTATTATTCAAAGTACAACGTTCAAATGTCGTCAGCAAAATTCATGCTACAAACAAGCTTTGAAGGTTTTTTTTTGTGTGTGAAAATATGAAAGAATATTCCAGCTAATGAACCCATTTAGATATAATTACATACAATTTGTTATATAAATTGAGATTTTAACAACATTAAAATAAGCTAATAAATATAAGTTCGCTACAAATAAAAAAAGTTCTAAAGTCAGTTTTGGAACTAAAAAAAAAAAAATAAAGCAAACAAAATTGCTAAAGAATAATATCTAGTAGCGTGAAGTGAGTAAATGTAAATTAAATATAAAAAAAAGTATTCTAAAGCAGTGATTCTTGCTAAAAGAGCAATAGGAAGTGTGAGATATAATCTGGTAAAGCCTAAAGTATAACCAAAATAAATTCTTAGAAAGAATTAATGGTTTAAAATAAATCTGAGTGGTTTGAATTGAATGATTCGCATTAAAAGAGGTATCAAGCGAATGACGCATAATATTAAAGCGGATGAGATATAGAGCTTGTAACATGGATTTGTGTTTATTAGACCGTGCCAAAAATGTATGCCTTTTTTTAGATGTTCAAAGTAAAAATGTAAAGGGATAAAAAGCAAATAACGCATAATATTTAAGCGGATGAAATATAAAGCTTGTAAGTAATATTAGACCGTACCAAAAAAAAATTTTTTCAGATATCCAAAGTAAAAATGTAAAAGCAAAAAGGAAATGACGCAAAATATTTAAGCAGATGAGATATAGAGCTTGTAACATGGATTTATGTACATATATTAGACCATACCAAAAATTTTTTTTTTTTTTTTCAGATATTCAAAGTAAAAATGTAAAGCGATAACTTTGATTTGTGACAATTAGACTGTGCCAAAAATTATGGAATTTTTTTTTTAGATATTTTTTCAAAATTTAAACAATAAACGTTTTTTTTTCTTTAGCACTTAGCGAATTACATATGCATAAAAAAAAATAATAAAATTTTTTTCAAAATTTTAAATTTGCTTTTAAATTCAAGAGTTACCAAAAAAAATTTTAACGAATATCAATCGTTCTTTATTCTGCTTGGCTACAAAAAAAGAAGATAGCAGCAAATAAATAGGCAAGCAAAGAAAATAATAAGCGCTCATAATTTTAGTTGCAAGTTCACATTTGGTTTACAAAGAAAAATTTCAAATTTTGAAAAAAAGTTTAAATTTTGTTATTTTAATTCTTTGTAAGTCGCTATAATTTAATTCAATATCTACAATTTTGAAAAAAAAAATTATAATTTTTTTTGTGCTAGTCTAATGTGCAGCCATATTATTTGCCACATATTTTACTACTCCCTAGATTGTTGTCGTCTTAGCATGAAGTTAACATTGAAATTAAAATGTGTTTTGTAAATTTATGTATATGTATTTATTAATATGAAAATGTTTACGAATACAAGACTTTTAAATTTTCTGAGCTTTAAAAACATAAAAATGGCATGTCCTTCTTAGAAACAGAATAATTAACCACTCCACGTACATGCAGAAATTACAAAAAATATAAAAAAATACAAGCAAACAAATAAACAAACAAAATGTTGTCTAAGTCGCATTCCACAGCGATCGCTGCTAAATAGAAAACTTGGAAATAATTCTAAATTAATTTATTCATTAAAAAATTGTTTTTTTGTACCCTAGACTATTTTAATTTCATTTAAGCAGCACGCCAGGCTTAACTTTCTAGCCAAAACTCACGACAATGAGCCTGTTACCGTGGAATGAACCTCAAACATGTTTTATGCTTCAACTCGAAAACAATGATAACGTATAAATAAATGAGAAGAGAACCAGAGATTAAGAGCTATGTATGCACAATATTTAATGCCAAAACGAACAATATGAAAAGTGATGAATGCAGATTTCGAGATTAAAGCCAGCATTATACGAGTACGAACAACAATGCTATAGAACACAAGACAATTAATTAAAGGTTTAGTTACAAAATGAATTTTTGTGAAAATAGCTATTGCGGCAAACCTTTACAAAATACAAAAACAAAAAAACGAATAGATTGTTAGGCTGTGGAAAATTTGTTGTAAAGCTGCATGAAAAAAAGTGAAGGTTCAAATGGCCATGGATAAGACGAAGAATGTTTAAAGTATATAAGAAATATTGATAGTATTTATTGTTGTTTCGTTTATTGGGCAGAGCAGAGATAACCCCTAAGAGGAAGCTATGCCTTCAATAAAAAATTAATAATAAAAATACATTTTCTTGCTTTCCCAATATTTATAAAGACCGACTTAATTGTGGTTGGCACATCTGGCTTCGAAGTAAATTTTACTAGGCGCGCCACCACCAGGAAATCATTTATCGTGCCTACGTGGAGTCCTACCTGTGGTATTTGAGAGGTGTGAATTTGTTGTTGAGAAGGCATCGGCGTCCTTGCACTGTTGTAGAGGAGTCAACGGGGCAAGTTGGAATATAATCAAGCCGATAAACTAACCTAACTTCGGGCAGTAGACCGGTTCGTGTAAGGATCGAAGTTGGAAGGCAGGTTGTAGGGAACATTTGAGTGAGTTCATGCTAAGCTCCCCACCATAACTAGGCTATTCTTCACTTTCCTTAACAATATATTTGTCACATTGAAACCATTCCATAAATCTCAGTCCACTTGTCAGTTTGCAATTTATGTACATATGTATGTGTTTAGTTAGTAAATGAATTAAATATCAAAAGAAGAAATTCTTGGAGGTGGTGTTCGTGGAAAAAGTAAGCAGGAAGTAGAAGGCACAACATTTTTCACCGTCTGCTTTACTTCCTTTCGTAATTTGCATTGAAATTAGTAGTAAATCTTTAGCACCGATGGCGATTTGAAATTTTATTGCCATAGCGGAAGACATGGAAATTTCTAATGAAAATTTTTATTTTTTTTCTTAATTTTAAATATGCACGTTAGTTTTTGTAAGTACATATGTACATATATGTAAGTGTGCACGTAAAGATGTCTATCAGTATTAAAGTCAGTTAACTCTTTATGTTTGTATAAACATTTTGCTATTATGTACATATAAAGTAGTATTGTATTTAAAAAGAGCACTACGCGGAAGTATCCCCCTGCAGTTAAAATAAATTAAAATAAAATAAAATAAAATAAAATTAAATTAAATTAAATTAAATTAAATTAAATAAAATAAACAAAAATAAAATAATATAAAATAAATTAAAATAAATTGAAATAAAATAAAATGATATAAGATAAAATAAAATAGAATAAAATAAAATAAAGTAAAATAAAATAAAATAAAATAAAATAAAATAAAATAAAATAAAAAATAAATAAAATAAAATAAAATAAAATAAAATAAAATAAAATAAAATAAAATAAAATAAAATAAAATAAAACAAAATAAAATAAAATAAAATAAAATAAAATAAAATAAAATAAAATAAAATAAAATAAAATAAAATAAAAAAAAATAAAAACGAAAATGAAAATGAAAAAAAAAAAATAAAAATAAATAAAAATAAAAAAATTTAAAAAATAATATAAAGCATTTTTCACAACACAAGGTCATTCGGTTGTTTTGCTGTGGATGTAAAACGGTGGTGCTGTGTCATCTTGCGCAATAAGAATACCCTTCATCCGTCTTGCTTCCTTAATGCCCTAACAGGCCACCACATCTGAATATAAATACAACATATGTATTTCATTAGCAAACTTTTTGTTGCTTTAACAAATAATATCAAATTTACAAAAAAATTACTTCACTCAACTTAAGCAATGACACAAGCTAATTCAAAAACAAACGAAAATAAAAAACCACAAAAACTTCGCATCTCAAAAGAAACTGGTAGCGAGTGTCATTAATGCCAGCATATGCTGACTAACAAGCAAACAAACAAACAAACTCACAATGACATTAAAATTATTTTAATAAAAACGTAGAGATAAATAAAGTTTGTCCTTGTGCCATCAAATAACCAATCAATTTTGCGAAACTAAAATGCCAACGGATAGAAAAAGTAAGCCCAATGAGATTTCGTTGAGTTAGTATTTTTTTTTCATTTTACGTTCATCTGTTACGGAAACTACTCGTAGAAAGTTTTTAGTTGAACTTTTTTGATTTTTTTTTTTGTTTTTTTTTTTTTTGCATTTCAACACATTCCCACATTTACACATTTCTTAAAATTTTTCAATACCCGTTACAATTCAGCTGTTGTATGTCCATACATATGTAGCTATTCGTTATGTTGCTTTTGGTTTACCGAAACAAGTTTAACGAGCATTTTTCATCTCCACCCAAATTGGGCGCCACAACCAGCGACCCAAATGAAAAGCATTCGCTGAGGCGTAACGCCCTATGTACATACATACATACATATATTGCTGCAATCACAAAATGTCGTCACCACATTTGCCCCAGTCTGCTGTATCTATCGCAGGCCAATATTGCTTTATTTCTCTCTCATTTTTTATTTTTATTTATTAATTTTTTTTTTTTTGTATATTTGGTGAATATGTAAATTTCCGCCCCATGATGAATGTATGCACCATATTTCACCAGTCCACTTTGACCAATTTTAGGTGATTCACTTTACTTTGTTCAGCGTTTGCTATTATTCAATATGCAGACGTTCGCTGGAATAAATGTATGGAAATTAGGGTGAACCGAAAAATAACTTTTTTTCCTAACTAACGGGATCATTATGTAAAACGTAATAATTGTGGGATTTTTTGGAGGCTTAGTAACAAACCGTCTCCTCACGGTAGGGTCGCCAATATGAGGCTAAACTCCATCTCATTTTTAAGGTTTAAAAAACTTTCGTTTTTAACAAAGTTCGTTTTTGGTGCACCCTAATGTGCATATATGTACATAAGTAACGATATTTTTCACAAATTTAAATGGGCGTCTTCTTTAGCAGTTTCTCACTTTCATATTCATCTTGCTCAATTTAGTGGTTGGTTGAGTTGCGATAACCAAAATATTGCGTTTTACATTTTCTTGAATATTTTATCAAAGTGGTTTTATCATGCACACGCTTGTATCTTTCGCTTTTATCATACGATAACATTTTCATTTTGGAAGTGCTGTTACCTAAATAAGACAAATCGCGCACTTCCGAAAGTGGTAAAAGAAAAACCCATTTGAAGGAGCAAAGCAGAAGCTTCACCTAACCATGGATTTACTTCCTAGTCCTAGCTAAAGTTTTTATAATGGATCCGTATGTAATCTGGTCAATGTATAAATTTTGTGCTAAGGAACAAAATATTATATATGCAACACAAACTGCTTAGGACTGAGGAATAAAGTACTTATATTTGCCATTTTAAACTGCTTATGACTGCAGAGCATAATATTTACATATATATGTATGTCCTTACAAAGTGTTTTCGTTTATGGCTCTTAGTGCTCAGGACCAAAGTAAAATTGCACAGCACTGAGGACAAAAGTACTTATATTTGTCCTTATAAACTGCTTAGGCCTAATATTTGAGGTTTTTCTCGGCTTTGAGTATACTCATTTCTTTGATGGTCAATGAATTTGAGCAAACATTTTTAAAATTCTGTAAAAGTTTATATCAAAAGTGCTTCGCATTGTCTTCTAGACATTCAATAAATAACAAAACAATACCCTTTAACTTAATTTTTAACTAACCCGCGTGTTTCAAACTTAATAAAAATCTGCTTTTAGATAAAACAGTATTTATGAGAGCTTTCCAGACATCAAGACTGTTTGATAAAAAAATAAAGCCGTTTCCATTTCGTATAGTTTGTTGGCAGTTGTGCTTATGGACTAGGGCTTGGCTATATGCGATAATTTATAATGTCGTACAAAAGCAATAAATAATAATATTTACCTTAAAATTTTAATGTTTTACACAATTTATGCATAACTTCATATTTTTTTCTATGATACACTATATGTCCGGTCAGTACATACCTGAAAATGAGAAGAAGAAGAAACACATTAAAGTATGTACATATTTATTGTAAAAGAGCAAGAGAGAGAGGGAGAGAGAGAGAGAGAGAGTGAGCCTACGTTCAATTTAGAACACAGTGAATATTAAAATTTTTAAATAAAAATAAAAAAATTGAAAATGTCCGGAAATTAATGTAGACTCGCAGGGTAAGTACAACTTAATAAGTTCGCCCATAGCCCAGTATGAGATTCAGTCTTGTTCATAATCATTCGTAACATTTAATTTAGTAAATTGCGACTTCCCAAAATCTAACATAACAGATGAGCACAATATTGCAATGCTAGAAGCTTTGCTAAAACAGGGCACACAAACGCTTTTGAACCGAAGCGCTGCTCGGTTGGTTCTCCCGTATGGATACTTTGCAACTGCCATATTTCAAAGTGGTTCAAAAGAACTGAACCGTACCGAACCGCATATTGCTTTGAAGTGGTTTTTATGCCTGCATGCATATGTTACATGATTTTTCACTTCATCAAAATGTTCGCATGTGTATAAATATGCATTAGGGTGATACATACGTTTTCTTCTAACTGCATTAAATCATTCAAAAAATGATGGGAAACCAAAATTTTTGGACAGGGGGGACCACATTTTTTCTATGAAATTTCGAGAGCATCTTTTATCCACAGTTCCTAAAAAATATAACTTATGGATTTCGAAGGAAGGGAGGCGGATTTGGAGGTGAAAACCCGCGGTACATCCGCCCCTGCCATGAAATAAACTTTGGACTGCTGAATGAATTCAAATTCCACTGAGTTCTAAGTCTGGTTTTATTTCTAAGTCTGGTTTTATTTAAATTTATTTTAGTGAAAGTGCTCTTCCATAATCAAACAAAGTCAATTTAAATGCAGCTTCACATTCATTGAGCTAAGATTTATTTCTAAGTTAGAGGTGGGCTGAGGTTAGGATGCGTTAATTTTTTTTTTAACATTACCTACCCAGCTCGAACCAATTTTCGCTGAAAAATTTTTTTAGTAGTTTCAAACTAAAAAAAAATTACTTAAAACAGAAATTCGGCACATCCTAATGTGCAAACATAATTCGTTGTCAGTTGCAATTTGTTACAGCAAAAAGCAGCAGCTTTCATCTCTCAGCCTCGTAGCCATTTCTCAAAACTCAAAACTGTAACTGACACTCTGACAATTTCGCGCTCACATTACGGTTGGCAGATGTGCTTTCGTACTTTATATATGTATGTATGTTTGTATGTTTGTATGTCCAACGGCCTCCCAAAAGGTCACATTAAATTATGTAACATTAGAAAAAGTTTGAAATACTCAAACTCGTGTGCTACGAATGCTGGCAATAGTTTAGTCTCTTTGTACAATTTGAATATAACGAGAATTTAGTTCAAAGTTCACACCCATCCCAAAGGCAAGTAAGTAACAATGAGCTAACAAATAGTTGAATAAACACAAATCGTAATCCATAAATAGTTTCTTCTTTATTATGATGGACGTGAACGAAATTCGTGCATTACTTCATTGTGCTGTGTCCACATTGTCTGTCTGTCAGTCAGTCAGTCTTCTTATCAGTTGTAGCAGTTGCGCTTAGTTTAAATTGGCTTTTCATAGTCGGCCACAAACTAGCGCAATCAGTGACCGTACCGAGCTACAACTATCATGCATGAAAATGGAAAACAATATTAAATTTTCCATTCAATTTAAGGAGGCAAGTGGCCAAGATTATCACTTACTTTCATTAGTTTGAGTCAGTTGAGTCCGATGCTTTAATGGTGGAAGCAGCTGGAAGCATTTTTATATGATCCTAATCATAGCTGATTGTTGTTTGAGTTGGAGTAGTCGCACTGCTTAGGCTATGCCTCTATCCATGGAATGAGACGTGACGAACCGAACAGAGTTATACCAACTTTGGCAGTACCTTGCCGGTCTGGTACACTCCGGTGCTCATTGAAACTATTGCCTTGATGACGGAGCCAACGTCGATTTGCAGTTTAGTAGCTTCTTATGACCTATCTCATGTGTATTTGAAGCCCACTTTTTATGTATCGACCCCCTTTCGATTAAATCGATTTTATCAATATTTATAATCATAACTCAAAACGTATTGCAGACATCATTAGAGAATAGGGAACACAGATTGAATCTATCATGATTTTCAGGAAAAAAAAACAGACCGAATCGGTTAGCGACCACGCCTACTTTTATTTAAATGATTTGTAAAGGACCAGAGATATTTTTTAAAAAAACTATTTTTTATTAATTATATTTTATATCCCAAGTTTCATTGCAAAAAATAAGGCAAACAAATTTAAAATAAAATTTAATTGGACGTGGCACTCCCCCTTTTTGAGCAAAAAATTGTCTCAGTAAATTTAAAGAATCATTATCTCCATAATAAAAAGAGTTGCACTAATGAATTTTTCAAAAAGTGTTCATGTTACTCAAAATCGAGCATCCCTCTTATTGCTCTCTAAGATCAAACTTGAAACACCGCCATCCAAATGCCTCCATCATATTCGAATTTACTCTAAAGAGCCGCCAGTCACATTTGTAATGAAAGTTTGTAAATTGAATTATCATTCTTAAAAATATTCAATGTTTATCCAAGCACATACAATTCCCCCTGAGCCACGTAACAAACTTTTTAAACCAACCGCAAAGGACATGAATAGCCAATGGGAGAAGTGTATGACAAAGTCGACACATCGCCGATAGAAGTTGGAGTTCTAAACTTTTTTTTTTGTGCTAACGTCAGAAATCGTTGAGGAAGCTCTACAAAAACAAAACAAAGACATTCATCTGACATGGGTTGGTACATTGAACCGTAGCCGTAGACACAAACTTGACAATTTTGTTTTTATTTTCACAAAAATACAACACGATTACATTTGTAGGGAGCGGCATTATGAAATATTGAAAAGGTTGAAAAAATTGACAATAATGCATTTCAAAAAAGTTTAAACAAGTTTTTAAACGAATTTTGAAAGGCCAGCAAAGTGCGTACTAGCATATGTTTGTCAGTTGTTTAGTTGAAACTAGGATACCCAGCGCGAAATATTAGGATGAAACAAGTGAAGCGCCTTGCCAGACTTGTTTAAAATCAGTGGAGCGCCATTTCCATAAGTAAATAAGCCAATTGAACTCATGCTATCGCTAATTTTGGGATTTTTTTATTTTTTTTGTAGAGAAATAATATTAAAATAAAAGTATTTTAAATAGGTTTCATTCATAGAGTTGCCACCTCATCAGATTATATTTATATTTTTGTCATAGCCGGTATAATCGCAAAAACGATTTAACCCATTGGATAAACTTTTCACTTCATTTAAAATCCTACTAATCAAAGCGCCCCTACTTAAGTGCTGCCACTAGGAAATATTAACAGTGTTGCCACCTATTTTAAATATTAAAAAATTGAGTGAGTTATGCTAATATGGGTATTCAACCAAAGGTAGTTTATTTTGTTTTTCAACAAAAATATTCTAGGTGGGGTACGTGCTAGAGTTGCCACCTTATCACAATATTTTCGTTTCGAAATAGCCGCAGAAATTACAATTTAAAAAAAATGTTATTCCAAAATCGATTCCACCACTCACTTAAAATTAAAAACTAAAAAAAAATAATTTAAAAAAAGTTACAAAAAAAACTTTTTTTCTACCCAAAATTTAAAAAATTAAAACCAATGAAAAATCTTAAGTTAAAAAACAAACAAAAATAAATATTTCAACAAAAGAAATACAAAAAAAAAAATTTTTTTCCCAAAATTCCAAAAACTAAAAATCTGAATTAGCAAAAACAAAAAAACAAAAAAAAATAGGTAATTAAAAAAAATTTACACAAAATTAAAAAGAAATGAAAACCCAAAAAATAAAGCAAAAGCAAAAACACCAAAAAAAATATATGTAATTAACAAAAAATTACAAACAAAAAAAATTTGTTTACGCAAAATTTAAAAAAATTAAAATCAAAAGATTAAAAATTAAAAAAAAAACAAGTAAGGAAAGGGTTGTCTTCGGCTGTGCCGAAGGCTTTATACCTTTCATGAATGCCAAACCACACTTATCGGAACAATCGATTGTATGGGAGCTATACGTTATGTTGGTCCGATCTGGCTGATTTTGCCTACATATGTTACATATATAATGTGTAGCAAACGTGCAAAGTTTAACGTTCCTAGCTTTTTAACTGCAAAATCGAGAGCCCAAAACCCATTTATCGAAACTATCGATTATATGGGAGCTATATGTCATGTTGGTCCGATCTGAGTCATTTTCACTACACACGTTACAAATACAATATGTACTAAACCTGCAAAATTTTACGTTCCTAGCTTTTGAATTGCAAGAGTTACAGGCCAAAATCCATTTATCGGAACAATCGATTGTATGGGAGCTATGCTTTGTATCGGTCCGATCTTGCTGGTTCCGACAAATGATTAATCCTATGCAAAATGGCGCCTGCTTGCAAAATTTCATCGAGATATCTCTAAAATTGAGGGACTAGTTTGCGTTCAAACAGACGGACGGACGGACGGACGGACGGACGGACGGACAGACGGACATGGCTAAATCAACTCGCCTCATCGCCCTGATCATTTCGGTATACTTAATAGTGGGTCTATCTCTTCTTCTTCTCATACTTACAAACATCGGACCAAAGTTATAATACCATTTCATGTTCATAAAAGGTATAAAAAATTGTTAAAAAAAAAAATTGTATACAAAATTTTAGAAAATTAAAACCAATAAATGAAAAATCTAAAGTTAGCAATTTGTAAGCTATTTCGAAATTTATGCCACTTTGCTATGATATTTTGAATTATGGCCACTTTTGACCCCTTCATGGCCCACTGTGCACTCCACGCACACCTCATAGTCTACTTTTTTTTTATGAACGCCCCTGACACTAGTCCATTAAATAGCGTACTCCCTATACTACAAGAAGAAGATTTTTGTGTGTTGAGTAGATTTTGGCTACTTCTCTTTAGCCATGTTATTTTTACAAAATGGCGTACTGATTGGTATATTTACGCTAATCACGTTGTCAATAAAAGTAAATTGGCAATGGTAGTGGCAATGATGGCAACAGCAAGGCTATAAAAGTTAGTGGTCGCCTTGCGGTTGTTGGGTAATATCATACCACATTGTAGGTACATGGGAATGCTTTGCTGCAATGGGGTTGTTTGTTGTTGCTGCGGTTGCAACTTCTCAATAAAAAATTAAATTTTCTCAATTGCATGAGACCTTACTTTTTGTTGGTAGGTTTGAAAAAGATAAAAAATTTGCCTAAAATTGTTTAAAAGCTGGACAAAAATGACTCGCTGTTTCCAACTCGTTGTCTCAGTAGGTTCGCTGTTTTGCTGTGACGAAATTTTAAGCTTGAATTTTATATATTGTATGTATGTACATATGTATGTACGTTTGTATGTATGTATGTATGTATGTATATAGTATAGATATAGATTGTATTGCAACTCAAATGACAAAAGAATCAATCTGTATGTAAAATAGATTTTTTTTTCGCTTCTTATAATGTACATACATACTTATACATATGTACACACCTACATACATGCATATAAAGTGCATACATACATACATATGTATTTATGTATAATGTATGTTGACTTTTGTATTCTGCTTCTTCTTTTCATTATATGTAAGCATCCAATTAGTGTCAGCGCATAAAATGTATAATCAGAAACTACAAAACTGCATCAGAATACAAATACAACCAACCGCAAACTTAACGCATGTATTGCACACTGAACAACAACAATAACAACAGCAACAACAACAATAAAAAGTCAATAATAGTACAATTTCATTTAAGTAAATTGACTTTTTACACTAACGACATTAAAATGCTTAAGGCACTTAAAACAATTGAAAACATCATAGAACTCAACTAAAATTTTGATCAACTTTGTTTAGCAAGAAAAAAATGGAAAATATTATAGAATAGAATTGTATACTAAATTTACATATCATCACGAATTCTGTGGAACAGTTTAGATTTCTGAGATAAAAATACGAGAGATTAAAGTTTCGTTCGGGGCTACGTTCGTTACTCCGTAGTTCTATTAGAAGGGCGGTCGCAGCTTCAAACGTAAGTGTTTGCACAACAAATTTTAATTTTTTTAATTTTTTTACTAAATAAAATTTAATTTTTTTATATTTAAATATGTCTAACCAAATTTATTTTTTGTTATATTTTTTTTTTCTAATTTTTTTTGTTTAATATTTTTCCAATATTTCCTGTCGAATAGAATTTTCTAATTTTCCATCATTTTGGCATATGTTTTATGTTTTCGAAATAGGGAGTATGAAATTTTTTACAATTGAAAGAGGAATAAAGAAAATCCAAAGGGAACGAAATGGAATTCGAAGAACGAATGCGTTCTACTCGAACATTTCTTACAGAGTACAAATCACTCGAAATTGAAACAAACTTTCATTCGAATCGAACTACAGAGTAAGCGTAAGGTATTTGAGCTGTCAATATTCGTTTCATACATAAATACGATTCTAAGCGTAACCGATTCCTGGTGGAAAGTATCCTTATAATAAGGACACGCTTCAATGCTCAATCTTTTTTTTCCCTGATTCCAGCACAAAGCACTTAAAACAATTGCGGACACATTTAAAATGCTAGGCACATTGACGCTGCTTATCGCTGTCAATTAATCTTAATCAATAAATTTTGCCTTTGTTTCACGACACGAAGTATATATTTGCAATTGTTTGTGAAGTTTATAAAAGAAAGAAATTTGCCAAGCATAAAATTAAAAATAGCACAGTAAGGTTCAGCGTGGAAGATGGTAGGTAGCTAAAATAGGGCCAGTGAAATGTGAAAGCCGAATTATAAGCATTTAAACAGCTGGATGCTTACAAAAAGTAGGTCTTAAAATTTCAACAAACACGACTAGGCACAACTACAAAGCCAAGTCGATAATATTTTGTATGTAACTTAAACCTTCTTTGGTGCTACAGCAACAATTACAACAATTTTTTACTTCACTTTTGTGGAATAAGCAATTAGTTGCAGTCGAAATTTTGAAACTTTCTCTTGAGTGCTAAGACCGCACTTGGGCAAATATTGAATACGAATAAGTACTAAGCTCACGTGCGCTGCTAAGATGCTACCTAAATGTGGGAAAAATCAATATGGCAGGTGAAGTTGTGGCATAGAGACGATTAAGTTCGTTAGGTGTTGCCACTTAGGTTACCTTTACAGGGTTGCCACCTATCTCAATTTTTTTTAAATGAAGCGATATATGGCAATTTGGGTATCGAATCAAATTTCATTTTCCTCCGTATTAAAAAAAGTAATGCCTAAGTAGAGTTGCCACTTAGTGTTGCCACCTGAGCTTATCTTATAATAACTTTAAGCGAGCTTTTCAGTAGATCTCGAAAACGACTAAGCCGATTTTGTTGAAATTCGGTATGTACCACATTTTAGAATTTTTTCTTAGGAGTTGCCACTTAGGTTACCTTTACAGGGTTGCCACCTATCTCAATTTTTTTTTAAATGAAGCGAAATATGGCTATTTGGGTATCACATGAAAGGTATTTCCCTCCGTTTTAAAAAAGGCATGCCTAAGGAGAGTTGCTACTTAGTGTTGCCACCTGAGCTTATCTTATTATAACTTCAGACGAGCTATACAGTAGATCTCAAAAACGGCTCAACCGATTTTGATGAAATTCGGTATATAGATAGGGTACCACATTTTAGAATTTGTACTTAGGTGTTGCCACTTAGGTTACTTTTACGGGGTTGCCACCTATCTCAATTATTTTTTTAAATGAAGCGAAATATGGCAATTAGGGTATGAAATGAAAGGTATTTCCGTTCGTATTAAAAAAAAAAAACATGAAAGAAAAGACACTTTTAATGTAAGAATAAAAATATAAAATAAAAATGTCCATTTCGCTAACAAACCAAAAGTGAGGGTGTAATTACGCTCAAGGCTCTCGAGTGCATAACCACAGAAGAGTCAAAACGAGTTTTCAATTCACAACAAAGCTACGAAAGTTCATCGTTTAGCGCACCATTGACCAACCAAACCGGTCCAAACAAACAGCGACACCATCAAAAAGGAGCAGTGGAACACAAATACAAAGCAAACAGCTGCAAAAGTCATCGACAATCAGCTTGGAGCGGCACATTCAAAGTAACGTCACGCGCAACTAGCCAACAAACATTTTAACACCAGCCACCAACAGCACCACCAGTAGTGGGAACACGTAACCCAACATACAACATTACCACCATCGTACAATAAACGTAAATATGCAGCAAAATACAACAACAACAATAATAATAACAACAAAACAAAGTACCACAACAATTGCACAGAAACAATACTAAACGTACGCCATCACCAACAATCAAGCAACAACAATGCACAAACATGCGCCACACAAAAGAGGTGAAAAAACTTTGAAAGCTTCAAACGTGTCATCCGCCGCTAGCCCGTACACCACCACCTACATGCATACATACATACACCAGACATTCGTTAGCCACCCATTCATTCTTCTATGTACATACATACAATATATAGTTCATTTAAAGTGTGTGTGGAGGAGTGTGGGCAGTTAAGAAAATTGCGAAAGTGGGCGCATGTAAACACCCCACCAATCAACCATCAAATATTCAGCGACGGAATTGCGGAGTTTTTTGTCGCCAACTTTTACATGACTGAAGTTTTATGCGCAAAAACACCGCTCGTTATATGCGTTATGCAAAATGCGCTAGATCTATGTATGTAAATACTATATACATATGTACGTTTGTGCGTTTGTGAGTATCGAGTAAATTTCAAAGCATATCCGGGCATTATGTGGATCACGCAATATACATACATACATAGTACATATGTATGTAGGTATGTAAAGAGGTGTCTAAAAACAAGTAATGTTCATAAAAATGTGTGAAACGCACAACAACTCAGTACCAAAAAAGTAAGTCCCGCTTTCGGGAAAATTTATTTGCGGCTTAAAAAGCCCTTCTGATTTAAAAAAAATGTTTTAGGCATATATTTAGTATTAAATGGAAAAAAATTGATTAATATAAAAATTTCCCTTTTTGGGAAATATTATTTAATTAAAAATATATATTAAACTAGCAAAATGTGACGACGTAATAAAAATTTCCCTAGTAGGAAATTTATTTTTCGAAGTTTAATGAAGTTTAAATAAGCAAGGAGAATATATTTCAAGTTTTTTGTAAAATTAAAGTTGACAAAACAACAATTTCCCTTTTAGGGAATTTTTTTTTATTGGCTTATAACATACCTTACACATATTTTGGTAGCAGTTTAGAATTTGTTAAACTCTACATAGTTTCATACCACAAAAAAAAACATGTTCCTGTGTGGGAAATTTTATCATTTTATCTACAAACCCACTTTCATTGAAAGATCGTGCATTGCTTACTGTTTTTTTTTTTTAAAAAGTAATTATACTGTAGTGGAGAAACACAAATTTCAATTTAGGGAAATTTATTGTTTATGCAGCCAAAAATTACAAAATAAGATGGCAAATTGAAAATAAAAAAACAACTCCCAAGGAAATTAGTGTTTTTAGCGATTTTTGTATATTAATCCGGTTTTAGATACCCCCAAAGCGAGATATTACTACCGGAAAAATTTCCCTAGAACCAATAATTTTACTACATTTTTTAATTAGAATTCCGCTTTGAAATCTACCTTCACAGAAAAACACTTTCGATAAGTTTATTTAATTTCTAAAAAAAAAATTTTTACTACGCGAAGGAAATTTGAAACTGGAAGGGAAATTTTTTAAGTCATATTTTTTAATGTTGATTACTTGAACTGAGTCTAACTTCATAGCAATTTACATAAATTAAGTACCTTTCTAATTTACACATAAATTCCTTCATGGTTAACCCTTTATGTGACAAAGGGAAATTACAAACACATGAATTATGCTTTTGTATTCGTACATTTTGTAATGGTGAGTTTTTATGTACGCTGGTATTCCATTAAATGCAACATAAGCTCGTGACAGCTTACTGGTTTGCGTGCACTTTCGACCATTTCTGATATTGTTTTCCATTTTCATAATTAAACCACATGAAATGTGTGCTAGAATTTTCCAACGCTATTACCGCACACCATTTTACAACTACATACTTCAATAGCCGGAGCTATACATACATACATATGTACATATGCAGGAGTATAAATTATTATTTCAAGGGTCTCAGAGCTTGTTAGGGTTAAACTTAGCCAAGCTCAAACCTAGGTTAGTGTCCACACATCATAAAAAAGAAATACAACGTTCAATTGAACTGTAAGGACCGCTTGAGCAGGCGGAACTTTGAGGTAATATTTACTACTACATAAGTGAGTTTCTATACTACTTAGATCACTCTACTTTTGGTTCGCTGGGTTAGAGTATTATGCTTAGATTGCAAACTCGGCCAACGCCCTGTTGCAATTGGTGGCTGTCTGACAATATTGCACACCTAAGTTGAGCAACTCATTGCATTTCCATCTTTATCCGCAACTGTCGCAATAACCAACAACAATGATTTCGTCGGTGAATTTGTTTGCCACTAACAATAGCAAGATCATCAATTTTGACTTTTAATGGTTGTGGCAGCAGCAGCTACATACATAACCACGTCAGGTTGGAACCGAATTCTTTAAACAACTTACAGAGTCTGAGCGCGAAGTGCGGGAAATTTTAAAAGGTTCGTATCCCTTTGGGGACAGCATAGGTTCGATTTTTAACAAGATGGCAGGCACTACAACTCTAGTCATTCAGTTAACTTCCAGCCAAGGGCGGTTCTGATGGTAATAGCACGAGATGACTAATTTCGAAAAACGTGTAGAAGAGTGGACGTTGTACTGCCCAACAATTTTTCTCATCCATCACTTCCTGTTTTCTGCCTATTTCCCTTTCTCTCTCCTTACTTATCCCCATCCCTCTCCATCTTCTTTTTCTCTTTTCATGTTCCTTTCCGTTCCTCCAGTCCATTTCCCTTCTCTTTACTCCTCCTTTTATTTTACTTCTTATTATTAAGACTTAAGGACTGTCAATTTTTATGGTAGATGACACGCCCTCTTTTCCCTTATCTAACGTTATTCTGGCAGTACATATTGAAGACTGACCTGATTTTACTCTGTTCCTGCTTTCAGTGCTTTAGCTTAAATGTTGCCACAGCTTTTATTCAATAAGAAAAATTCGATTCATATGGGAGGTACCACGCCCCTTTACTCCCTTCGTCATTTATAATGCAAAGTTATTTTTAGTCTATATGTGATCATGAATGCTTTTTTAAGGGTCGAAGCATGTATCAGCGATAACACATTGGCAGGCAAAGGGTTAAAATTTTGTCTTTAAATACTAGAGTTGTGCAGTTTTGTGCTATTTAAAGCTGAAAGGAGCTATTTAGTTCATTTTGAAAATTCTATACGAAGCGTTATCTCGAAAAACGGTTTGATTCCTTGCTTTTAAATTTCCATAGCTTTCGTGTTTTATTGCTTATGAAAGTATCTACTTTTGCATGGAAATCCAAAATGAATGAATTGCAATAAATAAAGCAACAAAATGATGAACACTCGTTACACTTGCTTTAGCACCACATTTTTTTTTGTTTTTTTTTTTTTTTTATTTTTTTTTGTCGTAGCACCCACTAAGCGTGCTTACATAAAAATGTTGCTGCTATTCATTTTGTTAACAATATAAAAAAAAAATTATTTATTTTTGCAATTTGTTTTTGTATGCTTTTATTCAAACTTTGCTCTGTATTTTCGCAAAATAACAAAAGTTAGCGTCGGGAGGGTATGGTTATGGCAATGGCTCAAATATGTAAATAAATAAAGTTTCATTCTACGAGTTTGTAGTGCATTCAGCTCTTTTACTTTTATGGTAAATTTTGCAGTTTTGTTTTGTAAATTCTTTATTGTCGCAACAATATGTCCATTGTGTGTGTTTTGCGGTAACTGTTATATACTATATTTATATATTTGTATGTATTCATGTTTGTATATGGTTAGTTTTATGCAACAAAAACTTTGTTTATAAATGCATAACACAAAAAAAAAAATATTTTTATTTACAACAATAACTATGCGTTGGCGTTTGACATAAAGTAGAATTGTTAAAAAAATTCACCGCGTTCGTAGTTTAATGCAATTATTCCATGCGCTCCAGTTTCTCTTTTCATAATTTCTTTTGTTACACGTTCAGCCCATTCACTTAAATGCAAATTGTTTCAAAATTGTTGCCGAAAATTTTTTAGGCTAAACGTGCTTAAGTATTACAATTTGCTCTTTGAAGCGTTGACTGATTCATTTATGAATATTCAAGTATGTTCTTTAACGTGTTGTTTACACGCATTCATGAGTCAAAGTAAGAAAGTTCTTTTTGTCATTCATTTGCAGAAACGAATGCATGCATATATTGCGTGGAATATTCGCGAGAAGGTTGGAGTAGTAAATTTGAGAAATGCTTGCAGGTATACCGAGCGAAATGAAAATCGAAAAAGGTCTTTTGTCGGGACTTTTAGAATTTATTCGCAGATATATAAGGGCATTTTTGTGATCCGTTCGGAGTTACTTCGGAACCTTTTCAGGATAATTTCAGAATTTTTTCCGGATCGTTTTGGAAATTTTTAGGAATAATTTTGGAAGTATTTCGGGACTTTTTCGGGAATTTTTTCGCGATCATTACGGATTTTTTTCAGACCATTTCTGAATGTTTTCGAGATTATTTTGAGACTTTTTCGGTATCAGTTTGTTACCTTTTTGGGATTGTCCTCAGATCATTTCGGGACTTTTGCGGGGCATAAGAATTTTTTCGTAGGCATTTCAAACTGTTTTCCAACTTTTTTTTTACCAACAATTGGTTGGTTTTACGGCCTTTACATTTTTAAGTATGTATCCTGGTTCGGTACGAGCTCGAGGCCACTAATAATTTTTGGAATAATTTCGATAAATTTTCTGGATATTTTTCCTTCAATTACTAGATGGCCGTCCTCTCCTTATTAAATGTTTCTACTAGGTATATTTTAGAGGATTGCCACCTATTTGGAATTTTTAAAAGTGAAATTCGCAAAAATTAGACAAATTTTCATCAAAATTTTCAACTTTTTTCTCAGACTTTTTAGAATTTTTTTGAAAATGCAGATTTGTAGCGCATTCAATTTTAGTCGGATAAAGTGTTGGTCTCAAGTCTGTAAGAAATTTTCCTGATTTTTGGCAATTTTTTTCTATTCTAAAAATTCTGTGAAAAAAGTTTAAAATTTTGATGAAAATTTGTCTAATTTTTGCGAATTTCCAATACATATTTAAAATATGATTTATAGTTTTTGTATTAGATCTTGATAAGTTCTCTTACAGGAAAATAGTTAAAATTAATTCTCTGAAGCCGAAGTTGGTGAAAACATACAAAAAAAGGGGGTATGCATAGTTTTGTCGGCCACTGTATGTATACTAAAATGACCGGAATCAATTTTCTATTAATTAAAATAATGCCGAGCACAGAATTTTTTATACATATACAATACTAGTTATTTTACAATTTCACTTTTAAAAAATTAATTTCAAAAAAATTTATTTTACCATTGCTATTGTTAGTTCATTTCGGAGTACCTCCGCACCTTTGTGGAGTACTCTTTACCTACCTACTTGCAGTGTTCTTAATCGTCCGCGTTTCATATGCAAATTGAATGTGCGTTTTCCGTTCGTGGTGTATTTGCTTTTAATGCGCTGTCAACGTTGCTGCAATGCTCTTTGATTTACACAATATACGCAGCGAGACACGCTGATGTTGAAAGCAAAACGTTTTTTTCTTCACACTTTTTGTGACGGGTTTACAAAACCATGGGTTGGGCGCAATGTAAGATTATATACAAGTATATACATATGTTTGTATATATATATATTTTTGTATTCATATTTATATATATTTCTTATTGCTTATTGCTGTTGACATTTTTATAACACAAAGAAGATGAAGCCGTTAAGTTGAAGAGCGATATACCTATGTATGATTACTGCAAAAAATTGATGTTAAGGAAAGCAATCGATTTATGCAAATGAATTACAGTAAATGCGCTTATTTTTATCAAAACCAGTTAAAGCTGATTTTAATACTTCTTCCAAATACGTCATAAGACACTTGTGCGCAACACATTACGGAAAGCGGTGTTTTTATCCATAAACAAGTGCTTAAGGCCATTCCTTGCCTTGTATGCTCTTCACATATGGCGTTCCCTCGAACTCCCTATGAACTTAAGTCCAAATTAGGTACAATCGCCTACAAAAGTCAAGGCCAGTCCAGAACAAGTATATTTGCAGATTTCATTCCTAGCACAGTTCTTTCCATTTACTGTTGAATAGCCGTGGAAAATTGTTTTTTAATGTGCTTATGGAAGCGATGTTTTGAATTTCTAAAGACAGAGCGATTATTTATTTTGTCATTTAAAGAGTTTTACGACTTTCTGACTGTCATTCCATCTTAAAGCCCAAGTGCGTTGAGAATATACCACATCAATATAAAGTTTTTTAAGATCGAGTAGATTGGCATAAGTTTTATGAGTCTTTTTCTTTTAATCGATGAATGTATTAATCCAAACATATTTTCGTTAATGTAAAATTATACCAGCTGTATCAGCTGGAGTTATCAAAAATCAATGGGCTTGTAAAAACATATGTCAACAAGTATATATGAGTGTATGTATGTATGTACATATGTATGTAGTAGATAAGTTAACATGGGTGCAGTACATGAAATGTAAATAAGATATGAGTAAAAATACAAATGTATGAGCTTCCAAGTACAATTTAATCAGTAAATATACATATGAATATAGCACGAATGGCTTTTTGTTGGCATAAAAAACCTTAAAAGTCACTATAGAAAACAACATAATAAGTAGGGCTATTCGATTAATCGTGTAAGTTGATTAATCAAATTTTCAGTTAATCGATTACTTGATTATTCAAAATTATGAGTACTTAAAACGAGCTTTACACGAGTATTTTCAAAAATGGTTAATCAAAAACTGATTAATTTACTCATTTAGCTGAAAATAAAAATATTAAAAACCAAAAAATGTCGAAGATGCAAGAAATGGTTGGAATATCAAGGAAATTCTAAATTTTTAAAACGACTAATCAAAAAGGCGTTTAATCAATTAATTTTCTTTTTGATTAATTAAAAATCTTGATTAATCGAGTAAACACCCTTTTTGATTAATCAAAAATCATAATTAAACGGTTAATTGAGTAATCGAAATTATGGTTAATCAAAACCTTGATTAATCAATTAATCGCACAGCCCTAATAATAAGATAACAAAAAACGCTGAAGACTGTATAGCTGGCAGCCTTTCAACATTGTAGATTCTTGTGATTGAAAGTAAATTTGCTCCCTAAAAACTCTAAGCTCAGTGCTCCATTCTCCATGAATACAAGAGGAATGAAATTTGACACTCAATAATTTAGTGAAATGGTTGTTCAGTTTGCAATTCTTTTGCTCTTTCTCATTTACCTATATCTCTAACCAATTCTTTTTTGAAGAAATGAGACTGAAAAATCGTTAATTTAATTCTTTTAAGCACCACCCTAATGCTCCTACTATGTAAATTTGTTTATATGTGTATGGCTGAAGTCATGCTAATGCCCTAATTCCGTCTTATCTGAGAACGTGCTTGCATGGATAACACATAGTATGTATGTATTTTTTTTATTCACTTCCACGTTTGCTTTATACAAACAATTTATTCCAGTGGTGGAATAATAGTTATGAAACCTTTAATTTTGCTCATTAATGCGTACAAGTAACCGCTATAATAAACCTATAAAGAAACGTTAAATAAAGTAGTTTGTATTTTTTGTTGAATTAGTTTAAGTTTTAGCGCAAATGTATCCCACAACATGCTTTCTATGACAAAAAATATACTAAAGAATAAATTGTGTATGTAATTAAGCTGGTCCAGCACCCTCTTCGGAAACCAAAAAGTCATATTTTTCAGGAACTTTGTATGTATAAAAGATGTGCTCGAAATTTCATTAAAAAAATTTGGCCACTCTACTTTCCAAAAATTCTGGATCCGCCATTGGTCATTTCACTCGCAATTTAGCAATGAGGTGAAGTGTTCTCTCCATAAATTAAGTAACCCAAGTTTCACTGCTGGGTATATGTAAATATATGCATACATACACATGTACATACGTATTGTATTTTTACATAACCAAATAGCTTGGCGCCGAGAAACTGCAAAAGTTATACCAAAATTCAGCAAAATATTTTAGTACTAAATTAAGGTTGAACTATGTTTACATACAACGATGAGATTACCGATGTTTACTATCATTCGAATGCACACCCATAAACATACTTATCAGGCAATCGGAAAGTGTAATACGATATTGTTTTTTCATACAATAGCCTTATGCTTTTGTGAACAAGTTGCAAAAGCTCAGAGGAAAGAGTATAAAATAATATACAATGCAAAGCAAGCAGTGACTCAATCCATTTGAACTTATAGAACCATAATCACACACTAAAATCTTTACTTAACTTAAAAAGATATTTAAAATGTTGGTCAATCATAGTCATATTAAACAAATACTTCAGCTAAAATGATATTAAGAGGGTCTCCTTATGAAAAAAAATTAAGTTGGTTGCTGGTATAAGGATTTTTTTTATATTTTGCAAGGTCACCCTGTCTCAACTATTTTGTGCACAAACCATAGCGTAGCTGTGGCAATAAGCGAAAAAAGCTAAACTCAAGTTTGTGGTAAGCGTTTAACACCGCACAATCATAGACACAAACCGTGATTTCAAAATTTTGTTTTCGTAATTTTTAAATTAAAATTCTGTCTTGGATTTAAAATTTATTTTAAATTGACTATGACAGATATGAACTGTTTTTTAATTTAGAAACATGTTCAAGTATGTAGATAAAACACTATTTTAATTTGACTAGGATTATGGGCCATGTTTATTCTCCTTTTTTTGTAACCTGTGTACCCAAGATTATAGCCCAAATATGTTGTTTTTATCAGAGCAAACAAAAATCACGGCTCATTGCCAAAAAGTATGCTTACCAAAAAACCTTAATCTCATTTTTTTTTTGTTTCTTTTTTTTTTTCAAATGTAAATGGAGAAACGTTACAACATCGATGTCATTTCAAGAGGCAACGTGCGTTGGGGAGAAATGTGCATGCACGTGCGATGTATGCAACATTGCCATTTTGGGTAAATCATAAAAACAACGTTGGCATTGGCGCAAGGCAATTGGCAACTGAAATGCGCGACATTAACAAAAAATGGTAAAAAGGTTTGGCGGAAGGGGATTATGCCAACTGGGTTTTGGCACATTTTCGACTTGACTGCGCCTTACACAAAACAATAAATAACCCATATAGGTGCATTGTGTTTGCATTCGAATGGTTAGATGCTCTTCGCTAGATTTCGTTGGAAATCTGTAAAATGCAGCAGCTTACAAAGCTGAGTTGGATGCCAAAAAAAAAACAACGGATTACATACGAGTCTGGCTTTCAACTTAGCCTCTATAAGTAAGATTAATACGAGTGCATAAGTAAATGTTATCTCACATTCGTTGCTCGTTGTTGTTATTTAAAAAGAAATAAATAAATGATGATAAAACAAAAAAAAAAAAATTATTCATATGGCAATTATTTATGTAAATTAAATATTGCGAAACATGAGATTTCATTCAAAAATTTTCCATCACAAAGAAGTGGTGCTAGCCGCCCCACAAGTTGAAGAAAGGCCAGAAGGTATTATTACAGGGAGATCATGACTCCGGTGGAATATCGATTTGCGGTACCTTGGTGTATCCAATTGGCGTCTCAGTTGGGGCAACGAAGAAATGATGAGTGAGCTATGTGGGCAAGTGAAATTCATTCAGGCGTTTAGATGAAAAGTGTTCACGATCACCATAACATACGGTTCGCCATGCCTCCCAGGCTCAGCCTTTTCCCATCATCTCATTGCTTGAAATTTGGTTATCCATGTCTCATATCTTCTTTTTTTCTTTCTCAAACTCCTCAATCTCTGTCCTTTTTTGGCTTACGTCTTCCTTCCGATCTCACTTTTCTTCTTTTCTCATTTATTTTCAACTTCTCTTAACCTTTCCATTCCTTCCCCTTTCACTATTTCTCTCTTCATTTTCCTCTTCCTGTCCCATTGTCTATGTAGATAAGGCGAACTACTGTTACTAAAACAACAACAAGTAAAGCTTACACAAACACAGGAAGATATGAAAATAGAAAAAAGACGGAGGAAGAATGAAAAGAACTTGAAATAGATAAAAGGTTGATACCGAGAGAAGACAGTTATTGTAAGGAGAGGGATAGGCAGATGGAAAAAGGAAATGAAAGACAGAGAGAGTGGGAGACGGGCAAAGAAGAATGGAAAGAAGAAAACAAAAAAGAAAGTGGTGAAATAGATGCAATTAAGAAGAAGAGCAAAAGAAAGGAGACGAACAAGATGAATAAACAGAAGAAGAAGTACTAAAAGATGAAGCAAAGACAGACGAAATAGCTAGAGGAATAGGAAGTGAGAGAGCAGAAGTGATAGCACAATTTTCGAGAATAACGCTTGTCGACTTTGTTAGAGGAAAATAAAATAATATTTAACAGAGCAAGTTTTTTTTTTTTTCATTTAAAGCCAACAATTGGTATGAATGTAGTATATGCATATTTCCATTAGACAGTCGAGTCAAACAAATCGCTCCAGCAGCGATTGGACTATCTCTTTCCTTACTCTGTAGTTCTATTCGAAAGAAAACTTGTTTGCTTTCGAGTGATTCTTATTCTCTAAAAAATTTTCGAGTATAACGAATTCGTTGTTCGAGTTCCATTGCGTTCGCTTCGATTTGTTTTC
Organism: Sphenella marginata; assembly: GCA_951509765.1. NCBI lineage: Eukaryota > Metazoa > Arthropoda > Insecta > Diptera > Tephritidae > Sphenella > Sphenella marginata. The sequence goes on along the minus strand of OX608079.1, from coordinate 11,362,572 downwards.
AACACATTTCGATTGTGGACTATTTGGTACTCCTTATTTCGAAAACGATATGCCAAAACTTTCGAAAGTTAGAAAATTGTATTCGACAATAATTTTTGCAAAGGGAAAGCCACAGAAATGTATTTTATTATAATTACAATGAAACATTAACGGTCTTTTTTTATTGCAGAAAGAGTTGAGCAATCGCTGTTCATAAAAAAATATTTATAAAAAAACAACAACAAACATTTAGTTTAGAAGTATTTATAAATTAAAAAAATAATAACAATTTAATAGCAATAAAAGAATAAAAGAAAAAGTTTTTGTGCAAGTAAAAGTAAATTCGAACGAACTACAGGGTGCCTATGTGTATTAGAATAGCTTTTTGCTATCATGTAGAACAACCTTTCGAATAGAACTGCAGAGTGAGGGCCCTGCTGAAGTCCATAACGCTCCGCTAACACTTCGGCTAGCGTTTTTGTGTATACAACAACATCAACTCTAAAAATTTTGCTTTGGAAACAAATTTCGAAACCATAAACTTATCTCTTTTTTATTGTAAAAATTCACTTTTTTCTATGTTGTGGTCTAATGTACATATATACTTCCATACATATGTATATACACTTCTAGTAAATAGAAAAACAAAGCCCCAATGTCCACCCCATAATCTATGCTACACATAAAACGATTGAAACCGCTGTGCGTCTGTTGCTGATAAAAGGCTTCACTCATTGTTTGTTCTTCCGTCGTTTTTACTCTCACACCGTCAATACGACTGCAACAACAATCAACCCTGTTTTCCTCATCAGCTCCACTCACTTTGCTTCACCCGCTTCAAATGTCAATATAGTTACAATTATATATGTACATACGAGTACATACATGAAAATATTAGCGAGCAGTTGCGGGTATTTCCATAAAGATCCGGTTCTTTGGAGTACAATTTTAATAGCATACGGGTCTTTTAGCGGATCCGTGTATAGCTCATGATTATGTGAAATTTATTAACGTTCGCTTGTAAACACAAAAATTGCGGTCTACAAGTCTCTATAGAAGACGTCCTTAACTCTGTCTCGAAATCAGGAAGTGTTCATTCCGGTGGCCCAACGGCGAGTATCAAAAAGATTCTAATTACGAATTGTACCAGCTTTGCAGAGATATGAAAATCGTGGAAGACGTAGTCCCAACTGTTAACATCTAGGGTTGCCATCTAAACCTATTATTCATGCTTCCTTATTTAAGCATTGCCAGTGAAAGGTTTTCATAGAGTTAGTAGTATTTCGATTACTCCCAGAGCCATCGATCTTCCAGCTTCTCGTAAGTTTTGGTGAGTGCTGCAACGGAAAGAGAAAGAGCTCTTGCCCTATTGCTCAGCCTCGCGGTTCAGATAGCTTAGTCCCCATTGCCATGGAACCTACATTTCTCAAGGCACGGTTCCTTAGATATCTGCATCACTGCTGATATTGGATACCAGACGCAGCTATAAATATGCAGTCACTGTGTGGCAAACTCAATTGCATGCTACGTTGGCTTATTCATCGACAATCGCTACTCAAATTCGTGTGTACATGGGTACGTACTGTATGTATGTATATACTCGTATATTGTGCATAAATTTATTGGCCTGGGCTTGGTAGACTGTGAAGGAGAACTGGATGCCTCTGGGAGGTCGCAGTAGTGCTGTTGAGCCAACACGAACACGAATGACGAGTTGCTAAACAACCCAACAAAACTGAACAAATGAACAATGAAGCAAATTGAAGTGAGTCGAAACCAAACCAATCCGATACGTGTCGAATAGTTAGTAGATAAAAAGTGAAACGAAAAAGTCGATTATGAAAACGAGTATACGTTGGAGTGAGTATATTGCCTTAGCACTAAACAAAACGTTGCTCGAATACTCATAAATGTCATGTTTTATACTACAACAAATGCACTATATAGAGACGCTAGTTGGGGGGCGCAAAAGTTTTCGTGTTGGAGAATCCAGACACAAAGCCGGTCAGGGTGCATACTAAGCTAGGCAGTGAGTGATATGAGACGGTGGTGGGGGTCAGCCTCAATTATAGAGTAACACACAAAGTAAACAACGAATACTGCTCGTAAAACAGGAAAATGTTGAATTTGTAGCGTACAATTCAGCCAAGAGCTCGTTCATTTATGTTTTGTAGGCACTAACACATTTCGGAAGTACGGGAAATTGACAAGTTTTGGTTGTTCGACTAGGGTTCATCAATCAATTAAAAATGAAAAAATTACTAGGTACTACTATAACCCTTATGGATCGTAAGTTTCATATCAGCAATGTGAAAAATATACGACGGGTACCGTTGTAGCGGTTTTCCACTCGGAGAATACAATACCAATCAAAGGCATAATGAGAGCAGAGTTCTCTCCCGATTGAACAACAGAATAAAAGTAATTGCTTTCGGCAGTCGCGTGGGGTGTTCTTCTTTAACAGGCGTTTAACCATCTCTGCGCTGAGTACAATAAAGAGTCAATCACGATAGCTGTAGCCAGTAAGAAACCGGAAGAGAGTACAAATTCTTCTCCATTTGAAAACTCTAAGTGTTGCAACTCTCTTTCCCTCTGCTGCTAATGACGTGTGTCGATAGGAACACTTTCTGTGACGAAACATTTCCATTTATTCGCATTCTATTACCTTCCCGTCATCCGTCTAATATTCTATTAACGAATTTGATCATTATTCCTGTAAACTTAAAATTCGATTTCTTAAGATTTATAGTTTTCGGGATGAAAAAGGGGGCATTCACAATGAACGAAATTGTTTTAAAGTAATACTAATCGCCCTAGGCAGTGGCGCCCTAGGAGAATTGCCCTTGCCAGAAAAAACTTAGCAGATGTCGTTAGAAGTCGCAAAAAACATGTAGATCCCGCCCATTTGTGAGAAAAAATAAGAATTAAATGATTTTCTTTTTCTTTGAAAATTGTTGTGAAAATTAAATGTGAGCTTGTGCCTTCAAGATAGCAATCAAAATTTTAAGCGCTTATAATTGTTTCTGCTTGCTTATCGAAATGACGAATAAAAAACGTCCATTTTTATTGCACGAAAGTACTCGCTGAGGCCACTCGCTCAAGTAATTTGCACCAATAGACAAAATTGTATCGAAACAAAAGTGCCCGAGATCTCACATAACCCCTTTAAACCTGCAAGAAAGTGCGAGGTGAGTTAAAATAAATCTCTCTAGCATCTTCAACTTAACTTCCAACCTCAAGCAATTTAGTAGAGAATATGCTAGGAGTCTCCTGTTAAACGAAAAAGCGGTCTATCAACATTTTATGAGGGCATTCGCGATGTAGAAAATTTTATCAAATAGCGTGGTGAAATCTCATGCAACCACGCACTTTCAACCTAACCTAGCCTAATAATCGTAATCAGATTTTGTCGTTATGCAGTAAAAATATTTATTCTAGACATCTGACTTACCATCGAAAGTATTCTGAGTGAAGTTAAACAAAATATATTTTTTTCGATGATGAATGGCATGTTTAAACTGGTTTTCTCTTACACTAGGGAAGTTTCAAAGCTCCCCCAGGCATACTGTTCCAATTTTAAATGGAAAAGGAAACATACAACAATTTCTATACACATTCATATATAAATATTTGTAAGGTTTATATATGTATGTATGTATGTATGTATGTACTATATACTTACTAAGTAAAATGCGAGTATAAAGAGCGAGAGTGTAGCATTAATGTTTGCGTATTCAAAGGACTAGATTTAGGGTTTAAACTGTCGTTTTAATGGAAATGTACACACAAAACACTGTAGTGGGATTTTTGAGTTAAGGCGAAACGATATGCCAGTATGTATACATATATGTATGTAAAATGCACATAAATACATGCATTATAGCACTTGGGTTGAGTTAGAAAAAGGAATTATGTAGGACCATGCCGAACACATTCAAATACATAAAGATTTATGTGAACTAGAATTGCCCAGTGAACACAAAAACTATAAGAACATCCAGGCAAATTGGAAGCAATTTTCAAAAAAGTAAGTTTTTTCGAGAGCACTTTCTGCTACTTAAATGGTTGTTTAGCTGAATGTATCACCAAAACATGGTATTGCCAACGTTGAAAAGACACTCGAATCCACAAAGAGTTAAAATCTCGAACTGCCAGCCAGGGAATTCGGATTCCCCTTTCTATTGCCGTGAAGTATTACCACGATAACATTACAAGAGAAAGCAAATTACTTTAGTCCAAAGAACGCTTTAAATGTTGATTGGGTATACACTTATGTACATACATATATATTTATGTATGTATATGTACAACCAACATTATGTATGTATTCCTAAACTCTTTGGTTACAAAGTCTGATAGGTTTGAGTTTGGCTTTTATTTTTACTGCAACTTCAATGCAGACAGTTTCCCTTCCTTAAATGAATGGTAATGAACGCATAAACTGAAATACAAAGTATGAGTAGCAAGCAATGATATTGGATTTAAGAAATAATAAATGAGTAGCCGCTACCCACTCAGAAATAAATAATGACTAAAGCTATTACTACGAATAGTGGACCATTGAGCACATCTTTACGAATAATCATATCGCATAGAAGACCCATGTTAGGGGAATTTACCGATTTCGAGGCGTATTCAGTACAAGGCGGGCCTATCCAATCAGCTGATAGCTACTTTTTTCACGAATTTTTACACTGAAGTGTTACCGCAGTACGATTTTGGCATTAGACTTGATTGCAAGAACAAAGTTCATTAAAAATGCTTTGGTTCCACCTAGTATTGAGTTCCCCTTGTTTTGAACCAAGTTAAACAGCTGATTTAGTCAAAATTGCGAGAACAGTAGTCGTATGCTTAGCGTAAAAGAAAAACCAACATGCAATTGGTCGGTAAGGTTACTTTACAGATAGGAATTACGATATGAAATCAATAATCGCTTGAAATGTTTTTTCACCAGTAGTGGAATTCACTAATTTACAGCGATTCGATTCGGTTCGATTTTTCGAGGCTTTCAATAGCGATTCTGTCGCTTGCACTATTGAAAATGCGATTCACTAACTTACCAATTACGATTCGGGTAAAAGATTTCTCATCCCGCGATAAAACTTACTTTAAGTACTCAAATGCCATTTTTTAATAATAATAATATGGGTATATTATTATTTCAATTTTTAATAAAAAATTCAAATTATGTGTATTTTATTTAACGACATAGAAAACAACTGCAAGGTGTGTGTCGTTTACTTTGCGAAACAGCTGATTGCGAATAAGCGAAAATCGAGCAAAAATTGTTAGTGAATACCAATATCGTGATAAATATCGGTACGACAAAATGTCGATTGCGAATGTCGTAATCAAAGTTAGTGAATTCCACTACAGGTTGATTGAATCAGCTGTTTTTTAATGTTACCGATAACACCAATAACTTGAGCTTAACCTTTATGTTCTACGCTATGTGGTTACGGTTCAAATTGTATACACCTTCACTTCAGAAATCGTTACATTAATTTCAAAATAGTCAATAGTGATACTTTCAAATCATAAAAATGCACTTTAAAAGCCGTAAAACAATATTCATAACAACGAATTGTGCTTCAGACACCGTAAATTGTACCTCAAAAGCTATTAAATGTACCTCAGGAACTACAATAGATTATTCTTAAGTACAATTTATAGTTTCTGAAATACAACTGACTATTCTGAATTTAGTTTTGAAATTTTTGAAGTATTCCAAAATAAATTTTACGCTTTCTGAAGTACATCTGACTACTCTAAAGTACATTTGATGAGTTCTAAAGTACATTTGATGAGTTCTAAAGTACATCTGGAAAAATTACAACTTCTCACGGGAGTGTATTGTACTAACATCTGTATGAAAAAGTATACACTTACCTCTTTTTGTAATGATCTCAGCTATGCATTTTTTTTTTGTTGTTTTACTATCTCTTCTAACACTTAATGCACTGTAGACGCGTTATTTAGTTTTAATGAATTTTTATAGCATTCTATTAGTTGATTTTGTTGATGAATTCTTTACAGGCTTTTACAATACATAGATACATACATGTGTATATCAGCGTATTTATATATATGTGACTGTTGTAAGTATATATATAAGCATGCACAATATGAAACTGCACTTTTATTTATGTTTTACTCTTTGTCAGCTTTTTAACGAGTTTTTAGTTAGAGCGTCTGTAATATGTTCACGATTAATTGATATTTATGATTTATTGAAACGACTTCCTGTTGTAGCTAACAAATCCAAAAAAGGAGAAAAAAAAACAAGGCACTTTAAAATTTTTTATACACTTCTAGCTATGAAACCAGTTGACATTGGATTTTAGTGTATTTTATTTAATTTTTATATACACTTGAATGTTTATGTAGTATATATGCATTAACTTTTTCTATTTGCATGTGAATATCCGTTTCCGGTTTATCGAATTTCTTCACGGGCTTGCTCGCAGTTTTGTTTTTTTTTTTTTCTATTTTTATTTATTTGTACGAAATTGCCTTTTTTCCTTTTATCTACACGTTTAAACCATTTCTTCTGCTTTTTACATCATTTGCTAACTTCCATCTTATTGGGTTTTGTTTTTTTTTTTTGATTGTTTTATCTTTTCTTTACTTTTTGCACTTATCGCTACACAACCGCGAACGCCCCACATGCATGCATACATACACACATTAGTTTACAAATAAAGCAAATAAAATGATCGACACAAACATACAAAATTGAATTGTTATATTTTTATTATTTATTGTATATTTATTTGATTTTCGATTTTTCACAAAATGACTTGAGTTGTCTCAACAACTTCAAACATCCGCTCAAACCGAGTGACAAAACGACAGTGTGGCGAAGCGTACCAATGCGTTATAAGAAATGAAGTTTTTCTATTGTGAATGCGAGTGTGGTGAGTTTGTTGCGAGTTTAGGTTGAATGTGTAGCGAGTGGTGGTGCAAGAAAATGAAATAGTACTTACAAATGTATTTGTAGATATGTATATGCAGCCATATAATCTTAAGTGAAAAACCCCACTTTTATTTTTATTGTTTACTCAATTCTTAGATAAAAACGAAATCAATGTACGCTAAAGTCACTCCCATTCTCACATCCAAGTCTGCGAGAGTGCTCGTATATATGTAAATATGTATGTATTATATATGTATGTATGTACATGATTGTGTGATTAATATTTATTTATTTTTTTCATAAATGTAAACAATGAGATAATTGGCTTCATGTGGTATTCTTAGCTATATAGAAAATATATACATACGTAAGTTTCAAAACTACACTTCAGTAAGCGATACCGTATTGATTTCGGCCTTTTATATCAGCTATACGAATTTGGTATAGTGAGTTTAGTAAGTATTTAAACGTCTTCATTTGCTAATAACCGTTATTATTTATAGTAAAATAATGAGATGAAAATATACAACTTTATTTTCAAAAAACTAGTTTTTATGTATATTTTTTTTTTTCAGATAACCAAATTCGCAATCCAAAATTGATTGAGTCAGTATTTTATTTTTATATTAAGTATTATTTTTCGCTCTAAAAATCCCTTAACTAGAAAATTTGACTATTTAAAAAAAATTATGATGATTATAAAAAAATGTCTTAATTTTCAAGAATTTTATTATCATCGCAAACAGACCTAATCTATTGCATGCTGTCAAAAAAATAATAAAAAAATATTTTTTTTTTTCCTCAGAGTCCATATAAAATTTTTTTACATTTAAATTTCATTCATGGACCTACCAAATTTTTTTTTAATACAAAGCCCCTGAGCCAAATATTTGAAAAATATAAATTTTGACAAAACGAAGCAAAATTTCGACACATAACGTGATGGACATGAGCGACAGACTTTTCCCAACTCGTGGGTCTAGTGCAGATTTTGATAGTACCTTTTTTAAAGATAGCGTACCAATCATTAACAACAAAAGACAACAAAATATAATGAAGAAGAGAGAAGAAGAGCACTTCCCGAAGAGATTTTAATAAATTTAAAATTTTAACTCATCAGAATATTGCAATCATAAAAATGCCTCTCACCCTCAGTGTGATGTGTAAAGGTACCTACATAAGTATTAGTAATTACACCGCGTTTGTATTGGAAGTGAATTTGTATTAGTAGTTCAATAGACAATCAAAAGTAGATTTAGAAAAGGTTTGAATTAGCTTATTACAAAAACCTACTATGACAATTAAGAAAAATGCAGTAAAGATCAAATTCCTCTCGACTACAAATCATAAGCCGATGTGTATATACTTAGCATCTTCAGACGTATGTACATACATATATACGAGTATGTAGGTATATGCACACATGCGTAGACTAATATTTGTGAATTTTGCTACACTTTGTTTTCTCATTCTTGCACACACACACACACACACACACACACAAACGATATATTTATTCATTGTATTATTTTTTCTTATATCACTTACACACATATCATTGCAAGTATAAGCATAAATATATTGTTCATAATTTATTCAATACAATTGTTAAAAACCACATAGAATATGTAAAAAAAAAGCCTGCCTGAATTTTTCAACACATTTTTCACACTTGCTACTGCTAACTTGTAATTTTAGTTCTATTTGCAATCTCTTTCTTTTTTATTTTTTCACATGTACATATACGTATGTATGTATGTATGTAGGCGTGTTTCTTTACATTCAACTTTTTCAATATTAATGTAGATATTATTCTCTATATAAGAGACACTCACATTTTCAACACAATTTTCTTGAACCTTTCATAATCATTTATTACTACAAAAAATTCTCACCAAACATTTTTCCAAAAAAAAACAACCGACAAATCAATGTTTTCAAAGTTATTTTACACAAATGAAGTCAAACTTATAGGATGGAATTAAATAGCAAAGTTTTCACTACGCAGTAGTACCTTCCAATTACACCTGTGTCTCAAATACGTCTGCTAAGAATTGAGAAAATTTTCCTGTACTTGCTAATAAAAGTTAAAATTTTTTTTAGTATAACATAAGGGTTTGTCGTACACACACTAAAACAGCAGATTTTAAAGAGAGCAAAACCAGCGTTGAATCAAAAAGTAGTAGCTGTCATAAATAACAGCTGATTTTGCTACATATGTATAAAATTAATTGCACCATCATATGGTGTGTATATGAGTGGTGTGTAAAAAAACGACAGCTGACATTTCGCAACACTGATTACTGAAGAACCTATGTCTATTGTGAACTTTCACTAGGGTAGGAACACAAATTTCGCTGCTACAATATATAATATCGATTATTTTTCAACTAGGCTTCATCATGATTCAACTACATACTACATATAACAGGTCGTAGCAGCTCGACAAACATTTTCTATGTATGTACTTTGTTTTTGTAATTTGTGAGTTTATAGTCGAAATCGCTATGAAAAATGTGTGGACTGTCAAAATTCGAGAATGAAATAAAAATCAGCTCGTCTATTAACACTAACTGTATCATACTAGGCTCTGTGCCAATGATAAACTCATAAAATCAGTTAAACAAATTTAAAGTCTACGTCAAATTTGCCCAAAATGTAAGCTTTTATGACTTTGACATTTGCAGAATTTATCTTCTCTCCCACTTTACTTTTTTATATTTCTTAGCCAAAAATAGAAGTAATTTTTAAATCCAGTTTGATGATGGGGAAAATTATGTCTCGTTCCCTCATTTGAAGCACTTCTTTATCAAAGTAAAAGTCGGTGTCAAGGTTGTATGTCTGTCTGGCCTCATATCTAATACACTCACTATTCACACATGTTTTGTAGTTAGTTCGTAGGCAGTCCGAATGTCAACAGCTGCTTTTCTGCTTTCTACCGTAATAGCGAAATGAAGCAAGCAGAGGTGAGTTCAGAAAAACATACAGAATTCAATGCCGGCTACTTTCGCATACTGACTTTATTTAGATTTCTTTTCATCAGTTAGGTACTCAGCTTCGTTTCGTGTATGTATATCTAATGGAAAAAGATAATGATAAAATGGAAAAGGAAGCTCTAATAACTGCTGTCCGCGAAAGAAATGTTATTTGGGATGCAACAAATAAAGATTATCAGAATAGATTTGTGTTAAGTAATTGTTGGAATGAAGTTGGAAAAATTGTTGGTTTGCCTGGTAAGTGTTTTCTTTTTTCTTGTAAAAAATCGTTGAGTTTGATAACAAAGAATGACCGCTGAAAATCTTGTTTGTGGTTGTGCACATATGCATACGTAAATATGAATATTGCGCTTGAGTTTATTATGAAGAGAGTGGGAAGAGATAAATATACAATATTTGTTGGTTTGTGTAAATTGTTTATTTTAACATCTTAGGGATGGGGAAATAGAGTTTGACTTTAGTCGAAAATCGATATTTTTATAAGAATCGACTATCGTGCATATCTGCTGTACCATGGTACAATAACTTATTTGTGCGTTGTCGGTAACATCGTGAAGTAAGACAGGTGACACCAATTGAACAGCTGTTTAATTTTTTTTTCTACTTTTTTCTGCTTTTTATTGATTTTCAAGTGTCAAATTTTTGTCAAAGCCAACAGATATTTTGTTCAAACATTCAAACTCACGATACTCCATGAATTTTTGGTTCCCAACCTTTGACCTTACGATCCTTGCCAGCCGAAGCAACCAGATTAGACTTGGGGGACCACGACATACTATGAACAGCCTCTGAATGTGCACTAAGGGAAGCTTAACAAGGCTGCAACTTCAGTGTCCACTTAGTTTGCATTTGGAATGCAAAGCCTGCGTTTTTACCGCTGTGTTCACTTAATTTACCAAAAATGGTCTAGCAAATACGCGGTCCAACTTCTTTGCGTTCAATGTATGGATATATTATATATTATTCAACAAAAAAAGAATAATATGATATAATTTGAAAAATATTTCTGTTTTGCTTGTTTATTTGTAAACAAACCAATGCGATTTGACAAACTTTTGACATCTGAAACAAAATTTCAACAACAACAGCAAACACACGAAGCTTCTGACGACGCAACCTGTATTTATAAACCTTGGTCGGTAACCTTATAAAGCCATGATTCAATCATGGTTCAATAATAAGGTTATGCCATTTCATCAGCTGATTGAATTTTTCAAAGCCCACTGGCGTATAAGTTGTCAGAACAAGATGAAAGCAGCTGAATGTAAAACAACCAAGATGTAAACAAATGCGATACGCTTAACTCAAAACAATTGCAAATATGGCGATGTTATACATTAATATAAACTCTATCTTTCCATAACCCACTTTTAAAAATACTGATTATCGGGAGAGATATCAAAAGACGCGTTTCGGTCATTCTAAGTCATGCCACCCCTCCTTCCGAAGAAAAGAGACGATGGCTAATGAACGGCCAGAGGAATCATGTCCGGGGATCAACCATTAGTGCCTATTAGTCACCTCTTACGACCGGTATTCCTACCTCGTACAGGGGTTACTGATTAGTACATAATATGCATTTCAACCATGTTTCATGAATATTCTTATTATTATTTTAGCGTCGGAAGCAAGCAATCAATGGAAAAATTTAATACAGGAATTTAAAAGACATTGGGAAAAGGCAAAGAGTCATATGCCAGAAGGTACTTCAGCACACGAAATAAGTATTCCATGGCGTTACTTTAAAAGTATGCGGTTTATTATTAATCAGATTGAATCAAAGAAAAAGAAAAGCAAAATCTCCGGCGAGGACAATGCCGATTCACTGCTTTATGACGATGGTGTTAGAATAATAAAAAAGGAACCTTCACTAACGAATGAGCCTATACCGGATGATTTGCAAGAATATATGAGCATACCTGGCTCAGCACAGTCAGACTACGATATTGGTTACATGGATGCCGCTATTCCTACAGTTGAATATGAGCATAACGATGCTAAAAGGCGAAAGTTAGAGGAAAACTACGATGAAAACGATGAGGATATCGGTTTTTTCAACTCATTACTACCACACGTAAAAAAGCTCTCTGCGAAAAATAAACTTATATTCAGAATGAAATCGCAAAATCTGCTTTTTGATTTGTTGTATGGAGATAAAAGTCAAGAGAAGAATTCAAATTCAAAGATGACTGATAATACAACTAAATAAATAATACCGTGTTTAATTTTTTTTATATGTAAAAGGTTGTTTCCTTTGAAAAATACATGTTTAATTTATTTTCAGTAACAGTTTTAAATGCTAAATGTCTAAGCGCAGCAGTTTAAAACCCACAATTGCGAACGACATTTTATTTCTTTTTAGTTTGTGTTTTACAAAAAAAGAATTGTAATTGTAACTATCAAATGCAGAAAAAATTCGAGTATCTAAACTCTGCCGGTCTCTCCCATGATCCAATAATACAGGTCGTGTCGATAAGCCAGCTGATTTTTATTTTTTTCTCGAATTTTGACAATCAAAATATTTCTCAGTACGATTTTGACTATAAGCCCAAAAATTACAAAAGCAAAATACATGGAAAATTTTTGTGTGTTTGTATGTTTGTCGAGCTGCTACGACCTGTTATGGTTGGATCATGGTCTCTCCTTTTCGTATGTTTCAACGCTATAAAATATCATTATTTTCGAAGAATTCCAAAAACACCTCCAACCGTTCACCATAATTCGGGTTATCGAAGATTTTGCGACGATTTGCAGCTGCCTTGTCGGTATCCGAAAAGAAATTGTCTGCATCTGCCAGCTCAGGATGTTCGCTGATCATAATCGGTAGCAAACAAGTAGCTGTCACAAGACCTAGCCAATAAATCGAATCATTACAAACCATTAAATTTTTAGTTTTAAGAAGTAATGCACTTACCATGAAATCCTTTATTCAGAATAGACTTTTTCACATCTTCAACCGTGGGTATACGTTGTTTATATTTTAGTTTGAATAATAATTCAGACAAAGATGCATGATAAATGGATAAAAGTTCATCGAAATGATTTTGAAACACCTCTTTCTGCCACGATGAGAATATGAAATAATTCCAATCGATACCTGGTGAACCATAAAATCCTTCTTGATAGTCCACCTGCAGGAGCACATATGTTGAATATTAAAATTAATAGGCAGTTAGGGTGAGAGTTTGTAATTTTTCACTTACAAATAATACTTCGACATTATTCCCGCTGGCATCCTTACGAAACATTATATTATTAACCCACATATCGCCATGATTTAACACATGATAACGATCCATTTGACTGCGACTGAAAACATTGATCATCTTTGGTATGATTTTTTCACCGAAATCCTTCAGTTTTGTAACATAACGCCGTAAACTGGAAATGTTTTCACAATACTCAATAGAACTTTTTATAGAATTTTTATAAACCTCATGCATTGGCGAAGAATGCTCTGATACATTGCTAGGTAAATGGTGGCGAAATATATCTGGATTCTGTAAAGTGAAGTGAAACAAAAGATTTTTGAAATTTTTAATACAAAAATATTCATTCATAATTATGAACCTTTTTGTATAGGACCATTGTGACCGCATGAAACTTGGCCAATTTCTCAAGAACTATGCGACAAGATGCAAAGTCTAAACCCTTCTTAACATCATCTATGCTAAACCCTTGCAGTTTGAGGTTCTCCTGTACGATCACGCGTTCGTCCACATAAATTGCTCTAGAAAAGCGAAAATAATTTACATAACTATCTAATTACAAATATACATACATATATGTATATATTTTTATACCCAGCATACTAGTACTAGTAAAAGGGTATTATAATTTTGTCCACATAACGGTACTATGTAACGGCGCAAAATAATCGAGTTAGATATAGAGTTCCATATATGAAAGTTCTTAAGTTGAAAAGAGGAATTGATTAAGGCATGTCCGTCCGTTACTTTCTGGCCAAGGTAGGTATGGGCGAAATCAGATGATAACCACGCCCCCTTTTTCGATATCGAAAATCACATAAATTGACATAACTTGCGTAAAAACTGAGATATTTGCATGGAATTTGATGTATTGGTTACTTTCTGGCCAAGGTAGGCTGCTATTGAAAATGGACGAAATCGAATTATAACCATGCCCACTTTTTCGGTATCGAAATTTTGAAAATCGCATAAATTAACATAACTTGAGTAAAAATGTAGATCTTTGCATGAAAATTGTTATACAGGTTACTTTTTGGCCAAGGTGAGCTGCTGTGAAAATAGTAGAAATCGGATGATAACCACGCCCACTTTTTCGATATCGAAAATCACATAAATAAACATAAGTTGAGTAAAACTTGAGATATTCGCATGATATTTAATGTATTTGGGTATTTAATGTTCGGTTCACCCGAACTTAGACTTCCTTACTTGTTAATAATCCAATTGTTATTGTATGTGTGGTTGCGATTTTACAGACTCACCGCCCAAGATTCTAAACTATATACATATATATCAGTATAGATATCAAGAGCGACTTTTCATTACCAGAAAAACCCGGATTTTTTACCCCCAAGGGCTGCTTTTGCAGTATAACATTGTGCATTTTAGTCGCTTCCTACGACAGGTATGCTTACCTCGGGCATATTCTAAGTCTTTAGCCACCATGGGGCATTATAGCTTCCTTGACCTGTGGGTCCTAAGCACACTATGCTTACATTCCATAGTAAGCAAGCTGAGTCTGTTTGTAGGATCGCCTTTTTAAGATTGGCCAAAGCACATTTAAATTCGTCTGCTCGGAGGGTAGTCCGTGAATTCCCGGCAGTGCGATATCGTTATGCCAAATATTGGTCACAAATAATAGAAGCTAGGGCCTGGTTGAAAAGTGTCAGTGTTATCATCAAAGGAAAGCCAGGTGCCTACATCCTAAAGACTTGCCAACAGCATTACCGAAGGCTTGTGGCCAATCCATTTCCTAAATAACCATCAAGTTAGTATCTTTACTTTCAAGAGACTTTTTGTGGGACGGCCTGAGGTGCATAATTAAGACATAAATTTGTTAATTAGGTAGTATGTACATACTCACTTTGGTCCGAAGCGTGAATCATCTTTAACGCTACGCAATAACTCTTCTGCTTCATGCATTATCACATTGTAGACTTGTGCTTCCCGAAGGAAAATGTTGAAATCTTCTTCTATCGCTGAAAATATTTCAGTATTCAAACGTGATTTGACTATAAATGTAGCCTCTTTTATGTCCTCCGCGTCCGTTTCCGTTGCATAAGAAACCGTTAAAAGATGCATGCAACTTGAATAATTTTCACCTGTCTTAGTGGCGCGAGCTTTATGAAATGAAATCACTCGTTTCAAATTATTTTCTGTGTATTTATTAAGTATCTTGGTTATATACGGAGCGTCTAACCAGACGGGTTCCTCAGTTGCGGAATCGCCCATTTGTATATTTGTACTGTTGCAAAGAAGATATAATAGTTGTTTAGTAGCGTTAAACAACTGGGTATAAAATTAAAATATACATACATATATGTAATAATAATAATTATCAAGAGAGAAAAAGAGTTACGGCTGAGCGGTGCTTAGTAGACCGGTCGACTGACCTACGAAAATAACGTTACTCATGCTACATAAATTGAATAATATATCTTCCTCTATACATATGAACATACATTAGACTGTTCTAAACAATATTGTGTAAAAAAATGTTCTGGCAGGCTTCTATTTATTCTTAGAGGTCTAATATTTTACTTTAGCTGCGCTCTCATTTTTGCTATTCCACCTTTTAGTTTTTGACTGGACATAGAATCATTTAAAAGTTTCAGTCTAATAAAAACGCAATCACTTTATTTGAAGTTTTTCAAGCTTAGGGCCGTTTACTCAATGTCTGGTTATAATAAACGTTATCATTTAATAACATAATCATAATTTTGCTCAAATGTCATATTCGTTGCATTGTAAACGCTTAAGTAATAAATTTGCAAAGTAATTTATCATAAAATCAGGTATTTACTTGCAGCTGTTAATTTGTATCGTGTTACAAAGCTAATAATGATAAGCTTTGTTATCGTACATAACTTGGAAAAAGTGTAAGTAAAGAGAGAATGACGTAAAACTCTCTCGAAACGAAAAAAGTCAAAAGTTTCAACCCAACAGGAGTCAGTAAAAACTTGCATCGAAAACAGCTGTTGCCATTTTGATTAGTTAATAGTTCAAAGTTTTTAATTTGTTGTTGTTGCTTCCACTTCCGCATCATCGATAATCAGACATTGAGTAAATGACTTTAATTCCTGATAAAGTCTTGATTTAGCAGTTGATCAGACAGTGAGTAAACGGGCCCTAATGCCTTTTAATACCTTTTTTATTCTTCGATGTGAACTTGAGATGAAGCGAAGGATCCACTTCATTGCATCTATGTACCACTTTGATGTCTACTAGGTATATCAAAAGTGTTTAATATATTCACTGTTTGCAATTTTTATATGCGCATGCCATTTGCACTTTTTTGTTTCAAACAAGCTATTGGTGGACTTAGCACATTGTCGCATCAATGTTACTAACGCAGTTACAACAACAAAACAGTTATGCAATTTATGAAGTAGGTGGTGTATATCAACAGTTTCTTCCATTTTACATCAAAATCAGAAAAATTCCATAAGGTGGACTTAACACCTTTGCCCTATAAGCCGACGATATATAGGAGCTTATTTCTGCCCAAAAGCTATACACCCGCAAACGTTATTTTAATGCCTTAAAACAGTGCTGCCCAATTCATATACACTTTTAGCACTTTTTTTTCTGTTTTTCGCTGAAGTATAGACAGAGCGCTTCCTTTCAAATAACGGCTCATGGGAAGGTCAGCTGTGTTGTAGATGCAAAAAATGGTTGAAGTATCAAGAAACTTCTATATTTGTGCCATTTGAATAGATGATTAATTAATTTTATTCAAAAAACGATTAATCAAAAAGTCGATTAATCAATTACTTTTCTTTTTAATTAATCAAAACTTGATTTATCGAGTGAACCCCCTTTTTGATTAATCAAAAATCATTATTAATCGATTAATTGAGTAATCGAAATTTTGATTAATCAATTAATCGCACAGCCCTACTTTCTATTTATGTGAGCCAACTGCCGCTTAGGATGTCAACCTTATTCTTCTTTTTGGGGGCCTAAGCGTGTTCACCAGAGGTATGTACATTGACGCCAGGGATCACCTTTGATATACAGGCCCTTAAAGTGTTAAGAATATGACTTACATATGTACATATAGGCTCCAAAACCAAAATCACCTGCATAAAACGCTTATTTTCGTTGAAATCACTTCACATAAAACTAGTGTGTTCCAACCTTTGATTCCCATGAAAACAATCTAAATTCCCTAAGGGACTATTCAACTCGTTTCGTATGCGCAACACTGCGCATTGAAGGGTTAATTTTTGTTTTATTTTAAAATATTTCATAATTATTCATTATTGAAAAAGTATACGGTATTTGCTTTTTGATTTATAATTATCAAACATTTTTATCTGTATAAATTTATGTAGCTGCAAACAAATGCAGATAGCACTATCAGTATGTAAATGTCGTAATCTCTCGTTTCTGTCAATTGGGCAGTTATAGACAAGCAAATTATGTCCTAATGCAAGTGTATTTACAAAACTAAATTTTTTGAGGCCTACAAAACGCAATCCCTATCACTGCAGTCGTAATATTTAATTTTTTTTTACATATTTTGTCAGTGGATTTGAAAGGCCGTTTTCTCAACGTCCAGTTGACAGGCAGTTTAGTTGACAGATGCTCGTCGGTTATCTGTCAACCGGACATTAAGAAAATGGAGCTCAGCTTTTCTGGAGAGGCACTTTATATGAAACTTAAACATATTAATGAAATATTAAGTAAAATTTTCGATGAAATTTATTTTTTCACTTTTTTCACAACATATACATATATTATTTTTTATTACCAATTTAAACGTATTTTAGCCCTGTTTGCGTGACAATGGCTCAAATGGAACTGATTATAATGCAAAATAAATAGAATATTGTTATGGTGCTATTACTAAATTTTACGTTTTGCTTACAGCTCATTCTCAATATCGACGTCATAAATCTCTCACTAATTTTGATAAAGCTCATTACAACTTTGAACGTGCCGATAATAACAATTAATTCTCTCTAGTGAGTTCGTTTGTTCCATTCGTACTGTACAATTGTATACCCGATATTTGTTTTCAAACAGTTGAAAATCGCGAATCGTATTCCCTACAAATTTTACTTGCTTATTTAGGTCAATAATTACAGTATTTACTTAACTTCAAATAGGTAATTAAAATGTTGGTCAATCATAGACATATTAAACAAAGATTTTAGCTAAAATGAAAAGTGCCAGGGTCATTTTATGAAAAAAATTAAGTTGGTTGGTGGTGTGAAGGAAGTTTTTATGTTTTTCAAGGCCACGCTGGGTCAATATTTTATTCACAAACGAAAGCATTGCAATGGCAATAAGCGAAACAAGCCAAACTCAAGTTTGAAGTAAGCGTTGTAACATCGCACACCCATAGACACGACAGAATTTTAAAATGTTAAAATGTTATTATCGTCATTTAAAAAATAAAACTCCGTCCTAGACATAAAATATATAAATACATGAAATGGTGCTTATTTTAGAATCAAGTTTAAGTAGAAAAAAGTTTATTTGAATTTGACTTCGATTATGGGCCACTGTGTGTAGAGACATTTTAAAATTGATCGACCCCACAAGGATCTTAATAATTTTCAACCATATTTTGACAGTTGTAAAATCAAATATATTAAAAAAGAAATTGAAGATTTACATACGTGCGAACAAAGGTCAGTAGAAACTTACAGCAAAAACAGCTGTTGCCATTTTGATTGGTTAATAGTTGCTTTCAACTCTATCGTGACTGCACAAATGAAATAGCTGACAAATATGAAATTCTACAACGCCTAAAATGCCTACTTTTTTTTTTTTTTGAACAATTTAACCCTTAAGAGCTCTAGTCTTTTAATTTTGTCCATTAATTTTTTCATATTCATTACAGAAAAATCGATGCGTTAATTAAAGGTTAATTGGTGCATATTTTGCTTAGTAAGAGGAGCCTTTTGTGGCACGATCAAATCTTGAAATGGCTTATTTTTGACACAGATTCAACTTTTAAATTTGTTGTAATGACATTTTAATTAATAGGTACAACTGCCTGATCCTGATGCACAAATATTTATCCGAATTAAATGCTGGTAATGCTGTGCACTTCTTCGAATTAGCCTTGATGTTCGAAATTAAAACTATAGTCTTCTCATTCGCTCTCATACCGGTTGTCAAAACGTCAAACAAACGCAAAATTGTGGCCATTTTAGCGAAAATTTACTAATTTCCGTGCTTTGCATGATAATTAATAAAAATAAAGTTTTGTTCTTAAATTAAAAAATATGTAAGTATTTAAAACATTGTTATAAGTGAATGTTGAAGTAATTCTTAATTTCATTTCATTTATTTTCCATCGCTTCGATATAAAAATGACTAGGGCCCACGAGCGCTCGCCATCTGCCGAGGCGGCAAAAGATAGTAAAGATGGTAAAGATACCGCGACAAAAGATGTAAAACCAAAAGTAAGCTCTTCATCGAATTCCAACCGTGGGAGAGATCGTGAACGCAGAAGACGTGGTTCGGCATCATCCAGCAGCGACAGCACTGGAAGGTTGGTTTAAAACTAATTTTGAGTACATACATATGTACGTATATTTGTCATGGCATGTTTTTCTTATAGTTCTTCAGATAGCAGTTCGTCACGAAGTAGCTCTGGATCAGGCTCTCGTTCCAGCTCTTCTAGCTCAAGTGGTTCATCTTCGTCATCATCTTCATCTTCTAGCAGTGATCGCAGTGCAAACAAGCGCCGTCGTGGTGCTGTTGGGGGTGGTGGTGGTGCTGGTGGTAGTGTCGCAAATACAAATGCAGCAGGCAAAAATGGTTCGCGTTCACCGCGCCGATCAAAATCACCTCGAGCAATTAGTAAAGTACGTAAAGTTGGATCCCGTTCTAAGGACCGAGAGCGCGATCGTGAGCGTACAGACCATCGTGACCGCGATAGAGACAGAGAGCGTAATGAACGTGAACGTCGCCGTACGCGCAGCCGTTCGCGATCAAAGGAGCGTGAACGTGCACGGCGTACATCGAATGATCGTGGTGGTGGAGGAGGAGATACAACAACGATTGCTAAGCGTGAACGATCTAAGGAACGTGAACGCGACCGCGATAAACGTTCACGTTCGGGATCACGTCGTCGAGCCCGCAGTACTGGTGAACGTAGTCCGGCAGCCAAACGGCGAGAACGCACTCGTTCGAGATCACCTACTCCTAAACCAACACGCATTCATGTGGGTCGATTGACCCGCAACGTAACAAAAGATCATGTAGCTGAAATTTTTAGTTGCTTTGGTGAGGTGAAAAATGTGGAATTCCCAACAGATCGTTTTCATCCGAATTTTGGACGCGGAATGGCATATGTTGAGTATGCAACAGCAGAGGAATGTGAAGCAGCTATGAAACAAATGGATGGTGGTCAAATTGATGGGCAAGAAGTTACGGTAGCACCGGTAATAGCGCCAAAAATACGTACAATTGCCAGACGCCCTTCACCTATAATGCGACGGCCTGGAAATCGTTGGCGTTCACCGCCAATATTTAATCGATTTAATAATCGTGGCAGGCGTTCACCTCCACGTGGAAGACGCTCACCACGCCGTCGTTCACGTTCGCCGATACGTCGTCGAAGACGTAGCAACAGCTCAGATAGCTCACGTTAACTAGTGACCAGCAAATGCAAGTTTCAAAAGTTATAGGATGCTGATCATCAGTAAACAAGATATGTATCTCCATTGATTGATTACTTGTTCTTTGTATGTTTAAATTTAAATTTAGTTACTTTGTATTTTTACGTTTAAGTCGTAGACGTAGTGATAATACAAACTTTCAAAAACACTTTGTGCGACATAGCATATTCTTAGTGGATTGCATTCAAATCTGAATTTAGAAAAACTCATACTGGACGTTTTCATAAAAATAAGAAATATATATTATACAATGTACTATTATCACCCTAGACGCTGAACGACTTAAAGCGCTCAATAACAAAGAGGTATTGCGGAATTTGTATGCACGTAAAATTAAATGCTAATGGTGTATACATACTGTTTCTCATTAAGTACATTGGATTATTACGCATAATACAAGAACTTTGAATAAATTCTTATTTCAATAAATTTTATGTACCCTAATTGTTCTAATGCAGGTGAATTTATCGGTTCTGGATCGACACTCCACTCCACTCGTCCAATATAAATATTCTATCAGCGGTATCCTAAGGCACATAGGTGGCACTATTCCTTAAATAGACAAGGAATATGAAACCTTTCTCACGTCTTCATGAAAGAAAATATGTACCACGATAATGCTTACAATTTTGCGGAACGACGAGAGTTCTAATTGGTTAATTGTGAGCCCCTTACCCGGGGGTGTTAACTTTCAATGTATAAAAGTACATTGATTATCCGTCAAAGGGCATCCATCTGGATGATGCAAATAAAAGAAGCATTTACGTTTTTTAACAGTTTGCAGTTTGTCTTTCCCTTGTGCGCCCAAGGGCAATTGTGGTTTTCTTATGCCGACGTAATCTTCACCAAGGAACTTAAATATTTCATGTTTATTTCGCAGCAAAGTTTTAATTCCGCCGCATTCGGCTTTAATATTTTGTAGCTCACTCTTATCTAAAGTTTTAACAATTTCGCACATCCGTAAAGCGTTGCCGCACTGCCACCTATCACCTTCGCCATCATTTTTCTTTGGCATTTTGCTCGCGGTGGATAATAGTAATTGAAATATCTTCAAAACTAATGCATCTATGATTTTCTTATCAATTTGAGTACAATTGCGTACTGCCTCATTCCTATCACGCAACTTAATTTCAAGAGCTGATGTACTATTCCCATATTTTTTACGCTCATCTTCAACGAGTTTTGTGATATCTTTTAGTTTTTTATCGTACGTATCCATTGAATGCGTTCGTTCAGTTCCTATTAAAGCTAGTCGTTTTGTACTCGGTATTTTTAAGCGATCTTTTAGTGTCACATATCCGCAATTTTCAGAAAGCTTTTCTAAATAGGAGTAGAAATCTTGATAGACACTTGTACTAGTATTGCGCCTTTGAAACTTTGCACCAGATAGCTCATAAGCACAACAAGGAAGCAGAAAGTAATGCATATAAAAGCTACTAGTTGCTCCTAGCACCGGAATCCATGGTGAAAGTTCGTCGGAATGATTGCCAATAAGCCAATCTACATCTTCGGGTAACTCAAAATTTTTCGGCTCAATGGTTTGCTCAATTAGACGGGTTATTTTGGGATAACAAGACCAAATTTTACGTGCACGCACATCGTAGCCATAGCCGTTGTATCCTTCTTCGGACAGTATATACACCAATAAGCCATTGCCACAGCCCAGATCGGCAAATCCTTTGGGTGGACCAACACGTTTCCAAAAGGATATTAAATAAGCGGATATCGCTAAGTCTTCGTATATAAATTTCAATGGATCCGTGGATTCTTTTGCAGTATTCCAACACTAAAAATAGTAGAAATAGTGTTACATTCTTTTATAGTTAGGTCCATTATAGGAGATCGTAGAAATCTGCAGAGACAATTATACATACATAGATAACTTTCAGCTAAAAATTGAGATCTATCAAAATGCGAGACAGTGTAATAAGTCTGCGTCTTGCGCAGAGATCTTCTGTGTGCACATAGTTGAGACCTTTACACTAAGCAATTTTACATAAGTGCTTTAGTATGGTCGACCTTAAAGATAGTCTGGTTAGAAGTTTAGTATTTATACAATATAAGTGTAGCTGAATTGAATTGAAGTTCGGAACATCCGACAGAAAGGATGCTAGAGAGGTATTCTGATTTTTCTGGTGGCTAAAATGAGGATTCGAGGAGAAGAATTGGGAAAAACATCACGCGTTGTGTGCAAGTGGCAAGAAAGGCACGGACCTTAAGGGACGCAGGCTGAAAAAATAAGTATAATTTGCTCACCCTTAAGGCATTCTCTGCATATTTGCTTTTGAGTGATTTGTAAAGTTCGTTGTAGCTTTCCAAATCCACTAACTGCAAAGATTTTGTTTGCTTGGCTGATTCTGGGAAATCGGAAGTGGTCAAAGTGGAGCTCCGACACCATTTCAACAATTTAGGTTTCAGCACAAAGTCAATCCATCGTTTGCTGCTGCTGTCCAATAAGGCATTTTGGTCTAATATAGCGCATTCTAACTCGCCATTAATTAACTGCACAGAGTAATCATCCAAATATTCGCTCAAAAATGTACACGTGTATGTTTTGCTGATGAAATCTAGTAAAATATAAAACTTAGTCAAATAACAAGCCATGTTCTCTCCAGCTAGTTGCTTATTAAACATCTGTGCTTACCTATTTTGCCAACAGCCTCAACAGTGCTTGTTTTCTTAGACAAAAACTTTTGAAATAAAATAAACCCTTCACACTCTACATGACTGATGTCAACTTCTGTTCTAGTGTGGAGAGCTGCATGCAGTGCTGCTTCCGTTGTTTCAATAACATTTCCTGTGCCATTCCGGCATATATCTTGCAACTGTTTGTCTTCTGCCAAACAAAGGGTTCCGATTCCTTTATTTACTTTAAACACCTTATTAAGTACACCAGCGAATATTTTCCTATTGATCGCATGGTAATTTTGAATTAATATGCCAATGCCAGTCCAGAACTGCTGGTCTGTGATGAAGTTGTCCATTGCATTGAATTTCCGAATTCAGTGTGTTCATGTTATCTATTACCTACTGGCATGCCTGGATTAGGTTTGTTCTATCGTCTGCCACACATAGAAAGTTCAGCCCTATGCTGTTCGCGAGGAAAAAATCTTTCAAATGAATTTGCTTTTACGATATTATGCACTCACAACATTTCGAATTCTCAGCTGATTCTTTGTAAGGAAAATGGAAATTAACTGAACTGAATTCTCTTTTAACAGTTCGACTTTTTTAAGCTTCGATAACCACTAATTATGTGCTTATCAAAACATAAAGTAAGAATCTGTTTTAGTGATAGGACGTGTTTTAGCAGTTCAAATATTACAACAACAAACGCTATGCCTACCTCGAACATGTTCTACGCCCCTGAGCCGCGGGGTTATTATTGCCACTAAAGATTCTTATTCCAGGGACCAAAGCACGTTGTTGTTGTTGTTGTTGTTTTAACAACAAAATCACTCCCCGAAGGTTTTGGGGAGTGTTGTCGAAAAAACAGTCCTTGGCCGGATATGAATCCGGTACGCTCCGGTACTCCCTTGCGGTACTGCCCGACTGTCGTGGGAGCGATTTGGTATGACCAGTGCAACCTTCTAGGTCATGTCATCCCTCCTTCCGAAAGGAAAGAGAAGATGGGTAATGAGAGGTGGGAGGCATCATATCCGTAGATCAACCATCGAGTTGCACATCATTACCTTTGTGCATATTGGTCGCCTCTTACGACCGGTATGCCTACCGCGGGCATATTCTAAGCCCCAACCCGCAGGGGTGACCAAAGCACGTTCTTGGGCATCCCTTTAACCATGATCACCAACCATAGGAATGCACTTTTTATTTTTTCCTCTACTTCGTAAACAAATGTGTAAACATGGACGCTATTGTGAACGGCAATCTGTTGTCAATTTGCTTATATAACGATTGTCATTTTTGATAACGAATGAATTGTCAATAAGTTGACTTGGTTTATCTTCCCAATTGTGCTTTTGTTTTATTGTTTTATCCCTATATTTATAATTATTTAGAAAAATTTAATCATGATGTTAATTCGTCACACATTAAAGCATGCTAAGGACATAACTCACATAAGATGGCAAAAACTTACTCCTTGTTTGGTATGTTGAACTTCGGTCATGACGACTGCTAGATATATGTTCTAGTAACAACTTGTTTTTTGACTTTGTAGAATGCTACGCAATCAATTGTTCGTCATAGGTCTAGTAGTGCTATATCCGCCGATCACCCTTCACAATTCCCTGGTGCTAAAGCACCTTTCGTGTTCAATCCAAAATTAGTTTTACATACTGACTATGAACCTTTACCCATTTATCGGGTTATGGACAGTGAAGGCTATATTACTAACGAATCCCAAGATCCTCAATTAGACAAGGAAGTGGTGCAAAAGATGTTCAACGACATGGTTTTACTGAATACAATGGATAAAATTTTATATGAATCTCAGCGTCAAGGACGTATATCATTTTATATGACAAACTTTGGCGAGGAAGCAGCAGCTATTGGAAGTGCCGCAGCTTTAGAAATGCGGGATTTAATCTATGCACAATATCGCGAGGCCGGTGTATTGGTTTGGCGTGGTTTTCGTATTGAACAGTTTATCGATCAGTGTTATGGTAATTGCGATGATGTTGGACGTGGCAAACAAATGCCAGTACATTATGGCAGTAAAGAGCTCAACTTCGTGACACTTTCTAGCCCTTTGTGTAAGTTTGGATCTTGATGGTAAAGAGCTACAATATTCGAACTTCTCTAACATCTGTCTATTTTCTTTTTTAATATCAAACATACAGCAACACAAATGCCTCAAGCGGTAGGTTCTGCGTATGCTATGAAACTACGTCCTAACAATGATGCATGTGTCGTTTGCTACTTTGGGGAAGGTGCCTCTTCTGAAGGTGATGCTCATGCTGCTTTTAATTTTGCTGCTACGCTTGAATGTCCAATTATTTTATTTTGGTAATTTGATGCAAAATGTAATATTAAATCCGATTTTCATAACCATATATGTATATTTTCAGCCGTAACAATGGTTTTGCAATTTCCACTCCCTCGCATGAACAGTATAATAGCAATGGTATTGCTCCACGTGGCCATGGCTATGGCATAGCAAGTATACGCGTGGATGGCACTGATGTATTTGCAACATACAATGCTATGAAGCTTGCACGTGAATATGTACTGCGTGAGAATAAGCCAATTGTTTTTGAAGCCATGTCTTATCGGTGGGTTTGTGTGCTTCATATATTTTACAATGTTTTTACTCTAAGAATTCTTATTAAATTTATAGCGTTGGTCACCATTCAACATCGGACGATAGTACTGCATATAGACCAGCTGAGGAAATTGAAATATGGAATTCCGTAGAGCATCCTATATCCAAGCTAAAAAGTTACATGGTGCGAAAAGGCTGGTTCAATGAGGCTGAAGAAAAGGAGTTTGTAAAAGAAACGCGTAAGAAAGTTCTAAAACAACTTGGCGTGTCTGAGAAAAAACTTAAACCTAACTGGAAAGAAATGTTCGAAGGTGTTTACCATGAAATGCCGTCGCATATAGCGGAACAAATGAAGGAATTGGAGCATCATATCAATAAGCATAAAGAACACTATCCAGTGAAAAATTTTAAAGCTTAAATATGTATAATGGTTTAGTGAGAACACAGAACTTAAAAGACTCAATTAAAGTGCATTTATTAATTTTAAGGCACCAATCTAAATCTAACTGCGCATAGGTATGTAAGTGTAATAAAGTGGTACTGTACTTGGAAAAATCTAAAATTATGCTGAAATCTATTTCAAGTGATAAATCAATTTGTATGTATAATATTTTATTATATTTGTAAATGTTTGAAATATGCCTTGTTGTTAAACCAGTTGTAAAATATCATTAAAAAATACATTAACAGGCGACTAAAAGCTTATTTGTCACTTTAATATAAAAGAACTACAAAAGTAGTAGAATTATAAAAACAAAGTGAGTACAACAGAACGGAATGAATATTTTGCTTAACATTGGCAAATCTATTACATCGACAGTTTAAGAAATTAGAAAGTTTCGAATTTAAACAAGTAATTAAAATATTTTACTGCAATACCTTAATGCCCAATAATTTGAACATATTATTGTTATAGCTTTTAACATCAATTGGTACGCAGTTGGTAATCCCCGTTCTGTGTAATGTACCGAACCCAAGGTAACGCTTGATAGCCGCTTTTTTCTATTATTTTTAAATAGCGTACCTGTATGCCTGATGTTGTAAAATAGGGAATTTCGAAGCGCACTTGTATTGGTGGCTTGCCTTCCAAATTATCTTCGCTTTCAACACTTGGCAAACCAAAGTGTGCACGCATTAAGTACTCCTTACCACCGGGGAACGATTTTATGGTCCATATTATAGCATTTTGTTCCGGTGCATACTTACAACTGCCTATAGTTGTTTT
Source organism: Sphenella marginata (assembly GCA_951509765.1). Taxonomy (NCBI): domain Eukaryota; kingdom Metazoa; phylum Arthropoda; class Insecta; order Diptera; family Tephritidae; genus Sphenella; species Sphenella marginata. The sequence continues at coordinate 11,335,380 of OX608079.1, read as the reverse complement.
AAATTTTGGCGAATCTGCATCTGCAGGCACAGGAATGACTATCTCGACATTGTTTGCAGTAGAACGACGTTTGAATTGTGACTTAGCTTTTATCATGTACTCCACACGCGAGTGAGCATGACGTTCGATGACAGATTCTATCCATATCAAAGGTTTGACCTATGGAAAAAGAACATAAATATGTTAAAGCAACGAAATATGCATGGATGTATCAAACAGCTGTGTATTTACATGCGTGTTAAGGCGATATGACATTAACTCAAATTCTCCATCTGGTGGTATAAATGATATTGTACGATCGTTTTCGAAGCGTGATAATCGCACACATTGATGAAACTTTACATCCTCTAATTCAACAGATTTTGATTTTCCTCGTCCAGTGCTCTCAAATAATACTTTGTCATTTAAACCCAAACGAAGTTCCGGCATACCAGATAAATATACACGCATTTTTATAGCGCCAACAATTTCACTTCGTAATACATTTCCATTAGCATTTGCCAATAAATTAACCGATTCTATCACATCAAGAAACACTTCATTTTTGCGATATTTAATGCCTTCAGAACGCCAAGATACTGCGTTGGTAACTGCAAGCGGTGGACGTGGTTGTAGTTCTAATTTATGTCCCTCTTGTGTAATGTATTCTTGCAAAATCTTTGAATCTGTCGTTTGCGGATAACCAAAATCGATTAGCTCATCTAGCAATTCGTAAATAATTACGAAGTTATCGCGTATAGACTCTTCTTCCAATTCCTTAAAGTACTCAACAAACACTTGTGCAATCTTATGTAGAAACACAAATACGAGTGCGATATTAACATTCTTGTTGCGTGGGGTTGTGGACACAATATACAAATTGTTGGTTTTGATGTAAGCAAAGGTGCTGTAAGTATTCCAAAGTTATTTTTAAGTTTTATGCAAAACAGATGTACAGTGTGCGACAAAACTAAAGCACGAAATTTCTCATACTGCCTCGTAGCGAAACTAAATTTGCAAGCGTTTATAAATTCAAGTTTTTTCTATGCTATGTACAAGTGGATATACATGTTGTTGTGTTAACAAAATAAAGAACACAAAACTTCAAGTTGAACAGAAATATTAGTTCAAAATGTAAAAGTAATCTCAAATATAGTGCGACAAAACTAAAGCACAAGGTATCTAATTGGAAAAAGAAAGTTCTAACTTAAAATATTTAGTAGAATATCCGTTATTTTTCAATGCTGTTGCACATCCTCGTGGCATAGACTCAATAAGTTCGTGGAAAACTTCTGTGAAAAAGCTCTCCCATGCCTGTGTAACTTGAACATACAGGGAGTCCTTGTTAATGCAAAATTCGCGATTTATTTTCCGATCTACAATCTCGCATAGAATTTCTATGGGGTTAAGATCTGGAGACTAGGCAGGCCACCGCATTACCTCTATTTTATTGTCCACAAACCATTCCTGGACGCACCTCGCCGTATGTTTAGGATCCTTGTCCAGCTGGTATATCCAACTTAGTGGCATCTTCTCCTTAGCGTGGGGCAGCATAATGGTCTAGAGAATGCCTTTTTACACAAATCTGTCCATTGTGCCATTAATTCCATGATTTGGACCCAATCCGTAGCCTGAAAAACACCCCCAGGCCATAACGTTGCCTTCACCATGCTTTACGGTGCCTTTGGAATAGAGTGGATTTAAACGCTGCCCTTTTGGCCTGCGTAGCAGCTTCAGCCCATGGTCCACATCAATTGTACCATCAGTAAGTGGCGAACTGTCCTTTTTTCTGACGAATACAAGTTTAACATCAAAAATTCTGATGGAGGGAAGCTTGTACGCAGACCTAAAGGGCAACGTCTAAACCCACGTTACTTTAAAGGTACTGTAAAGTATGGTGGAGGAAGCGTAATGGCCTGGGGGTGTTTTTCAGGCTACGGATTGGGTCCAAATCATGGAATTAATGGCACAATGGACAGATTTGTGTACAAAGGCATTCTCCAGACCATTATGCTGCCCCATGGTGAGGAGGAAATGCCATTGAAGTGGGTCTACCAACATGACAAACGATCCTAAACATACGGCGAGGTGCGTCCAGGAATGGTTTTTGGACAATAAAATAGAGGTATTGCAGTGGCCTGCACAATCACTCGATCTAAGCCCCATAAAGAATCTGTGGGAGATTGTAGATCAGAAAATAAAATGCGAAAACTGCAAAAACAAGGTCTCCCTGTTTGTTCAGGTAGAACGAGCTTGGGAAAGCACTTCCGTAGACGTTTTAAATAATTTGATTGAGTCTATGCCACGAAGATGTGCAGCGGTATTGAAAAACAAGGGCTTCGCTACGAAATATTAGAAGAACCAACTTTTCTTTACAGGTATATCCCAATGTGCTTTAGTTTTGTCGCGGCATATTTAATACTACTTTTATGTTTGAGTTAATATTTAAGTTTAGAATGAAGTTTATTGTATAATTTTTTTTTTTACATAACAACCAATGTGCCCCCTTCGAAACACAATAAAAAGATTTGCCATTACTATTTGTTGGAAAGTTTATTCTCTGGTTGTGGTGGTATGGGAAGTTTTGTGCTTTAGTTTTGTCGTACACTGTATGTACTTACTTCTCAGCCGTCTGCAGTATGGGCGTAATTAGACCCTCCTCTTCACGTTCCATTAGTAGTGGCATAAATTTGTCAATAGCTGCCATGTCCATAGTATCTCCACGATAATTGCGGGATATCAAAACTTTACCTTTCACATCAAGTACATATATAGCCGACGAAGACATTGCTGCAAGTTTTCCAAAAATGCAAGGTGAAAAAAGTTAAAATTTGTAGTCGTACAATGACTCGGGTCCACTGCAATCCTCTCAAACTCCTAATAAATAAATGTGATACTCCTCAATATTGCACCTGCTCTTTTACACACTTTAAACAACTTTTACATAATTTTTCATACTGGATGGATGAATTGAATCACAAATAATCTTTTCACCAAAGTGCCACACAAATTCCACTGATGACGACAATCCGTTGACAAATATATTGACATTTGACAGTAGGTCTGTTTCTTGACTGCTAATTATGAATACTTATGAATAATTACTCCTAAAAAGTGTTCTTTGAAAAAATAGCAGCGAATCCAGCAGCTTTTTGACATTTAATTGAGAGAAAGAGCTCCAATTCGCTGCAAGTTCGCTGCTGGGGATTGCTGGAGATTTTTCGTTCAGCAATAACTAGCAAGTAGCAAACAGCTGATTTTGACAAATTCCAAAATCAAAATTGATTGCATATTTTTGTGAAATTTAAAATTTATTACGAATATTTTGAAAACTATGAGTTATTTACCAGCAAATGAAGTAAGTACAGAATTTCTGCTGGCTCCTGTTCGGTGAAAAACCAGCAGAAGAGAGATAAAACTAGCAGAAATGAGAGTTTGACAGCTTTTTACGAGACTCTCTTCTGCTGACAGTTCTTTGCTGGAGATTTCAAGAAACAGACCTAGTACTGCCATTTGCCGAGTTCCCGTGGCACTTAATTTTTATGCCACTATTGTGAACTATTAAGGGCCGTAATTAAGCTGTAATAAATAAATAAATAAATAAGTAATAAAATCAAGTGTGTCATAACCAAACACTGAGTTAACTGCCCGTAAGTTTTTTAGCCACCAAACCCGTATATATTTCAAAAGTAATTGCTTAAGAAAAATTTAGCTTTGTTTCCAGCTTAAAAAATCGTCTTAAAAAACATGGTGAATAGTTAACAACAAACATATTTCTTGTGAACTGGGTACAACACAAGAAAGTTTGGCAAGGAGATTTTCTTGACCATGTATCGAGCTTTTTTTACAATGAGTTTTTACTTTCTTGTTGGGGGGTGCCGCGCTAATATCGTAAACTGTAGACATACAATTCAAAACCGACAGCATTATCCACATTGCACTTTTAAATTTCGTTTATGTGGCAGCATCATATTGGTGACTGTGAATAGTATACATCTTATTGGACAATTTTCGGCTTGACAGTGTCAAAAGTGTCTTTTTGAACACTTTCGAAAGCAATTTTTGCTGTATGATTATATATCCAATTGTCGCATTATACATTAGAATAGATTTTATGGTATTTGTTTCCTTTGGCACTCAACTACTAATAAATTAGCTAAAAATATGATAGGGGTATCAAAAGACGCGTTTTGACCTCAGGATCAAGGATCCGAAGTCGAAATTTAATTTTTTTGTTCCAGTGAAAAGTTATTAACAAAAAACCAAAAAATTACCCAGGTCAAATCCCGATTTAGGGGCCCGATCCATGTTTTTTATGTGCAGAACACCTTTCCGAGTAGGCGGCCTTCGGCCGCGCTTCAAAAAATAACCCTGGGCTACGCCATTCCAACTCCGAGTGTGTGCCATAGCCGTGGCTACCGCCACGGTGATGTCCTCTTTTCTCACAGTGTAATTTGTGATTACAACAACCACATGAAAATGACAGAAAATTCTGAACTTTGATTGCAAATATCTCTTCACTGGAACAAAAAAATTAAATTTCGACTTCGGATCATTGATACTGAGGTCAAAACGCGTCTTTTGACACCCCTATCATATTTTTAGCTAATTTATTAGTAGTTGAGTGCCAAAGGAAACAAATACCGATTTTATTATTTTCTTTGCTGCAGATTGCGTTAACAAAGTAAATCGCTGTTGAAAAGAGCCGACCAACGAAGACGGCATCACCCTTCTTCACAAAGCTGCCCTTTCAAAAGTGCACCTGCGAAGGGAATACTTAAAAAGTTATATCAATAGCTACTGCTGCAGTCATGGAACCGATCGACATCATACGTTTGGAGGAGGCGGTTGTTATATTTTACCGGTCAACAACACAAGAGCAGGCCATTACACATGAATGGCTCACCAAAGCACAGACCAGTCCACAGGCATGGCAATTCTCATGGCAGCTAATGGAGCTTGGCAAGGTAAGAAAAGCTTGATTTTATCACACCATTCATATAAAGTCATCGGTACATTTCACAGAGCCAAGAGGTGCAATTTTTTGGAGCTGTTACTTTACACTCAAAGCTCATGAAATATTGGCACGAAGTACCAATCGAAAATCACGAGGAGCTAAAACAAAAGATATTGGAAAAAATTATTCAATTCGCTGGTGGTCCAAAGTTAGTGCTGAACCGTCTGTGCATTGCTGTAAGCATATATGTATTCTGAGATTTTATTTTAATATTTTATTTATTGGCCATTTGCTTAATTTAGTACTTGCTATTTTACAGCTTAGTGCTTTCATTGTTCATATGCTTGGTGAATGGTCGTCTGCTATTGAGGATGTGATAAATACATTTCAAAATCAACAAATAGCGAATGTAACAAAAGAAATGCAATTGTGGATAATGATGGAGGTGCTACAGGCGATACCAGAAGAGGTGAATGCACAAATATTACTGCTATATTGTTAATCATTTTCATTCATAACTTTTTCTATATAGATGCAAGCGGTTTTCACCTCAGTTAAGAGAGCCACTTTGCGAGCAGAATTGGCAAAGCGTACACCAATAGTAATGGAGACGACTGAAACTTATTTAAACATGCAATTGGAACGCGAATGGGATAGTGAATGTTTTAGCAACATGATAAGAGCAGTGAAATGTGTTGGTACTTGGGTGAAGTAAGACAAAATTTAGATTTAATATATTTGCCATAAAGATTGAAAATGGATTGATAACATACCGTGCAAGTTAGGGGATTAGGGTATACCTGGGCTAAGCATGCCTGTTGTAAAAGACGCCTTCCGTAGTATTCCGGATTCAAATTTAGCCTTTTTGGTCTTTTTTTTAAATTATTCTCAAAATTTTGTAAAAAGGTCTATTCTAGCATAGAATTAGGTGAAATATTTCAACGTGTAATTTGTTAGATTCATTTGAATGTAATTTTTTCGTATATCACTGAGGCTTTTGTTGGTATTGCATCTGGGGAGAAAGCTTTCAGTAGGCTAGACTGCGATTCACAATGACTGAAGATAGATTGAAAGACTTCCTGATTATTTTAATAGAGCATGAAAAAGCCAGTTCGATCAGTTACGAAGATGTCATTAAGGAATTCATGGCCATGAAAGAACATTACATTGTCAAGAACATTTCATTGTCAAACTGCAATGCCTATGTGCGCCCCTGCCGAGATCACAGTGTATTACCCCTTTAACCTACAACTTCAGACACCTACTTTCAAACCGACACCAGTAATGTAACGTTTACTTTCTTTACAGAAATATTGGATTTTCGATAGAGAATTGTCAAAATATCACAGCTATATTGCTTAAAGTTACAAATAAGTGTTATTGGCCGTGTGTTCAAGATCCTGATGGTGATGGCTGCATGTCTGGCGATGAAAATGAGTTAGCCGAGACATGCCTAAAAACATTACTTAATATAATTATACAACCAGATTGCCATGTATATCCTAAAACGGCATTTATACTAATAAATATGTTTTTGGATTCTTTATGCGGCATAACAAAAATGGAATGGAAATGTGATAACAACAATGAGGACATTGTACTGAATATATACACACTACTTGTATCTGCTGTAGAAAGACATACACAATTATTTCTCAGTGGCATAACAACGACAAATCCAGAGCTTTCGAATCTATACGCGCGCTTGGTAAATGAAATTTTGCAATGTACAGATAAACCGGGAATTTATCCGGTGGAGGAATCATGTAGCAGCATGGCTATGGGTTTTTGGTATTTGCTTAAAGATGAAGTATTCGGTATGTACAACACAGAGGAACGCATAAAATGTTGGGAGTATATAAAACCATTGTATGCACATCTAACGCGCATATTAGTACGTAAATCTGAACAACCAGATGAAAATTCAATTGATAAATGGACATCAGATGACTTGGAAAGTTTTCGTTGTTATCGTCAGGATATCTGGGATACTTTTGTAAGAGTTGAAAATATTTTTTATTTAGCTTAATTTGTTTGCATTTGATTGACTTGTTTATTGCTCTCTAATAGATATATTGCTATGAAGTCCTAAATGATCATATACTCGATATTCTTGCCTCTATACTAGATGAGGCAATCGTCGATATACAAACAAATCCAACAAAATGGACTAAGTTGGAGGCTTGTATATATGCATTTGAATCGGTATCCGAATATTTTGGTGGTGATGAATCAAAACAAATACCTAAGCTAATGCGCGTACTCTCAGAAATTCCTTATGATAAACACAATGAAAAGCTGCTGGGTACCGCACTTGAAACTGTTGGCGCATACTGTCAGTGGTTAAAAGAGAATCCAACATATTTACCACCTGCAATTGAGTTATTGGTGCGCGGCTTAAATTCTACTATGTCCGCGAAAGCTACTTTGGGTTTAAAAGAACTTTGTTGTGATTGTCAACTACAAATTAAGTCATATGCTGAGCCATTACTTAATGCTTGTTATCCTTCATTAACATCGGGCCACATGAAAAATTCAGATCGTATACGTTTAATGTTTAGCCTTGGCAAGTTGATGAGTTTACTACCGGCTGCTAACATACCAAACTATTTGGATATCATAGTCAGTCCATGCTTTGAGGAGCTGCAAGGCATTTGTCAAAGTGAAGTTGTAAGGATGTAAAACAATAATATATATATACATATTTTTAATATTTCTTGTATTCCAATTTAATTTCAAAGAAAACGCCTGCAACGCGTATACGTACTATCTTTCGTCTAAGTATGATATCCACTTTATTTTCATCATTGAACACTGATTTGGATGAAGATGATCAATTCAAAGATCACGAAATTGTGCAACCAGTGCTTATTGTGATGCAAAAAACAATGCCAATTTTTCGGCGTGTTGCTGAACTTTGGATGGAGGAATTAGATGTGCTCGAGGTAAATACATATTATATTGCTGAAAATTAAGCTAGTTTGACAAACTGAATATGCTTGCTTTATGTACAGACTGCCTGCAACGCGTTACAGCATGCAATTGTCAATCTCAAATATAGTTTTCGTCCAATGCTGCAAGATCTGTGTTACTTTATTGTGGCCATATTTCAAACACGTTGTTGTGGGCCAACATTGGAAATTTCTAAAACTGTAAGTATTTTTTTGTGTTTTAAAGCAATTAAATTCATAATTGTATTTGAAATTTTCGTAGGTTATAATAATATTCTACAAGGATGAAGGTTGTAAGTCATTGATGCAGCAGTTGCTGATAGAGTTGGTTCTTCACAGTTTTAAGTTGTTTGAGGTGAGTTTATATAATATAAAGAAAACATTCAGAGAAAAATTTAACAGTTTAAGTTGTAAAACGAAATTTCATATTAAGTGAAAAATGTCCTGTTTGTAATTACTTCTCGCGAAATAAATAAGCAGTATAAAATTTATTAATTACGATCAAAATAACCCAACTACGCTGGAGCTTGTCCAAGCGACAGCAAAGCACCACATTTAAAAGATATTTTAATCATAGGAATTTGGTAACATTTGTGCCAGTCCCTCTGTCGCTATCTTAACTGCTATATCGGTCATCTCAGCATTTTTGTTGAACGCAGAAAATCGAACGATAATTATTATAATTTTTGTCTTTTTTTTACAGTCCACACAGGAGAATAGCTTCTCAGATATCGCTGACACAATATCCATCTTCTACGGTTGTCTCGTGCAGATAATTAAAAAGTTGCCACAGGCGCTGGATGACAAAGCAATTGCCTATGACAAACTCATCTATTATGCATTAAAAGCAATGACGTTACCTGAAAATAACCCAATACGAACGAGTGTGCAATTCATATCACATTTCATATTGCAATCACGTGATTATACTGGTATGACACAAGCCGTATTGAATGCTGGCGAAGAAATTCTACGCACAGCAGTTTTATGTGTTAGTTGCATCACACCACGACAGCAAGTGGATAAATTTGCAGATATTTTTATGGCAATCAATAAAAAATATCCAGCTGAATTGGTTGCATGGCTGAAGGCGGTGATGCAGGTGCCAAATTTTCCCACGCAACTAGTGGACGATGCTGAGAAATCAAAATTTGTTATGCAAGTTATAAGGTGAGCGTAATAAGGGATGCATTTTAATAAATATTAATATTTCATCTTTTACAGAGAAAAAGTCAACAAACGTATTTTGCAGAAGCATTTAAGCGATTTTGCTATAAGAGCGCGTGGTTTAACAGATAAATATCAGTGAACTGTTTCTTAGCTTGTAATGGGTGCTAAAACAAACACATTTTGTTTTTTAAAAAATCTAAAATGTGAAAAAACTCCTTATTGCCAAATTATTTAAACTTTGTGCTATATTGACAAAGCAATAACACACCTTTTAGGGTTTAAACAAAGATCATAAAACAGTGAGAGGAGTCACCATTTTACTTACGGCGTGGTGAGTTCACCACACGCAAATTGATATCATGTTATGATTTTGCTTGGACTCATCTTGAAGTTCTATGCCCTTTGACTGTTTTAGTAAACATAAAGGTGCTCTGCATAATTTGTATATTGTTAAAATATTTTAGTTTCTTGCTTAGTATTTTTGCATTTGTATAATGCAATTTTAAAGTTTTAAAATTTTAATAACTAATTTTTAAACATTATCATTATCATAACAGTTTAAGCAACCTGTTCACAAAATAATTTAAAGTTTATTGGTCATTCCATGTCAAGTTGATCAATGGCTTCGCGTTTCGATTTCGATTGGTTGAATTTGAGACAGCATTATTTTTTTCAGCCAATAAAAACGTTATGGCAGATTTTTAATAACATAAGTTTAGCAATCAATTTTGTACAAAGTGAAAGCAGTACAAAATTAAATTTATTTGGAAATTTTAAAACTGCTTTGTATAATTTTGACTAAAACTTGTATTTTGAAATACGACAATTTTTAGTATTTCAAAATTAGTAATTTTTTTCCAGAAAGTTCAACTAGCGTTTATCATTGTAATTGTAATATTATTCATCATATTAAAATTTATTGAGCAAATCGGGGGTTTTAATTTTTTTCTTTCAACACAACTTTTTCAATTGGTCTAAGAAAAGTTTTGCTTAAAACACAGCAATGGTAAACAATTCGAACTTTGCCTGTCTGACATGAAATGGCTTATAAGTATGTATATTGATTTATTTGCTTTGTTTTTTAAGCTGATGAAATTCTCATGAAACGCAACAAAATATTAAATAAAATATTTATACTGTGTAAAGTATACATATACAAATAAACTTGTGGTTTTCAATCATTTCGTGACCATTAAAACATAAATGTGTGTGTGTCTCGGCTGATAATCCATTGAGTCTCCAAATACCTTCTGAGAAGGACGTTTTCTAAAATAGGGTAACCTTGCAAGTAGCCAAAAATTCCATTCAAGATTCCTTAAAAATAAGTTTGAATGGAATTCCAAACAAGATTTGTTTTTAATAGAAACTGCAGATTTGTTTGGTACTCATTTTTTATTTTTTTTTTTTTTACAACACCAGTATTTTCAGGATGTCCGGATTAGTTCCGGTAGGTCAGGCTATGTAGAGAAAAATAAGTGTAATAGAGCTCTTGATAATCGATTACCCATACTAGTTTTCGAAAGGATTACAAATGAACTTCAAGTTATGGTGTGCTGCTTAAAATTTTCCCAAAGGCAGATCATGTTACCAAGGAGCTTTCGATGAAGAAGGCCAACGTACTACCGCTACACCAAGGTGTCGGACTAGACTTCTTTATTATTCAACTATCTGCTCTGTTATGTGCAAGGCATTCCTCGACGCACCTTCGTTGAAATTAGTCGTTGGCCCAAATTGTTTTTGTTCAAAAATATAATTAAAAAAATATACAATTTGGACTGAAAAAGCATCTTATACTCATCGCTTACCTGTCGAAAAATTTATTCGTTTTAAATGCCAACTCAAACAGTGTTAAACAAATTATGTTTAGTATATCTGCTATTATTTCTCATTCTTTTATTCATAAATTAGATATAGCTTATTATTTTTCTTAAATTTAAATATTTATTATGCATTAAAAGTAGTAACATATTTCACTGCAAAAAAGAAGAAAAAGAAATTAATTAAATAGTTATTGTACAGTATTTAGAGGTTATGTTTTATAAATGTATGCTAAGTAAAATAGCTAAAGCGGTTATCATTTTTAGCTTTTGTTGATATATAACCATCCAATAGTGGTGCAATGCTATTCTCTATTTTATATATAAAACAGCTGTTCGAACCAACCTTAGTCACAATCGTGTCATAGCAAACCAATTGAATTTTCAATAACCTATACATTTTTAGGCTGATGGTTTTACAGCCAATTTCACGGTGTAGTATAAGTGAAAAATATTTTTTCCGTCGCCAGATTTCATATAAAAAAATTATTTTTAATTTGAATTTTGTTAGTGAAACCGGCCGTTACTAATTTTGTGAAACTATTTTTTGATTAAGGCATTTTAGGTTATGACATCAATAATCGATGACAATAGAGATGGTTAAGTATATGGCAAGGTTATGTTGATCTATAGCTTAAATGGATTTGTAGTAACTGTAAATCTATTACAAAGACCCAAGATACCAACAATTTACACGGGTACACACCGCATTGATGAAATTTTTATAAAATAGAGAATTCTATGTATATATCAACAAAAGTACTCATAGAACTGCTACAGTTTCTTTACAAAGTGTATGTCAGTACTAAACATTTTCATTTGTGTGGACTCTCTTCATATTCTATTCGAAATCAAGTTCTATTGCAATGAATACATTAAAGCATTGTAAATTATAACGAAACAGCTACGTAAATTGGTTTTAAACCAGAATCTAAAGCATGCACACTTACAAAAAATTTCTACACAATTATAAGAATAATAACCTTAAAAGTCCTATAACACGCTCTCACTATCGAAACATGGCTATTATCATAGTTGAGCATCGACCATTTGATATTGAAAGTGGTTCTTATCATTGAACATTTTTGGAAACTGGCTGATTAGTTTTGGGTAATCTGTCAAACGAACAGCTGTTGTGCATGTTGTTGGCTAACTATCGAGTGTTATCGACTATTTCTACTCAGTTTTTAGAATCAAATACTTACCGTTAAAAATTTTTTTTTTTGTATTTATCATTACAATAAACGAAAGCTTATCGACTGAACTTGGTTCGGCAAAAAAAAAGAATTCAAGTTTCAAGCATTTTCGTAAATAAAAAAGCTATCTTTTCGAAACATTTCAAATAGTTGAGAGTAGTTCTAACCATACCTATTAACGCTAATTTAACAGCTGAGCTTCCTCTTAAATTTATAGGCAGACTTAAAGCGGTATCTTCAGATGAATCTTTGTGAAAATTATTTCATGGTGGAAATACCCATAATGATCCAGCCTAGTGGTATACTAAACTAACTAGAAAGATTGCATACACTTAGGGCCACTTTCATAAAAGCCGGTAGCCGCTAACCGAAGTTTAATTGACGTATTTTGTATGATTAGCTGTCAAATTAATCACCGATTAGGCTTAACCGGCTTATATGAAAGTGGCCCTTAACCATTTATAAGTGACTAAAGTAATCGCTGGCTAAAGAAGACAATCATGCAGAAAATTATATACATACAATAATAATTACAAATAAGAAACAAGTAACAGCGGTTGCTAGCAATGGTGAATTAGGATTAACATATGTACATATACGAGTATATACGTTTGTAAACAAGTTTTACTTTATTTCAAATTTGGATATTTATTCAGACATTAAATATTTTTATTATGTAGTTTGTTTCGTTGTTGATACTTATACTCTATCTACTCATAGTCATCAATTTGATTGGTATTGTGTCAATTACACTATTCAGCAGCATTTGTGCCGACCGGCCGTTCAGACATCCATTACAACATTCGTAATTATTAAAACACAAAGCAACAGGTGCTCAGGGCTATTGTAGTTCTATATGCCCTTAGAAACTACTTCTACATGCCCTTAGAAACTGCTTATATATGCCCTTATAGGCTTAAATGGCTTGCATTTGCCCTAAGAGCTTAAGCTGGTAGCAGCTTGCAATATTTTTTGAAAGTCGTAGTAGAACTACTATGATCTTAGTAAAGTTCTAGTCCTGATTAGAATATGTAAAAAAAAAATTAAAAAAAAAAAATCTTACGAAAATTGCAACTTTCGTTGTCAGAGTAAAAATATGTGTATGTGCTCCCGATATCATACTCAAGACTGTATTGTGCCATAAACCACGACTTAACGATGACTTAATTAACAACAATCATTCAATGGTTTATTAGTGAAGCTCCGTTTAAGTGCTTCATGTGATATTGAAGAACCGGTTACAGGTGCACTAATTATTTATTACCTACTACATTGGTATTCATTAATATTTGTTGAATTTTTGTTTTGTAAGTTGATTTTAAATTTTAGGCAATCTATAATAAATTGCAAAAAGATAATTAAATAATTACAAATTGCATAATTACATTCAAATATATCCATGCACATTAGACTCTTAATTTAAAAAATGATCAATAATATCCATGACGGATCTCAATTGGTTATGCTGCAAATATTTCTGGATTCATTTCTTCATCGTTTTACTTTCTTCATTTAGTATTTGTTCACATCTGGTGGTGTCTTCAAGTAGTCATCTGGTCGCTTATGTTCGATTAGAGCACGTACAGTGCCACTGTCAGTTGGCAAATCCGATTTTCGGCGCAACAATGGTTTATCTTTGTTACGATCACCGCGCATCTAAATTTGAATAAGGTAGTATTGCAAATTGTGATACTTTATTAGGGGTGGGAGCGTCTATGCGAACCTATTCTGAGTGTCGAGATTAGAGTTGAAAATGGCAAATTTCATTGGAAAAATTAAAAATAATGTCAGCGGCAAAACAACATTGATGTATCGAAATGATATCGATATTTTTTGCTACAACGAATTTTTTTTGGCTGTCGCTGATTCTCAATTTCAAAAGAGCATTGCCATTTAATTTTGGTTATGAAATTTGCTTATTTTTCAACGACTCTCATTTTGCGACTCAGAATAGGGTCGATTGTGTTTTTTTTTTTAGCTTTTTTGTGGAGTTTCTGGCTAGTTGAAAAAAATTTAAATAAGCAAATGTTTTATTAAAATTTATATACTAAATAGTGGTTTTCATAAATTTTCTCTCCTCCACCGCCAAGCTAAAATATATATTTTTTTATTTTGCTCCACCCTAATATGCATAAACAAAGTAGTTTTATTATATAAAATGTTTTTCTTTTAATAATAGTATACAGCAAAAAGTATATTATTTTTTATATGAATATGTATCCGTATGCGTATGTATTAGGACTGAGATTATACAAATATTCGAGATTGAGCGCAATATGTCGGTTTGTAACTTAACTCACTTCTAAAAAAATTTGTTTTTGTTTGTCATTATAAAAATAAATATATTAATTTTATTTTGAACTTTCGCTAGATATAGACCACTTGAAAATAATAATCAAATAAAGAATAATTATTATATTTAATTGGCCTTAAGCTCGTAAATTTTATACAAATATGTAAGCTGCACAGACCACAAAAATCAATAACAAAATGCAAATATATTTATTAATAGGAAAATTTTATTTGTGATTGAATCTAATTATTTAAAATTGAAAGCTGAAAATTGTGACATTCAATTTTTATAGTAATTTATTAGCAATCGAATTTGAGTTCGATCAATGATACTAAATTGATTTGCAGTGTTACAGTCAAATTAAAAGTGATCGAATATGATTGCAATCAAATTTTGCAGTTAAAATTTATTTTCATTATTTAAAATGTTTTACAATCTTGACTAAAAAAAAATATTACAACAAAAATATGTAGCACGCTTGATTCGATGATTTATATGGTTGTAGCAAATCTTGTTCTTCACCAAAAATAGCTTTTGTTAAACTGTCATATCTTTGTTTATGTACGATCTTTGTTTACAGTTCGTGAAACAGCTGATTTCGTTTGCGTTAGTTTATTGATTTAAAAAAAAATGTTCATTGTGAAGTGATATTTAATGACTGTTTTGTGATAACATTTTAAGAAAACGTGTGATTTCTGTGTGTTGTATGTGCTAATGGAAAGCCGAGAAAATAGAGGAATCGTTTTAGTGAGTTCCTTCTGACACAAGCCTTTTGACATAAGGAGCACGTGAAACGGTTGCTTACTTGCTACAACCATATAAATAATTAAATCATGATATTTGCAATTTTTTCTTAATATTTGTATATAGCTCAGCAGCCCTACGACTTGGATTGTGAACCTGCTGCCACAAAAAAGAACCATTTGAGTTTTCATTGATAGCATAGGAACATAACACAATAATAAGTTAATTTAGTTTTCTTATAATCTGGATATTAAATTACTTGATAAAGTAAAATATTTTATTCGCAAAAAGTAATTTTTGAGAATGTAGCAGGTGTACTCTCCAAGTCAGTAATATGATAATGCTAATATACTCATAACCTATATAAGGAATGTTCTGATTATGAATGTTTCTGTTTCTAGTTTATAAAGTGTGTACCCTCTCTTCTCAGAACAGTCCTTATATATGTACATACATATTTACAGCCATATGTACTACATACTTACATATGTACATATATGATAATTACAAATGTGTTCATGTATGTATGTATATTAAGATCCCATTTGATATACAAAATATAATCGTATGCACTATATTTAAGATTTCATCCGGCGCATCAAGTGATGTTTACATATAAATTTGTGCAATATTGGTTAATAATAGATTTACAAATGTGTTTTAATGTATGTACGCTTATGTGGTATGTATTCCAGTAGCCGAGTTAATGATATTTGAATAAATGCTATTTTAAATGTGTATTAAAAAATCTGATTTTAATGTACCTTATGTAAGTTAATGTTAAGAGTTTCTTTAATTAGCGATGTTATGACTTGAAGATAGAATGTTTTTTCGAACACGCCTTAATCTGCTCCTATACGACAGTCGTGCAAGTACCGGCTTCATATCGGTCTAAGGACTTTCAACAACACTCCTAAAAAACTTTTCGGTAAAACAAAAAAAATCTTTTTCTTTGATCCTAACAAATTTATATACTAGTTTAGGACACCATGAAATGATATTCACCTCACAACTGTCAAAAATTTCCAATCAATTGTACTTTAATGCCGTTTAACCCAGGCTCTTTGAAGTGATCGACTTCCGTTATAGGTTAAATACTACAGCAAGAAATCTTTTTCTTTGGTGAATAATTTTGTAATACTAATTTGGGATACCTTTAAATTTATATTCACCTCACAACTGTCAAAAATTTTCAAGTCATTTAGGTTCTTTGAAGTCACAGACTTTCGTTATAGGTAAAAACTTCAACAAGTAATAGTTTCCTATGGTGAATAACTTTCTAATACTAGTTTGGGATACCTTTAAAATTATATACACCTCACAATTGTCAAATATCATATTTTGATGCTGCTTGACGCATTTCATTTATCTTGATTGCCTTTCGTTTTAAAACCGGTCGAAATCAGAGCTCTAACTCAAGCGCAAGTATCGACGATTCGGAACCTAAATAGAAGCTCGTCCAAACTTTTTATGCAATCAGCCTGATTCAAAATAACGTACATTTTTCTATATTGCAAAGTATTTTGGGTTGAACATCAAATTTGAAAAAAAAAGATATGTCGTAGAACATAAATACCTCATAATAATTTGACGAGATATACCTCCGAGGAGTAAAAGGTGAAGCTTCTCTTTTGGCGGAACCTATGCGGAAACCATTGGGCGGCATATTTGAAATATTAGTTAAGGTTCGATGTTTTTCTTCATAAATATACCCATGTACATGTAATATATGTATGTATGTACATAGATTTATTTACATATTTAAATTACAATTATGCTTATGTAGTTACAACACCAATCAAAGTTCGATTAAATGAGTTTCAATGCTAAAAGTTTTCGAGAGATACAATAAAATATGTCCACTAGAAACAAAGAGCGACATTCATAAACTTATAGAGGAAATATATGAGATAAATTAAAAGGTGAATAAACCAATAACATATATAAGTTAAATATGATGTGTTTTTTGAAACGGTCTAATCTCCATACATACATCGAAACGTGCCAAGAAGAATAATGGATACTTAATGTACTTAGTAATAAACAACACAAAACCCACTAAACATAGTTTCACTACTCACTACTTTCGTGCAATTAACTACTGTTATTGACATTTCAATTAGTTCAAATGTGCGAATGGATGTGCGACTTTTTTTATGAAAACAAAAAACACAACTGTTTACCCTAACACCTCTTATGTTATTAAATTTTTGTTTGTTTATTTTCGAGCCAATTGAATATATACTTAAATCTAATATACGCATTTCCCTTACCTCTCTAGTTTCCTGTGCTGCTTGTTGTTGTGGTTGTCTATTATCTTGTTCCAATTTGTCATAAGTTAGATCACAATTCTCATTTTCTTCAAACTCATTTTGACTACTTGAAATACTTAAATTATCCATTTGACCACATAATTTTGGCCATTCTGGATTAGTTTTGGCCAAAGATTCAACTTGCATCCAAAGCTCTTCACGTTGTGACATTTTTTCGCGTTCCCTAAAATAAATCAAATAAATAATTAATATGAATGCACATGAATTGAAAGAAAATACAGTCAATAATAGTTAAAAAAGAGATAGACGATATTTAAAAAAAAAAAATAACTATGAAATGGGGAAGAGAGTGTAGTAGGAATAGGATGAAAGTAAATGCAGAAGGAAAGTAAATAGGAAGAGCAGGTAGAAGAAGCGGCTATGAAGATGAAAAGTAAAATCTATGCTCTTTAAATGAAATCTCATTTACTTACATTTGTTTCTCTTGACGATAATTTCGACTACACTCATCAAATAGACGCTGATTCATTTCCATAAACAATTTAAGTGCATTATAAATCAGTCCATGTATCGTTTTATTCCAATGCGTTTTTGAATTTCGATTCAATGCCGGAAACATAATTGGCAAAATCACTTGCGAATTATCAGCAATCAACGACATTATATACTCATTATTCCAATAATAAAGTGCACGTTCGGCCACTTGGAAATGTGGCGACGATACACATTTGGCAATCTGTCGAAATAATGGTTCCATAACTTTTTGAAATTCGGCTGGTTCAATAACATCGAGCAACTCCTCCAATTCATTTAGAAACATTACTTCTTTGGGACTATGTGTTTTGGGCCAAAATTTTAAAAGGCTCCTATAAAGAGTAGAAAAATTCAAAGTATTATCGATATATGTAATAAAATATTGAACTCCTGTCTTGTTTGTCGATTGTCTACTTATATTAAGTGACTGTCGTGCTCTCTGTAGAGCAGACTTTTCACCGATTAGCGATCATATCAAAATGCCACCCTGACGACATTCACTTTGTTACGACAATCAAAAAGCATGACAGGGTTCATCATTTATTAAAATTGTCAAACCTTATGACTGGTTCTGAAAGACTTGGATCTTTTTCCAAAAACTGTACAACGCAATATGTCAATTGCGGATGATAAACAGACAGACTTTTCGCTTTGTGCAATGGTAAAAGTACTTTTAACAAAAATTGTTTGTGCTCCTCCTTCAAAGGCAATGCGAAACCATTGATAATACTACCGAGAATTTCTAAAAGCTCAGCAATGCCATTGTGGTGCTCGGTCTCATAGATGAAACTGAAAAGAAAAATAATTTGAATTTTGAGGATTATTATATTTAGTTTGTTTAATAATTGAAAACATCTGTGCCACGTTATCAGAGTCATTGTCTGAAGATAATTTCCTTTTTTTCTATGCCTTACTATTTACATCTCTTAAAAGGTTGTTGTTGTTGTAAACACAACACCGTCCGCGAAAATTTGGGAATTGTGATGGATAGTATTTTGTTGAGACTTGAATACCAAGCTTAAGATAAAATCAGACAATGACTCTTTAAAAAATGGTTCCACACAGTATTTTTACTATATAATACATACCGATAGAATACGTTATTGATTTGCTTGCGTATAAATGCTCTTAAACCCAAAAATTTTCCATAGATCCGATGCAATACAGTCTTAAGGAAATCACGTTCACGCGGATCCTCCGAATCAAACAGGTCCAGCAATTGCAAAACAAATTGATGATCAATAAAACGTTTGGCGGTATTTGGCTGAAAATCTGGTGATTCCAGGAAACGCAAAAATAATTCATATACAAATTGTAAATGAGGCCATGATGATTCTAATGTTGGCTCATCTTCCTCTGGATCAAATTCAGCACCGTTAGGATTTGATGATGGCGGTAGTGTGCGAAACAAATTTACCGCAAACTAAAAATATGAGATGTTAAATGATATGTTTGTTATTTATATAAGGAACATTTTTTAATTCGTTTATGATTTTGCAAAATCCCATCAGTCGAACAATTTAAAAAACGGCTAGATATAGTGACTGGTTTAAAAAAAAATCACTAGTTCCAAAATAGTCACAGTTCCAAAAAAAAAAAAAATTACTAGTTGCAAAAATTTATCTATTCTAAATAGTCACTAATTTCAAAAAATTTTAACTCACTGTTTTCAAAAAAGTCAAAGAGTTCAAAAAACGCCAAGGGAATCTGAAAATCACGAGTCCAAAAAAAAAAATTCTCAAAAAGTCATGAGTAAATAGTGACTAGTTCAAGAAAAATCAAAGGTTAAAAAAAACAAATCACTCGTTCCAAAAAAGTCACAGTTCCCAAAAAATCACTAGTTGCAAAAATTTATCTATTCTAAATATTCACTAATTACTAAGACTTCTAACTCACTGTTTTCAAAAAAGTCACAGGTTACAAATAAAAGTCAATAGTTCAAAATTCGTCACGATTGTAAAAAGGTTACTAGTTCCCAACTACTCATGTTGCTCTAATAGCGATTTTATGATTCAAATTGGTCATTTCTCGAAGTTCGGCGTTTTGCGAAAACATTTACGACATTTATATATGCGAATATCTACTTACCATATTTATTGCCTCCGGATAAATTGCCTCTGTTATAACGCCATTTTGATTAGATAAATATTCGACCATTTCGTGCAATGCAGCACGTTTTACTTCCTTCCATTTTAGGTCGCTTAATGGCTCGGAAAAATCGAATAGCGTGCAGCATTGTCTTAACTTTTGTATTAAAAGTTGTTCACGTTCATTAGCGGGTGTTTCTAAGAATAATTAAATTAAATGCATATAAATATTGTTGTATTGTTATTTTGATTAGGTTTGACAAATATAAAATAATAATAAAATTTAGAAATAACAAATATAAATAGAATCGAATATGTAAATAATACATATTGACATTTTTTGTTGTAAACTTAAGATGATCAAAATCAGAACTCTCTTCACATTATATAAGAACCTGTTTAATAACAAAATATGTATAAATTCAATCAAACCAAATTTGATAATAAGACGTCTAAATCTCCAGATATACTCTTCCTGCACTCATCCTCCAACGCAAATAAAGTGTGAAGATGGCATGTCAATTGTTAGACGTCACTTATCAATCGATAAAAGTATAAAGTGTTGCCAACTAAAATGTTCTTAACTGGATAATTAATTGTAGGTGACTTTAGTCTGCAATTTTGGAATTTTTTTTTTATGTTTTAAAAATTCACAATACTAAAAAAAAAAAAAAAGGGAAACAAAAAAAAAAAAAAATCAGAGTCGATAGTTCCCTGCCAAACCTAAAATCACAGGGCAGCATAGTTTAGGTGTTAACTATTCTAACAGCGGCCAGTGTCCGAGAAGGGGTCTGATAAGAAGCTGGACGCTTCGAAACATGTCATTCCATGCCATCCCTGTGATTATCGTTGTAATTTTTCGCTAATATCAATTAATTAAAAAACACAAGTTTTATAAAAGTCAGAAAATTTTAAATACATATATTTTGCCATATCTTTCTCACAGTGTACTACAGTCAGTTCGTAAATATTTAGTGCTTTCGTCATCCCTCAATTCCAATAATATTTGTGTTTTGGCAATAATTTTTAGAAAATTCATAAGCATTCTATATTTGCAATGAAAACACATCATTCCCCACCTCCCACCGTAGCTTTGGACCTAGCAATAAAAATAGAAAAGTTTGTCATTAAGTGAACATCAATGTCAATAGCGTTAAAGTATGCAAAACTCTTCTTCCCTGCCCCCGCTTTAAACACTTAGATATCTTCTTTAGTTTTTTTGTATTTCTTTCTACTAAATATGACAGCGGCAAAAGTAGTGAAGGGATGTGGTAACCGGGTACATTAATAAATCGCGGTACCCAAAGAAGTATGTTTTTTTAATGTCTGTCTCTTAAGTTAACGTAACGAGCCTCATAAAGTTAAAACGCTCAATTCTATGTTGCTATTGAGCTGACAATGCCGTCACAAACAGTCGGCAGAGTCTTGGCAGTATTTTCACGGTCTGCCACAATTTATTTTTAGATTTTATATTTCACAATTTTTGTAACAATATTTTAAAATGTGGTTGGAAAAGTTAGTAATGCACCGATAGTTATGTATGTGTCTCGTGGAGGTATTTTTTTGTTTTATTTTATTTTAACGGTACATTTGGATAATTTAGTTTTGTGAATTACCTAAACGAATATACGAGCACAAAACAGACGCACGAAAAAACAAAGGTACCACTGCACTTGCCCAACATCTCAGCAACAACAACCATACAGCTGACTTCACCAACGTTAAAATATTAGACGTAGAGAAACGAATAAAAACAAGATTGACACTGGAAAGCTTGAGAATACAGGAACGAATCAAAGATGCTGTAAACTACAAAGAAGACGTTGACAATATAAACTGCGCTTACCTGACAGCCATAACAAAACAAACAAGTGGACGAAATGAATGCTAAATTGTATTTGTTGAAAAATATGTTTTTGCTGCAAAATGTCTTAATTTTTGGTTTATTTAAAATTTTAATGTAACGTAAGTGTAATGTTCGTAGAAACATATTAATTTTTTAATTGTTGAATGTTTTTTGTAAAATAAAGGCAGACTCCCTGAAGAAGATGCAAAATGCATCGAAACTGGTAGGAGGAAAAAGGAAAAAGAGAATTTTTCGCTTCTAAGCAACGGCCAAAAAAAAGCTCCTTAGGAATACCCCAGGAATAATCAACATTGGCCCAACAAAAATTACCATACGAAACTTAACGAAATTTAGGGAAATTTTTTTGATAATTTTTTTTTGTGCTTGCTTATTTTAAGAAGAACCTTTGTATGGAGAAAAACCTTTTCCAGTTTTCTTGGGTTTAGCAAATTATAATAATTTTGCAATAACATTTTTACGTCTGTTTTGTCAATTTTATTTGTTGGGAATAATCGTCATAAATTGAAAAAATATATTTATCATTAAAATAAATTAGTATGGCATCACTGATATTAGACCGCGTTTACCTCTTCAATATAGCATTGACCCAAAATACCCGCACTCACTAGGAACCAGACTGGACACAGAACCGGTTATTTTGAAATGCGAAATTGCACATCACTATGTAGAAGAGTGAATGAATATTATACGTAATGTTTGTAAACAAAATAAAACCACTCATTTATATGATTTTATGTAACAATGTACTATAAGCAAATATATTTCTATATATATGTATATACATATGTATATATTGCAATTGATAATAAAATTTGAGTGTCATTAAAATGAGGTGAAGATGAAAATTAATAATATTTAGAATCTTGATGTGACGCATATACATAGAGTGGACTGCGGAGACAAGGGTTCTCTTTTGTGCGAGTATGAGCATCTTATAACGCTGGCTGATAGGAATATCTAGGAAAATTTCGCCAGCAAATTTTGCATGTGATAGAAGTTTTCAAGACCAGGAAGAAACACTTGTACAAGCAATAATCGAATTATGGTAGCCCAAGAGAATATTAACAAGGGTCCGAATAGGAAGCGGTTGAGCAGGAGTTGCGAAGTGAAACAAGTTGAGATTGGTGGGTAATTGATTAGTCGTCAGTTTACAAGTACACGAACTTTTCAAGTCTATTAGCTAATAACCAATAAGTTCGAACTCTAATATTTACATTTATATATGTAAGTATATTCGGTACATACTAAAAAGAAGATGGCATTAGCAGAGTAATAGTTTTTTTTAGAATTTTTGGTCTGTCTGTCTGTAGGTTTGTTCGCGCATCACTCAAAATTCGCTGCAGAGAATTGAATTCAATTTTCACCGTTGTAATGTTAGATTTACAACTCATAGTAGAGGTCTCTCAGTGGACCAAGATAACCCAAAAAGTGTTAGTACAATATGGATATCAAACGAAAGGTGATAATGAGTGCTCCACAAAGCGATGTGAATAAGTTCTCTAACTCAACTGGTTTGGGAAATACAATGATTCAAATTGAACGCAATCAAGGTTTATAAATACAGGTTGCGTCGTCAGAAGGTTCGTGTGTTTGCTGTTGTTGTTGAAATTTTGTTTCAGATGTCAAAAGTTTGTCAAATCGCATTGGTTTGTTTACAAATAAACAGAAGCACAATAGAAATATTTTTCAAATTATATCATATTATTCTTTTTTTGTTGAATAATATGTAATATATCCATACATTGAACGCAAAGAAGTTGGACCTCGTATTTGCTAGACCATTTTTGGTAAATTAAGTGAACACCGCCTTAAAGTTGCAGGCTTTGCATTCCAAAAGCAAATTAAGTGAAGACTGAAGTTGCAGCCTTGTTAAGCTTCCCTTAGTGCACATTCAGGAGCTGTCCATAGCATGTCGTGGCTCCCCAAGTCTAATCTGGTTGCTTCGGCTGGCAAGGATCGTAAGGTCAAAGGTTGGGAACCAAAAATTCATGGAGTATCGTGAGTTTGAATGTTTCAACAAAATATCTGTTGGATTTGACAAAAATTTGACATTTGAAAATCAATAAAAAGCAGAAAAAAGTAGAAAAAAAAATTAAACAGCTGTTCATTTGGCGTCACCTGTCTTACTTCACGATGAACGCAATCTATAATAAGTTCTTAAACTGGATTTCTTGTCAAAAAAAAAAAGCGTTTGAAATGAAATTTCCATATATTTTGAAATTTTTACTAATTAGTGGTAAAATTATAGACAAAATAAACAAATTACAAATTAGTGAGCCAGTCAATATATCCATCAAATGTTTGATATTTTAATGAAAGCGCAGTTCATTGTTGTTATGTAGACGTATCATGTCAGACGTAGCTATTCCTATGTCGATCATTCATAGTTATTTCTTTCTGTTTTGTTTTTTTTTTTTACAAAATGAGTGTTCTTTTCGGTATTCTTTGTAGATACAAGGATTTTGGATTTTTTTTCTTTTTTTGCCAAAACAACAATTTGGGGCGGCAAATGAACATTCTAAATTTGCTAAACAAATGAGCACCTAAGATATACATACATATGTACATATATACATATGTATTTTGAAATCTAATGTGCGTGAGTAACCTCCTTAAAAAAAGTAAAAAAAAAATTAAATAAATAAATAAATAAACAAAAATTTATACGAAATGGTCGAGCTAGCCATTACTAGAAAGGGAAATCAAAAGAAAATAGTTCGCACAAATTTGGGAGTGGCAGTGGCAAATGAGAAACAAGTTGTCTTGCTTGCTGCTGGTTATTAATTTGTTATGTTATTTTTGCGCATTATATAATTTGAGGCGTGGAATGTAACCGATTCAAAAAACGTGGCGGTTTCGGTTTTGGCTTGGACGGTCAAAGTGCAAAGTACTCTATAAAGATTTTAAAAATACAAATACACTTTTTCAATTTTTTATCAATATTACTTGCGTTGCAGCGTAGCGTAATCTGAAACCCTCTTTGGCCGAAAATCATACATACATATCTATGTGTCACCTAAGACTATTTAAAAATATCGATGTAGTGATTGCAGCTTCCAAGCATTATAAAAACTCATAAAAGGCCTATTAATTTAAATCGGAAACAATTAATTAAATTCTATTTATGTATGTATGTATATTCATCTCATTTGCATTGCACACACTTTATCAAGCGAAAAATAATGATAATAATGAAACCATCAGTAATGTGTGGAAGAAACGTGTACGAGAGAAGCACAAATAAACAAGCAGCAGGGATTGAATATTAACAAAAAAAAAAAGAAAAAACAAATTTTGAGAGGCGCGTTTGTTGAAACACCCACGACAGCAGAAACACCGACATTGACGATGAAAATGATGATGATGACAGATTTGCATTCATACAAACATACAAACATACATACATACATACATACATACATACAAACATACATACATAATCTATAACATTTGTACCTGAATTTTAACCTTGGCCTTGAAATTACAACGCCATTACGAGAAGAGGAGATCTCCAACAAGATTCTATAAATTTGAATATGAAAATGCAAAAACGCAGAGCAAACGCGCAAATATTAAAAATACCATTCAAATGAAAGATAAAGTGATTGGGACAGGCAGTGGGCGTCTAAAGCAAGGAACTCTGTTACGTGTACAACAAAAGTAGAACTGCATTAATAGCGCAATTAAATCGCAAGAGGAAATGTACGAGGCAACAACGTTTCACATCTCATTGAAAAATCCCAGTTTGCGTTTTTGAAAATGTTAGATTTTTTATATTTTGATGCTGTTAAGGGTAAAGGTAGGCAGAGATTAAGAGCATTGCTACTTTGACTTCTGTTGCGCTAAGGAAAGCAGACATCGCTATAGGTAAAAAAAATATTTTAGCCATCTTTTATTGCGCCTGTAATGGGAATAAAATATTTTCATGTGTAAAATTGATCCTAAACTCTAAGTTGGACATCTAACGACGTTCTACTGAAATTTTCACTCAATTCTATGCACACGTTTTCGAGTGATGCGCGAACAAACAAACAGACAAAAATTCTAAAAACTGTTATTTTCACTTATATAAATCTAATTTAAGGATGCATCTAACAAAATAATCACTACAACGGAATAATAATAAAAGTAAAAAAAAAAAAATTGTTCCTTCTCGCCACCTAAACAAACATTTTCTAGTCGCCTCATGCTGCACAACAAAGTAACGAGTAAATTTGTATTCATCGTCTTACAATGAGTACGCTTTGGCCCGATGACATCCCATTAATTAAGTTGGTGTTGTCATCTCTATACACGTTCTTAAGTATTCCATATAAATATTCATCTTTCCAAATTGCAAAGATCTCAATGAGGAATGCAAAAAGCTTGATTGTTTTTGTATTCACTTCTGGGTGGGAGATAAAGTACCATTAGCTTGTTATTGCTTTATTTTTTTTTTCTACTGGTAGTGGTGAAAATTTATGTTTATAAACAAGCTAAAACTATTCAAGAAAATTTTCCGCTTTTCTGAGCATTTATGTCGCACCAAATTATAAAATTAACACACACATACATAGACAAATACACATATATATAAATTTTAAGATATTCATAGGCATTTAATTTGAGAATTCTCAATTGACCACCAAGAAATAAACAAAAACAAGCAATGCCGTCACCACATTGCACGATGGGCCTGCATAGCTGCTTTTGCGGGTGAAAATTAAAAAGCAGCAAAAACTGAGTGAAAGTTAAGTTATGCTGAATTCTCTTGGTATTGTTGATTAGGAATACAATTTTGAAAATTTAAAATACTGAACTTAGTACTATTTCTTCTAGTTTGATTCTTATTATTTCCTGGCAGTCAATGACCATTTTCGGAAATTTTTTAATTTCGAATTTTTGGCAGAAAAACAAATGGACAGAGATATATTTTTAGCAGAAATATTGCTTATTATATTTGTTTATGAGCATTTCGAAACCTATTTAATAAAATTGGGCGTGGTCTTTAGCTGATTTTACCCATTCGACGCATTCCTTGTAAAAATTATGTGCACACAATTTTTTTCAAGATATCGTTAAAGGTTTTTGATTTATGATTAGTAATATAAACTAACATTCAAAACTCACCCAAACAAAAGTGGGCGGTGGCACGCCCTTATTTAAATTAAAAAAAAAAAAAAATTTGTTACGTGCCTTTATTTCAATAAACAAATCATAGTCAAATTAAAATAGATTTTATCTACTTGAACTTGATTCTAAAGAAAACATCATTGCATGTCTGTAATAGTCAATTTAAAACACATTTTATGTCGAAGTTTTAATTTTTAAAAGACGAAAATTTTATTTTAACATTTTAAAATCACGGTTTGTGTCTATGGTTGTGTTCGTGATATTGCTTACTCCAAACTTGAGTTTGTTTTTTTTTCGCCCCAGCTTAGTTATGGTTTATGAATAAAATAGTTGGCACAGGGTGACATTGCAACACAGTAAAAACTTCGTGGATTGGAACAAAATTTAAGGAATATTTTACGTCAGTCCTCAACCTTCTACAAGCATCCTACACGTGTTACTTCATATTTTGTTCTACCAAATTCTTATATTGACATTTGACCAGCGAATCAAAACCGCTTGCCCCATAGTACATTTGGCAAGACAACTTCGGCTATACGCTTTTGTGGCCATACTAATGTGGTTGGCTATTTATGTTTTTGTTTACTTATTTCCTGCCATTTGCACATTGATGCCAATGCGCTAATTTTAAAACGGCAAAATATTGCAAAAATTGCAGTTTATCGTTGATTTCTATTTATTTGACAGCAAAACACACTGCGCTTGGCAAGTGTTTGCATCAACAAGAAAGAAAGTAAAGTAAAAAAGAAGATGAAAAAGAAAAACAATAAAAAATAAAAACAACAAACGTTCAATGTGCTAGTTTATTGCCCCACCACATTGTTTTTTGCTGGTGGCGGTGGCTTACACTTTGTTTAGACTCAACAAAATAAAATCAGCTAATGTGAGAAACAAAAGAAACAATGAACTCAAACAAAATTTTTTTTATTTTATTGCTATACAGCTGGTATCCAATTTTCAAAATGTTTTTTTTTTTTTGTTATGAAAAAAAGATAAAACAAAGAAACAATTGTGACACCTGCAAATAATTAGAGCTTCTTGAAATTGCAATGGAATTTACTGGAATGTTATGTACTTAGCGCCCAAAAAGATCTTTTCGAATTGTAAAATTAAAATTTGTTTGGAAGTCTTAGTAACCACTAAGTGATCCAGAAGATCGATATACAATTTAAAAAAAGGACACAAATTTTCAATGCCGATGAAACAAGAACACCTTTTGTTTTATAAAATTCAAGATCGGCATTTATTTGTATTTTGAATAGTTGCCAAAGAATGTCATTATTTATCAGCAATAAATTTGATGATGCTTTACGGCAATTCTGACTCTTATTTATCTTTAGAAATGATCAATATTTCATCACATCATTCATTGGCACGCCAGTCATAGCTTTATAGATCGTTAACATAGGGATGCCAATTTTGTCATTTTCACAATCTCGGCATATTCGAGATATAATTTTACAATTCGTATCTGCAGCAAGTTTAGGCTAAAAAGGTGAAGAATTTTTTTTTTGGAAAACTACCAAAACTAACTATTAACCTTAAAATATATTAGCCCATAATCATAGTCGTTGCTTAACACACGTTTTAATTAAAATCTTTACTTAACTTAAAGACATTCAAAATAATGGTCAATCATCAACATATTAAACAAAGATTTTAGCTAAAATGAAAAGTAACAGGGTGCTATTATGAAAAAAAAAAATTAAGTTGATTATTCGTATGAAGACATTTTTCCTGTTTTGCCAGGTCACCCTGTGTCAACTATTTTATTCACAAACCATAACAAAGCTGTGGCAATAAGCGAAAAAACCAAACTCAAGTTTGGAGGAAGTGTTGTGACATCGCACAACCAAAGACACAAACCGTGATTCATTTCGTGACATTTTAAAATTAAAACTTCGACATAAAATGTGTTTTAAATTGACTATGACAGACATGAAATGATGTTTATTTTAGAATCAAGTTTAAGTAGATTGAACTCTATTTAATTTTTTCGGCCCCAAAAGTTAATAAATACATTTTTTTTGGAATATATGTATGTATAATTTTTTTAGAGCCATGAAAACAATACTTTAGAGATCCGTCTTTGCTAGTCTATATTTTGTACGACTGATCTAATTTTTCCTTAAAAGGCCCACACTTTCATACAAATTTATTTAATTTGGTCCTCCGTAATATGCATGATTTAAATTTTTTGTATGTATATAGAATATTTTATTTTACATGCATGCAACTTAAAAGTAGAAATAAAATTTTGATATAGCGATTTTTCGCTATTCTCATAACGAATCTTAATGCTTATGAAAAAAATACTTAAAAGAAAATGCACTTTGTGAATGATGAGAGGGAAATAAAAATTTATTGCGCAAAAAATATAAAAGTAAAAGAATAAAAAAAGTACAAACAACATGACAACATTTAGCACACGATTACTTAACAAATAAAAATGGACTCGAACATAAACAAAATGGTTCATTATCGCCAAACGAAACGTAGTTGAGTGTTGACAGCATTTCAGCAAAACCAAAACAATCATAAAAGTACAACAACAAAAAAAAAAGCTAAAACAAAAAAAAATAGCAAGAAATTGTTGATAAGCACCTCGTAATAACGGTAAAGGAACGGCCGCCGTTGTTGTAGTGGTCGGTGAATGAAATAGATTACGATCACGTGCACGTCCAGGACTTCCACTGATTTGTTGTAATGTTTGTGGTGATAAAATGCCGTTATTGCATGCGCTGTCAATATTTTTGTTATTTCCATTACCATTAACGCCCATGCTGCTGTTGTTGCCATTATTTGCCGCTTCATCACCATTTTGAAAATGTGACGCAATCGTATTATTTAATCTTGTAGCAAATGATGGTGGACCATTGGCTGCAGAAGTAGCAACATTACTTTGATTTGTTGATGCACTACCAATACCCAACGATATACTTATGCCGGTGACTATATTTTGTGCTACATTTGAATTACTACCAACAATGCCACTGCTCGTCAAGTTTGTTGCTTGTTGTACACCTTGGCTGCCGTTGAATGTGCTTGTAGCCGCTGCTGCTGCTGAATTTCCAACATTTTTGGTGGCATTCAAAATATTCTTGATTGCAGCAGCAGCGCTCACTGGTGACTATTTTTTATTTTCAGTGTAAAAGCACAGCCATTAACGTATGTACAGTTGTAGGTGAGTTGCAGCATTCATATTTTTTATTGTTTTTGTTTTTGTTGCATAATTTCATGTGACAATTGATGGTCGTGTGACAATGGCAATGAATGAGAAACGTGAATTTTGTTTTTGCAAATAATGTGGAACGGTGGAAAAGAATGCATTTCGATGCGTTTCAGCATTTTGTATGTTGTTTATTGTGGCGCGGAAAAAATAATTTTTTTAATTTATTGAACATTTTGAAAAAAAAAAGAACAAGTGAGAGATAAATGCTTATGCATTAAGAAATTTTGAGTTTCAAATTCATTTTCACCTATCGTTTTTAACATATACTCACGGTCAAAATTATAGTTACAAAATTTGAAATGTTTTTGGTAGTAATATTTTTCTATTTGGTTGTAATGAAAAAAAAAATTCTGAATTTTTGTTACCCATAAAACTTTAGTCTTATAATCAGTAAGTTAGATGTATGTAGTTCAAAATTTCTAAAGTACAACTCTCCGTAACAAGGCTTTCAATTCAGAGTGAAATTAAAAGCAAGCTGAGGCAAAAAAAACTATCTTTTTAATACGTTCGAATAGAAAAATAGCCACGAAATAAATTTAAAAAGTTGCGTACAAATTTTGAGATACATCTAACCTGCTTATTACCAAAACTGTGAAAAGGTGAAAGAACTCATTTTCAAGATTGTGTAAGTTCTAAATTTCCTATCCAAATTTTTAACTATTATTTTGAACATGAAAAAGGATGCTATTAAGCATGCAATGTGCGAAAATTAAAAAAAGTATGCAGATATAAATTTAGGTTATTGATTATTAAAAATAAAAAATATTTTGGTATTTTTTTTTTTAATAATTTAGAATTTTCAAAACAAAACTTGAGAAACGAAATATTTATTGAGCTTAAATTGGGCATTTTTCTTTGCACTTTTTGAGATTTTTCTGCACTGGATACTAATTTTAAAAGTGATAGATTCATGAACTTGCGTCACAAAAAAGTCTGAACTTTGTTAAGGATGACAGAAGATTTATTTTCGCTGATAGTGCTTTTAAAAATTAAGCAAACGTTAAAAATCTGGATGAATAGTTTAGAGTACAAAAAAACGATATAAAACTGGGCAATTTTACGAGGAGAGGTTCAATTTTTGATATGACTGAATTGGCCTGAAATACTGCATACTTTTAGGCCAAATTAGTCCGAAATATTTATTGAGCTTAAATTGGGCATTTTTCTTTGCACTTTTTGAGATTTTTCTGCACTGGATACTAATTTTAAAAGTGATAGATTCATGAACTTGCGTCACAAAAAAGTCTGAACTTTGTTAAGGATGACAGAAGATTTATTTTCGCTGATAGTGCTTTTAAAAATTAAGCAAACGTTAAAAATCTGGATGAATAGTTTAGAGTACAAAAAAACGATATAAAACTGGGCAATTTTACGAGGAGAGGTTAAATTTTTGATATGACTGAATTGGCCTGAAATACTGCATACTTTTAGGCCAAATTAGTCCGTAAACATAGCAGTATACAATCTGAGTAGTACCAAAATAGGCAGTAAGTATCTACCAGACTATTTAGATTTGATTAGAATGATTATTTTAATTGCTTACAAGAAAATGATTACAATTAAAAAAAAAATAAAAATAATCAATTAGATAGTAAACAAACAAATACAACCTTTTTTGAATCACTTTTGATTATTTTTAATTTTTTTTGATTACCTATAATAATCATGAATTTTTACGATTGTCAAAAAAAAACAAAAATAATAAAAAAAAAAACAAAAATAAAAAAAAATAAAAATATTAAGAAAAAAACAAAAATATTAAAAAAAAAAAAAAACAAAAATATTAAAAAAAAAAAAAAAAATATTAAAAAAAACAAAAATAATAAAAATAATAATAAAAAAAATAATAAAATAAAAACAAAAATAATAAAAAAAAACAAACATGATAAAAAAAAACAAAAATAATGAAATTAAATAAAAATAAGAAATAAAAAAGTCCAAAATAATAAAAAAAAACAAATTTTTTTGGATAAATTTTGAATATTTTTAATAATAAACATGAATTTTTACGATTATTGAAAAAAAAAACAAAAAAAAAATAACAAAAAACAAAAAAAAAATAACAAAAAATTAAATTCAATTAACATAAATTTAATTAAATAAAAAAAAAATGAAATTAAATTAAAAAAAATTAATGAATTAAAAAAAAAAATAATGAAAATAAAAAAGGCTAAAATAAAGTATTTTTTGATTACATTTATTTTTTTTTTGATTATTTTTGATATTCGTGAAAAATCATAAAATTGTTTTTTTTAATTAGTTGGAAAATAATCATTGAAAATTTGAAGTGATGGTAATCAATCATTAAATGAATTCTCAAGAAAATAATCAATCAAATCGGTAATCATTAAGAACCATTATTTAACAGATCTGGCTAGTGTTTACTGTACCACCAGTTGCCTGCAAATTTGTATTTTCCTGAATTTGTTCGGCTTTTTCTTATAAGCATTTGGGGCTTTGTTGGGAAAATGTCAAGAATTTTTGTATCGAACATTTTTTCCAAACTCTGACCACAATTTTTTTAAACATTGCTCAAGTTCTACTACGAGTATTCCAATGGAAGAATGCAAAAAAAAAACAAGAATAAGAAAATAAAGTGAAGTTGTGCACAACAATAAAATTTACATAATGCTCGTTACGACCAACAATTAAATAAGTACTATATGAAAGAGATTGTCAATCAAACCTTATTGTTGACGGTTAATGATGAAGTGGCAGCTGCAGCTGAAAGCAATGATGTAGCTGAGGTGGCGGCTGAGAAATGCTGTGTCAATGTCGCAACCAATGAAGATGATGCGGTTGTCGTCGTCGTCGCGGGCGCCGCCACCATTGTTGTGGTGGTGATGGTAGAGTTAGTTACAGCAACAACGCCAGTACCAACAACAACACTACTAGACTCTAAGTCAGCGGCATATGACGTGCTCGTGAGAGACAACATTGAAGGTTGCATTGATGCTGACATTGATGTGGAGGCTGTTGATGATGCTGTTGCCAATGTAGATGAAGTTGAAGTTAATAATGTGTTATATGTTGATGAGGATGTAATGTTATTGGAAGCATATGTAGATGATGAATTATTACAATTATATGTTGTATATGTTGCTGATGGTGAAGATATGTTATTGGTGGAATTGTAAATTGAGGCGACTGCAGCGGAAACAATGCCCATGCTAATGGATGTTGTTGTAGACAACGGCATTGTTGTGGTGGTCGTTGTTGTTGTTGCTGTTGCACTACCATTGATGCCTTGTGCAATGTCAGCCTTTTGCGGCAGTTGTTGTTGTTGTTGCTGTGGCATTGTAGGCATTATTTCGTTAGCAGCGTTTGTTGTTGCAGCAAGAAATTTCGCTTTGATATCGGCAATATTTGTGAATTTAAATTTTATAGCTGCGTGATTTGTTGTTGACAGACGCACAGCTGCTGAGCTTGAGCTGTCCAAATCAGAAAACACATTAACAAGATTGTGTGGGTTTTCGTCGTCGTCGTCGTCGTCTGCGTCACCAACTTTGCGTCCGTTTGCGTTTGCTAATTTTATAGGCCTTTTGACATACAAGCTACCTTCGTAATCGTCGTCTATGTCTTCGTTGTTGTCGGCCAATTGATCAAGCCCACTGTGAAACGATGGAGACTTCGGTATGCCTAAGCCAAAATAACCGACGCCACTCAATGAATTTGCAGCAGCCGTTGAAAATATTGGCGCAGTTGTTGTTGCAGCTGTGGGCGTTCGTGTTGCCGTCAAATTGGTTATAGTTGCTGCACTTGTTGCTGTTGTTGTTGCTGTAATCGATTTCAATAGCGTGCTCTTACGCTTTTCCGCTAAAGTGGCTTTTATTGTTGTTGTGGCGTTGCGTCCCTTATTATATGCGTTTGTCGCTGTTGCAGTTGTTGTTGTTATTGTGCCGTTATTTATATTATAACCGTTATTATTTAAATGTTGCTGACGTGGTATTGATGATTGTTTAGAGTTCGGTGCTTTATTAGAGTCAATTATTTGTAGAGATTTTGTTGCTGTTGTTTCGCTTATTGTTGTTGTTGTTGTTGTTTTGGAACCACCTTCACACAGCGTAGTTGCTAACGTTTTCAACAGCCCACTGTTTCTTGTTTCTAATGTTGTAGTTGTTTCTGTTGTTGTTGTTGTGCCACAATGTTCTATTTCCGTTATGCGAATTTGATTTGGTATTTGTTGTGTTTGTTGTTGTTGCTGTTGATCACGTTGCTGTTGTTGCTTGTAACCGGCAATATTGCCCGTATATAACATAGCATTGAATACCATTTCATAAAAAGTGCTGCTGACGTAGCATTCAACCGCATCGCAACTTGTAGCACCAAAACAAAAACAAAAACTCACAGCCAGAATACGCCCACAATCCTTAGTTTTTGTTTTTTTTTTGTTTTGCTTTTTTGTCACTTCGTTTTTGCGCACTTTTTCGTTTTACATTTTATTCGCAATTTTAAAATAAGTTATTCATGAATTTTTTTATTGTCCACCGTTGAATTATTTGAGTGACTGGAAGTGTCTTTAATAATTATAAGATCAGTCTTAAAACACAATTTATATGGAAACAGCGAACTAAAGGAGGGGAAATCAGTATGAATGCGGATTGGGATATGAAGCTAAGAGGACACAATAGATTGTCAGGTCACACCTTAGGTTTTATTTTAATCTCCAAACCAAAATACTGAAAGGAAGCGCGTAATCACTTAAAGTTGTATAACTTTCCCGAAGACACTCACTTGAGATACATTGAAAATTAATTGAAATACGTTCAGTATGTCTTCTTAAGTTTACTCTCTTACTTCTCTGACTTGAACTCGTTAACCGTCAAAAAAATAAAAATTCAGAGAAATTTATAGAGTAACACTAAAGACTAGGGGATCGATTTTCAGTAACATCTGACTATTCCTGGCTGCTTCTGACTTCCAGTATGATGAAAAGTATTTTCTTACTACTTCTTCTTATACATATAAGTCTAACAACACCTTTTCACTTATTATAAACTTCGGCGAAGAGGTTACTCTGGAGTACAGCGGACTTGTGCTGGTCCACTAAACTCAAAATAATATGAATAACCTGTTTCCAAGTGGACCGACTATGAAAAGTTTGTTAAATCAAAATTTCATTTAAAAAAGACTCAAGTTCCTATCGCGTTTCACGTCAAAAAATAAATCAAAATTTGTTGTTGTTGTTTTAAACTAGACCATTTTTACTGACCTTATAATTATGAAATAGGCTTTTATTTTTTTCACTTTACTGTTTTTATTTTTGTAATTTGTTTTCACTGTAAATTTTTGATTTTGAATTTATTACTTTATTTTATTTTATGGTTAAGTTTAATTTTCACAAGTTTTTAACAAATTTTTTTTATTAGTCTTTTGGTTACATTTTAAGGTCGACGGATATGCTTCGTAAATTTTTTCAACGCTCATTTTCATTTTATTTTATTAAATTTTGTTTTTGTTTTTGCAAAAGTGTACTCATTGAAAGCAGCAATTTTTCAGTTTTTGGGGCTAAGTTATATACAAAGTACATCACCTTATATACACAACAGTTGCACTGCAAAAATCAATTTCAAATGGTAGTCGCATATAGAACACCACAGCTTAACTTAAATAGAGCAACAAAAATGTTTAAATTAAGTGTTAATGAAGCATAACAAGCAGCTGTAATGAATTAAATTTTATGTATGTAAATTCGTATTATTTATCTATCGTGTATAAAAACAAAAAAAAAAAGAAATATTGAAAATTCGAAAATTAAATGCACCGAAAAGATGTGTACAGAAAACTAGGAGGAATGAATAAATTATTGGAACAAAAAATATGAAAATCAGAAAGTTGCGAATGTATGCGTTTATGGAATTGAAAATGATAAGGCGAGTGAAAAGCAATTGGCAAGCTTTTGATTCTTTTTTTATTTTGCAGTGGGGTAGAAGATTGATATACTCGTATACGATTGGTCCGCAAGATACAGATAAACCAGTTCCGTCGTTGTGCCATCTTCTGTGGTTTTTGTGAATATACGAAAGGCACTGAAGATGGCACAAC
The DNA here is from genome assembly GCA_951509765.1 of Sphenella marginata. Lineage (NCBI taxonomy): Eukaryota > Metazoa > Arthropoda > Insecta > Diptera > Tephritidae > Sphenella > Sphenella marginata. Next base: position 11,299,123 of record OX608079.1, on the reverse strand, counting down.
GCATTGCACGCAAATCGTTCTAATATACATTAACATTATACGAGCTTATCAAATATAAAAATACATACATTATATGTATATGATTTTTTAACCTTCTAGAGACTAGAATCACGATTTAAAGATGTACATAATTGCTCTTACTGAAGTTCAGATTTTACATTATGAACAGTTGGCAATCCTTTCGAGCTCTTGTTAGTCAGTGGCATGAAACCGGTACTTAACAAAACTTAAATGATATTCGACTATATTCGAATTAACGACTATAACTTTCGAACGCTACAACACCTTAAAACACATTTAGGCACCTTAATGACAACCTTTAAACCGAAGAGTTCTTTAAGTTGCAACCTCACTTTGGAAAAGGAAAAATAAATTTCACAGATGCCAACTCCAGTAAGACCAAATAGAGTATGACAGAGATGACCGTTGATGAATTCATGGCAAGCAGTTTCCCATATAACTTATTCCATTTAAAAGATTTTGAAGAATATAGAACCGATTAGACCTTTTCTTGTTTCTTTGTAATATTTTTTTTTACGATACGATATCTTTATGACTAAAGAAGCTATAAGAAGTTGGTTCCTGCGACTTACATGAAAAATAAGTACTCAGTAGAGATTAGCTAGTTTCAAGGTGAAAATCTTTACCCTATTCTCTTTTGAGAAGGAATATATCTGAAACTGCCTAGATTTTGTTCAAAACGATAAACTAATTTGCGTTTCAATGGACATTTCTAAGGGTTAAAAGATTTATCAGCAACATTTGTATGTAATTAAAGCTGACAAATTACATGTTTATAGCAGCTGGACCACATTAGCAGCTCGTATTATATTTACATACATACATATGTACGTACATACATATGTACTCGTATACGCGTTTGGGTAGTGTCAAGTTCAAAGGCAATCAACAACTTTTTTTAAATTGCGGTCAATTTTATTGAGTTGCGAAGTCAATCAATTGCACTAGGGAAATAAATGATATATGCTTACACGAGAGGACAGATTGTAAACTGAACAATTGCGGTGGGGTCAAAGGTGAAAGAGCACTTTTTTCGACAGAAAATATACATACACATTTTTAACCTTTTGAATACAAAACTGAGCTTTTGATATGCTAAGTACTCAACTTATGATAGCGCTGCCAATCTTTATACCCACCTTATACCCACTAGTACACAGGGTATGGTAGTTTTGTGCATATAACGGGGGTTTGTAACTGTAAAATATAATCTAGATGGGTATAGAGTTCCATATATGTATGTAGTAAAGTCCGTAGAATAAATAGAGGAATTAATTTAGAAAAATGACACGATAACCACGCCACTTTTTCGATATCGAATATTTCGATTATTGACTTAATTTTTTTTTTTTTTTTTTTTTTTTTTTTTTTTTGAATATGAACTGTTGTAGCGAAATCGTGGAAAAGGGGTGTGGCACCGCCCACATGAGTGAACTGAGAAGACCAACCATTTTCGGTGGTGAAAATCTACTGGTAGCTGGCCAAGGATTACATAAGTTGGACACGCGACCTTAGTTTATCTGTTTTAATGCTTATTCAGGGCTGCTTACGACACTCGCTAGTATGAGTCTTACGAAGTGTTGTATAATCGAGAAGAAACAACAACAACAACAATAACGTCGTATTTGTTACGAGAAACCTTTGCAAATAACTACAAAACGAACTACATAAATGAGTGATGTGGAGAATATTAAAAACAATGCACCAAGTGGGCAATCAGTTTTGCTCGACAAACTTTGTATGAACACAATAACAACTTTTGAACGATCGACCTACACATGAGCAGTTGTTTAAGTATTGTATGTATGTAGCTTTTGTATAGAAACTGTTGTAAAAACTTCAATAACCTGTGACTTGTCGACTATGCGGCTTGTCAAATCGTAAGGCAATGTAGCGGCGGTTGCCCCCCAAGGTTCAAGTCTTGTATTATAAGTTAAGCACCTACTTACACACACATATACTTATTTATACAAACAAAGCCAAGTTCCGCATATTACTCATAATAACAATAAATACTATGTGGAAGTTTTTTAATCGAATTAAGACATAATGAAGTAGAATGAACTGAGAAGCATAGCATTTGAGTATGAAGGAAGAATATATCAAAGGCAAATATTAGTGGGTATCGCGAAAATAAAAGTTTCTTAGAGTGACATAGGAAGCGAATAATTTTTTTTTTTTTTAGAATTTTTATTTGTCTGTCTGTATGTTTGTGCGTTCATCACTTTAAAAGCGCTGCATGAAGTTGAATGCGAATTTTATAAAATTATTGGGGGAAAAAAAATTGGGAATTGTAATTCGAACTTTAATTTTTTGATACGCTCTCATTAGCTTTCACACATATGTACATACATACATACATAAGTGTGTATGAATACTTTTTTCCATATTTTTTCCTTTTGCGAAACTCATATTTTTCTTTTGGCTTTCATGTGTGGCTAGCTTTGTGTTGACTTTTTTTTTTTTTTTGTTATGCTGCTGTTGTTTGGGAGCAATGTCCATATTATTCTGTAAAACTTGTAGATATACAAATGATACAACAAAACAAACATATTCTTTGCGCATATTTTTTTATGTTTTTTTTTTTGTTTGAATTGTCGCAATCTTCAACGATACAAACATTCGTATGTAAATGATAATTGGCTTATAAATAAGTGACAGAGAAGTGTGGGAAACAAAACAATAACAAAAAAAATAATAAATAAATAAATATAAAAAAATAAATAAAAAAGCTTCAGCTTGAGCGTAGAGGCGTAATTTCTATAACAAACGATATTTGAAACATTCTTTTTTTTTGACGAAAAAATATATACATATGTATTTAAAGCAGGAATGGGCATTTGAGAAAATTGGAGTGACTGTTGAAATTTGTAGGCTATTCGAAAAAATTTTAATAACAAATAAAATTACAACAATTGTTCAATCATTCGAAATACGCCGAAATTATACCCATATGTGCATATGTTTTTATGTATGTATGTATATGTATGTAGATAGGCCTTTCGGGATTGTTTTCGGGATCGTTTCGGCATGGTAGAATTGGTGTAGTCAATGTAACCTGCAAATTTTAGCATTTAAGCAGCACTACCCAATGCATTATTTCACGTTAAATGTTTTTTTCGATATCGGAAATAGGTTATCGTATGATAACGCCTATTCCATAATCAATAGTAACTCTTCTTGGCCGTAAAAGTAATCTGTATTATTAAGTTTCATGCAAATATCTCATTTTTATTCAATTTATGTTGTTCCTAGATCGACACTCATATGTGGGCGGTGCCACGCCCATTTTCGAACATATGTGAAAACCTTTAGAGGATAACAAATCTAATATAGCTAGAAAACCATCCACCACCAGTTAATGGATAAACCGATTTTAAATGTTTTTCGAAGTTTTCGATATCGAAAATAAGAAATTGGCTGTCAAACCATTTTGCACATTTTCAACATTCAAATATCTCACTTTTTACTCAAGTTATTCTGTTAATAAGTGGACGAGGATCAAACGAATGCTCTGTTTAACCCACGGGCGGATCCACGGGTCCAACCTCCCTTCGGTATCCAAAAAGTCATACATTTCAGGAATTGTGGATAAAAGATGTCTTCGAAATAATTCCATTTGCACAACTTAACCCCGAAGACAACGCAGAAGAGATTTCCACATGTTGGTTGGGTGAAGGCAAGTTAAACGAAAATACTTGAATTTCTTCAATGAATGAGCTAATAAAAGCGGGTCATGATACTAACTTTGAATAGATCGGTGAACTGGGTCAGTCAACACGCTTCTTATTGCTTTGACAAAATTAGGTCGAAACGCATTGATGAGAGACGGTGTACATATGTACAACAATAACAACAAAAACAACCACAACATTTTCAAATTCTTTTCAATTAAGCAAAACCTGCAATTCAAGATTATTTTAAAAGGTACTGTTGTATGACACCAAGCAAACAGACTCAAGCCCACATAAATTTACCAGCACTACCCAGTCAACATTTTGAGCAAAGTTGCGGAACATTGACAGTTGGTCTTGTAGCAATACTTTGGTCTCAGCAATATCTTATAGCTTTAATCACATTGACTAGCGTCTTCCTGCCATGCCATGTGAGATCTATCAACGGCAATCCGTCTCTGTGAATGTAGTTAGGAGACTGCTGGTGCACTTTTGGATCAAATGGCATTGTTATGTACATATGTATGTATATGATGACGGATATCAATGTAGTGGCTCATGCATATCTGGGCTCTTCAAAGCAAATTTTTATGGTGTGACAAAAAGGATACTTTAAGGACCTTAAACGCAGTTAGATGCCGTAAGTATGTTGGGCGACTTTCGAGCCCAAAAGGAGATTAAGAAGAATTATGCGAGCTGTCGAAATAAAAATTTTTACATATCATTTTTAAAAATCGTCTCGAAATCCTCTCAACATAACCTTCAAATTTAGAGGCGGTCTTTTGCAACTTTTTTTTCGACCCGGTCTAATGTACATATAACAGCTAGTCTAGGTTTAACAGGAATAATCTAGTTTTTGATGTTAAAGTGACAAACTATTGAACCAATCTCAAAAGACGTATATGTTATATGTATGTATGTATATATGTATTTTGTAGAAAATTAAATTCTCCAAAAAAAAATTGTACGCCCCGTCTAATGTCGTTAGACTCATACAAATGTATCTAGTACTTCTGCACAAAGACAAGCATTAAATAAAAATACACCGCATTCACAACCGAAACACATTAAAGGCGAAGGCAAACAAACGGAAATGCCGAAAGAGTCGATTAAAATAAAGAAAATTTCATACGCAATTAATTTTTCACGCAATTTTTTTTCACTTAGACGAAAGACAATGCTTTTTCACAATCTCCAAAATCATCATATGGACCATTCCTACAGTGTGGCCGCTAGTAAAATATTGGGTCCAGCTGCGTTTAAATGCATTTCATAAAAAATTCAAATTGTCTGCAGGAATATGTAAATTACACACACATGCCTACATACACATATAAATCAATCGGTTTTCCACAAATAGGTATGCAAAAATTCACAAATTTTTAATTATTTCACTTGTACATAAATGTATGTAAATACATACATATGTATTTGTATATTTTTTTTATCAAAATTTAATTTAATTTAATTTTTTGTATCAAAAATTTCATTCATTAATTTGGTTTTATTCAATTTTGTATGGCTTGTAACACTCCGTAAAGGAAACAAAACGTTATCCGTACACAGCCGACCTCTATACCGAACTAATGGTAGGAAGAAAAAAAAAAGAGTCTAGCGGAAAAATCAATATGATTTTCCACCGAACTACGAATGCAAGGAAAAGCCAAACCACCCAACCTACCCACATTGCGACGAAGTAACAAACAATAACCACGCAAAAGTTGTTTGTTTGCCGCATAGAAATGAATTATTGTGGGTATATGTACACACTTAACTAGGTACATATGTATGTACATACGAGTATGTTAAAAGTTATGCAGCTTTGTGGAGTAGACAAGTTGGGGGACGCATTGAAATGGATAAAATATGAAAAGGCGGTTTCTAACAAAATATGCGGCTTAACAAATTTTCGTTCTCATAAACGCATTTCAACTCAAACGCATGCCCCAAGGATGTGAATGATGAGAGCATGAGAGTGCCGCAATTGAGGATATGTAGTGAAGAGTGTTGCCACTTTGTTATATTCGAATCGAAAATTATAATTTTTGTTAAAGTTTCCTCCGTTGGTTCCCCCCATAAATTCAGAAAACAAAAATTCAGAAACACATTTTTTTTCAGAAATTCAAAATTCAGAAAGTGCATTTTGGGCAAAATTTAAATTTTTTTTCTGCCGTCTCATTACTTTCTGAATTTTTAGATGTGAATTGAATATTTAGATAGGCTACTTTGCCAAAGAACCTTACAAATATTTATAGCAACTCCTATTTAAAGAATTTGATTTTGAAGTCTGAAGAAAAAAAATTGGCCACCAAAGGGTTAATGCATAATTACTTGTGTTATAACGCTAAACATACCGGCAAAAAAAATGTATTTAGAAATAATAAAAATAAAAATGTAGGTCACCAATGGGTTAAGGCATGGCGTTTAAATGGTTAAAACGCTTAAAATCAACTACTTAAGACTATGTAAAATTATTCTGATGTGAACAAATTTTATTTCAGAGTTAAAAGAAAATTGAGGTCGTCAATGGGTTAACGCATGGCCCATAATTTTAAATAATTACCAATTAAGTGCAGCACAACCCATGCAAACCTAACCAAAAAATCATTTATAATATCGTTATAAAAATAAAAATGTAGATAACGATTGGGTTAATGCATGACCGTAAATGTATTTCTGAATTTTTGATTCTAAATTTTTGGTTTCTGTAAAAAGTTTTCTGAATTTTTCCTTTTGACTTTTGGTTTCTGAAAATTGATTTCTGAAAAAATTTTTGCAAAAATTGTATTTCTGAATTTTTTCTGTCTGAATTTATGGGGGCACCTTGTTGAAAAATGTTGACCTTCACTCATACTTTTGTCACTTTTTCACAAAGAATTTTTGTTCGAAAAAAAAAATGGTCTGGCAACTATACAGCTGCACATACTAGTAATACAGAGCGCTGATTTGATTTGAGATGAGCGTAATACTAATTTTTCATGTGAAAATAAAATTATTCACATTTTCCTGAAAGGATTTTCCGGGTTTGTCTCTCTGTATGCGGGTTATTCTCAAAATAAAGAAAATTTCGAGAGCACAGTATGTACGAATGGGTACTCTCAATGAGGCGTAAACAGTTTAAACGTCGCATCATACCATATTAGCGGCATTCTTTTGTAAGGGTGTTGTAAAAGAACACTTTGTTTTATATTGACAAATGTACAAAATGATAACGAGTTGAAAATAATACGCGATCTTGTATTTTGGTAGAATTTTTTGTTTTTTCTTTTAGGAAGTGACCATTGGTCTTCTCAGCTTAATGAAATTGAAGTTGTACTCTCTTCGATAACATGACGATGATTAAAAACTTTACAGTAATTTCGGAGTACATCGAACACAAACGTCGCTACACGAGAATAATAAAATTTATTTTTTTGAGACCACAATCGTTAGAAACAATTCAAAATAAGCTAAATTTATCCTTTCAACGCAACATTTCGCAAAACAAAAATACAAACAAAAGCTAAATATTTCCATACAAGATATGTAAATACGAAAAAAAAGTACTCTCATATTAATAATAATAATAAATATATAGCAATAAAATAAAAATAATAATAATATTGTGCACCAGACTTATAACCTAACTCGAATATTATTTAAAATCGAATATGTACTCACTTTCATTGAGTGGACTCAAAGGTGTCAATTCACAATTTTTTGTGACATTATAACGTGAACTAGTTTGACGTTTCTCCTTTTTGACAAGTGGCGTTGTTGATAAATGTAGGCCTTTGGTTAATGGTGTTGGTGGTGGCGCATCACGTGGTGGTGTGCTCTTATTATCCTTATTAGCCTGTAATTTAGATTAAACAAATATAAAAAGAAAATAAATATTGAAAATTTTATGAAATTTAGTTCGAAAATACAGTAAACGTATCTATCTATGTAGTAATTGTGTTGTTGTTAAGGGGTATGGCATCGCAATGACAACAAAAAATGCATTATGGTTGAGGGATTAAATATAAGCAACAATAAAAACATGCGCAGTTTGTAATAAAGTTATTGAGAACGATCGAATTTTGGAGTTTTGCAACGGTTTCGGCCATTAAAAATTGTGTTTTGGCTTGGACCACAGGAAACTAGATTTCTTTTAGGTTTAGTACAATTTTTTTCTTTTTAATTAATGTACCAAATATTCATAACATACGTTAACTGAATCCCATACCACGAGGGGACTCGGGCCCGATCAATGGCAGAAATCATTGGCGCTCGATTAAGAAGAAGAAAAATACGACTATTTTTTTTGCTAGTTACTTGTTCTTTCGGAAATTTTCGTGGCAGCTTCAGCTCTAAAAAAAAGTCGTAATTCGATCGTGCTCTACAAATGTTGTGCCTCACCAAAAATAAAATGTTGTTTTTCTATGAAATTATAAAATGTTATACATTTTAAGAACAATGCCTATAAAGATATTTATGTGAGCTGGACCAAATATTTTCTAAATAAATTAAGTTTTTGAAAATATGTTTCGTTCTGATAGCCTTGCGATACTGCGTTTTTATTGAAGTTGCAGTTCAAAAGTTGAAATCTGCTTTTAAAAGCTATTATTATTTGGCGTTGATAAATCTATTTTTAGTTCTGGGAATAGTCTTTTATTTAGAAAATAAAAAATTCAAAACATAGAAATAGCTTGAAATTGAGTTAGTTGAAATTTTAAAATAAAAAATCTCAAAATAAAAGATATTTCGTAATTACGAAAAAGAATGCATTTTTTATATAAAGTGTGCAAAATTCTAATGTACATTAGACTGGACAAAAAAAGTTTTGTGTGGAAATTAGTTCTTTATAACTCTACCTATAGACCTTTAGAAATTGATAATAAGATCTTTTTTCGTCAAGAATATCAACACAATTCAAAAAAAAAAAAAATAAAAAAAAAAAAATAAAAAAAAAAATTAAAAAAAAAAAATTAAAAAAAAAAAAAATATTTGGCTCAGTCCAATGTGGATGCATATTTATGTATGTATGTACTAGTGTATTTGTTTGTGCATTGATGATGAGGGAGCGTGTTGCCGATAAACGAGTGCAGCTAATATTTGAAGTTTTGCAGCCGGCAAGCAACAGTTTGGCCATATGTAATTCGGTTCGGAAATCTACGAGCGGGCAACTACCATCTAGTCTATTGACGTGGCGCATTCACGAAAGGCACATCAAATGTTTTTACACTCCTTTTACCTTGGTTTTAGCATATCCTTGCCTTTTAAGTTTGGCTGCCTGTGAGATTTTGGAATATGTTAAAAGTTTTTCAAAAATAATCAATTTAAATGAAAATGTATGAAACAAAAAAAAATCGAAGCTCATATGACACCGAACTCTTTCTGATATAAGAAAAAATGGATGTGATTTCTGTGAAATCCGGTAGGGACAAGTGATTTAAAAAAAATTGCGCATCAGATATGTACATGAATCAAAAAACAAACTATATTGCATTAAGAACTTTTAAAATCCGGCATTAATCCACCAACCCAGCAAGCAAAAAGCGAAACAACATAGAAAAATAATATTAAAATCAAGCTTACTTTTGTTAGTCTCCCCATAAATATACTTAAACGTAATTTTTTAACAATTCACTACAACAACAATATTTTATTTAGGTACATATGTGTATTGTATGTACATATGTATATTATTTACCATTTTAGCAAAAATATTAAACACAAAAAATCACAAACACACCTCTCATTATTGAGCGTTGCATAATCAATAATCAATCAAGTATAAATCGATACGATTGACACGAAATAAATATGACAGAAATAAAAATGAAAAAATAGTTAAATATATTTTTCTGTCACTTATTGCAATTGTAATCATCACAAACTAAATCAGCATACTCAAAGAAATATTTAATAATAATAATAGCGATAATAGAGTGCGTTTAAAAATAGGACGTCATATGTTTGTATGGGTTAAAAAAAAGTTTAAAATGATGCTTAGATGAAAAAGAAAACACGAAAACAACACACCTTGGATGCAAATAAATCACTTATATCTCGCATTCCTTATGTTTTAGTTGTGAATATTTTTGTAAATTTGAACTTGTTAAAAATAAAACTTTTCTTTTTTTTTACATTTGAATTTTTTTTTTACACTTAAAACTTTTAATTTTTTAACATTTGAAATTTTTTTTTACACTTGAAAAATATTTTTTTTTTAATTTTCGTTGTATTCTTTTAAAAAATAAAATCTAATTTTTTTTTTAACCAATTTATTTTTAACAATTTTTCTGTTATTATTTATCTATTTTTTTCTCTCTTTTTCAGCGCCAACTTCGTACAAATCAAATTTAATAAAATTCTTATATCAATGACTGCTTGGCTTATTAATAGAGGAATGTTGGCTCCGTTAAATGAAATGAAAAACTATTTCAAAAACGTAACTGATTAGTTGACTAGACAGAAGAGCTCGTCCGAGCGACAACGAACGCGACGATACGCACAGCCTAACGGCAAAAGTAATATTAAAACGTATTCTCGTATCTAATGAGAGAAAAATTTTGTTTGTCAACGGTCAACAAATGAGAAATTAAAAAGCACGAAATGTGCTTCTAAAGTGGGCACACTTCAATAGTATTTAAACGACACTAATACCAACGCTCGCAACTACCCAGTTGGAAAATAAATCAACGGAGAACAAAAATATGGTTTGACCTTTTGATCTGAGTAGTGGTTCTGAAGAGTTTTATATATTGAAGATAGGTGATGCCAAAAACTCGTATTCGCTACCAGACAAAAGTTTAGAAAGCGTCATTTAAAGAAGAACAATAATTTTTTCCTAAAATCTGAAAATAAAAGATAATTAACTAAGAATTATTATCAACTGGTCTTGAGCTCATAAAACTTTCAAAAAAAAAAAATAATAACTGATGTATTTTATTGATCATATTTTTTTGGAGCTTTAGGTCCCACAAAAACTACATAAAAAGAAATGTAAAGTTTACAAAAATTTCGGGAAGCTAAATAAACTTTAAAAAATAAGCATCAAAATTTTTAACTTTTTTCGCAATCAACTATAGTTTAGGAATATCCAAGTCAGAACTCGTTAAAAAAATTTCTCTGTTAAATTTGATTAGTAAGTAGTATTTGAACTGATTAGCTGGATTTTATATTTGGTAATGATCATTAAAAAAAAACCATGATTTTTTATGATTACAAAAAAAAATATCAAAAATGAATATGATTTTTTACGATTATAAAAAGGAAAAAAATATCAAAAAAAATTTTTTTTTTATTTTAAAAAAGTACCTAATCAAACAAAATCTTTTTTTTTTTTTTTGATTCATACCCTTGAATTTTTTTTCGACTATTTTTTAATTTAATCAAACAAAATCTTTTTTTTTGAGGAATTGTTGGGACCTGTGGCCGAATTTTTTTTCGATTAATTTTAATTACTTTTGTTTCTTATAATTATTTTTTAATTATTTGGAAAATAATAATTAAAAATTTTAACTAATGATAATCAACCATTAAATGAATTCTCAGAAAAATAATTAATCAAACAGGTAATCATAACGATTAGTAATCATTATTTAATAGGTCAGCTTGAATATCCTCTAATACTTTCTATGCCAACAGAAAGTATTCAAATTTGACAAAATTTACATTGTGAATATTCTCTCTTAAAGATCAACAGTTTTCGATTTCCAACTGGGTTAAGTCGTGTGAATGTGTGGCGATAAATACTACTCACTCACTGGCCAGCATTCGCGAAAGGTGCAAAAAATAGCAAAATTATAACAAACATACTGGTCTGAGGAAAAACAAAAGTAAGAACACAATTACGATGCAAAATAAAAATCTAAAAAAAAAAAAGTGGGGGAAGCCAATTCCATTAATGAAGCTAAAGCTGAAACCGATACAAGCTCATTTGTCAATGTGTGGTATGCCTCAAAATTACATTTGGGGTATGCTCTCAATCTAGATTTGATACGGAACTTGTTTGAAACAACTAAGTAAGATGCTTTGCAGTAGCTTTGACTGGTGGTAAAAATAAAAATATGACGTAGATTTAACGCTGACAGCACACATTTACTTAATTCTACAAGAAACTCCATTCATAAATTATAAGCAATGTTGTACAAATCAATGGATATGTTCCGTGGGAACCTGATTTCTACAAATTTACTTTTAATGTTAAAAACATTTTTTAGTACATATTTAAGCAAATTGAACCACTAGATTTAGACAACTCTAACCAGCGCATAATTTTTTTTGTATAAAAAGGGGAGCATGTTTTTGCAGAGAGGGCATCTAATTCTAATCTAATTACTTAGTTTATAGCTCTGCTGACTCCACTCTGCTAGCTTCAAGCACAGTACAACTGCATTACATCCAGTCCTATTAAATAATGATTATGAATCTAATTGATTGCCGGTTTGATTAATTATTTTCCTGAGAATCCATTTAATGATTGATTACCATTACTTTAAATTTTGTATGACTATTTTCCAAATCATTTCTCGATTATTAAAAATAATCAAAAATAAATTAAAGTAATGGAGAAAAGTTGTTGGTTTTTTTTTTTTGGCGACCGTTCTGCATCTTTCAATGTGTATTATTGAGCTGGCTTGAGGTCCAAAAAATTGAAATTAAATAACGCAAAAGATTTTTTCGATTTCTACCGAAACATTTCTTTTTAAATAATTATAATTTTTTTTATTTTTGATCTTGTTTATGATTATTTTTTATTTTTTAACAATATTTTATTTTGTTGATTTCGCGATTTATTTTGATTATTTTTGCATTTATTTTGATTTTCTTTTATTTTTTAATAATTTTGGGTTTTGCTTCGATTTTTTTTATGTATTATTTTTTTTTTCGTTACTTTTTTATAATATTTAAAAATATTGATAATTTTTTAAATTATTTTTGATTTTGTTGTTATTTTATATATTTATTATATTTTATATTATTTCTAATGATCTTTTATTTATTTTTGATTTTTTTTATAATTGCCTTTTCTTGAAAACTATAAAAATAATCATTACCAATTTAAAAATCTGTCTAATAAATTGATTACTAATTACTAATCAAATTTAACGGGGCTGATTACATAAAAAGAGAAATACCACAATTTTAACTTTTTAACAGTTCTCTGTCGGAATATTACGGAAAATAATTAAAATCTGAATAGGAATTTTTTTGGATTTCTCGTAGTTTTCGTTTAAGCGTCACTTCATAGATGATCTTAGTTTGAATTTTATATACATAGTATAGAGTTATAGATATAGTAGTAGTATAGACAGTAAAGAAAATGAATGTTTGTTGATATGAGTTTGTTATGTTTTAGAGTTTTTGCAAATTGTGTAAGCTGTCAAAATGTTATTTACAAAAACAAAAATGCAATTTATGAAGTGTTGCTATTTTATTGCACAACACTGTATGTTTTTTATAATATTTTAAATGTATATATGTATGTGTGTTTGTTGTACATATGTACTATATGTACATATGTGTATGTAAACTTGTATAACGAAAAAGAACTCACCTCGCCACCACTATTTGGGATCGCCGCTGCTGATGCCGCCGCCGCTGCTGATAATGGTGAATTAGCTGTAGGCGATGAGGTGGGCGCCGATGTGCCAGCACTACCGCTACCCCCACCAGTTACAATAATTGGTATCGCCGCTGCTGTTAGTGGCGTTGATGTTGTTGTTGTTGCAGTTGCAATTGCAGTTGTTATTATATTATTACTGTTATTCTCTTTGATGCCATTTGTTGTCACAGTTGTTGTTATTGTTGTTGTATTATTATTGATATTATTATTATTATTATTGGCAGCAACTGCGGCGTCTGTAGCATTCAATTTTATACCCGTCGTTGTTGTTGTAGATGTTGCTCCACCACCACCTGCTCCAGCTGATGGCGTCGTCGCTGCTACTGCTGCTGCTGCTGCTACCGTTTTAGCCGTGCTATCCATAATATGTCCTCCCAGCTAGACCAGCTACTGCTGCTAAAAGCGATTTGTGCTTTTACGGGTATCGTGACGATGATGAAGATTGCGTTGTTGACAAAATTGGTATAACAACAACAACAACAAGTGTTATTAAATTTGGCAGCGACGACAACGGCAGCAATGACGTTGGCGTTGGCAATAACGACGATAACTACGATGACGACAACGAAGACAACAACGATAACGATAACGACGATGATAGTGATGATGAGACGGCAACAACGGTAATTATAATAGTATTGTTGTTATTAGCATTAACAAAAACGGCTACATAATAATATCAAACAATTACACGTTTTATTATTTTATGCATAGCGTACCCAGCAGCAACAACGATAACAACAACAACAACAACAATATGAAAATAGCAACAGCAGTGTTTGAATATAACGACCACAAACGATCAACTGCTGGTACACAACACACACTACGCTGCGTAGAATTGGCAACTGTAAACGTATGACTGAGAAAGTTACAAAAATTGTTTAACCCTTAAGTACTTCCTCTTTAAAAAAAAAATTGTATACAAGCTTACAATATTCTTATTTTTGCTTCGAAATCACACGGAATTGTTAAAAAAAAATAAAATTAACCCTTAAGTGGAGATGTTGGTCTTCTAAATATTGCTTATTTTGTCCTAAGAATTATACACATTTTTTTTTAAATAATTTAACCTTCAAGTGGATATGTGGCTCAGTAAGACCCTCGCGATAAGTGCACTTAAATCTAAGATTTTCTTTTTATCAACATCAGATGGTGCTCAGAAAGGTTTCAGAAGCCAATTTTCGTATATATTTTAACCCGCTAGTGTTCTCTTAAATTAATTTTAACCACATTTTCTACAAGAAATGGATCCTGCTTAGAGATAGCGAACCACTTTAATTGCTGAAGAAAATAGTACGATGGAAAAAATACCATTGCAATCTATAGTTTAGTAAGTACCGAAACGTCACATAAGGGTTAAAAGTGAACACCGACCACAATTCGATTGCTTGCGCAGATAACTGCAAAGCAGCAGGCTTGATTGTAGCAAATTTATCAGTATAGAAGCAGCTTAAAGACGCATTGAAACCAAAAAAATTAAATACCAACACGTTAACAAATTGTGTTATTAACCGTTAGAAAAGACGAAAGCTAACGATAACAAATGAACAGAAAATGTTACAAAAGTACAACAAACAAAGAAACAATCGGTACAATATCCAGCGCGTAAACTAACCAAACAGGTGCGGCCGCCAACCAAGAGTCTTTGGACGATTCTTGGCCAATGCCGATCGATTAATGTTAACAAGCCGATAGGTGGCTCGTCTGAAATTGATCGTTGTGGCGAATGCGTTATAGAAAAAAGAAACAAAAAAATAACACAAAGAAATATTCAGACGAACACTTGCGTCGATCGGGTATTTCTGCAAAAGCTGAACGATAATTTAAATTCATTCAGCAGCTCGTGTGTGTACGTTTCTATGTATTGGCAGCAATATCAGGTGTAACAAAAGCGAAAGATATTTTGCTCATACGAAAAAGAAGTGGGTAAGGTGATACAAACGCTGTATAAACCACGATTTCCACAAGGAAAAACACGACAATAAGAAGAGGTCAACCCAGTAGAACGCAACTCACTTAGGATATTGAATGCCTAAATGAAAGAGAGCCTGAGTGGTGGAACATTAACCCTCAAGAAGTTAACTTTGATCTCTGTATAAAGTTACAGAACACAGGTGGAAAGAGACTGGAATAGCTCGATCGTCTTACTTTTAAGAAGAGCGATAAACGTCACTGTCCAGCAAGCCATTCAGATTGGATCCTTTGTGTGCAGAGTAGAGAGAGAAGATCGCAATAGTGTACTACACTTGACGTTATTTATGAATGACAAAACGTAAAATACTTACATATTACATAGGTACATATGTATGTACATATGTATATACTCGTATGTACATAATAAGCGGATGTTGCTGATTCTTTAAGTTCGTCTCGCTAGAAAACTTATTATGTGTGTATGTATGCATCTACATACTTAATTCCATTTCTTTGCTCATCTTCTTTGCGACTCCGTGTGAAGAAGCCTAGATTTGTATGTAGATACATATGTATGTATATGAAAAGCATGGTCAGAATAAGCAAATGAGCAGACGAATGTTATTTTTACATGCCGACATGGGTACATTGTAAAAACACGGAAAACCCGGTTACGAAGGTTCTTTAAGGTATGCAAAGAACTCCAGGGGCTTCAAATTCATCGGGTAACGGAAACAATCACAAAAACGTGTAGTGTACAAATTGCATTTTATACCTTAGATTAGGAAATTAAGAGATGTCCTGCCTCAATCAACGAATCCAACAACAAAGCGTTTTTATTAAGATTGTCTAGCTAACTAGCAAATATGTTTATGGTAGTTTAATTAAGTAATTTTTTTATTTTTGCCGTTATTCATTATATGCATGTATGAGTGAATCCGCTCTCCCACTGTTTTTTATATGGTTTAAACTTTAAAGTAATTCATGCGTTAGACGTGAGGCTTCTGCTTTCCATGATGTTATTCTATGTTCTACATATGTATGTATGAATGTATGTATGTATGTATTTATTTCCATCATGCGTTTTTGTTTATGCCAGAAGTCAGTCTCGCCTTTTTCTGCCATTCAATTCAGCTAATCCAGTTCTTTTTTGACATTTTGATTGTGTTAATGACGACTAAATTTTTTTTTATGTTTGATCTCGTTTTAGTTTGTTGGTCCTCTCACGCAACTAATTTTCTCACTCTCCACCATGTATGCATATGTGTAGATATACAGATTAAAATGTTTACCATGTTCCTGATCATATAAGCAATAAAGACCTTTATCTTTCTTAGATCCTTAACTCCCACTATACCTATGCCTATATTTCATATAAAGTCTATATAATATATTCCGTATACATGAGACATGTCAGCTGTAGATAGATTACAGTAACGTGCATACATATGTATGTATGTATGTATATCGATTTTTCAATTACAACAAGTAAACATAATATTTTCATCTTAATATTAAATAATTTTGGTATCCATATGTTCAATAATGTGCCACAAGTTATCGAAGCACCCTTCCGGAATCGATATCAATAAACTGAGTTCATCGCCGGCCGGGCACTAACATTTATAAAATTCTCATCTTTTGTGTATCGATAATCATTGTATCATCACTAGAATATAAGTTGTATAAAGAATGATAGATTAGAAACACGTGATCTTCGATTATATTCAATCCAGACCATAAAAAACAGCCATGTCGAGCATCTCTATCAGCGTCTATCTAGACTCTAGAGTGTTGGAATGCCGGAAAAAGAACGTTGCTACTTTTCTTCCTTCTCCTCAAGGCAAAGTGTTTGTTTATCAGAAAAGTCAAACATCCATTTTTCCCTATTCCTAAACTTTAAACATTTTCTTTATTAAATAATATTCAAAATAGTAGACTTTATAGGTACATTGCCGATGGTGCTTTGTTTCCACTTGCTGACCTAATCACCTGCTCATCCTGCCAATTGTAAGCCTCCACCCTTATGTACATATGTACGAGTATCTATCATAAAATGCACGTGTTTCAAATATTAATATACATAGCGTGTGTTGTTGTGCTGGTTGTTGTTATTGTTGTTTTTTTTAGCTTTTTTTTTTATCTCGTGGGCTTATTTTTGGTTAAAATTTATATCTATTACATCACATATATAAACATTAACATTCGCATTCCTAATGAACACATTATATATATATTTATGTATGTACATATGTATCCATGTATATAGATTTGGTTTTAATAGGTTTCTTGTGTTTTATATATATATGTATGTATATATTTTTTAATTATTTATGCATTCACATTCGCTGAGTTTGTATGAGTTTTATTTAATTTTTGACATTTTTTTGATGAAGAGGTGCGGTTATTTCTGCAAAGAAGATGAGAAAGAAAGAGAAAAATTAACACATTTATTGGATTAAATATAATATTGTGTTAATAAAGGTTAGGTATTAGTAACAGTTAGAAATTGGAAGAAATTAATAACGGTTTGGCTTGACTTGCATGGAGAAGAGACAGTTGCCATTCAAAAACAAAAAAAAAAATATTGTGTACAAAAATATCTACACTCATGCGTGCACCAATTGTTCGTAAAACAAGAATTAAAAACAAAATGTATAAGCATATCTAGAAAAATTATACAAATTTTTATCACAAATATTTTATAAAATTTTAAATTGCTTAAACTTCGTTTAAAGTTTACTGAAATCAGAACCCTTACTCTGTAGTGCTATTCAAAAGAAAATATATTCGCTTTCGCATGATTTGTAAGACATTTTCGAGTAGAAACCATTCGTGGTTCTAGTTTCATTATGTTCCCGTCGGATGTGATTTATCGCCCTTTCGATTTTGGAAAATTCCGTACTCCCTATTTCGAAAACAAATGTTTGGAAATTTTATCCGACAACAATTTATCAAACGAAAACGGATTAGGTATAATAAGACAATCATTTTCTTTTGCCATCAAAACATTTATGTATGTATATAGCAGAAAGAGTTAGGCACTCGCTGTAAAAAATTATCAAAGGGTTTTAGGCAAAACATTCAAGATATGCAAAAAAGAAAAATTTATATTCGAGCAGGCATGGCATTTCCGATTTTTGTTTTAGTGAAAAGTTCTGTGTCTACAACAACCACATGAAAAATACGGAAAATTGTAAATTTTGATTGCACCACCTCCGTGGTGTGGAGGTAGCGTTGCCGGCCTACCACACCGAAGGTCCGGGTTCAAGCCCTGGTACAGGTTACATCAAAAAGTGGTTTGAAAAAGTTTTTTCAACACGGGGTCGCCCCTCGGCAGTGGTTTGGCAAACTCTCCGAGTGTATTTCTGCCATGAAAGGCTTCTCAGCAAAAATTCATCTGCTTTGTAGATGCCGTTCGGAGTCGGCGAAAAACCGTAGGTCCCGCCAATTTGTAGGAAAAAATTTCAAAAGCGGCACACCACAAATTGGAAGAGAAGCTCGGCGCAAAAATCTCCTAGGAGGTTGATGATATAACTGTTGTATATCGCGCCATATACATATATATATATAAGAAAATTTTATCTCCGCGCTTTCGCATTTCCGGGACCGAAACGCGTCTTTTGATACCTCTTCCGACATTTTGGAAGCAATTATCTACTGGCAAAAAATCATAAAAGCTACCCAAGGCCTTTCCTAATTGGGGGGCGTGATCCATAGTACTTACATACATATGTGCAGAACACCTTTGCGACCATCAAAAAATAACCCTAACCAACAATTTCCTTTTTCACAACACATTTAATCTTTCTCCCACCCTAATAACTACATTTTTTTGTGGTAGATCTTTTGGTACAACGAAAATTAGTTAAACGGCAACCATGCGGCAGAATCGTTTGCCGATCAAGCATCCGAACGCAAATAGCCGACGAATTTAAAGCACAGAAGGAAAACAAAACAGAAAAAAAGAGATACAAGCAAGTGCAAGAAAATGGATAAGCAAAAATCAAAATAAATGATGATATAAAACGTTTGCAAGCAATTCATTGATGTAATAAATAAATAATTATACGCACCAGCAGTTGAAAGAGTTTGTTAAATCTTTCCTTGCCGCGATTTATGTTTGTCAACATCAATTAAAAATATTTCAAGGTCAAATGAACAAAATATTAAAACACTTTAGTAAGTCTCCAAACTTATTTGTTTCTTCTTCGCAAATCAAATTGAGATTACTGTGATTAGGGTAGCCCCAATTACTTTTTGACCGTTTTATTGGTAGAGTTAACACTGCTTTTATTGTTGCTGCAGCTGTTGTTGTTGTTATTACTGCGGTCGCGCAATACACGCACACATTTGCCGAAGGAACGCAATTGTCCTACACTTTGTGATTATGTATTGTTACTTCCAATTAAATTATGTACTTTACAAGATTTTTAACATTTATTTTATCTAAATTTGACATTTTTTGTTTGGTTGCGTAGGTTTTAAGCACTCACACGAATTAAAATTAGCACATTACGGGGCTTACTTCAGCACTTTTTTTTTAACTTTTCCACCATAGGAATTCCACTTCAATGTAAAACCGAATGAACGCAAAACGGAAGAAGGGAATTGGCAAATGGAAGAAATTCGTAATATTTTCACTAAAATACCTTTCAACTCTATTTAATTTTAACACTTAGCATGTTATGATTTTCACCTTTTTCTTTTAGCACAGTTCACTGTGTAATTTTACAAATTTACGACGAAAATAATTAGAAAAATTAAGAAAATTTCACTTGCAAAATATAAAAACTACACACGCACGCTACGTTGCAATCAAAATGTGAGAGAGCCAAATGACGACTGACTAGGAAGAAGAAGATGAAGTCGGAGGCGTAGCAGAGCCGATGATGATGGTTAAAAAAAGGAAAACAGAAAAGGCAACGAAATTGAAGAATTGGGATATTTAAAAAAATCAGCAGTAAGTGGCAACCCGGATGTCGTATTTCGAAAACCACGACTATCGAAAAGAGTTTTTCAAAGGGAAATAAATTTACCAGTTTGGAAGGTGTAAAACGGTAAGGGAAGCTGTCGATATCTAATATCATCCACACATCTCGTAGGTTTGCAAATTCATAGGCCCATAATCACAGTCAAATTAAAATAGTGTTCAATTTACTTAAATATGTTTCTAAAATAATATTGTGACCATGATACAACAAGCGGAAATAGGCACCAGTATCCGATATCAGTAGTTTAATTTACGTATTTTGTATGCTGCCCTTGATGTAAGATAAGTTAAGATATAACACCATTTATAAAAGAGTTAATCGTGTTTATTGAGACTGTTTTTGTGTAATAGAAATTCTTATAGATACAAAAGTAAGCGTAAGGGGAAAGAGTTTGTAGTGTAAAACAACAGCGCCGGTTAACTTCAACGGAGGTTTTATGCAAGCTGTCCTCAATGTCTATTGGTATCTACGTGGGCTAGTCACTGTACAATTTATATTTACTCTCTCCCACAGTACCGAGATATAATAAGTTTGGCAACTCTTACACATGTTTTCGCATTTTCTTGTGTTCTCGTTCGCAATTCTAACAAATAACAAAATATACAATCACAATCTTTGATTTTAAAATTCGCTAAAAAAATAATAAAATATGCAAATAACGATCAAAGTATTAAACGGGCAAGATTTCAGTTTAGATGTAAGCTTTATTTTAATTTTATATGTCAAAATATCGTGCCAAACCTTAACGCTAGAATGCTCTTTTAGGTGGATGGGACAACTTCAATTTTGGAAATGAAAAAGGACATCCAGAGTAAACTACAAATACCAATAACAGATCAAAAATTACTACTACTTGGACGAACATTGGGTGATGACAAAACAATATCTGCGTATCCAAATATACGGGAGGGAACCAAGTTGAATTTGGTGGTGATGCGACCACGAATCGAAGGATTGCGAGAGGTATTTAACTTCTAGGATGATTCTTAAAGTTAAAACTAGCATTCGTTAAAATTATAACTTCATTTTCAGATTATTCAGCGTTCTTTTCGTAAATACTATAACGACCAACAAACGGAAAAATTGGTAACAGCATTCATGACAGATTTTGAGATGAACTTAAAACAAATGAGTTTGGATGACATTGACCGATTATCGGAAAACTTGATAAGTACTTAAAGTATAAGATTGATGATAATCTGGAAAGTTGACAAGGAAGAAATCGTAATATTAACCTAATTCGTATATTTCTAACATTTTGCTATGTGGATTTAAATAAATATTTATTTTTATTTGGGCTCTGATTTCGCTTTCTGCTATGTTTTTACCGCTTATCCATTGGCATGATCCATTGGAAATGCCATGTGACAGCTGAAGACAGTAATCCGAATAGCTGATTTGAAAATTGAAGAGATACGTATTAAATATTGGATAATATATATGTATATTTCTTGCAATGAAACCTGGTATGTTTAATTATTGGACTGCCATAAACATCGAAAGTGCACTGTAATGAGATACGACATCAAATCTTTTAAGCGTTTGCTCCACGGAATAATAGACGGGCTCTAAATGACCTTCACACTGAGTCAGATTTGCGTCTGTGAATCCCAAAATATTGGATCTCCGGAGGCGGATTCACATTGCTGGGACCGAAACGCGTCTTTTGATACCCCTCCGGTTATTTTGGGAAGCGTTTCCTGGGGCCCCCATTATAATGCCTTTTGTTTTGCCGCCTCTTATCACAGGGTATCTTAGTTGACTTAAAATGCCGTTTCGTGATTCTGCAACATATTCACCCTTATCGCGAGTTTTATTTTCACCCGAAAAGATTCACAGTTTTTGTTCGCCTTATCGCAGACGGTGGCGAACAAATTTTTCGTGTTCGAAAAACATTCCGCCTTATTGCCAACTCTTTATTCGGGCGAAATGAACAACGGAAAATGGCAAATTTATTCACTTTTATTTTAGAGGCGAACAAGAAACAAATTGTACGCATTTGTATGTTTTGAATATTAGATATTCTTTTAAAGTAATATACTTTTATTTTTAATAGTAAATCAATAAGTAAAGTCCAAAAAAGAGCACGAAATGATTACAAAAGTGCAGTTTAACATTCGCCATTTCTATTGCAGAATTGATTTATGTGTGCTGTAATGGATGTTTTGACGTTTACGTCATAAGCGCATCCTAAGACTTCCAGAATTGGCAGCTTCATATAAAATCCCTACGCAAATTGGCGCTTCTCAGGGAATGCAAGCTATCCACTGTACAAAGCGAAGTACTCCAATTTTTTGTTTCAATGACTCCAAGGAGCTACCAAGAATATCTAGAAAATATTTAAATGCTGGCTTATTTAGGGCAAATTTCATAAAAGCTGGTTAAGCCGTACAAAAAAAGTCAATTAAACTCCGGTTAGCGGTTACCGGTTGAAAACTGCAAAAAAAACAACTTTTTTCATCGCACTTAGCTCCAAATTGCCTCCGGATTGTTCTCCCACTTGCATTCTCCTCGCGTTCAATCAGTAACAACCTAAGGCCAACACTATATATCGTCGGCTTAGGTCGCAAAGGTGCTAAGTCCACCTTTTGGGTTTTTTCAGGTTTTGATGCAGAATGCTAGAAACAGTTAATATACACTACTTACATCATGAATTGCATAACAATTCTGTTTTTAAATGCGTTTTTTGCATTGATTAGAAAAGGTGCTAAGTCCAACAATGAAAGGAAAAGGTGCTAAGTCCAAGCGAATTTGAAAATTTAAAGTTAAAGTATATGTGGCATATTCATATTCGAAAAATAGTATCTAATAAAGTTAGCGTGGGTTTTTTGACACAATTTCCAACGCCCTATATGTCATAAAAACCGACATAAACTTAAGTACCTACTTTATTTCGACTATGAATGCATATGTATGTTAAATGGGATCATCTACCTCAGCTGACCTCACTTCTCCTTTTTAACTGACACATAACTTTTTGACCTTGATTAGTAAAGACAAATGTTTGGGCTATCATATTCAGACTTCCAAGAACCTAAATCACATTTACTTGTCGACTTTCACAAAAGTCCATTTTCGTCAAAAGTTGTGCAATAAAATCTACTCCTGCTTTTCTGCTATGAATCGGCGATAGTAAAACGCTGTTGTGTGATAAAAAGAAACGCCTAGGCTTTTAGAATAATGTATTTTGATCCAAATATTGCTACTAATTGCAGAGTAACAGAGCTTCAAAAAATAGGTCATTTGAGCTTTAAGCGCGGATTGTGGTAGAACTAGGCTTAATATAAGAAATCTAAGACCAGGTAAAAATTCTACGGAAGAACCTCTAAGAACCCTCATACTCAGAAAATTGCTTTGGTTCACTCGCATGTGTTTTGATTTGGGAAAAGGTGCTAAGTCCAGTGAAAAAAATTAAAAGTAGCTGGCAAAAAGGTGCTAAGTCCCAAAAATGCATATAACTCGGCGAAAATTAAAATTTTTTGTTTTTTTATGAGCGTCCACTTATTGTACTCTAAAATTGAGTAACATGACGTAAAAAACCGAAATCCCTAATTTAAATTTATGTTTTTATATTGTTTTTTGTCTCTCCTGTAAAATTTGAAAAATGGTACTTAGCACCGTTGCGACCTAAACCGACGATATGTTTTTGAATAATTTTTTTTACTTAATTTTAGTAAAATGTACGATTCTTTACAAAATTCACAAAATAGCACGCAAATTTATTTGTTCACTATTAATTCGAAGTAGGGCAACAGCTGATTCGAAGTGAACATTCGTTCGCCCGAACTTGACGATAGGCGGAACTAGTTCGCCCGAACAAAAAAAATGAAGGCGAACACTTGTTCGGGCGAACTCTGCGATAAGGGTGATTTTTTGACGGTACCTCAGCTTTACTAGTTTTCAAGCAATTTTTATGAAATTATTTGCTAACATTGCCCCACGGTACTTCTCACGTTGGCAAAATTTCAGCACCGAAAGTAAGCACACAAAGGAGGCGGAGATTGCAAAAACATCACGAAAAACCATAAAATGCAGTCGCGAATTTATACCGCTATCATTCCACAATTTTCAAAGAATTTCGTGCGTACAATCTCCAAAACAACCACATCAATGGCTCCCATCAAGGTTTGTTGGATAAACAAAAATTAATTAACATGCTGGATATTTAAAATAAATCAATTAGAAAGGTTTTGCTTGTTATGTAATTGAGATTATAGTGATAAGTGGAAGTCTCGCAAATTATGTTGAATGTTGAGCGAATAGAATATTGCAAAGAAAAGTGTGGTTAAAACTGGGGTTGCGCAAAGTTTGGCGTGGTGGCCAAGGTCATGAACCATTTAGCTTATTTTCTGTTTTGCATTTTTAGGTTGGTGACAAGCTTCCTGCAATTGATCTCTTCGAAGATTCACCAGCAAATAAAATCAATACTTCCGATTTGACATCAAATAAGAAAGTTATAATTTTTGCAGTTCCCGGTGCTTTTACACCCGGATGTTCCAAGGTGAGTTTAAGCTGCAGCTATTTGTACATACGTTCAACATAGATAATCTGAAATTTGTGTGCCCATTTTTTGTAGACTCATTTGCCAGGATTTGTATCGAACGCAGATTCTTTAAAATCAGATCAAAGTGTTAATGAGATTGTTTGTGTGTCAGTAAATGATCCATTTGTTATGTCTGCATGGGGTAAGGAACATAACGCTGCCGGAAAAGTGCGTATGTTAGCAGATCCCGCTGGTGCATTTGTGAAATCGTTGGATTTAACAATCGATTTACCGCCATTGGGTGGTTTACGCTCGAAACGTTTTTCAATGGTCGTCGAGAATGGCGAAGTAAAGGAATTAAACGTAGAACCTGATGGTACCGGCTTGAGCTGCTCGTTGGCAAATAATATTGGTAAAAAGTAAGAAATTTATATAATGATGCAACTATGTGCTTTAAGAGTTTACTGATATAGCAAGTAGATAAAAAAGAGATTCCATAAAATACACAAAAACTAAGTTATTGATCTTTTAAATTTAAAGGTAACCATCGGGTAACCCCGTAATTAAGATCGGGTAGACGTCGTAGTTAGAGTACATAACTTAGGTGACTCTGTACAGACTCAGAGCGTTATTATGTAAAAGTTTACACTTTAAGCCATCGCAACAAATGCTTAGTGTACCAGGTTCTAGGTCATGTCACCTCTCCTTACGTAAGAAACGAGAAGATGGGTATTGAGAGGTATATCCGTAGATCAACCATCGGGCTGTACGTCATTACCTTTTTGGATTTCAGTCGCCTCTTACGACCGGTACGCTTACTTCGGCCACATTCTAAGACCCTAATCCCTTCCATAAGAATTTCGGACCACCTGCTAAATATGAAGGAGTATAACTTCTAATAATAATGAATCCCTCTCGTGGTTGTTCTAGCAATACTTTGCCTATAAAATCGGGATAGAACGGAAGCCCTTGGGAACTGCCAATTTCATTTTTCTGGGGCGATAGCGAAGTTGTTGGAAGACTTTTGGTTAGGCAGCACTTCGACTGCAGTAAACAATGAGAGTCAAAGAAGTGCCACAGGAATATCGCTCGTCCTAATAAATGATTTCGGGATTATATCGAAGTTCTTTGCGGAAGTATATTCGACAAAGTCCCTAAATAATTTCTAAAATTTCCCGAATCGGTCATGCAACTACTCTGTGATGAACCGAAATCATTTCTGAAATAGGAAAATAATTTGAAAATTGCACCCCAAAATTATCTGATACCGAAAAAATGATCCCGAAACACTAGAAACGCTACCGTTCGGGTTTGTCTCCATGCATTTTCTTGGCGATTTGTTTACAATCCATTGTGAATGGGTAAAAAAGTGGTGGTCCTCGTTGGTCATCTTTGCCTCGTTGGGTGCACAGTGAAATAGGGTGGATATCGTATTTTCTAAACAAAATGCATTTCCTGATTAATTTGGCGTTTGTTATTTGTTTACAATCAATTCAAATCACGGGAAATGAGAATCTTCAGGAAAATATACAAGAGGGGGAAGGTGGCAACAACAAAACGCTCTTAACTGCAAGTGTTTGTGAGTATTTGGATGTTAGTACCCAGCAAAATTTTTGCTTACCTAGAATCGGAGCTGTAATCCAACGAATATTGTGGAACTCATTACCAACCATATGAAACCAGCGATTATTTTAACCCAGGCATGTCATTAAGCGAAAGCGCTTCCTCTTTGCCTTACTGAGAAGGATTTTTGGAATGCATATTTAGAATCTCTTTTTTTATATTACTCGCTTCTCTTATGCATTACTCAGAATCTATTCTGTAATGCAATGCTGCCATTGTAACTGGTAATGGAAATAATCATCGGGAAGTATTTCTTGATTACATAGGAACTCGTTTTGTAATCGATGTTAGGAGAAGCGCTTGCCAAAAATTTTGCTGGGTAATTTTAGGTCCATACATTTGTACCTCCACTTCTGATAAGCAATACTTAACATGCTCTATATTTTAGATGCAAAATTGTTCGCTGAACGCCGAAAGGAGCAACAAATGATAATTAGAAAGATGATGGCAACAGACAGTTATGAAAAAAACTTTAGGCTGCTGCAAATCGCCTACGAGAAAATATTTGAGGTATGCAACCTTATACCTACTGATTCTCACAAAGTCGAGTCTATTACTAATATTTAGATTTTAACAGATCATGCAAGAAAAGAATGCCACGTTAAACGCTCAGACTTATGATCCTTTGCGGGATGGATTTCCGCAGCAAAGCTTACTACAGGATGCAGTTACGTTTATTTTGGAGAACTCTTGCATTGCTGCTGAAAGTCTGGTACACTTTCCCGAAATAAGCTATCGAATCTTAAGCAAGCGGAAATTTGCAGAGTGGAAATCAATTCTAAATTGGTGCAATGCGTTTGTAAATTCCTTTCCACATATCATCGACGAGTCTACTGTGAAATTAATGGCAATTTTAACAGAAGAGATTAATGAGGAACAACGTTCAATCAATTATGTAAATCCTTATTATGAAGCACGAAAAGACCGAGAAACGATGAAACCGAAGAAGCAACGTAAGAAACTTAAGAAGGGGCCATCTTTGGGGGGAGGTAAAACTGAATTATAATAATAATAGTCTTCTCATGAAAGTACGTTCCAAAACACTTTTTTGTTACTTAAACTTAATTTTATAGAGTTGTAGACGATGAGAAATACTTTATTGGATTCTCCCCAATCTTCTAGACGAATATATTTAGAGGTGGTAAATAGCTTTAAAGCGCGTGTTGAATCTAGTGGAAGGCGAACCTTTGTCAATTCCAAGTTCTAAGATTTAATTTCACCACGGTAATCCTTCTGCAACTTGACCTTTTTCACATTTTATTGGCTCCCTAAGCAACCTCTCGTAAATGATTCAATCGGCAATGATTTTTCTTAGTACCATTTCCTTTTGATGCAATTTCAACAGAGTTAGTCCAACGCGAGATTTGTCTTAGAAGAGTACTTAGTTTATTTTGGCTATTTTTAGTATTCCATTCTGTTGTTTGTAAGTTAATTATTTTCAAATTGGTTTTAATGTGTTTGACCATGTATATTTTATATATAAAACCTAAACTAAAAATAATGCAAAGAGTTCAACGATTATCTGTATTTGGCGCAATTTTTTGCTGAAGCAGTTTTCCATAACCACCTCGTCCGGCATCATAATCTGTTCGATATTCATCACGTACTTGACCACCAGTTTTACCACGTCCATACTGTCTTCCTTCTATGAAACCAGCATCCCAATCGACGCGTATGAGACGATCATCTAATCTTGTGCCGTTTACGTATCTATAAACAAATACAAAAAAATTTTTTTGTAATAAAATTTCAACAACTTGTGAACTTGTCACTATCAGCATTTGGGTCATTCCTAATCGCTACCCTGTGTACCAGTAGCCATGTTATAACCTAACCAGTAAGGGGCTGTATGGAAGTCCTCTATGGCAACAGGTGGGAGATTTTCTTCAATGTTTTTTTTTGTTGTTCCTTTAACGACAAAGACAATTTCCGAAGGTTTTGGGAATAATCCATGGCCGGATATGAACGCGGTCCACTTCGTTACTCACTTGCGGTACTGCCCGCATGCAGTGGTAGCGAATTTGGTATGACCAGTGTAACTTTCTAGGTCATGTCACCCCTCCTTCAGAAAATATTCAGATCAAGTTTTCAGATGAGTACAATTTATGTATGAAATTACTCATTGTGGATATGCCTCTAAAGCAGGGCCGTGTACTGTTGCAGCAACAACCGAATCGACCAGATAAACAAGTAGGTACATACCTTCTCGATCATAATTATTAGAACATGGTGCTACTAGCCCCAAATGGCGGTTTTTCGGTTAAAAGAAATGCAGGTGTGCTGTGGGTTACATATATTTGTAGGATATAATTGGCCAGGCTGCGAAAGAAACTTTTTGATTTATTGATTTTATTAGAATTCTACTGTTGAGCTGCTCACAACATTGTGCTCTGGTATAACTTTAACCGAAGATAAGAAGTCAGTCAAGTAAGCTTTATGTAGAATAATCCTGAATAATAATAGTACTTACCGCATGGCCATCTCTGCATCCGTTCGCATATAATATTCGACAAAACAAAACCCACAGGGTGTTTTCTTGTATTTATCTAAACCCATTACAATACGACGCACTTCCCCGCAACGTGAAAACAATTCATGAATTTGCTCCTCAGTTGTGTAAAATGATAGATTTCCCACGTATAATGTACACGATTCACGCAGTGAACGCTCTTGTTCCGAACGTGAGCCCTACAAACGTAAGCAAAAAAATTAGACATGAATGAAAGAGTAACAATAACACAGCAATTACCTTGAAATGTTGATCACGATATGAGCTTAAATCTACCGAACCAGCAGACATATTTTATCTATGTTTTTAAATAGATTATTTATTGTAAAAATGTTCACCGGTTTGTTTACGATCGTATAAAAGCGACTTGCGAGAAAATTAAAATTTCAATTTTCATTGTCAAATGTCAAATAAGTGAATAAATGCTGGAGTCTCGTTCACAATGAACAAGAAATAAAAGCTAGGTATGATTAGTTATTATAATTTCGATATAATATCGATACCGGTACCCGAGTACTAAAAGATATGATGAAACTTACAACTTATAATACTCATGGCGGATCAGTCTTAGGGCCACTTTCATAAAAGCCGGTTAAGCCTAATCGGCGATTAATTTGACAAAAATTATATACAAAATACGTCAATTAAACTCTGGTTAGCGGTTACCGGCTTTTATGAAAGCGGCCCTTAGTTTTCACGTTCCACCTTCAAATTAATGTATTCGTTTTTGTTTTATTTACTTTCACGCTTAAATTTATATTTGTAAAACTATCACCTAGAATTAATGCTCCCATTGGGAAGGATTTCGATTTGTCGAAAGTTATTCAAGGCCGAATACGAATTTAATATGCAACAGCAACAAATTGTGACCTATGTAGATAGTTAAATGGAGCACGCGAGGGAGAAGCAGTGAGATTTTAAATTTAAAAATATTTTTAATGAAATGAGTTGATAAAAACCAGGCTTAATATAACAGTTTATCTACCTCCACTGCCAGTCTTCTATTTTAATTTCCAGTATTACGATTACTAACGTATTAAAAAATATCGGTACTCGATATTTGAGAATTTCATCTAGAGTATCGATACTCCTCAGTACTCGTTTTGTACCATTCCCATATACGATAGGTAAAGATTTTTGCATGGAAAAAGGAAACGAAATTTTATTTAGCACATTGATTTTGAAATCTATTATTTTATCCAAAAAGCATAAGTAAATATGTTAATATGTTAAGTCTATAATTATTCTACCAATTTTTCAAAGCGGCCTATGGAAGTAAATCCGCTAAAATTCTCGTTAATCCACACGAAAAACAAAGAAAATGCACCAAAAATTTATCTAGATTTGGAAATTACAATAAAAAAAAAAACAAAAAAATGTTACAGAGAGAACTGCGCTGAGATATTTTTTCCATTGCTTTTTACCCAATGAAAGTGTTTAAGGTTTGTTGATAAATGTGATGATTTTATAGTAATAAAAGAAAAAGGCAAATAAAATTAAACCTTTGGTAAAGTGCTGAAAAATGCTGGCTGGCATGGCGGAAAGTCCGTCATTGGCAGATAAATATGAGAAATTGGCTAGTGAATACTCAAAGGTACGCCCCTTATAAATATAGTTAAATAATATGTAATATCACTAATATAAACATTTCCGTTTGCTCTCCATTTTATAAAGCTGCGTGGACGCGCTAGTGTACTGAGAAATGCTGTGTTGGTAGAGAAATCTAATGCAGGCACTCTACGCGACCAACTTAGGCAAAGTGAAACAGCACTACGGCGGTCCGAGCAAGAGGTTGACTCTTTGGGATTTCGCAATAAGCAACTGGAACATAGAGTAGCGGTATTGCAAGAAGAAATAGCCATTCGCGAAGGACGCAGTAATAAAAACGACAAAGATGATAAGCGAAAGTTTCCATTTGCGGCTAGTAACAACAAAGGGGATAAAGAACAAACGTTTGGAGGCGATGGCGAAGATTTGGCGCAGGATGCACTAATTTTCGAAGAGTTGCAAAAGAAAATTATGGAAAATGCACAACTAACAACAACTGTATGGCAGCTATTAAGTGGCAGGTTTCCTAATGTCCTTTTAAGGTTGCTGTGTACGATTAGTAGCACACATAGGTGATAACAGTAAACTTGGTGGAACAATCGGAAGATATATTAACACTCAGGCATAAATCTAGTTGTGTTAACATGCCTTCCGTATAGGTTTGGGCGGTTGTTGTCACTGTAGCAGATCTTTGATTAATATTAATTCCAGCCCGACGTAACTTCGCCGGTGTAGGGGCTAGGAATTTACTGGCTGTAAGGTATATTTGTCGTTGACAGTCATTATACTTTGTGATCATTAAGAGAGCATTGTTTTTTCTACAAAAACAACTACGCAAACTTGAAAAGCGCTTAAATTTGATTGTTTTTGGCGGACTTGGGAATACAAAGGGAAACTGAATAATATATTTTTTTATTAATACAATAAAGTGCTAATAGGACATTGGGGAACCTAAAATAAAATATTAAGAAGTAGTTCAATAAAATTTTAACTCAAAATTGTTAACATAGATTGATGACAAAGAACGCGATCTTCAACTGCATGCGGAACGTATCGCCAATTTGGAGAAAATGTTGGAAAAACGTGTCGCTGATTTTACAGAGACTGAAAAACGTTTGCGACGCGATATAGAGACATTGCAAATGCGAAATACTGAGCTTGAAACTAAGTTGGTAGAAGCAGTTAGTATGGTAACTATATATGAAAGAAACATTTTTTGATCGAATAAAAAAATGCCACCCTCTTGATTGCAGGTGGGAAGTGAAGATGCTGTGAGTGTTAACGATAGTGAACATCTTACACCATTACATAATGCTACCACGTCGTCACAAAATAATCATGTTACTGCAGCGCTGCCCACCAACAATACACACAGCACGCTAACACCAGAAGAACGCATTTCCAGTCTTGAAAAAGAAATGGTGCATTGGCGTACACAATATGAAATCGCAAAAATAAACGAAGCACTAGTATTAAGTGGTGGTGGAATCGGCTTGAAAGATACTACTGATATAGGAACGAAGTCAAATTCAGCATTGGCGGTAGCTGTAACAGAGTACAATAACTGCAGTTGTAGTAGTACAGCGGCTGGTTTAATTGTGAAACCTATAACATCAGAAGGAAAAAGGTGTGTGAAAGAAAAAATTTCATTTAAATTAATTATTATAAAAACATAGTGGTAGCGCTTTTAGTAAAAACGGGGAAGAGTTTTGTAAAAAATCATTTTATATTATATAGTCCTAAGTGTGCATTGAGGCCTATTAACCACTTAAACACACAGATAGCGGTCATTAGACCTATGAAAGGTATAAGATTAAGCATCTCAACTTTTTTATTATAGTAAACGAGACTCCTCTAAGGAACCAATTGTGCCGCCTACAAAGGAACAACTTATTTATAATACATTTAGTAGAAAATTTGAAGATCTCTTGAAAGCCAAATGTTTAGCTGAATCTCGCATAACTTCATATGAAACAGAAGCAGATAATTTCCAAATTTGTTTGGAAAATGCAACGCAAGAGTTAAAAGCGAAAGATGAACAAATGACAAGCATTAATCAGGCTTTACAGATGTTGGAAGAAGACTTGGTAAGTGTACTAAAATTTTCCAAATATGTACAGATATGTATATAAAACGATCTAATGCTGTATATTTTTCAGGCCACTACACGCATTAATTATGAAGAACAAATTAGCGTGCTTACGGAACAAGTGATCAATTTAAGTGAACAATTGGCCGCATGTAAATAAAATAATCTACTGATTTGTTAAAGTTATACAGAAAAAATAGCAACACCATTAGCAAAAAAACAGATGTACCGTTCAAATGACAAACAATAATTGTAAATTCCTCCAAAGATGGATGTGGTTGTTGTAGTTGAATATTGTTGCACTCTATGCAAATACTCGTACATACGTCATATGTATTTATAAAAATCATGTTTTTAAATTAACTAAGAAAGTGAAATTGTTGAATATTTAGCATTCTTACATCTAAGAATACTTACATATATATCTTAATACATACATACATACATATATAGCAAAAGTGCAGCAATAGATTATGTATCGTTCCTTCGGAAATATATAGATTATACCAATCGAAATGGAAATCGTAAAATTTGTATAAAAAATAATGGTTGTCGCTGAATTTAACGTAGTAGTCTCAATTGCGTAAAATCCAAAGTTATATCCAAAAAGTGCAACAGCTTGAACCGTGTTACATTACTAAATGTTGCATACTTTTAGGCGGCGCTGACAGTAAAATAGATTTTACGTGAATTTGGACTGCGACGCCTTCAGAGATTTCTTTAATATGTAGTACGTGTTTACTAAAACAAAAGTCCTATTCTGTAACTCTAAGCAATAGTTCTCTCTAATCGAGTTTACATATTCCCGGTGAAAGTGTGAGTTTTCTGGCGAAGTGATTCAGTTTTCATGGCAGAAGGCCCAGAAAGTTTTATTTACAAACGTTGGTTACAAGAAGGTGATTTAGTGCACTTTCCCGTTGGAGTATCTTTGTGATTGTTGGATTGAATTATGTATTTACTGCTCTTCGAATTACAAAACTTAATAGTTCTCTAATACAATTTCTAATCAGATTACAAATTAGGACATCAGTTATACATTCACATGTACATACATATATAGGACAAATAATGGTTAATGCAGTTTGTGAAAAAATAAACACTTTGTAAATTGTAATAATTGAAATAAGCCGAATCTTTAATATTTTCTAAATGTGTAACTTTGTAAGATTTATATTATACATAAGAAAGCGAATAAATACGAATAATGCCTAAAACTTGGTTGAGTTGGTACTACTAAAATGTAAGCCGTAGTATATGTATAATATGCTTGTCCTCAAAAAAGTGTATTTTCTTGTATCCTGCAGCGGGGAGGGGGTGTCAAAGTCGAAACAATAAGTACTTCTGGGGCATATTGTCAAAGTACCTTAGATTTGTGTTTGGACCCTACCGTTGTAGGAAAATGTAGTCAGGATAGGCTGAAATTTTCAAATATTCGGCACTTACCAGAGGGGAAAATGTAAGATACTCCCCCTTTTAGGGCTTTTCGCTAACAAATTCAGTCAATTATATTTCTTCTCAAATATGTTTAACTATATATCTGAATATTCATATCAGTAATGTATAATTTAAAGGAATAGTCCAGGTTTCCATTTTCTCTCTTTAATCTAATTTTATCGAAAACGATGCACCACAAGAACAACCTTGCTCCGCCTGTGGATTTGCTAACATACGAAATCCCGCCCTTATCAATTCAGTGTGATAGTCAATGGTAGCTCCAGCGCAATACTCCAATGATACATTGTCTACGACGACTTTGGCATTTTCTTCGCCGAAAACCACATCATCCTGATTTACTTTATTATCCAAATCGAATTTATATTGAAATCCGGAGCAACCACCTCCTTCCACAGTGATGCGTAAGAAAGAATTCCCACCATCAGATATTTCCCGTAGCCTTTTAACACAAGAATCACTAACCATTAATTTCGTTTCGCCGGTAGTAGGTTTGACATCTTCCGATGTTGTGGCGGTAACGGTGCTTACATCATTTGCATTTGTGGCAAAGTGTTGACGACAACGTGCTGTGGTGCAGTGTGGTAAAACAGATATTTGTCTGAAAAGAAGGAAAATATAGGACAGAAATTATTGAGCAATGCAAGAGTAATTTCGTAAAACTCAAAAAAACCATGCGGTGATTTGGAAACTATACAAAAGACGTGCCTTATTCTATAGAAATATCTTTTTTGTAGCCTTCCTAGGTAGGAACCTAGGACCTATTTTGGTTATCTTCTCAAGTCTGTAGGTTTTATAGTTGCCGCTCTATGTAAAATTGGTATATACATATGCATCTGATGTTAACTTCACTATGCTTTGCTTTCTCCACTATATGTACATAGAGATACTGGGATGCTGGACTCCGTTGTAACTAACATGACTGCAGGGATTCGTCGTGGGTTTTATATATTTAAAGCCTTTCCAATGCCCCGGCCTTAACCGCCTTATGGAAATGTATATCATTGGTATCTATACCGTGGAGTTTTACTCCGTGAATCCGCAAATTGCTTTTCGAAATAAATATCTCATTTGCTCACCTTTGTCGTACACCATTTAGAAGATTTCGCAGGACAAACGCCATTATTTGCAGCAAAGGACTTCTCCGCTTACTTGCTGCAGTATTTCACAAATTTTTATTCTATTAAAAAAATCGTATTGTTTACATAAATACGGCAGCGAAATCAAAACAACACTTGCATAACATTACTGAACGTACCCAAATTTCATTCAACATACTGAACACACTGCAAACAGCTGATACGAAAGTTGGTAATCAAAATAAAAAAGCCAAAACCTAACTGTTTTGACATTCCTTTCCCACGTGCGCAAAGATTTAAAAATAAAAAAACCATCTTGTAGTCGGTTCATCCATAAAATATATAGCTTAAGCAGAAATATTTGTATTTCTTTTTGAGTTGTTAGATCCTTGAAAAGATGTCAAGAAGGCCTGAGCATTCCGCACCACCGGAAATAGTAAGAACATATTGAAAAATTCTTAAGACATACTAATCTTTAACTGCATCTACTTTCAGTTCTACAACGATGATGAAGCCAAAAAATATTCTACAAAGTAAGTGTTAAAAGTTACTTCGAGGGCTTCCCAGACAAGCCAGATTACTACCCCACAGCCAATAAGTCTATTGTCTCTTCTTAATTGGGGCAGAGGAAAAGCTGGGTATTGATGCCATTTGCACAGTTGGACTAGAAGCGCAAGTACCGGGTCCATACGCGCAAAATACTCTTAAATAGGCAAAACTCCTCAGGAGCTTCGGGGAATGATTTTTGTAGTTAAGATCAATTTATCATTGAATGCTGGCTGAACGTCATAATCCACTTTTGGACATAGTCCATCATTTCTCTACCGAAGTTAGGCAGAATACAAAAACAAATCTACAATCCAAGTATTCTCTTATTCGCATATCCGTTTCTATGTTGTCTCCGTGGTTGCAAATTATATGAATCTAACTATTGATCGTTGTTCATTCTATATATATACATATATATATATATATATATTTTCTATATAAACTTCCATTCCTCCATTTACAGCTCTCGCATCATAGAGATCCAAATCGAAATGGCTGAACGTGCCTATGAGTTGCTTACACTAACCGAAGATGAAAAATGCCTAATACTGGATATAGGTTGTGGCTCAGGTCTCTCAGGCAGTGTGTTGGAAGAAAATGATCATTTATGGGTTGGCGTTGATATTTCGAAATCAATGTTGGACATAGCTGTTGAGCGGGAAGTGAGTGGCGATTTGATGTTGACCGATATGGGTGATGGTATGCCTTTCAGACCGGGTACATTCGATGGCGCTATATCAATATCTGCCCTACAATGGTTGTGCAATGCTGATAAAAGTTCACATAATCCACATAAAAGATTGTATAAATTCTTTTCAACGTTATTCTCATGTTTGACCCGTACAGGGCGTGCCGTATTTCAATTTTATCCCGAAAATGCCGATCAAATTGAAATGGTCACATCACAGGCTATGAAGGCGGGATTTTATGGTGGTCTTGTAGTTGATTATCCCAATTCAACGAAGGCGAAAAAGTATTTTCTAGTCTTGATGACGGGTGGTACAGCGCCAATGCCAAAAGCGTTAGGTTAGTATTAACCTAGTAAGAAAATGTATGTTTTTAACATATTATACGAATAACTGTTTTTTGTGCTCTAGGCTCCGAAGAGGATGAAAAACGTGCGAGTTACATTAAAAAGCGTGACATGTGTCGTGAAGCTCGCGGTAAACCCATGAAAAAATCACGCGACTGGATTTTGGCTAAAAAGGAGCGTAGACGACGACAGGGTCGTGATACAAGACCAGATACAAAATATACTGGCCGAAAACGCAGTGGCAAATTTTAGTCCAAAAAATTATTTTTCAAAAATATATTCATTTAATATATATTTTACATATTTTTAAGCTAATAACATAATTTACTACATAATTATATGTATGTACATAGAATTTATAATTTAACAAGAATTACAAAAATAAAATGAAATCAATTACACATTCTATTCCTATTCCACCTTTTATGTATACATACATCAATATAACTACGTTTTAGTGCTTGATGGCGAGGAGGCTTTATCATTGTCCAGCTTCGCCGTAGACGTGTTTCGCTGATCACTTTCTTTCATTTCTGCAGAACGCCTAGCCCGTTCTCTTGGTGTATCCAGTGCAGATTCTGTGTAGAACACTGACAGCATTCCCAATATAACAAATATCATACCAAAAAGCAATATCTCAGTTTGCAGCGCATATGCATGATCCTTTCTTAGTGCTTGCTTTCGATCATGCTTCGCTTTGCCTTCTTGTCGCCTTTGAAATGTTTGACCATAATGTGCTCGAGACCACTCGTCAAAATCATATATAGGCGTTTGTCCTGCTTCATTCGTTACTTGAGATTTTTTAAAGCGTGATTTATAGAATTTTGTTTCTGGATCATCCTCCACCTCAGGCTCTTCATATACTGTTTGTTGGGCATATTGGGGTCCTGCTGTATGTATAACACCTATAAAAAGAAAACATAAACATGCGGTGGTAACAAATTTATCCCATATCTATTTACCTTTGTCGTATAGCCTCCTAAGGCGATAGTTGCCTAATATTTCATATGCTTGCGATATTTCGCGAAATTTTTTAGCCGATATTTGACAACCTTTATTTTTATCTGGATGATATTGCATTGATAGTTTGTAGTATGCAGTTTTTATTTCACTCTGCGTAGAACTTTGAGCTATTCCAAGCGCATCATAATAGTTGGTGGCGCTCATCAATAACGAGCTGGTACTCAGACATTTCGTGGAATGCTTTGACAAAATGCCACGCATTAGCAAATTAATATGTCTATTGTACATAACACGGCTCACCAAGTACTGGGCAATTTTTTTTAAGATCCCTTTTTGTTTACGCTTATAGTTTCCCTGCAATATTTTTGGTTGGTTATATCATTATTTTGTTTTTAATTTTGTTTCTCTTTTTACAGTTTTCAAACACAGCTGATCGAAAACTTGTTTGACATTTGAACTTGAACTTCAAACAAAGAATGTCAAGAGAAACATGGAAGGAAAAGTATTTCAACATCGTAAGTGTGGTGAAATTGTGATGGTAAACGTACTCCCTTGCGCTGATTGCCCGACTGTCGCAGGACTGATTTCGTATGACCAGTGCCATAGGGAAACATTCATAAAGCCTGCTTAAGCTTAATCGCCGGTTAATTTGACAGCTAACAGCACAAAATACGTCAATTAAACTGCGGTTACCGATTATCAGCTACTATAATACGTAAGGTCTTCTTGTCGAAACCCATCTATGGAGGCAGAGGAAAGAACAAGGGTAATACTTTACGGCTTACGTCAAGTGTTAATACACGTGAAAAAATGTTGAGAGAAGTATCAAAAGACGCGTCTTGACCTCCGTAACAATAATCCGAGGGGGGAAATCCGATATTTTTAGAATTTTGCGAGATATTTGCGGTAGCCACGGCTATGGCACACACCCGGAGTTGGAATGGCGTAGCCCAGGGTTATTTTTTGAAGCGCGGCCGAAGGCCGCCTACGCGGAAAGGTGTTCTGCACATAAAAAACGTGGATCGGGCCCCGAATTTGGGAACTAACCCGGGTCAATTTTCGGTTTTTCACTAATAACTTTTCACAGAAACAAAATATTGTTTTTTCCCCCTTTGGATTATTGTTACGGAGGTCAAGACGCGTCTTTTGATACCTCTCTCAAGATTTTTGGACGTGTATTAACACTTGACGTAAGCCGTAAAGTATTACCAGAACAAGTGAAGAACGATCTACGATCCCTTGGCGGTGGTAAGTGCGACTAATATGCACAAATGTAATGACGTGCAACTCGACTTATCTTTTCTTAGCAAGGACCTAGAAGGTTCCACTAGGCATACCAAATCGCTACCACTATATTCGGGTAGTACCTCCGGCACCTCACTACATCTTTCATTGAACACACCCATTTCTGCATAAACGAATGTCACAAAAATAGAAATGTAAGAAGACGATTGACACAACAAAACCGATACAAATTACTGTAAATGTTGAGAAAAGTTAAAAATAGAACTTTCGCTGTTTGACGAAAAACCATTGCCGCTGCAGCTGGGAATTTCCACAACAGTTTTCCGAATTTGCAAGAAGATTCGGGAAAATCACCGATCCAACAATACGAGCAACATTATAGGCAATCGAGAAAGTTCGACTCACAGCGGAAAAGTAGGGCCATTTGCCAGACAACCAAACTTATAAAAGGAAAACGAATTGCCTGCAGCCGAAAATAAATTAGAAAATTTTTTATCAAAAACGTAACCCACGACGTAATATAACATTTTAAATTAGTTTTGTGAGTTAAAAATTGATATAGAACATCAAAAAAGTGAGTTTAAAATGACGAATAATACAGCGAAATCCATTGAAAGTGAAGCAGAAGCAGCAATGTTGCACAAAAATGAAGGCAATGCAGCGTTCAAAGCTGAAAATTGGGAAAAAGCTGTACAAAATTACACAAAAGCGATTAATGTTGGTGAAAAGCATAAAGAATTACCAGTTTTCTACAAAAATCGTGCAGCAGCATACCTAAAATTGGGAAAATATCAAGCCGCATTGGATGATTGCAGTGAGTCGTTGAAGCTATCACCAAGGGATCCAAAGGCGCTGTTTCGACGTGCACAAGCATATGAAGCACTACAAAAGTACGAAGAGGCATATAAAGATGCCACAGATTTATTCAAAGAAGATCCTACAAATAAATCTGTACAACCTATGTTGCAACGTTTGCATCAAATTGTACAGGAACGTGTGGCGCAGAATGCAAAGACAACAACGAAGGTAAGAGTGTAATGGCATTTAACATCATTAAGATTTTAATATCTATACAAAATTAGACACTTATTTAAATTTTTGTTTCATTTAGGTCAACCAAATGATGGCTCTTACATTCGATGTTGGCTCACCGGTAGACAAACGACGCTCTGGTGCAAATAATCTGCTAGTTCTTGCAAAAGAAGAAGTGGGTGCCGATATGCTTTTTAAAGCTGGGTGCATTACAAAAATAGCATCCTTAACCAAAATCGAAAATGACTCTGAAATTTATTGTAATTTGATACGAGTCGTTGGTGAGTTATGCAATAATTCAGTGGAGCGCACAAAGGCGGTCTTGCGGGAGTTGGGTGTACCATGGTTTTTACATGTATTAGATCATAAGCATGAGGAACGCGTGACTGCCGCACAGTCTTGTTTGCAAACTATAATTAATGCTTTATCGGGTATGGAGCATAAACCGGATAGTAAGCCCAATAAAGAACTTTGTCAGCAAAATCAAAAAGAAATCGATACTTTACTCACCTGCCTTGTTTATACCATAACCGATCGGACAATTTCTGGATCTGCGCGTGATGCTATTATGGAGCTTTTGACCCGCAATGTACACTACACGGCTTTAGAGTGGGCAGAGAGATTGGTTGAAGTACGTGGCCTACAACGCTTATTGGAAGTATGTTCTGAATTGGAAGAGTATAAATACGAGAGTGCGATGGAAATAACATCATCATCACGTACCATAGCTTCTGTGTGTATGGCGCGTATTTATGAAAATATGTATTACGATGACGCTAAAAAGCGATATACCGATCAGATTGATGAATATATTAAGGACAAGCTATTGGATCCCGATATGGAATCTAAAGTGCGTGTGATTGTAGCGATTACATCTTTGCTATCCGGTCCGCTTGATGTAGGCAATCAGATATTGGCGCGTGAAGGTATTTTACAAATGATTTTGGCTATGGCCACCACGGATGATGAGTTACAACAACGTGTGGCTTGTGAATGCATCGTGGCAGCTGCCTCTAAGAAAGATAAAGCCAAAGCATTATGCGCGCAAGGCGTAGACATATTAAAGAATTTATACAAATGCAAAAATGATAATATACGTGTGCGTGCCTTGGTTGGTCTTTGCAAGCTGGGTAGCTATGGTGGTCAGGATGCTGCTATACGCCCCTTCGCGGATGGCGCTACAACCAAATTAGCTGAAGCATGCCGACGTTTTCTCGTGAAACCTGGCAAAGATCGTGATATACGTCGTTGGGCAGCGGATGGACTCGCTTACCTTACACTCGATGCTGAAGTAAAGGAAAAGCTAATCGAAGACAAGCCTGCAATACATGCGCTAGTTGATTTAGCACGTTCCGGAGATCAATCGTGCCTTTATGGGGTAGTCACAACTTTTGTTAATCTCGTAAATGCTTACGAAAAGCAAGAAATGTTGCCTGAAATGATAGAGCTAGCAAAATTCGCAAAACATCACATACCCGAAGAGCATGAATTAGATGATACCGACTTCGTAAACAAACGTATAACCATTTTAGCTAATGAGGGCCTAACAAGCGCTCTATGTACACTAGCTAAAACTGAAAGTCACAATTCACAAGAGTTAATTGCACGCGTACTAAATGCGGTATGCAGCATGCAAGAGTTACGTGGTAAGGTTGTACAAGATGGTGGCGTTAAAGCATTGCTACGTATGGCTTTGGAGGGTACCGAAAAGGGTAAACGACATGCTTCGCAGGCGTTAGCACGTATCGGCATCACAATCAATCCTGAAGTGGCTTTTGCTGGTCAACGCAGCTTGGATGTTATACGGCCGCTATTGAATTTGTTACAACAAGATTGCACTGCGCTTGAAAATTTTGAAGCACTCATGGCTCTCACCAATTTGGCAGCAATGAATGAGAGTGTACGTCAACGTATTGTTAAGGAGCAAGGTTTGACGAAAATCGAAATTTATTTAATGGAAGATCATTTGTATTTGACACGCGCAGCAGCACAATGCATCTGTAATATGGTTATGTCAGATGATGTAGTGAAAATGTTCGAAAAGCCTAATGATCGTGTTAAATTCTTGGCTCTACTTTGCGAGGAAGAGGATGAGGACACTGCTAAGGCTTGTGCAGGTGCATTGGCAATGTTAACTTCAATTTCGAAAATATGTTGTACCAAGATATTAGAGATTGGCACTTGGCTAGATATCCTACATACACTCATTGCTAATCCAAGCCCAGACGTGCAACATCGCGGTGTGGTCGTGATTTTGAATATGATCAATGCAGGCGAAGACATTGCAAAGAAATTGCTTGAAACTGATATTATGGAATTGTTAAGTGGACTCTCTCAGCTACCAGATGATACACGTGCGAAAGCGCGCGAAATTGCAAAACAATGCTTGGTAGCGGCGGAACGTTCTAAATTAATTGAAAAATCTGATAATGCTGAGATTCCGGACATTTTCGAAGAGGCGGCGCGTATCGAAGAAATCGTTGAAGATTAGAAATATACATACATACATATTGTTTTGTTTGTTTAAGCGTTAAGCAAAGCAATAAGTGCCAATGTAGTAATAATACATTTTTATCTATTTATATTTATATTTATAGTATTTTAAGCATTTTTATTGTGCCTATGTACTTATACTAAACAATTTTTTCAATAAAATATGAGTTTTTCTAAATTGCATTCTTTATTTTCCAATGAATTCGTACCAGTTCTGAGGTAGTTTAGCACTAGTTATTCTGACAGCGGGGTATTTACATATGTATGTACATATGTACATTTCAAAGCTGCCTTA
Organism: Sphenella marginata; assembly: GCA_951509765.1. Classification (NCBI taxonomy): domain Eukaryota; kingdom Metazoa; phylum Arthropoda; class Insecta; order Diptera; family Tephritidae; genus Sphenella; species Sphenella marginata. Next base: position 11,256,529 of record OX608079.1, on the reverse strand, counting down.
TAGCTCCCTCTATAAATGGCTAAATGCTGAAATGAATGAATGGTAGTGGAAATGACAAAATAAACGCATTTTATTTTACTTCTTTGGTTGTTGTTGAATGCTTTCGAACTCTTTTATGGTACATTCTTTGTTTATTACTAAATCTGCTGTGGCCAAATTGTTTGTCAATCATTTGCCAAAAAAAGTCGCGCATACGCCATGTCGCACCAAAATTTGCTATCTCAACTAATTGGCTGTTAATTAGAAGAAAATACTAGACGTTGAGTATTTGGAGCAAATGTCGTGTATAAGAACTGAGTGTGGTCTTATTAACAGAATTTGTTGTTGTTTTTGTAAGTGAATAATTAATTAAATACTTTATATCTACTCTTGCAGCTGTATTTCCAAAATTTTCTGTTGCTCAATTTTTTAGAAAGAGTTTAGTATGGTATATTGTTATGGTTTTATACGCGTATTTAGTATATGCAAACAATATAAATTTAAGTTTGTTTTAAAATGAAAGTCAATTAATAAAGCGATTACAATTAAACAATTTAATATGATAAGTCATGAGTTTTTAAGTGTGCTTCGGCTGATGGTGGTCTTCGTAACCGTCCTTAATACGAGTTGTTGTCAGATGTTGCGGCTTGTTGACAGCGTTGCGATCTTACTTTCAAAGCGATTCGTATTGAGGCTCCAAGGTACCAAGGGCAAATTTACACTTACAAAATTTAGTTGAATTACCTTTCGTAACATCCATATGGTGGACTGCAATACTAACCTCTATTTAGCTGCATTGAAATAATAAAAATTTTTTTAAGTTTTTCATTGTTCTTACAATCATGTTTATTCAAGCTTCAGTTTAACATGATTTATTTACAAACATACATACATGCTTAAATTGTAGTTGTGTAGGGTTATATAACAGTGACAATTAAAATAAGAAACTTATATGGTATACGAACTTAACTTGTTAAGTACTATGTATTCAACTCCATTATTACTATTCAAAACAGCTACAATAACAGTACTATATAAAAACAAAAGAATTGGCGTTTAATGTATGCACATAACGGGGTCTTAAGAAAAGAAGAGTGGGGTTTTTCACCACGAATATATGTATATAAAACCAACTACATATATACTAAGGTCTTCAACTCTGCTCAAATAAAAAATTTATTTAAAAAACAGTTTCATCATCATTCAAAAAGCTTTTTTTTAAATGTTTATGATTTTTTTTAATAAAAAATTTAATTGTTTAAGCTCACGTTAATTTTAAATATTTTATGAAATAGTTTGGCGAAGGCTTCAGAACGACATAAATTTGGTAAATTGTAAAAGCAAGTCTAGTTATTTAATATTTTAGCATTGAAAAATGTTATTTGGTAAGAATATTTTAAAAAATTTTCAAAATAGTTAATTTTTTGCGCGGCATTTTTAAAATCATTTTCTTTAAGCTTTTTTTATGGAAGTATTCTCTATGGTAAATATTAAAAAAATGTATTCAAAACTTTTAATTAATTTAAAAATTTTCATTAAAAAAGCCGGACGAGATACAAATGTATGGATGTATAACAAAATCTGAAAAAGTCAACTTTTGAAAAATATTTGATACCTTCTCTCAAAAAATATTTATTTTCCGAGTTTTAGGGCTGCTTACTCTATAAAAAGTGAAAAAAAATATTTCGGTTTTATTGGGCAGCATTTTCTACTACTTTTTTTCCGAATGAAAACTTACTGTACCCAATGTACGCCAAGAAATTGATGAGTATCGTTTCTCTAGAATAGTCTTTTGTCAAGTTAGTTAGGTAGTATGAATTTCCTACTACTTTTTTCCAGAAAGTAGGCAACTCTTTTTTTAAGCTCTTTTTTCAGCTCTGTAGAAAAGTGAAAATAAATTTCTTTTATTTTGAGGCTACATTTTTTACTACTTTTTTCTTAATGAAAAATTAGCGTACCCCACGTACGGCAGAAGTTGAAGGGTGGGGTCTTTTGTAAAGTTAGTTAAGTAGTATGAAATTCCTACTACTTTTTTTTAAAAAGATATATAGCTCAAAAAACACTTTATTTTTTATACATATACACACATGACTTTTATTAAATATTTACATACATACACAATTTTTATACAACTCATTAGCTAACCATTTTTCATATTTAAAAAAAAAATTGTTAATTAAATTTTGTTCACTCACCCCAAATAATGACACGGTTGTTCGGAATTAGTTTTCATTCTAAATACATATATTTACATATATATTTAAATAAAATTTTAGAACAATTAATTAATTAAACTATAAAAAGTGAAATGATTAAGAAATAAAAACCATTCATTATTGAATTATTCGCGCGTAAGTGCTCAACACATTTAAATTTTATATCTTAAATGCGTTTGCTTTATATTTGGTCATTAAGCTTTAATTTATCAAAAGTAAATTAATGCAATGATATTTAATATTTTTCGAAATCGTAGGTAACGAAAATGAAAACAAATTTCATAAAAAAAAGCAAAAAAAAAAATTTTAAGGATTTTTTTATCTTACAAAAAAAATTTAATTACAACTTGAAAAAAAAAAAAATTATAAAACAAAGTGTTATTTTTTAACTCTAAAAAAAAGTTAAAATATACTTCCATTAAATAATAAAAAACCTCAAAAATTATTGTTGAAAGTAAATGTAAAAGTTCAATATTTACTTAAGTTTTTTAGCTCGAAAATAAATATTCAAATTTGACTGTTATAGTTTAACCAAGTTCAAGTTAAAAATTGAGGTTAAGTTCAAATTTTACCTAAAAAATTAAAAATAAATTTTACTTTTATTACGCAAGTTAAAAATTAAATGCAAATTTGAATTGCATTTTTTTATTTTAAGATATAAACTAAAATTTAACTCTCAATTTTCATTCCAAAAATAAATGTTGAAATCGACTTTGACTGTAAATGTGAAAAAAATAACTAATGTTTGACTTTAATTTTTTAAGTTAAAATAGTAATAGTGGTATAAAATTGAGTTTTATTGTTGAGGTTAAAAACAAAAGTTTAAAATTGAGTTTTATTTTTGAGGTTAAAAACAAAAGTTTAAAATTGAGTTTTATTTTTGAGGTTAAAAACAAAAGTTGAAAATTGAGTTTTATTTTTGAGTTTAAAAACAAAAGTTTAAACTTGACTTTAATTGTTATTTTTAACTAAAAAATTCCAACAATTTCTTTTTAAAAACTTAAAAAAAACTAACAGTCAAACTTTTACACACTTTTATAAAGTTATATTTTTAACGTTTTTGAAAAAGTTCTGTAATTTGTGTTTTCGAAATAAAAGGGTCATCGCTATGGAATGTCTCTTGTCAAGAGTTCAAATGTGTTTGAGTCAAAAATCAAGTAATTCGAGAAATGGTAGTATAAATGAGGCGAAAAAATTTCTTTATTTTTAAGCACACATTAAAAAAGTCGAAATCGCCAAAATTTTAAATAAATTTGTATTTTTTGGGACTATTCCTGAAATTCTCATTGATCGTTTCCAAAAAAAAACAGCCAAAAAAAAAAAAATACCAGCAATCGGTAGTTAAGAAGGCCTATTGATTATTTATAACAAAGAAAAGAGTCAAAGTTTCTTAGGTTGGCAACACTGAATCAAGTTATTAAGCTGGCGTTTAATGTCAAGTGAAGTTGTGATAAAATTTTTGGATAATTTTTTAAAAATTATAGATACCAATAATAACAATGAAAAGGAAATGGCCATGGCGTGAAAATAAAAAAAAACGTAACTCAAATTTTCGAAAAAAAAGTATTTATGCTTAAATTAAAACTTCCATAAGTCATATAGTTAGGCTACATATACATACATACAAATGTACATACATACATACATACATTTATGGCTTTTCTAATTCTTAACAAAACTCAAAATATGTTTATATTACAATTCTCCTATTCACCACATTTTATTTTCCGACTTCTTAAACCTGAAGCTTTCTTCTATCTTCAATTCACATCTACACCACCTGCACCGTGGCGAACGCGCTAAACGTAACCTTTTTGGGAAACTCTGGACCTGGTGAACCGCGTGTCTTTATCACCGGCTTAAGCGGTTGGCGTGGCTTTAACGATAAAAGTCCTGCTGACTTAGCCAAATCGCGTAATCTTTGCGAGAATCCATTTGTCGTTGTTGAATTATTGCCGCCACCCACTTCATTGCTATGCCCATCTACAGCATCCATACCGCAATTGTTATTCATGTTGTTGGATTGATTGTTACCACCACCCGCAACATTCATACCATTCGCTTGCGTTGTTGACATATTCGTGACATTTGTGGCCGGATGTAGCCGATACACCTGCCCATTGGCTGAGGGATAAATAAGACTAGTTGTGCCATTGGTATTTGGTGCATTTGCTGGTGTTATATAGCTGTGAGAAAAGAGAACAGAAAAAATTGAAATTAATATTCTTTTTCGAGAAGGCAAAATTTATTGAAAAATTCAAATAATTTTTGTATATGGGTGTTTCCATGAGAAGGTCAACCACGACTGAAAAAATTATATGACCAGAAAATGGGTTTTAAGACGAATTATTAAGGGAAAAGGAATTGAATTTTTATAAAATGGAAGTATTTACAGCTTGTTGGTATCTTAAAACTCATAAACGGAAGAGTAAAACTGAGATTTTCTTCAACTCAGTTTTCGCAAATTGAATCAACTATTTTCTCTTCCGAAGTACTTAAATTAAGAGATTTGAAGTAGTGCAAATACATTTTAAAATTAAATTAACAATACCAACTACTTACAAAAATGAGAACAAGAGAAGTTTGAACTCGAATAACGGTATTTTTTTAATTTACTTTTGATAGTATACCTTTGTCGCGTACGTTATGCAAAAACATTATTTGTCTATATCATTTGTGTATTGACAGTCGCAAGTAATAGAGATTACAACTCCAAATCAAGAGATCTTCTAGTTAAATATATTCGCTGAAATTTTCTTTTGAATCGAAGTAATAAAAATTGTATTACCCTTTAAAGTTTGTCGCATACGTTATTTTAAGTATGAATATTTTATTGTAATACATTAAAATCGACGCAATTTTTTCAATACCATTATCCTGAATACATAGGTGCAGTTTAAAAATAAGTTTATTTTAACAAGCATCCCTTATTTTGTAAATAAATTTAGCTGCAAATATTTTGGATGGAATTTCTTTGCCACCTCGCATGGCAAAGACGCTGTGGATGGAATAGGTGTTGTTATAAAGAGAAAGGTGTGGCAAATAGTAAAAGCTAATAATATAATTTTACCAGATGCTTTTTCATTTTATAAATACGCTTGTGAATATATCGATATATTCGTCGACAGTCAACATACATATAAATACTGCTCGAACGGCATACTCCTTACGAGAAAATATTAGAGTTTATGTAAATATATAAAGAATGTATATCAACAAATACATATGTTATGAGCTCGATTTTATTTTCATTATCATATAGTTTTTATAATAAGAATACATTTTTATTTTGTTTCCTAATTAAAGTGTAAATTTCAAACAAAAAACATTTTATCAGGAACCGAAAATAATTGTGTTTTTTTTCTTTCAGAATTCACATTATCATCAGATTTATTTTATTTTAGTCATCGTAACCAATATAAATGAGAGATTTATTTTTTTGGTTACGAATAACCCTTATCGCAAGTAATAAATTTTTGGTTGTCGGTGACCCACTCGACAGCAAACTATTTTTGCTGAATAGTGGTAAATTTTTCCTCGAGGTTCTTGCAGACATTGGTCATGCCACTCCAGCAACTCAAGTTGTTTTATATTGTTTGCATTTTTTTGCTACCGATAACCAAAAAAATTATGTTACTTACAATAATGGTTATTGTTAACCAAAAAATGTTTCTCTCATTTATAATGATTATGTTGACCAATATAAAATATGTCTTACGGTAATGGTTAATTATAACCAATATTTGAATACATCAGTATTAATGGTTAAATGGGACCTTTTTATCATATTTCTTATAACAGTTACGTCCCTGCATTTTATTATTAATATACTAGAAAAATTGTCGCGTACGTTATGTCACGTACGTTATTTAGTTTTTTTTTTAAATAATAATATAAAGAGACGATTTCTCTTTAAATATGAGAGGATTGTAAAGGTGCATTATTTAGCTTAGGTTACGAATATTCAAAGAAATTAAGAACTGGCTTGATTCGCAGACTTTCGCATATATGTATGTGCACAATATAAGCACTTCCGTTTTTGTCGCGTAAGTTATCACCTCATTTTGAACGGATATTTTAGACACCAAAGCTTTCAGGGCGACCAATTTTTTTCCAAACATACTTCTTTTTAATTGCAACGTAACTGTATTTTTATTTTCCCGAAAACTCGTTTTATGTGAGATTTATATTACTCCAAAAGTGTACGAATGTCGCATACGGCTGCATGGAAACACCCATATGGAAAAAATTTTTTTAAAAATATTTTTAAAGGGAAATTTGGCCTAATAAAAAGCTAATCCTAAGTTCAGAAAACATTGCTTGACATTTTGCGATTATTTTTTTTTCTCTAACAATATTGTACACTTTCTTCATCTACAACCACCCGCCACTGTAAATATGTATGTATATCTGATCAGAATTTAATGCAATTTTCACTAATTTATTGCTCGATAACCTACTTAATTTTTAAGAATTATTATACAGCACGAAAATAGTTTATTCCCGCTAAGTACAGTGGTGGCGATACAAGCTAGTTCAAAAAAAATTGCATACATAAACTACAATGTTTACAATATATGTATGTATGTATATATTCTATAAAAATGCACATAATTAGCTTAATAAGAGCAAATAAATAATCTTTTAATTCTGTCTGTATGTATGTAAGTTTGTACCCGCATCACTTAAAAACTACTGCATGAAATTGAATAGTTGCTTTACTAATGTATTATAGGAGGCCTGTTTTCAAATATGTGACAGATATTTTTGTTGCTGCTATGTATGTATGCATACCGTTTTCATTTGGGGTATGCCGAAGCCTCGCACGAACGCGTACATATGTATATCAGGAAATCATCGATATTGACAAAGGCCAGTGGTGTCGGAAGTTTGCATTTTTGATAAAGTGTCTACAACAACAGTGTGCTTATGACAACTGTCAGCTGACATTGAATATTTATTATGCATTAGGTGGATTGGGAAGGTTGTGCGACTCACCCAAATAAAAACAGTAAATAAATGCTATACGAGTAAAACGTATTCCATATTACAATATAGATTTGCAAAAATATATTGGTGAAGGCAAGAGTTCTTTCTACGCAGTAGTTATTCATTGATGCGGTAACAAACATACATATGCACATGCAGACAGAAATTCAAGGTAATGTTGTTTTGGCTTCTCTTGCTCTAAATATACATAGATAGTTTAGCATTTATACATAGAATTGGCCGTTCTAACTTTACTATAAGCAAAAAAAAAAAAATGCTTTGTACCAACTTTTAATGCCACCACTGTGAGCAAAGGGAATAACATATTTTCTTGTAGTAAAATGGATCTTAAACTTTTATTTTTAGATTTAGCAATATAATTACGGGAATTGCTTTGAATTCTATATAGCGGTTTTTGGGTGATGCGCGAACAAACATATAGACAAATATTTTAAAAACTCTTTTCTTAGCCTATTTGATATAGTATTTATCTATTTTCGCAACAATCAAAAGTCAAAAATATTCACTTAATCCCTATAATTCATCAACACTTAGTTACGTTTCCCTTTTTAAACTTCAACAACTCTCTTGCTATGGTTTATCTCTATGTTGATTTCCATATGTTTATTGTTTACTGCCCATAAATGCGTGTTGTTGGTTAATTTGCTAATTAATACAATTAGTAGCAATTATATGCGTTAATTTATGAGTTACATTCGCACGTACGTATGAGTGGATAAGCGTTTCGAGTTGAATGTGCCATTAGCAATGCTACAAAACAAACTCTTTTGGTTGTAATTTTCAAAGTGTTGATTCGTTTCACTGCCTTTTTTCGTCTTTGCTTTTTATCTAAGCTAGTTAATCGCAGTTTATCTTTACACCCAGACATTACACATTTATAATGACTATACGTTTTTATGCATATGTACATATAAAGTAGGGTGGGTATGTTTTTCTTATTCGCTTAGCATACAAAAAAATTTATTTATTTTATTTGGCATAAAAACAAAAAAAAAGCCATATGAAAATTTGAACGAAATTTTTTTTTTCAAATCTCTCTTTTTCTAATACAAAAGTAAATTTTTTTTTTTTAATTTTATACTTTAGTTGATTCTATGGGCTTTCGACGGGACTGTCAGAATACCGCTAAAAGGAATTTGATAAAAAAACTTTTAATTAAATAATATATCTTTTTTTTTTAATTTTACTAATAAATTAATTTTTTATTAAAAGAAATGTTGTATATTTTTTTATAAAAAAAAAGAATGCTTCCATGCTAAAAAATAATTTTTTTAATACAAAAAACTTTAATTAATTATTATATTTTTCTGTAAAAAAATTCTGCCTCAATGTTACAAATAAAAAGTGTTTTAACTAAATAGTATATTGTTTTATAGTACATATATATGTACATATACATATTTTAGTATAGGCTCCATGCTTAAAAAACTTGAATTAAATTATATATTTTTCTTTATACAAAAAAATTTTGCATCCAAATTAAAAAATTATTTTTTTAATACAAAAAACTTTAATGTTTTATTAAAATTCTGCCTCCATGTTAAAAAATATTTTTTTTAATAAATTTTTTTTAATTAAAGAATATATTTTTTTGTAATTATTTTTTTTTTTAAATTTATATTAACAAAAAAAACTTGTGATTTGCTAATTAATTTTTTTTTAGTTCTGTATCCATGCTAAAAATTAATTTTTTTTAATAGTAAAAAGTTTTTTTATGAAAAAAAAATTGTTTCTATGCTAAAAACTACTTTTTTATAAAAAAACTGCCTCCATGCTAAAAAATTATTTTTTTTAATAAAAATTGTTTTTCACGAAATAATATATTTTTTTATAAATGTTGCTTTTTTGTTAAAAAAAATTTAATTACATAATAATTATGTAATAACTTTTGGCAAATAAATTCAACTAAATATACATATGTATGCATGCTAAAAAAATTATTTTTTAATAAAAAAAAATTTTCATAAAATAATATTTTGAAATAACAGATAACCTAAAACCTAACCTAAATATCAATTTTATATTTTGTTGTTGCTTTCAATAAAAATTTTTCTTATTTAATCCGAAAAAAAAACTTTCCTAGCACCGGAATGACGAATAAAATACTGTCAAAAGTATAATATTTTACTTGCTAAGCACAACTAGGTATAAAAACACAAACTCAAGCTAAAAGCAAGCAACAAGTTTGTCTAAATAATCACAGATGTGCAGTGTAAACAACGATCACCTCATAAATTTTCACAAACAAATAAAAATTAGCAACTCAGCAACAAAATATTGACAAGTACCAATACAAATACAGGAACAATGCTAAAAATATACATTTCTTATTTGGTGAGAGTCATTCACGTATATTTGCGCGTTTTTAAGGTGCTGTTATACATACATACATACATAATTTTACATAAGCTAACTGCCGAACTGTACTCCTAATTAATTTTAAGGAAAAATAAAGTTATTGGCATTGCAACCTGTGATGTTTTTGTATGATTAACTTTTGCAAAAAATTGCAATTTAACAGCTCACTAAATTAATTAATATCGATATGTGAGGTTATGTCTGTTTGCATTATTTGGGGGTGCGTGTATGGTAAGCTGACGTTTTCGCTGTTGTTTGTTAAATTCACAACTTAGCAAATTTATTTACAATTTGATACGTTTTGCTTGGTAAGCAATATTGATAAATATAATTTTAGAGATTTTGTTCCAATTTTTTTTTTGGTAAGTACTTAGCGACTTGTGAATAGAACAACAAATTTTTTTTTTTAGAAATTGCAGCTCGCTCTGAAAATCATATGTGAATTTGTCGCTAGCGACTTATCAACGAAAGTGGTAAGCGCTTATAATTTTTCCTACTTGTTTTTTTTTTCTTAATTTATGATGATGAATGAAGTTAGTTCCAATGGTAGAAAAAACTGTTTTTAAGATGTTCTCGAATCTCATTTCTTTAAAAATCTAGCGAACCTCAAAAAGTTGATTAAAATTTTTTGTTTGTTTGATTTCCTTATTTTATAATGGAAATAGGTGGTGGTCTAGATGGTTACTCTATTTAGCAGCATTTTTGTTGTAATAAAAAAAACAAATTTTTTCGAATTTAGCATAATTCAATTTACAAAGCTTTGTATTAAACTAAATAATTCACCACGCAAATTTTCTTTGGCTCATTTTTCGTATCCTTCTATTATTTGTTCCAGGTAAAAATTCGATTTGCACTAAAAACATTATGTTGAAATGCTTGTCGGTCAAGGTAGTGCGATATATCAGGCACTCATGATGGGTCATAAATTTATAAATTGTTTATTAAACTTCGATTACATCGTCTGTTCCCACTGTCCATACAGAAACAGCATGAATCACAGTAGCTTTGTCCGTAATAACGTTAAACTCTCTCGAAACACAAAAAGTAAAATGTTTCAACCGAACATGAGTCAGTAAAAACTTGCAGCAAAAACAGCTGTTGCCATTTTAATTGATTAATAATTTGAAAATTTTTAAAGTTTTGTTGTTGCTTTCCCTTGTCACGATCAGCTGTTTTGAGTGAAATTCCCACAGTGAAGACTTGTAGCTCTCTCTGTCAATGAAATGTCAAAATGCGCTCTCTCGCTGCAGGTGTTTTGTGTAAGCGAAAACTTTCTCAGTAAAAATTTTAGAAAATTTTAAAAAATTTTAATGTACGCGAAGAAGGCTAGTATTTGGTATGGAAATGCAACTATGCGTCCTTGAGATGACGTTCTACAAGGAAAATCAGCCCTAAAAACTTCACCGATATGATGTACTTTCACCACAGTTAGTCTACTATATATCACAATGGCATGAATGTGTGTATGTATGAACACAAAACTATAAAATACAAACGTGCATTTGAGCTCAAAACACTGCGATCACTTGAAGGCGTGAGAACCAACTCTGGTGCATCTTAATGCTTTTGCATTGTTTACAAGCATGTGAGGTGAAGAAGCATTGTACTAATAAGATTTCCATGACTTTGAAATTTGTTAATTCGTCAAACAAATAATTAATATTAAAATTAAAAAAAAAAACAACAACAACATCAAGTTAAACAGACTTGCAACATAGCCACGCTGCTATGGAGATTCGACATTGAATAAATGACTCATAACTTATCCAATCATAATTGCTGAATGTGAAGGACTGTTTAAACTTTAAAGCAAAAACTCTGAGAGAAGGAATAATGAAGATTCTATTACATAGCAATTATGTACGTATGGGGTGTAACTGATTTTAAATGCTCAAAATTGCAAATGAAGCATGGAATTATTATAGATTCTTAGTTTCAGCAATTGAAGAGTATTGAGAATTTTAATAAAATGCTTTTCAAAATTATTTACGGTTCATTATAGCAACTGGACGGTGAAATTAAATAAATTTTTTTTAAATATTGAAATATCTCATTTAAATTTTAAAAATAGTTTCAGTTAGGTGGCAACCCCGTAAAAACTTTCTAAGTGGCAACCCTTAAGTAAATTAGCCTTCATTCTAGCAGATAGCCTTTTTAAAAAATTTCCCAGAAATGTATTAAGCCGTTTTCCATATAATACCGAATGTGCCAAGAAAGCTTATAAAATGGCAACTCTATGTGGTCGCTCTACCTAGAAATAATTTTGTTGAGATACGACGTAAAATACTATTCGCTTAGTACCCATATTTTGATATTTCAAGTCGAATTTAAAAACGATTTTAGATAGTTAAACAGATATTTCAATCATCCCATGGAGTCTGTAGATCTACAAAGTAAAGCTTATGATACCGGGAGACCCGGATACCCGGGTAGAATCATCAGCTCTACTACAAAGTTTTGTGGTAGTATTTTCGGGCCCTCAGCCAACTACTCATGCTCCTCACTCCTACTGAAAGAAGTGAGAAATAATGCTTACCTTGTACGGCAACAAACCGAAAGAGATTTGAATTGAGTGTAGTCGAGCTTGTGAAGGACCAAGCCAAATTGGGGGCCAGCGTCCTCCAAACTATAGCGTAAACCACCGGAATTTGAAAGATATTGAAAATGATTTTTTTTAGTTTCTTACGGTGTGCCAATATAACTGTTACGGTTAAGGTTCAGGTTGCTGTTTAGGTATTTTTTATAGCGATGATTGTGGTTATGGTTTCGGTGCCTTTTACGGCTACGGTATTTTGTATTTTTGTGATAACAGTTTAATGTAGTTAAGGTTACATTCATGTTTGTTAATACGGTTATGGTTACAGTCACGGTTATGGGTGCGGTCATTGTTACGGGTATGGTTATGGTTACCGTCACTTTTACGTGTACGGTTAGTGTTACGGCAGGTTAGTGTTAGTTATGGTTACGGTTATGGGTACGGGTACGGCTAGTGTTACAGGCATGGCTATGGTTACGATCACTTTTACGGCTACGTTATGGTTAGGGTTGAAATTGCAGCTTAAATTACTTGGTTGATGAGAAAATTTAAAAGCCTAACCACAAAGTGTTAAATTATTATTTTGCATTAGTGCAGAGGGGATGAGGCGAAAACTTTAGTGGCGCCATTGCAGAAAGAAAGTACCCATGCATTTTCTTATTTCTTATTTGTATTTGTGATAATGATCAGGTGCGCACGCCCTGTATGTTACCACCTCGGCTCAGTTAAGCTTTTATAACTTTCAACACTTTTGCTGCATAATTTTTCCTAATTTCTTTGTGTTTTATTGTTTCTATTTTCTACATTATGGTGCCGACTATTTACGTACATATGTACCTATGGATGCAACTATGTGTGTACATATATACGTGAGAGTATGGCAAATAATAAGCAATCTAAACTTTTCACTGCATAAAAGCGAAAGATGCAAAATTACAACATGCAAAGAAAAGAAAATTGAAAAATAAATATCCACACATACATACATACATATGTACCTATGTATAATGTAGAAAAATCCACTGAATATCAAATGAGGCGAAAAATTTAGCGCTGAGAAGAAAACTTTATTACAGTCGAGTTTGTGCGTTTGTATGTAACTTTCACAGACTGTGGCCCGGCGCATCATTAGCGGTAATATGCGGATATGAATTGCGCATGTGCGGCACATTTATTATGTTTGCATTTCACTAGCTCACCTTACCTACCTAGGGGGGAATTTTGCAACAAAAAACAACAAAAAAAAAAGAACAACAAAGCCACATCGACAGCTGGCGGTAGCTGCAGTCATACTTCTTCCGCCTAGGCGTTTGTTACTGTAGGTAATAGCGAGCTCAACTTGAAGCAATGTATAGCTCTATTTATAACTGCAATGACGCACCAAACTAGTCAGAAAAATACCAGTTCTAGTACTTCGATATCTAAGTTTGAAGAACACTGTAATGTTAAGATTTAGATTTAGCACCAGTAGAGCTTGTTATTATTTTTGCTTTCCATTTCCGTCAACCAAATAGTCCGAAAATCCAACATTTGAACCAACCAACAATATGAAAGCTGTTTGGAAAGCACTGTACTAGAAAAATACCCACAGAGCTTGATTTTCTCCGCACTATCCTCTTCAGCTTTTGGATTATTTATATTTTCCATGACAGCCATCAAACTAGTCCGAAAATGCACACATTTGGACCAACAAAATGCTGAAAGCTTTGGAAACCACTGTAGTATCTTGACTTAGAAAAATACCAGCAGAGTTTCTTATTTTAGGGAATATTCTCGTCGGCTTTTAGATTATTTTTTACTTCACGGGACTCTCATCAAACACAAAAAACTCCCAACTCTCCCAAAAACACATAATTTGGACCAACAAAATTTCAAAATTTTGGAAAGCACTGTAGTATCTAAAAAAAACCAACAGTGCTTGTTATTCTATGTACTATCTCTCTTCGCCTTATGAATTATTTTTATATTCCAAGACAGTCATCAAATTATTCAGAAAAGCCCAAAGGTTAAAAACTTTGGAAAACACTGTAGTATCGCGATTTAGAAAAAAGCCAGCAGTGCTTCTTATTCCAGTTGATATTCTCATCGGTTTTTAGATTACTTTTTACTTCACGTGACTCTCATCAAACTACTCCCAAGACGACATAATTTGAACCAACTAAATTTCAAAACTTTGGAAAGCGCTGGAGTAGCTAAAATTTAAAAATTTACAATCAAAATTTTTATCTTCACTTCTCCTTTTCCTAAAAGACTGAAACTTTGCTTAGGCGAATTAGAACTAGTTTGAACCTAGTATGTTTCGGTCTTAGGTTGCAAATTGACTACAGACTAACTCTGATATCTGCATGAACCTGGCTTATATGTATTATTAGCTAAAAATCATAATTTCTTTTTAAAAATGTTTGCTTTAAAGCTCGTACAAATTTGCTGATTGAATCGGTTGCTTGATTGCTTGTCGGTTTGGTTTGTTTATTGCGTACGGGAGATGCACGCGCGTGCCACTTGCCACCTCGAGCTCGTACGTTTTCCTGTTAGTCAGACGTCTGCTGTTCAATTATGTGCACAATTTTCAGTTTTGCTATGCATTCGTTACTCGATACGCGTAAATTTCGTAATGACTTCACTTTAGAAGACTCAATCGAGTCATTTTAATCTACAACGTAAGTCTACCAATTCTGTATGTATGTAGCTAAGTATGTAGGATATAGACAGAGCTGCTGCATAACTTGATCTATGCTTCGTAATCGCTCTAAGAATTTGTGACGTAATTAAATCACTGTCATTTTACTTGCTTTTTAACCAGTTTCTATTGCGTAACCATACATTCATGAGTATTTAGCTTCTAATCAGCTGCAAGTTGAGTTATTTCTGGTTTATGATAAGATGTAAGAAGACAGAAAATAAGATTCGCGAGACCCCATTACTTTGTCGATTTCATGTTAACGTTTGACAGAGCGAAAGGGAGTTAATATATTTGAATTTGACGTCACTACAAACCTTAGTTGGCTATGCCAAATGACGTAGAGCGGTCTACGTATCGACACCAGAATTTGGTAGCAGAGAAAGGCGAGACTCCTCGAACTCGAAAACTTTTTTCGCCACCACTGTGTAGAGCGAGAACAAAATATTTTCGAAAATGCGAAATACGCGCTTTTGTCTTCTATTTTTATTGAAGTAGACTTCTCAGTAATTGTGTTATAACTACGGTGGAAGCTGTTCCTTAACAAGCTTTTCAAAAAGACTTAAGAAACGAACTTGACTGTGTTTTTTGAATATAAATTAGACTGGACAAAAAATAAAAAAAATTTGATTTTGAAACTTATAAGAAAGACGAAACAAAAATTAAAAAATTATCAAATCTTAATTTAGTACATTTCAATAACTATAGGTTATTCTACGTTCATAAAAAAATTCCAAAAAAAGTATTGAAGATTTTCAACAATTTTTGAAATATTTAAAATCATAAAATCAGTGTTGTACCTCATTAAAACCGGAAACTTTTACAGTATTTTCTTTGCCTTTTAATATAACTTTCAAAAAAAAAAGTGTTTTCTATGGGTCAGTCTAATATACATTGCAATTATTTTTTTTGTTATCTCTTGTGAAGGGTTCCGGTCCAAAAACACTGAAAACAGAAGCGCGAAGCAGAGAAGAAAAGTTGCAACTTGATGCACAAAAACAAAGCAACATTTTACTATAAAATTCATAGAAATTATGCGTTTTCTACTTGCTGGAGAAAATCAATGAAAGTTAGTCTCTAGTAATTAATTTTTTTCAGTCCTTTTCTTCTTTTCTCAACTTAACTGAGGTTGGAAAAATTTTTGCATTTAAGTGTACCTATTTTATAATATATTTTTTTTAAGCATGGTTGGCAACACTTTTAGTTGGACTAATTAAATATAACATAATGGCCCATAATCATAGTCGTTGCTTAATATGCGTTTTAGTTAAAATCTGGTTTTAACTTAAAAAGTCATTTAAAATGTTGGTCAATCATGAAATGTAATAGAGTATGAAGATATTTTTTATGTTTTGCAAGGTCACCCTGTCACTATTTTATTCACAAACCTTAGCATAGCTGTGGCAACAAGCGAAAACAACCAAACTCAAGTTTGGAGTAAGCAATGTCACAAACGCAACTATAGACACAAACCGTGATTTTAAAATGGGATTTTTGACTTTTTAAATTTAAATCTCCGTCTTTGACATAAAATGTATTTTAAGACTGTGGTGAGATATGAGAACAATATTTACTTTCACCTACATACATGAGTTTAAGTTGATTATTATGTTTCAAGGTAATTATTTGTTTTATAGGCAAGGTGACCTCTTCAACAGGAGCTATCGTACACTCCACATTTAATGGGCAATTCATCTATGTCATAATGCTCTGCATTTACTATGCCACCGCATTTATTACCCTCATAAATTTTGCAGGATTATGAAAATAAAGCAAAACATTTAACGATCCATTGCCATAGATGAATGCAAATTATGCGCTTCATTGTCAGTGGCTGGTAGTGAATGTGCCGTTAATGCAAATTTCATGGGTATATAGTTTTCATACATATATATACATATATAGTTTAATATATGTATTTCGCAACAGTTTTAAAAATATATAACCAAATTTTCAAATGAAGGCCGCCACTATTCCCATAGTCATATAAAAATTTATATTTAAAATTAACCAATTCCACGGG
The DNA here is from genome assembly GCA_951509765.1 of Sphenella marginata. NCBI lineage: Eukaryota > Metazoa > Arthropoda > Insecta > Diptera > Tephritidae > Sphenella > Sphenella marginata. Next base: position 11,239,727 of record OX608079.1, on the reverse strand, counting down.
TATTTAACCAACAACATGGATGTGCAGAGTAAACTGCAAGTAGACATCGATAGATATGACATTTTGCTATCGAATGTAAGCAAAAAAGCATGCAAAAAGTGACTAGAAATTTAAGTCAGTGTCAAAGGTAACCCTTTAATATAGCTCATGATTTGAATAAGCCACAAACATGCCACTTAAATTGTCAGTATTTCTACTCTTCACTTTTATCGATATTTTAATTTTTTTTATCAACAGTTCTTAGGTCCTAACCTTTTTTGATTGAAACTAGTAAAACTTTAAAAAGATTTGAAATATGATGAGAGCGAAAGAATACAAAAAAAAAAGTACTGGAACGAATTTTGGTAACCTTTGACTACTTCTGGCTATTGCTAAATAAGACGGTATCACAACTTAATTGACAGCTTCAGCGCTTAGATAACATTTTCAATTTCGTACTTTTTCACTGAAAAAAAATGTAGGACTGCAAGAGAGAGAGAGAGTGATCCTAGAAAGTGCGACACTGATTTCTAGTACGAAATATCACTTTATTTAAAAAATGAGCACGACGTTCTTTTCAGCCATTTTATTGTTTCTGACTATGCAAATTGGAAATTCTCGGTTTACTTTTTTTTGTAAAACATAAAACAGCTGATCGTTTGACATATTTACCAGAAGTAGTCAGCAAAAATTCACCTGACATGATTCTAAAATAAATATCATTTCATATCTGTCATAGTCAATTTAAAATATATTTTATGTCTAAGACGGAGTTTCAATTTTAAAATGTCATTTTAACATTTTGAAATCACGGTTTGTGTCTATGGTTGTGCTTGCGATTTGCTTAATCTAAACTTGAGTTTGGCTTTTTTCGCTTATTGCCGCAGCTATGCTATGGTTTGTGTATAAAATAGTTGAAAGACTGAATACGTCGTCAAGGCTTCTCATTCCCTGTTGAGCGATTTTTTTTTAACTTCAATGCAACAACAACACTATGCAGGCTATTGTTAGCGAAAATGAATGTTTTTTTGTCTCCCCCAAACAAGGTGTTGAAGTATCATAAAATGCGATTCATATCGTGAGCCTTATAATAACTTTAAATATTGCCAATCATAAAGTACGTTAGTGATTATTTTACTTGGCAATTGCTTTTTACTAAACTCACGCGAAATTCAAAAGCACAATACGTAAAGCCAAAATAAATTTGGAAAATTAGAAATTATATCTGAAATTGAGTTATTGCTTCCTTGCGCGCGCCTTACTAGTTTCTTAAATAAAATTGCTTCGTTCAATACGAGGGCCAAAACCAATTACGAACGTTATTAAATATTATTTAGTGGCACTTCCCACCTTTCACCACATTCCGCCCCAAACTAATAAATTGTTTTTAACTAACTGTGAAACAAACGGCCACAGCAGCTCAAAAATAGCGCCGTCAATCATGAGAACAACATTCGCAAAATGAGATTACTACAACTGTTAAGTGCAGAAAAAACGTAAAACAACAACAACAATAAGAAAAAATTGTAGCAAGATTTAGCAGCAACATGCAACACACATTTCAACAATATTTATACAAAAGCTAATAAAGAATTTCAATGTAATGCATTTCCTGCGCATGCGCTCGCGCTTACCAAACGCACGCCTCAACGTACTCGTACAATGGACTACATCTAGCACTTTTCGTGTTTTTGTGTTTTTTGTGTTTTTTGTTTTTTGATAAATTTCATCGGTGATAGGATTTGAGCAGCAAAAAAAAAACAAAAAAAAATGTTTTCGACATGCTATAGCAAAAACCGAAAACGGAAAATATGTATACATATATAAGTAGTAGAAGCAGAAGCAGAAAATTATGACGACCACAACCGCAACCACGAAAGGTTAACCGAAGTTCAAGAATTTCATTCATTCGACAATGCGATCATTCATTTAGCTAACTAGCTTTGGGTATGTGTGTAGGAATTTGAGTTTGTGTTTGTTGTTGTACATTTGCTGGGCGGAAAGAGCTTAAATTGTACTAGAACCGCATGAAAGCTCAGAAAGTGCTTAGTGGACGGGGAAGGAAGTTTTTGCTTTTCGTATACTCAGTTGTGCTAGCGCGAACTCGGAACTCGACTGCTAAAATCTCATTCCAATTAAAAGTCAAAAGGAACCGCGTAAGAGACAGCTCTTCTGCAGAGAGAGTAGAATTCAACCCTAAAATATATTCTCCAAAAAGTTGAATACATCCGGGATAAGGTGTTTCCGCCATCGCTTCTATCACCCAACAGCGATGAGCCTTGAATCATGAACCACACTCTTCCCTAATGATGGATTCTGCGATCCACCAATTCAATATACATTTGCGTATTGAAATATCTGGGCTCAGAAGCAATATGAAGAGTTAGGGGATCATAGGAATAGAGAAGAAAGCGAGGGATAGAAATTGTTGAGATAAAGAGATAAAGCGAGAGAGAAAGGGAGAAAGAAGTGTGCCAAAAATTAAAAAAAAGCGGACACTTAACCTCTCATCTACATTATCCTTGTTTGACTGTAACCTCACAGCTGGCTATATAGTGTATCGTTCCACTTAACTAAAGTTTACTTTATCGGCCTTTTGTCATTATTTTCTGTTGTTTTATTATTCCAAGTTCACTTTAACGGTCTAAATAACCAAAGAATAGATAAGAATATTGTAACTCATCTAACTTAACAACGAATTGAGACAGGATGGCGGAAATATAAAAATTAAAACAACAACATGTTGTACTACAAAACACAGCAGGTAGCGGCCAAAAACAAAAACAGAAAAAAATAAAGTTAAAGGAAATTTCAAAATCAGAGCAAAAGAGATGATAAAACGAAAATAATTCCTTTTATGATGATGCCAATGTGATAGCCCAGCATGATTTTCGCCACAACCAAACGACGAAGCTAAATCATGGCAACACCAAGGTTCGGACAGCAACTGTGCCACTGTTAGCTAAAACAGCGAACAGGGCGCGCTCAGTGGACAAAAAGCCGGCTACAGCCAACATTAAACCACATTGAGTCAGAGGAAATAGGCGAACGCTCAAAGGCTATTAAGGAGAAATTAAAAAAAAAAAGCTATTGGAATTTCTATTTAGTGCATCATTATGCTCAGCGTTGTTATTGTAAAAGTTGGGTCAAAAAGTGTAACAGTTAGAGGGAAAGGGAAGAGCGGCTTAGTTAGTGGGGAGATAGCGCCGCACAATGAGGTATTTTGAAAAAGATTTGCGCAAAATCAAATTTCTCGATTACAGCAGTTAAGAAAACACTTTCTGAGACTTTTGTGAAATGGGAAAAGATAAATAGTTGTAAAAAATATTAAAGGTTTAGAAAATTTTAAAAATATGATTTTACTACTTTAACCCGAAATCCAAAATATTACAAAATCCACAAATATTAAAAAAAAATATTTAAAAAAATTTTTTTATGAAGTTGTTGCACATTTTGGAGTCGAGCATTTAGAAAAATTTGTAAAAAAACAATAACATTTTAAAAATTAAGCAAAGCAAATTAAACAAAAATTTTTATCAAACATTGTATTTTATTAGGCTGCCGAGTATCAAGAAACTAAAAAAAAAATTCTTTCAAACATTTAATACAATTTTTTTTTTGTATTCTGAAGATAACAAAAGTCAGATAGCAAAAAAAATTTCAAAACTGAATTTTGAAAAACGTTTTTGAATATTTTAGGAAACATAAATTTTAAATTTAATAACGTAGCCAAATTGATAAAATTCTGAAGTCAAGTACTAAGGAACCCTGACATTTTTTGTTAAAATTCAACAAAAAAAAAAAAAAAAATTTAAAACTGTTTTTAAACATTTAAATGAAAAATATTTTTTTATTCGGAACGTGAGAAAAGTCGAATGGGTTTGAAAAATTTGTTTTAACTTAAAAATAAATTATTTTTAAATTCAATCTTTGTAACATTTAAAGAAAACATTGGTTTTGCCCAAAAATTCCAAATAAGCAAAAAAAATTTGAAAGTTATACAAAAATTTTCAAAACATTTTTTCGAAAATTATTTTTTTTTTTTGTAAATATCTAGCATATTTTTATGAAATCAGCAGTAACAAACCCTACAACTTTGTTGCAACAAAATATAAAATTTTAGAAAGTTTTTAAAAAATCTGAAAACACTAAAGAAAATGGAATTTTTTCATTTAAGAAATGGTTTTAAATATCTACTTAAAAATGTTTACAAATATCTCAAAGCTGTTTCGTGACTAAAAAGTAAAAATCTAATTTTGTCAAAGACGTATTTTAAAACTTTGCTTTGCAATTTTTTCTCAAATTAAAAGTTTTTGAGATTTAAAATAATTAAAATTTTATTTCCTACGATCGCTTTTAGTATCTCAAAAACTTACACAAAAATTTATTTAATTACCTAATTAAAAAACAAAAAAACTACATAAAATTTGTATTTCAGAAACGCGTTTCAATATTCAATTTCGAAAATTTTGCTTATACTCGATGGTACCGATACTGTTAGTAGTTCAGCTTTTCAGTAAATTTGAGAAAAAAAAAAACAGAACAAAAACTAAAAAAGGAAAATTAATATTTTTCAAAAATCAATTTCAAATTTTTTTTCTAACATCTTAAGTTTTATTTTTAAAACTTAAAAAAATTTAAGAAGAAATTTGAAACTATATTTTTTAAAAACATATTTCAAAATTCAATTTGAATTTCTTTCTAAACCTTTAAGTTTTCTTTTTATTACTTAAAAACGTTAAGAGAAAAGTGTCTCCTTAAAAAAACGTTTTTTAACGCAGATTTTGAAAATATATTTTTCAAAAACATCTTTCAAAATTCAATTTTGAATTTCTTTCTAAACCTTTAAGTTTTCTTTTTATTACTTAAAAACGTTAAGAGAAAAATGTCTCCTTAAAAAAACGTTTTTTAACGCAGATTTTGAAAATATATTTTTCAAAAACATATTTCAAAATTCAATTTTGAATTTCTTTCTAAACCTTTAAGTTTTCTTTTTATTACTTAAAAACGTTAAGAGAAAAATGTCTCCTTAAAAAAACGTTTTTCAACGCAGATTTTGAAAATACATATATTTTTCAAAAAAAATTTCCAAAATTCAGTTTGAAATTTTTTCTAAAATTCTCGTTTGCTTTTTATTACTCAAAAACGCCAAAGAGGAAGGTTTTTTTTCGAAATATATCATCCTAAACCACTCACCAAACCTCCCACTGTCATATTTCAAACCACTATTTCAAAATCTACAAAATTCGTGCGATTCCACTCAAAAAAGTACAAATACAAATTTTTGAAAAAATTGTTTTAAGACTCATTATACTTTATATTCGAGCCTGTATAATATTGGATTTTGAGTCGAGCTTCTTTAAAACACCCCACAGTGCGGCGCCTCATTTGTGGCACATTATTCCCAGCAAGCGCTGTCAAGTTGTTGCTGCTACTACAAACATTTGCACTAACTAACTCATTGATGCTGGGATTTCGACGCCGTCATTTTAATGCCGTTTTGATGGCGTTGATGATGAGCGTGCAAAAAGGCATTTCACTGTCAAAAACGAGGTTAATGTGCAACGTTGATTACTTGCTTGGTAATGAATATTGTCCATACAAACATACAAGTGCAATCGCCTCTTAACTACTAACTAAGAAGCAGAGAATGAAACTAATGAAATCGATGGGAGATTTAAGATATTGAAAACTGATTTCTAACAATAACTTTTTCAAATGCAATGGAAGTAACAAAAAAACAACAACAAGAAAAAATTAAAAGGAAAGAACGGCAATTTGCAAATTACAGCATGAATTGATGTTTAGTGCAGGAAGTTATAGAATGGCTGGAAAATGCTTATCATGCCAAGCTAAGGTTTCGAAACACAAAGTATGTCACTGTGAATTGGCATAGGTGTAGGTAGGTACATATGTATGTAGGTAGATCAGTTTAACACCACCATGACGCGAGAAAGTGTCACAAATTTGTTTGGCCCAAAATGATAAGGCATTATTTGAAGTCGGTCAAGCGGTAGGTAGTGTGCTTGCCTTTGATACCAACGATCGCAGGTTCGACGTCATAATTGATAAAGGCAGTAAAAGCATGTCTTATCTGGCAGCCAAGTGTCTCTACTGGCTCTCAGGTTGTAAACGATAATATCACGCCTGGTGGGTTAGTGCAAAGAGTGGAGTACGAATTCGTCAAATCGACATATCGTTACTCGAAGGGAGATGACTTCACTAGATTTCGTGTCGCTGGTGCAATCTCCCGCGAGTAAAACAGACAATGAAGCACCTTCTCGGGAAATATCCAGCGCGCTTTTTAAAACTGTCTAAAGTCAGGATACAGAGTTAGATTTGATTTGTCACTAACAAAAAAAAAAACATTTCGAAACGTGAAAATGCGAAGACGTGACTTATCCCTGCTTGGGCAGTGTCCTAAAAAAAACCAACAATATTTTTTTTATGTGTGAAGGTGAACATCCAGAAGCAGGTCTGTGAAGCAAAAATTTCATTTGGTGCAGTAATTATTTGGTGATGGGCGCACAAACAAATAGCCTAAAATTTACGGATTTATAGATTTGCTTTTTAATGAGCCTACTTTTATTGCCACCACTGTAAACAATGGCAAGGAAAAGTATTTTTTCAAACAATATAATTCCTAATAGCTTATAACGTTTTTGAAAATATTAATATTGCTCATTTTTTATTCATCACTTCGTAGCTAGTTAAAAGTATGCTGCTTGCTTAGAAATTTGTTTAAATTGAAAACAACAAAAAAGTTAGTAAGCGGAAAAAAATATAAGCGTTAAAAATTGTGAATGCTATATTGCAACCGACAAGTACATATTGCATCTTTTTAAATTTCATTCCATTTTGTCATTTTATTCATAACTCGCTAAGTGCTTACGAAAAAAATAGATCACTATTTGTTTTGGTATTGAAGTTGAGCGTAGAAGCATCACATAAAAGTGGTACAACAAAGATTGATGTCTGGGCAAATAAACTATTTGTGAAATCAAAATAAAGCTTGCGCCACACAACAACAAACACAAAGTAGGGACAAACAAATTTGGTTAACCACACAGTAGCCGTGATATTGTGAAAACGCTAAGCTAAACCATGGCGGCTTGTAGTGGTCGAATGGTCAATTTTAAGGCGTATTTTGCATTAGACAGTGACACAACCAACTAACACACTTTTGTACATAGCGTGAACAAACAACTTGACACAACAAATATATCTAACTGACCAACAACAATATGAAATGTTGTTATAGCCAAGTTATGCGCCCATTTATTCAATACGAGATTTATGTATGTTGGCTATGCATTTGGTCGGTTGGTTGCTTTGTTTGTCTGGCTTCGATTTTAGTAATGAAACCAACAACAATTCGTCATAATATTTGTTAACTCTATGCTGATGACATTTTGAGCAATCACTCTTGACAAAACGTACAAATACTCGTGCAAATATACAACAAGTGTTGATGGCGATACTTAAGCAAACACTAAAGAATTATGTCACTTGTAATGGTAGCACAATAATACCGTTATTTGCAGATGATTGCCAACTATTCATTGGCTATTTTTATGTTTTGTTATTTGAAGGGGATAGTAGTGTGGTCATTTGTTTAAGTTTTTCATTAGCTTGTATAGCTGTTAAACAGTTTTAAAGCCACTGTTGCAAGCGGGTGGTTGTGAAACTGTGTAAAAGTTTCACAGTCACTGTTTGTATAATATTTTATGTGATTGCTATCCCCTTGTACCAAAATGTTGTAAAGTTTGGGAGCCAATTGACCACAAAATTATTGACATTTAACATCAAATTAAAATGTTGGATGTCTCCAGATTGGAACTGAATTTCGATCTACCCCAATCCCAAAAAAGAGCACAATATCGCTTGACAAGATGAGTGAACCGGAAATGACATCTCGACCCATTGAAAACCAGACAAGCAGGCTATGAACGAATAGGTAAGCTTTTCTCATGCATGGCTCGGTCGCATGAACGGTGTAGAGAGCATACTGGATGGCATTTGGAGTATTCGAAAGACAAGTTCTTTATGACCAACGTTCAACTCAAGGATCGTTCTCGTTACCTTTTTTTTAAACCAAATGAGTAAAGAAGCCCAAACATGGTTGAAATGGGAAGAACAAAATATAGAGAGGAAGTGTGGGGTAAGAGATATAAAAGTATCGATTTCTTTCAAATTTTGGAGACAAAGATAGATGTGGCGGTAGAAGAGAAAGGGGAGAGAGGATTAAATAAACTAAGAGCGCTAATGGCTGCTGGAAGGGAAACAGGCAGAGATGCAGACGAAGAAGAGAAACAGAAAGCAATGGGAAAGGGAAAAAAATTGTAAGCAAGTGGAGGAAGAATAGGGAGTGATATTTCGAGGGGAAATGATAGTGTAAAGGGGAAAAGAGAGTGAGAAACAGAGAAGTGTCTCGGATTTGTCTATATCCTGCAGCCAAACTTTGAAAAGTCCAGCCACAATAACATTCCAAGACCAAAATTCGGACTTTCACTTCAATGAAAATTGACACACAAATAGTTCGAGCAATTTTTATTAAAAACACAACAACTACAATCAATAATTTTGTCTGCTTTATGAGTAAATCAAATAACCGGTTGCTTGTAGTACTTTGAAGTTCAAAATTACTTTTCAATGTTGTGCTGCTGTTGTTGTTGTTGTGTAAGTATGAATAACTCCGTTAGAGCGCATAAATGTTGGGTTGGTCATGTTTTTCTTGCTTACAATGTTGTTGTTTTAGCTTACAATGTTATCATGTTTTTCTTTAATGGGTGTGTTCAATTAACAATGTTAATAATAACGGTTATCAAGTAGCAACAAATACGTGCCAAACGAAAAGAAATGCGCGCAAAATGGAAAAAAAATGGTTGATGAAGTGAAACAACTAGATAAATTGCAGCGCAAAAATTGTGACATGAGGAAGGAGAAGTATTTAAGTTTCAAAGTAAGTAATATAAGTAACTGGCGTAGTTAAGTAAATTCCTCTAAGACTTCTATGGAATTTTCATTGATTTCACAATTTTGTATTATTTTTAGAACATGCCGAAAAAAGAGTTAACATATTTATATTCCAGCAAAATATTTAAATACACATAGTAAAATTTACAAGCCTTATTTTTTACATTTTAACTGCCCTTTTTCATTCACGAAAAGTTGTGATCGAAATTTTTTTCCAAAACCGAATTCTTTCGTTATTCATTAAATTTTTAATAATTGTTTACATGTAAAAGTACTGATTTTTCGCTGATTTTTATAACATTTTACATACTTTAAATTTTGGGGCCAATTTATGGTGTCCAAGTAAATTTTTTTGTTGCTTACCTAAAAAGAAAAAAGAAAAAAAATGTGTTATTAAATTGCAATCAATTTCAAACCAATAAATACATATGTATGTATTCCAGCAATAGTAATAAAAATATATGGTTTTGAATATTTTATATGAAAACAATTTAATTGAATTTTGTTTTTTATTGCCTGCCTTTCAAAGTAAAAAATAATTTTTTAATGAAAATTATTTTCGTTTTAATTTTTTATTAAAATAAAATAAAAAAAATAAAATATATTAAAATAAAATAAAATAAAATAATTTTATGTTTGGTTTTTACGATCTGTAAAAAAAATACAATAAAATAAAATAAAGTAAAATAAAATAAAATAAAGTAAAATAAAATAAAATAAAATAAAATAAAATAAAATAAAATAAAATAAAATAAAATAAAATAAAATAAAATAAAATAAAATAAAATAAAATAAAATAAAATAAAATAAAATAAAATAAAATAAAATAAAATAAAATAAAATAAAATAAAATAAAATAAAATAAAATATTTGTAAGTTTTTGCAAGCTCGAGACCAAATAAACAATAATTCGTAATGAATTTAATTGTCAGTTTTTTGGGAAAAATTGATAATTGGAGAAAAATTACAAAGGAAAAATCAACAGCGATGGATAGGATTACATGTTTCAGAGTTTCCAGGCTCATCATCAGATCCCTTTTCGGACACGGATTCGAACTCGTGTCTGCACCAAAGCCGCTGTTAGAAAATTCCAACACTAAGCAATGATGCCCTGTGACGTCACAATGCACTTATCTCCACTTCAATTAATTCCCTTTTGTTTGTTTGTTCTTGCCAACTGTATACACAAAATTTCTTAAGACATGCAGCCTATATGTTATGATGTGTGTTGGACTTGTTGTTTGTACATATTTACATATGTACGTAAACCCGTGCTATGGTTTCAATGTATTTTGTTGTTGGATTTTTGCGGTCTATTTTGTTTACATATTTGTAAGTTTTTGCAAGCTCGAGACCAAATAAACAATAATTCGTAATGAATTTAATTGTCAGTTTTTTGGGAAAAATTGATAATTGGAGAAAAATTACATTAAACATGTAATCCTATCCATCGCTGTTGATTTTTCCTTTGTAATTTTTCTCCAATTATCAATTTTTCCCAAAAAACTGACAATTAAATTCATTACGAATTATTGTTTATTTGGTCTCGAGCTTGCAAAAACTTACAAATATGTAAACAAAATAGACCGCAAAAATCCAACAACAAAATAAAATAAAATAAAACAAAATAAAGAAAAATAAAATAAAATAAAATAAAATAAAATAAAATAAAATAAAATAAAATAAAATAAAATAAAATAAAGAAAAATAAAATAAAGTAGAATAAAATAAAATAAAATGAAATAAAATAAAATAAAATAAAATAAAGTAGAATAAAATAAAATAAAATAAAATAATTTTATGTTTGGTTTTTACGATCTGTCAATACTAGTAATTATTATTTTTGATTTTTAAAAGGTTAATTTCAATTTTTCTAAAATCAAAGATAAGATTTAAGATAAAATAAAAAAAGTTAAACAAAGTAAAAGAAAACTAAAAAAAATGCCGTTATCTGCTGCTCAACTACCCGTCTACTTCACATTATCAGAGTTCACATTAAAACCCAGATTTCTTCTTTAAAAAAAAGCCCTTAAATTGACTTTGACTACATTTCTCCACGGGTATACTCATCTAAATAATCTGCGTTTGTATTGGAAGCAGCTGCCTTAATCAAAAACTCCTAAGCAACCACTCCTCATGCGGTAATATAAAACTTTATGTGCTTACAAATTCATAACCAAGCTCATGTTGAATACTCACATAAAACTAAGCACACTTGCTTACAGATCTATTTTTCACACTTTTGCCTAACTATGCCTTATTTTATTTTACAGTTTAACTACGGACGCTTGTTGTGTGGTGTTGTAGTTGTTAAACAAAAAACGTTTAACCATAGCCATTTGTTGATTTAAATTATTGCCGCAACGGATTCGCAGTTAAGTGCACGTGCACGTGCTTTTAATATGCTCGTTAGCCAATTTATGCTCACACACACACTCACACACACACACACAAGCACACATGTGTAAACACTTGTCTGCACTGCCGGCTATTATGTTATGTATTTTGTATTTAATTTATTTGCTATTCATTGTTTTTTGTTATTGTATTTTGCAGTGTTGCAGGTGTTGCTGTTGCTTTTGTTGTTGTTGTTGTTGTTTGCCAGTTGTTTGTGGCCCATTAGAAGTTTAATGTTTTCGTTTTTCTGATTTTCAACAATTTTCACGTATAAATATGCGATAATTCGTTAGTTAGAATTACTTTGGCTAGCAGACAACAGGAAATGTTACTAAAGACATTAAATACGAAAGATTTAAGCAACGAACTTTTCCTTGTTTGTTGTTCTCATATCGTGCATCTGCTTATATCTAAATCTAACAACTTGCCACTTGTGGTGAACTGCATTGCCATATACATAAATGCGAATATGCATGTATGTATGTACATATGTTTGTGCATTGTTTGTGCTGACCATTGCAGTTAAAGTCAAACAGTTCTTCACATAATTTGGTGCTAATGTGTATTAGGGATGTAACGAATTTCCGATTGCGACTGCAAACCTTCGGAACTTTCGATTTGTTTGGATTTCAGATTTTGGGTTCAACTGGAATTGGAGTTCGTGATTTTTTGACATTTTGACAGATCATAAAAAACTAATATTTTGACGGATCATAAGCATATTTTGACAGAATTGTGGTGAATAGACAATTTTTTTAAATGAAAATTTCGACTGCTCAAAGGAAAGTTTTGAGGTGAGTATAATTTCATTTCTAGCGAGTTAGTATTAAAACTTTTTTTATTCCAAAAAAGGAAATTTCGACTGACCAAAAAAAAGTATTGACAGTTTTAGGTGAATATAATTTTACTTGACAGAACGAATCAGAGTTTTGAGCTGAAGATAATTGCATGTGCTCAGCAAAAATTAAAATTTATGTCACTATACAAAGGCAAGCTTTTATAGTGCAAAAAAAAAGATTTTCACCAAAAATCAAGATTATTTCTTACCAAGAGCAAGTTTTGACAGTTTTGAGGTGAATATAATTTCACGTGCTCACTTAAAATTTAAAAGCAGTCTAATTACAGTTTTACAATAGACAAGTTTTTCATCAAAAATCAAGGGGTTTTCTTACCAAGAGCAAGTTTTGACAGTTCTGAGGTGAATATAATTTTGTTCCAGCAAACTAGTATTAAAAATTTGCCCAAAAAAATGAAATTGACTGAGCAAGAAAAACTTTTGAGCGCTCTCAGTCAAGTACATAATTTGTTTCACCGAAAATGAAACTTTCGAACTGTCAAAGAAAGTGTTGACAGTTGTGAGGTGAATATAATGTCACGTTCTTGGAAATGAATGAAACATCTGAGTAAGCATCACGAGTAGGGTTGGTATTATATAATAATTCAATAGCAGATCCGTCAGCAAAAATTGCGAACCTTTCTGATAATGAAGGGAAAGGCGAAGCACAACAACAAAAACAAAGAGGGTATCTTGTCACAATGTTTGGGGTTATTATTTTTGAATCGACTGGAGTCCTTTAACTTTGAGAAAATTTTATTTTTTTAAAAAGCATTTCACCCTGTTAGAGATGATAGGGTGGAGATTTTCAAAATTTTCTGACTCGTAGGAATCTGAAAGCTTTGTTACTTGCCCCCGATAACCTCACAGCTGCTCCACCAAGCGCATATTTAACTTATTGAGTTTGTATAACTAGATGTGTTTAACCTTCTAACCACATTGTTGACCTCGTTTTATTTGCGAACTTCATTCATTCATATCATTTGAACGTTTACCGCCTCATTCAACAAGCAACCTGTCAATTTGACTCCACCAACCCACCTCTTTTTTCTCTTTACTGAGTATTTAACCGTTTTGTTCGTCTACTTCTGAACAGTTATTTATGCAGCCGCAAAGACCCACCCGCTTTTGATGCTGCCACCTTATTCTATTTGACGCCTAAATCGCGCGCTCCTTTGATTTAGCTTTTGTTGCTTTGTTTGTGCTTTCACAGGCATCCACGCGTTCGTTCGGCCCACACACAAACTAAACACGCGCCACGACCAACACCAACACTTTGTTGCTTTAGAACAGCAACACAAACGAAAGCAACAACAACACTCATATTCGTAGCAGTGGGGCTCGCTTACAAATGCTGCTACATAGCTACTTCTTGGATCCCACACCAAACGGAGCTGCCGCAGCTATTTTTTTATTTTAATTTTTTTTGTCGTGTTTCACGCGGCTGCAACATGTGTTTGGCGTAAAAACGTTCAAATCTGCAACAATAAAAAATTTCAGAAAAAAAAAATAAAATTGAAATTGAATTGTGAATTAAGCTCTGGAGTTGTATTGTTACTTTCATATGTGCATTCTTGGGTAGTGCAGTGTTGTTGCTTTGCAGGCACTCTACTTTTTTTTTTGTTTGAATGCCACGAGTTAGCATTCCGCTATTTACGGTCAAACATCAGACAAGTTTAAGGTCTTAAAGTCCACATTGTTTGCCACCTTAATAGCTCGATTGCTAACGATTTCATTTGTTGGCAGAGTATTTGCTTCCCACTTATGTACATACATAGGGGTGTATATTAGACTGGTCCAAAAAATCAGTTTTTTTGGGGGGAATTTTTATGAATATTATTTTTCCGATGACTAGGCTTTATTTGACGTTATTGTATTTTGATAACAAAAAAAATAATAATAAGGAATAAATTAAATAATTATAAATAAATTATAAGCGTCAACAATTTTGGTTTAAGTTTGTTTTTTGTTTTTGTTTACAAAGAAAAAAATAAAAAATAAAAAAAAATTATTTTGTATTTTATTCACAAGTCGCTAAATCTGCACGAAAAAAACGCCTAGTATTAAAGCCTGAAACTCTTATAGTATCTTACTTGCCGTGGAGTATAATTTTCAAGGTCTGAAACCCCTTGAAATAACTTTTCAATTTCAGTTTTGTAACATGGTTTTGGTTCGCTTTTGTTCTTCAACATTTATTTCGGTTACGGTTTCAAAATAAAAAACAAAAAGAACAGAAGTTTGTGAACCATTAAGTTCCACCTCTTGGAAACTCTTCGGTTTAATTTTTTGTCCATTCAAAATAACAGGTCAGTGATTCAGCTTTCGTCTTAATTGGAGCTAGGAAGGTTCTGGTTTCGGTTTCGATTCTTGGTTGTTTTTTTTTTGCTTTTGGTATATATTTTAAATTTTTTTGAACACTTTCAGTTATTTTTACGATTCGGAATCCTTATTCCTTTCCACTCTTAACCGATTTCATTTCTGTTGTCAGTAATAACTTTCGTTCTAATTAGTTCAGCTTTAGGATTCGAGGTGATATCGTATTTGGTTCTCGTTTCGTTTGCATCATCGGTTTCACTTTTGGTTCAGCTTCCAGTTTCTTCTCCTGGTTCGAATTGGGTTTCTTGTTTCTTTTTCGAATCGCATCTACTTTTGGATATGGTTTCGCATTCCTTTTCGTTTCATTTTTAGTCCTTAACATAATGAACCCTGATTTCGTATCGATTTCCGTTTACAGTCTCTGCTCCTTGTTTGTGTTTCGTGAAAAGTATTTCTCAAAAATATTCGAATGAGAGAGATCCTACTCAGCATACGGCACGTGGTTCAATCGTAAGAACAAAAGATTCCTATCAAGTACCTTTGCTGTCTGAGGAATTGAGTACCGATTGCAGATTTTACGTCCTTTTTTCAAGATGGGTGGATTTCTACATTTTCTCAATTCGTTCCCCCTGGCGCATAATCTATTAAATCCATAAACATTGTGCTGTTAATCCCTCCAAATATGCCGAGAAATCAGAAACGCTTCGCTTATTTCATTTCCACAAGTTTTTTTTTATTTGTCTTAGTTCACTTCTTTGTCACTCAGTAAGCATTCGTTTCATCGCCAGCCAACAAAGGAAGTGACTATCATAAAGAGAAATGAATGCCACAAGAAATTAGATAATATGCGCGCCAATAGGATAACCACAATCGAACCAATGTTTGGCAGTGGGCATATGTAGTTAAGGGGGAATGTTAAAAAAGGTATAAATCCCAATAGAGAATGTTTGGAATTTCAAAAACATGGCAGGTTGAACCAAAGTGCAGACGGACATTGTGTAAGAACAGCTGAAGCGCGCTGACTACATCGCATACTTTCAACATAAAGCGCGAAATGTGAAACGAAATATTTACAGCAAACGAAATATGTTTGAATGTGTTTGTAATAAACAAATAATGCACAACTACATACAAACATCGCTTTTCTAAGTATCTAACATATATAAGCGTCTAGAACTATGGCACTGAGATGCTTGAGAGTGCAGCGGAAGCAAACGCGAGTGTCAGTCACTATCGCACTTGCCGCCTTCTATGCGCCAGCACCATCTCCAGCCCATATGCCATGGAAGCAACTGCGATTGCGATGTGGCAACTTGCCTACTTGGTTGCCACTTGTTACCTGCTACCTGCCGCTTACCACTTGCCGCTTGCGTGTTGGTTGCCACTATGGGCTTAAAATGAAAAAAAAAGCTGAGTCAGAATTTTGAGAGCTGAATTAAGCGAGCTAGGTCTTGATAATTTACATTACATCCATTACACCATTGCATAGTGACATCCGATTACAGTAATTGTAATTTTAAATTTATGTTACAGTAATAATTGAATAGCCAATTAATAATTTAATATTCATTACATAGTGACACTTTACGATTAGCATTACAGTAATCATTTCATCGGGTTTTTTAAATTACAACTACAGTAACTTTAAGACCATTTAAAAACGTATCACAAAGTGGCACTGGACATTATGGTTAGCATTACAGTAATCATAGCATGAATTTTATTTAAATTACAAATTATGAAATTCCATTGTATAGTGCCATTTAATTACATTACAAATAGCATTACAGTGATTGTATTATAAAGTATGTTGAAATTACAATTGGAATAATAATTATTCGACCGAAGAGCGATTCGAAGTTCCTTTATAATTATTACAATTAAGCATTCCCTATAGTAATCGTAATTTCAACTTTTGAAATTACAGTTGCAGTAATTATTGTATTGCATTTATCATTACAGTTTTCACAACTTATTAATGGTTAACTGAACTTACCAAAATTAACTAACAAAAAAGTCTATCTGCTTCAAAAGCTATAGCGTTTAATGTAGAAATATTATTGTAATCTAAATACTATGTTAATGTAATGTAAATACCATGTAATTAATAGAAATGTTACTTTAATGTAATAAGGGGTTATTTCTATAAAAACTTTTGAAAGTAATTGCAAAATTTATGATAAATGTAAGTTAAATTGAAAGAAAAAAGTAAATGTAATTGAAAAAATGAGAGTTGTAAATGATTTAATGTTAATGAACTGTAAATACAATGTTAATTTATTATAAACATGCCCTCCTTAATGCAAAAGTAATGAAAATTAAATGCAAATTAACTCGGTATGTAAATCAAATGTAACTTAAAGGTAATGCAAATATTATACAGAATTAATATAAATGTTGCATAAAAGTAATGTAAATGTAATGCAAGTGCTATTTAATTGTAAATATTATGGAAATGTTGCAAAAAAGTAATGTAAATGTAATGAGAGTGCTTTTCTATTGTAAATATTATGGAAATGTTGCCAAAAAGTAATGTAAATGTAATGCAAGTGCTTTTCAATTGTAAATATTATGGAAATGTTGCAAAAAAGTAATGTAAATGTAATGAAAGTGCTTTTTAATTGTAAATATTAAATAAAAGTAGTGGAAGTGTTTTCTAGATGTAAATTTTAATGTCAAAATAATGGATTTACAATATAAAGTGTTGAAAATGTAACTATATATTGAAAGTAATGCAACTTTGTCAGCAGTAATGCAATTGAAATGCATTTGTTGTTATATTTACAATATTAATGTAATTGCATTACATTGTTTTTGCTTTTTTAATCATAATATTATCATTTAATATTAGGTACTTGTAATTAAAATCGTGCGGTAATGCAATTTTTGTGCACATAAATTATTGTAATGTATGTAATTAAAAACCAGCAACCTAATTAAACTCTATCACATTCCATATTGAAACTTTGCAAGTTGTAAAGAATTCACGCAACAATTTTTGTATAGTATTTTATGACATGCAGCCCACTGTGCGCTTACCGCTTTCCATTTACCATCTTAGTGTGATGCTCAAATGCTTTTAGTTTTTTATTTTTATTGCTGCTGCTGCCACTACCACTACTGTTGCTGCTGCCATTGATGCTAACTTTGATGCTATGGTTTTTATTGTTTGTTGTTGCTGCTGCTCTTTGGGGGCTTAATGCTGTCGCTGTTGTTGTTGCAAAATGGTAATTATATACTTTGAGTTGTGTTTAACATGCAACACCAACGTTGCGTTGCAATGCCATGTCGAGCACTTTTGACAGTTGGGGCAATTCGCAGATAACGAAGCGGTAAAGTCAGGGGAGCGTCAGCGAGGTGAATTCCTTCGCATTTACCTGAGAATATTGCTCAAGCGCAAGTCAATGGCAGTGGCAGCTATGTGCACGCTTTCACATGTTGCTTTCATTGATGTTTGCTAGCAACTTTGTTATTGTTGTCGTTGCTTTTTTGTTGTTGCAGCAATAACGGCAGAAACACCTTGAAAACGCTGAATAGTTGGCGTGGAAGTGGCGCGCAAGTGTGAGTAACAAGAAGAAGCATTTAAACGTTGTTAGTTAGACCTCGGCTTAAATGTAAGAACTAGCGTGCTCTAGTGATAATTTTTATTGTTGTTGTTTTTACTTTTTATTTCTTGCTGTTGTTTGTTTTTGTTTTCTCATGCATCATTTATTGGTTTTTCGGGCAAAATAGCTGCGAATGTGTGCAGGAACTTGTTGAACTCATATAAACAGTCGTTGTTGTTGTTGGCATAAGTTTGCAATGAGAATCTATTTAACTCTTAGCTTTAGCTTTCCGCTTTTCCCAAACTGCCATATTAATCCCCTCTATCCCGCCCCGCGTTTTACTTTATCCTGCCGAGCAGGTCAAATATTTGATTATCGCGCGAGTGTGAAAAATGTTATGGGAAAAAATGGCTTCGTCACTGACTTAAGCAAATGTGCCGTTGCATGTGCGGTGCATTGTGCATGGCACCCGCTCACATGAGCCCACCTGTGCTTGGATGTT
The DNA here is from genome assembly GCA_951509765.1 of Sphenella marginata. NCBI lineage: Eukaryota > Metazoa > Arthropoda > Insecta > Diptera > Tephritidae > Sphenella > Sphenella marginata. The sequence goes on along the minus strand of OX608079.1, from coordinate 11,221,177 downwards.
GTTGCTGCTGTCATTGTTGTTTTTGTTTGTTTGGAATTGTGGTGGGTGTATTAGCTGCTGTTCTATGTGGCACTCTTGCTCTTCCTGCTGGCAGCACTGAGTGTGGGAGGCCACATTTTTGTTGCAACATTTTTTTTGATTGTTGTTGTGGTGCTCGTTTTTTGTTTTTTGTTTTTTACTTTTTTTGGTAGAATGCCGCGTGAAATGTTAGTATTCAGTGAACTGCATCAATTGCAATGAGTTGTTGTTGTTGTTGTTGCTGTACTGCACGGAATTAGGTGATATACTGGCGGCAATTTATGGTACACAAACAAATTATTTGCCATGCCAATGTGTGGTAGGTATGTAGATAGGTAGGTGAGTGAATGTTTTGACCTTTCGACCTTCCCCAAAATGGGTTGATCGTTAATTTTTCTCACAAACAAAGCCAGCAAAAACACACAGCTGGAAGGAGTTGCATATTATCAAATGATTTAGACGAAATGACAGCTTTAATGGGTGATATTTTCAACTACTTTGTTGTTAGTGTGATGTACAGTAAGATGGCATTTGTAATCATGCATTTGAGGGTTAAGAATTTACTCTGACTTAGCAACTAGCTTTCATATCTTAGGTCGACTTTTGTAGAACAGAAATAAAAACACACATTCGGAAGATTTTTTTGTAATAAAAAAAAGCGGTCACCTTGTCAAGTAGTTGTTGTTTGTAACGATAGGAACCCGCGGCGCTCGTGTATTCCATTGTAACCCAACTCAATTTCGGAGTTAGTGATGCTGCGGTCGAGTTCCGAGCTTGATGTCGTGTAATATTCGAAGGTCGTCGGAAATTTGTCAATCCTGCCATCGACTTTTAAGTAAGTTTTCCGCGAGGAGGGGCAACATGACGCATATCTATCTGTTGAATATGCAATTCATGGGTGCAAAATTCCACCAGGTGGCGCACTAAAATTAAAATCCGTCAGATGGCGCACGCATCGAGATAGAAATAGAAAATATAATTAAAAATTATAAAAACTTGCTAACCATCTCTAGGCAACTTCTTGTGAGTTTATCATGAAACTGTTAACTTTGTGTCTAGTTTCGGAAAAATTCCGCTAGGTGGCGAGTTAGAAATAGAAAATTTGCCAAAATAAGGAAATCGACTGAGCTAGAGATTTTAAGCTTTTAATATGGTTAAGAACATGTTTAAAAGGAAACAGAAAAAATGTGCGAATTTACAGCAACTTTTCACCCTACCAAAAAAAAGCAACAAAATAGATATTCCGAATCCGGTGCGCTCCAGTACTAGTATGTTCTTGTGCTAGTCCGACTGCCTTGGAAATAATTACCTATACCCCAGAAATGAGGTTAATATAGACTTGAGTCACCTCTTTTCAGATAAAGCTTCCGTCGACATATTCTTACTCCCTAACGCGAAGAGCTTGTAATATGTATGTATTTTGGGTAGTCTGATTAATTTTGACATTAATCTCAATAAAAGTAAAAATTTATTATCACCAGTTTTTCGTTTAAAGAAATTTTTGCATACACATAAATTTACATAAAGGTGACCTTATGTTGGTATCATCTGTTTTTGTCGCTTAGCGTTAATGGACCTTGCAATCATAAAAACTAGTCACCAAAAAGTTGTTGTGAAAACAAAAAGAAATTGTGTGCAATCCAACTGAAAAAGCATAGAGCAGCTGTCCATGACCTCTTAGATGGTCTTCATGACCTCTACTTAAGTACTTAAGCAAGCAAATTTTGGAAATGCAGAAATACAAGTTTTCGAGATTTTATTATTTTTTAATTCTGCTAGTTTTACATAAACTTAGGGTAAATTTATGCATTTAAATTTAATCTGCTGGTTTTTTTGCTAAAAAGCTTTTTTATTAGTTTTAGTTTTTATTGCAGCAAAATAAATAAAAAAAAAATCTTAAACTCTAAAAGCCATGCATGTCAATTAATTTCAAATTAGTCAGCTGGCACTAATCAGCTTTAAGCTCGTGAAAGTTTGCAATTCGCAAACAAAAATCGATAGTTTAATAGGTAACTAATAATTAAGTAATTAAGCTCCTTTTTAATATTTTACTTCATTTTTTTCTTAAGTTCAATGCTATAATTTCTTTAGCACAATTTACCAAAAGTGAATGTTTGCATTTATTTATCCATCTAAATATCTCTTAGCAAGTTCAACGGCATTTGTTTATTATTTGTTGATAATCGATTATTCCCGAGGTGTTAAGACGTGACACTGCTTATTAAAAACTCAGCGTTGATTTTATGACTTCTTATTATTGTTATTGTGGTTATCAAGTTTCTAGTGATCATAATTTATTAGAAATTAACTGTCGTTGTTGTTGGTGTTGTCTTAACAGTAAAAACTCTCTGAAAGTTTATCAAGATCAACATGAGTGACGGTAACTTAATGATTAAAAAATACCGTAAGATCGAATACTAGCAGTAAATTCCTTTATTTGAACACTTCGAACCAGATCATAACACTGCCTTCCATAAGGCACTTAGTACAATAATGTGCCAGTACCGGAGCGCACCGGACCCATATATCCGGCACGGACTGCCAATAGGAGGTTGTCAGCTTGCATTTCATGAATGGATGCGCCGACAAAGTACTGGCGCAACAACAACAGCAGGATAGACAAGCCATTATGTTCGTCGATTTTAAAACACATTTTGCTGTCCGTAACCGTAACCATAGCCATAAACTTAATTACAGTATTAACCCTAATCGAAACCATAAACATAACCATAAAACAAACATATTTGTGTAACCATACACAATCATAACCATAATTTAACCATAGCCGTAACCGTATCAGTTACTATAATAGATTTATAACAAGACTTATGCTTACGATTTCATTAAGAGTTATCGTACCGTTTACAAATTTTGACTGTCCGTAAACGTAACCACAACCGTAACCTTAGTTATAGTATTCAACTAAATCAAAACCATAAACATAACCATAAGTCAAACATAAACAATTGTTACAATAATTTAACCGTAACCGTATCGTAAATGAAAAGTGTAGAGTGAAACTTCTACCCAGTTACCGTCAAGTTCATAGCATAGATTACGGCATAGATTTATTATTGGACTTACAGCTTCTATTTCATGAAGAGTTACGGTGAAGTTTATGTGATAAAATAAAAATAATATCTGGGCTATCATAAATAATCACAACTAAACCTAGCCACCGCCTAATCGTGCGCAATCGACTGCCACATAAATCACCTAAATTCCAAGTTTGTTAATAATTACATAGTTTCATGCTATTTTAGAAAGCCGATGATGGCATTGCATCCTTATTTGATTTGTTAATTTATTTCATTTTTATGAAAATTACTTGCCAAACGCGTAAATGGCTCAATATTAGGCGCATTGGCTACGCTGCACGATTGAGTTGAAGATGCGCAAAGACGTGGCAATTAATTAAAATATTTATATTTAGTTACATACTGACATTCACATTAGACTGAGCCAAATGTACTCTAGACTAGGTAAACTTTTTTGTATAGTAACAAAAAAAAAACTCAGATAAAAGGTAAAAAAAAAAAAAAAATTTTAGTAAACTTTTTCATTAAGTACATTCTACATGAAGAATTAAATTGTCATTCTGAAATATAATGTCAATATGATTTTCAAAAAACCTTTTTATTTAGCAAGGTCTAATGCACATACATATATACCATAGTAAGCACCATCAAACACAACTGTTTAACTGTAAGGAGGTTTGATGTGCGTGTCCAATTTTTCCAATTTATAAGATTAATATAATTTTTCAGCGACGCTGTAGTACTATTGAATTAAATACAAACTCACTAGAAAATTTCAAAACTTCATTTTTACTAGGATTATGACCATAATAATTTCAAAATAAATTGATGTGTAAACATCTTTGCTCAGCAAGTAACGAAGCAAAAAAAATTAAGGGTATGGTTAAGGTTGAGGTTACGGTTAAGGTTAAGGTTAAGTTTAATGTTAGGTTAAGGTGAAGGTTAAGATTCAGATTAAGGTTAAGGTTAAGGTGAAGGTTAAAATTAAGATTAAGGTTAAGATAAAGATTAAGGTTAAGGTTAAGGTTAAGCTTAATTATAAGGATTAGGATAAGGTTATAATTAGGGTTAAGGTTAAAGTAAAGGATAAGGTTAAGGTTTAGGTTACGGGTTAAGCTGAGGTTATTGTTAAGGTTTAGATGGTTAACTAGCCGTAAAGACCAGATGGTGAAACGTACTGCGTGAAATGAAAAAGGCCTTTCGTTGTAGACTACTCAAATCTATGACTCGTCGGTTCAAAGGCGTCAAAAAAGTCCAGATGGTAGCAATTGGTGTTAATATGGCACTTTGAGTGTTTAACTTCTAGCAAACTGTGTGGCCTCATTCTAAGGGCTGACAACATATTTTAGGGCAAATGAGAGTGGCACAACAACAAATGTCATTCGTTTATCAGACACTACAACAGCTGATGTGATGCTTAAGTACCTTTTACTGCTGTCAGATGATTGTCTCGATGTTATAAAAAGGCATGCGTCAACCTGGCCGTGCATAGTCAATGACGCTAAAATTAGAGAAATTTCATTTTGTTTCCAAACAAAAAAAAACAACAACAATTCAATTGCGTTGACACATTTGCCAGCTAAACAGGCGCAGCTGTCATTTTTCGCGCTTTTACTCTTTGCTTATTCGACTTTTTCAAACGTCTGCTTTAGCTTCTGCTACTTTAATGAGCTTTTATGCTGCTTTCGTTTATTGAAAGCGTTATTGTTGTTGTTAACATTTTTTTGTCTTCTAAATTTTTTGTTATTGTTATTCTGCAATTGGTTACAGCTACTAGGTCAGCAGGTAATTTGCATGCTGCTAGTGCTTTTTCTTTGTTGTTGTTGTTGTTGTTGCATTTGCCCTTGTTTATTGTTGTCAGCTCAACTTCAGCTTATTTCGTATTTGTGGCATCTTCGCCTTGCGCCAATTTGGTAGCTACTCAATTCATTGCCAACTTTGCATGTTGCTGGCTGGCTGGCTGGCTGACTGGCTGTTTGAGCTGTTGACTAGCTGATGGGCTCGCTTGTTAGCTGGTGCACGTACTGCTGCCAACTGTCACACATACACACACACACACTTACTTAAGTATTTTAGTGTTCTCACCTTTTGTTGGTGATTTCAATGATGGCAATTGCTTTTCGTGCCTTTTTAACACATTTTTTTTTGTTTCGTATTCAGTTCATTCTCGTTTTTGGTTTGGTTATTTGTACTTTAGCTTGGCGCCCATACCCACCGCTTCGGGATTTTCTAACAACTTCTTGATTGTCTGTTTGCTTGTTTGGTTGTGGTTAGGCGCCGCACTAGGGGATGTTTTGAAAAGTAAATAAATAAATAAATCGAAAACTTTTATAATACCTCTGTGACAGTTTTCTTTATCATAAATTAATTTTAGCCAAAGAAAAAAAAATTTTTTTTTCATGTTATGAATTTAAAAAAAAAATTTTTTTTTTATTCAATATTTTGGAAACTAATGCAGAAAATAAACTTCTGCTTAGAAAAAAAAATCTGAACAAGAAAAACTTAAAATTTCAAATTTTAGAAATTTTTCATTTTTCCAAAGTCGAAAAAATTTAATTTTACAGTTAAATTTTGATATCGTGAAATTTTCAGAAGTGTGTTTTTGGGTTTACAAAAATATGAAAGTGAGCTTTTTTGCAAAATTAAAATATTTTTTTTCAATATTTTGGAAACTACTGCAGAAAAAAAAATCTGAAAAAGAAAAAGCTAAAATTTCAAATTTTAGAAAAAAATTTAAATTTTCCAAAGTCGAAAAAATTTAATTTTGCAGTTAAATTTTGATATCGTGAAATTTTCAGAAGGGTGTTAGCTTTTTTTCAAAATAAAATTTTTTTTTTAATTTCTAGTCGAGTTGAATTTTTTTACCAGAAACAGGACCCTTTTTTACCGAGTTTTTTCATGATTTTGAGTTTGGAATTGTCAAATAAGTACATAATAGGAAAGTTTCTATCTTAAGCGAGTTTATTATAAACGGCTTTCACTGTACACATTAAAAAAAAAAAATTTTATATCGCGGACATTTTGTTTGTCACAAATTCTTTCTGAAAACGCTCCACTGTGTGTCACATTGCAGTTTTGAATACCTGCACGTCGAAAAGGTTGTCGCTTATTTTAAAATGAGTTGCTTTAAAGGCAGCCGGTATTGTTCTTTTGCTGTATTTGTTATTGTTATTGTTGTTGCAGTGGTTATGTCTGTTACTTAGACGCGCAAAGGAATTGGTGGCCCAGTGACCAGTTGAACCATATTTTGTTGCTATTTTTGTGCTTAGTGCTGCAAATGTCGTAAATTTTGTTGTTGTTGTGCATTTAGTGTTGTTGTTGTTGTTTCTAGCCGCCACTTGAAGTGCAATAAAAAGTTTGCTTAACAGCATTTTTTAGTAATGCAGCAACACTTTCCACATTTCAACATGCAACAACAAACAGCTGTTGCTGCGCGCCTTTGAATTTTAAACAACAAAGTTGTGAGTTCAAGAAATCTATTTATGTGCTTAGGAGCAGCAACAAGCAACATTATAATAACAACAACAAACAGCCATAATGAGAATACTCATGACAATGGCTAGAAGAAGAAAAGCCAAAGTCAAAGTCAAAGTCAAAAGGCGACAGACAACATTCGAAGACGACAAATTTTGCAAAACAAATTGCTGGCCGTTGTTGTGTTTATTTTGTGTTGTTATTGTATTTTTACTTTGTTTTTTTTGTTTTTTAATGAAATTATTGTTGTTTATGTTTTGATGGCATCTTTTGGTGCAGCGGCGACTACTTAATTTGTATTTGATGCTCTCGGTGTTTGACTATTTAATGCGCCACTACCTCGTTCCCTACAAGTTCTTGTTGTTGTGCTGTTAAGCTCATTTAACTATTTGTTTTTCGTGCTTGTTTTTGTTTTGCTGATTTATTTCTGTTGAGACAAACGTGCGCAGAGAAATCTCATGCTTTCTTTTTGTTAGCGCAGTGAAATTTTCTGATGCCACCTGCTGAAAATATCAAATATTTTATTCTTGATAAATGTTTTTTTGATTGTTGTTGTTATTGTTGTTGCTGCTGCTGCTGCTGTTTACGATGACTAATAATACCTTTTGTGCATATTGAATTGAGCATTAAGAAAGTCTTATGTTAAACCGAATAGAGGGCAGCCAAAATTATTTGTTTTCACCGCGAGTTAAAAAGTTCGCTCATTTAGTTGTTGTAGCAGAAATTTCTACTTGAATTTCTTTAATTCTTATTTAATTTAAAATTCAATTTTGATTTTCAACGCGCGCTATAATTGCACAAAGACACATACATCCACACACACACACACACAAGTTATAACAAGTTCGTGCCTTAAGTCTTTTGTTTAAAATGCAATACAACTGCTGTGATTCAATGCTGAAAGCTATGGCATGACTCAAATTCAAATTTAGATATGCTTCACTTGCCCATTCATATTTCGTTTGCCGTTTTTTAAGAGTTCCAAATTTCAAAGGCATGCTGTGTTGTATCTCAGCAACAGTGACAGTAAAATTCAAATTTCACTTTTTGTTGCATTCTTAATTTCATTCACTGAGCGTGTTAGGTGCGCATATGAAATTACTTTATTTTTAATTTATAAACTGAAACATGCATTTTTAATTTAAATTTAATTTCAAATCAGTCAAAGGCATATCTTTCTTTATTATAAATAAAAAAATTAATTGCTTTTGTTATGTGTTATTGTGGCACGAATATTAAATTTGGAATTTATATTTATAAATAGTAAATGGCTAAGGAATGGAAGTGATAGGAAATGAAGTTGGTGTAAAACTATGGAAATAACAGAAATAAAATAGAATAAAATAAAATAAAATAAAACAAAAAAAAAAAAAAATAAAAAAAAATAAAATAAAATAAAACAATAAAAAATAAAAAAAAAATAAAATAAAATAAAACAATAAAAAATAAAAAAAAAATAAAATAAAATAAAATAAAATGAATTAAAATAAAATTTAAAAAATAAAATAAAATAAAATAAAATAAAATAAAATAAAATAAAATAAAATAAAATAAAATAAATAAAAAAAATAATAAAAACTGACAATTAAAGTTCATTACGAATTATTGTTTCTCTGTGTCTCGAGCTTGCAAAACTTACAAATATGTGAAAATAAATTAAAATAAAATAAATTAAAATGAAATAAAATAAATGAATTGAAATGAATTAAAATAAAATAAAAAAATAAAATAAAGTAAAACAAAATGAAATAAAATAAAATGAAATAAAATAAAGTAAAATAAAATGAAATAAAATAAAATAAAAAAATGAAATAAAATAAAAAAAAATTAAATATCGTGCAGACACGAGTTCGAATCCGTGTCCGAAAAGGGATCTGATGATGAGCCTGGAAACTCTGAAACATGTAATCCTATCCATCGCTGTTGATTTTTCCTTTGTAATTTTTCTCCAATTATC
>OX608079.1:10737690-11207690 GCA_951509765.1 Sphenella marginata | reverse complement strand
AAAATCCAACGAAAACAAGGCGCAATAACTTATATTTAGTTCGATACTTAAAAGTTTATTTATCAATATAACAGGTCGATATCTTTTCATTGCAGATATTGAGGAAAATACTATCTGAGCCAATAGAACCAACATCAGCGCTTTTTAGAATTTTTGTATGTTTGTTTGTATGTTTGGACGCGCATCACTCAAAAACTGCTAAATAAATATTTTTGAAATTTCCAACGTTACATTACTAGATGCCGAGCTTCAAATTTAAGATATTCCTTATTTCGATAAATTTACCGGTTTCAGTGTTATCGACCAGTATGTGGACTAGAGTGATTCAAAAAGTGTTAGTTGGTATTTAGAAAAAAAGATTATCCCTAGTTAGGAAGTGCACTCTCTGACGTGCACTAGAGGATGCTAAACTTTTCCAAGTACATACATAGTTCTGTGGCTGAAAGTAGAACTAAGTAACTTGTATATCTAAAAACATTGCAAAAATTTCACCAAAGTCATTAGTTTATTCCCTTTGCAAACATACAAAAGTATTTTCATTCAAATCGCACAATCAATGCGCTTCGTAACGCAATTGTCGCACAGCGTGCGTTCCCACAATAATTCAGGACATTATCATTTGGTGTAAATCAGCAGCAGTCAACAAAAGACAACAACAGTAATTTGTCACTGTTTACAAGAAGGTTGACAACGGAAAGCAGGGCTACTGCAAACACGCTATCATCAGCCATATCTCAAAGTATTGTTGTTGGCGCTGAATACAACAACAACAACAACAAACAAACAAACCGCAAGAAATGTTGAAGAAAGCAATGAAAGCAAAAAAAAAATAAAAAATCGTGAACGAACATGCACCCGCACGATTGCATTGTTGAGCGCAATAAGAAATCTGCATGGCAAACATTTCTAATTTGTATGGAAGTAAATATATGCACGTTTATGTATGTATGTATGTGCAAGGTAGATATGTGCTTGCCTAGTTAAAGATTAGCGCATTATGCACGCCCACAATTATATAAATTACTAGCAGACCCGGCAGACGTTGTTCTGCCTGACCAGTGACTTCCCTAGAAATACATTTTCAAATATTTTTCTTTAACTTTTAACATTCCATTTATTGCAGTGCTTTAGGATACACAATGTTTGTGGCTTTAAAGTCTTTGGTATAAACAAATAAATTTTTTGGATGTCCAACTCAAAAAACGGATCTTTTGAACTCAATGGGTATGACAAAAACCATTATGCGCTGCTGAGCAGATGTATAGTCAGTACTTATTTAATTATATCCAATATCTACCTATAATACTCTGGATATGTATGAACGGCAATAACAAACAAAAAAAATTAAGTGCTTTGATTAAGATTTAAGAACGTTAAAATGTCACTAAAGCAAATACATTCAGGGATATAACGAATTGAAATATTACTTAGCTTGTGGTCTTGGAACTGCCCACTTTTCCAAAGAATTTACAAATGTAGCCTATGTTCATATGTCGTACCCAACGAAGATTTTAACGTATTGGAAAAGTTTAAAACAGATCAACAGGTGCCACGCCCACATTTCCCAAATTATATAATTCTTGACCAAGGGACACACATATCCAAAAATCTTTAATTTAGACCAAATATGTTCAGAGTTATGAAGAATTTAAATTTTATATAGCCAGGGGGCGTGGCACCGCCTACTTTTCCAAAAATTGATATAGCCTGAATCGTACAAAACAATTTTCTTAACCAATCTTGAAAGTTTAAAAGAGATCGACCATAAACTTTGGACATTATTGAAGTACAGACAAAACACAAAAAATGTGGGCGTGGCACCGCCCACTTTTCCAAAATTACATAAATCTTGACCAAAGGACACACATATCCAGAAATCATTAATTTAGACCAAATATGTTCAGAGTTATGAAGAATTTAAATTTTATATAGCCTGGGGGCGTGGCACCGCCTACTTTTCCAAAAATTGATATAGCCTAAATCGTACACAACAATTTTCTTAACCAATCTTGAAAGTTTAAAAGAGATCGACCATAAACTTTGGACATTATTGAAGTACAAACAAAACACAAAAAATGTGGGCGTGTCACCGCCCACTTTTCCAAAATTACACAAATCTTGACTAAAGGACACACATATCCAGAAATCATTAATTTAGACCAAATATGTTCAGAGCTACATATGAAGAATTTAAATTTTATATAGCCTGGGGGCGTGGCACCGCCTACTTTTCCAAAAATTGATATAGCCTAAATCGTACACAACAATCTTCTGAACCAATCTTGAAAGTTTAAAAGAGATCTACCATAAACTTTGGACATTATTGAAGTACAAACAAAACACAAAAAATGTGGGCGTGGCACCGCCCACTTTTCCAAAATTACATAAATCTTGACCAAAGGACACACATATCCAGAAATCATTAATTTAGACCAAATATGTTCAGAGCTATGAAGAATTTAAATTTTATATAGCCTGGGGGCGTGGCACCGCCTACTTTTCCAAAAATTGATATAGCCTAAATCGTACACAACAATCTTCTGAACCAATCTTGAAAGTTTAAAAGAGATCGACCATAAACTTTGGCACCGCCCACTTTTCCAAAATTACATAAATCTTGACCAAAGGACACAAATATCCAGAAATCATTAATTTAGACCAAATATGTTCAGAGCTATGAAGAATTTAAATTTTATATAGCCTGGGGGCGTGGCACCGCCTACTTTTCCAAAAATTGATGTAGCCTAAATCGTACACAACAATTTTCTTAACCAATCTTGAAATTTTAAAAGAGATCGACCATAAACTTTGGACATTATTGAAGTACAAACAAAACACAAAAAATGTGGGCGTGGCACCGCCCAGTTTTCCAAAATTACATAAATCTTGACCAAAGGACACACATATCCAAAAATCATTAATTTAGACCAAATATGTTCAGAGTTATGAAGAGTTGTAGTTTTATATAGCCTGGGGGCGTGGCACCGCCCACTTTTCCAAAAATTAATATAGCCTATGCTTTAACCCATGATCCCAAGAATATACTGTGAAAATTTCATAAAAATCGGTTGAGTACTTTGGACGCCCATAAAGGACACACAGACACACAGACACACAGACACACAGACACGCAGACACACAGACACACAGACACACAGACACACATTCATTTTTATTTATAAGATAGTAAAATTATAGAAGCATTTGGAAAATTTGTGGTTACTACGAAAGCATTTGCTCGTATATTAAATCTGTGGAAATATTTTATGTGAAAATTGTGGTTAGTGAGAGCGTTTAACAAACTGACTGACTCACTCATAATTTTAAACTCCTTGCTATGTATGTATGTTTGTTTTTGTACAGTTCTAGATAAATTATATCAAAAAGTCCAAAAATTGGAATAAATCCAGGGTTCCGTCTTCTTGCCAAAAGAGCATTGATCAAAAGAACTTTGTCTCCAAAATATTTCACTTGAGTTCTTCGTTTGTCCTGTTTTGCGACCAAACTATATATTTATGGTACAAAGAATTATATATGTATGAATGTGTCTATTCAAGCAGAAGTGCATTCAATAAAAAAAAAATAAAAAAAAAATGTATTATGACAAAAAAAAATTAGTTTAAAAATGACACCAACACAAATGTCAAACATGTATTCAGACTATAGAGTTGTAGTTGTGTGAGTATGTATGTCATGCATGTTCCCTGTAAAAAACGTTGGAGTATGGGAGTACTCCAACACTTATCCTCATTCATACAAAAAGGTGGTCCAATTTATATGGCTATGTCCGGTGATTGGATCACCTAACCCATGTCGGAGCACCCCGCTGAATAGTCTATGGATCACCTACGTGAGAGTACTTTGAAAATTCTGCCAAAAGATTACTCTATAGAGTACTCTGCAGTGAAGCGAACGAGGGAGTAAGTGTTCCTTTTGAGTACCACCTACTCTCCACTCTCTCGCTTTGTTGTTGAATACTCCATAGAGTAATCCAACAGGAGTATTTTGGGAGTACTCTTATGTACATAGGTGGTCTATAGAGTATTCAAAAACAAAGAAATGGAGTACTCCGAGTCGGAGCAAAGGTCTTTCACTATTTCATTTTCATAAAATATAAAAATACTTGCACCACTTCTCCTTTACTTCTTTTTTTTTTTAAAAATCTCTAAAACTGTCATTAACAAAATCGCCTCCTATACTTGGAATATGTATTTATTTTACAACAACAAACACTACTTGTACATTTGGCGTTCCCACTGTATGCAAACATTTACGAAATGCACCACAATTCCGCCCAAAATCATTGACTTATGAAAACGTGAAATCTCAACAAGTAGCCAAAAAAAAAAAAAATACTTCAAACTCTTCAACCGCTGCAACTATGTAGCCCACAGATGACCAACAGAGGTGGTAACAGTAACTCAACGTAATCACTAACAATTTTGAATTCTTTGTTGTTGTTGTTGTTACTTTCGTCTGGTTAACTACTTTTACTTTCGCCAAAATAATTATCTTTGTTTCGTTGCTCTCAAGCGAATGGTAAAAAGGTACTTGTGTATGTGTGTTTGAGTGTTTGTATGTTTGTGTGTATGTATGTATGTTTATTTGTTTGTGTGTAAATGTGCACGAGTAGTTGCACGGCTGACGGAAGGCAATGTAGCCCGTTGGTAAGTAGTAAAAGTAAACCAATAAAGCCAAAATTATCGCACTGACTCACAACAACAGATATGACGAATAACAACAACGACAGCAACCAACAATTGTCAGCACCAAAATTGCAGATTTACGTAGCAATTATAATACAAAAAGATTTGTTTTAGCAGGCGGACAGTTAAACAAATAAGTAAATGCAATGAGACCAAAATGAAATGAGTAAGGAAATGCAAGTTCGGGTGGAAGTGAATATTTTATACGCTGGTTTGGGTTTTGGAGTAAAAAGTGGGAAATTCATGTATTCGATAGTTCCATGGGGTGAACCAGGTTTGAGTCTTTGGTCATCTTTAGTTTGGTCGACTTCCCGGGTGCCCCAAAATATTATCATACTCAGCATCGGGCTTAAAAATAAGCCACTTTTGGCTCCAATTCAACAGGAAGAGGCAATTCAACAGGTGTAGGCTCTGCCGTGATTTGTATAGAGAGGTTATGAGAATTTTCTGGAAGACACGTATCGAGGGAGAAACTTGTGAGTGGTAAGAACTAAGAAAAAAAATTGGAAAGTAACTAAAAATTTTAAGCCCGGACGAATTCTTTTAGAAACGACTCATGTCTAATGATCGATCTACGGAGAGTGACAGCCAAACCTTTTTAACTGATTAACAGTCACTATTTAAAATTTTATTACGCGTATGCATGTATTAAAGTAATGGAAGTCAAAGCAAGAATTTTTAAAATTTTTGTCTGTATGTCTATATGTTTGTTAGCGCATCAATGAAACCCGGACACATAGAATGGAATGAAATATTCACCAATTTATTGTCAGAGTGCAACTTAAAGTTATAAATCCTTTCTATAACTAGAAAATGATAGACTCCCGCTATAAACAGTGGTGGCAATAAAAGTTGGTTTAGAATATTTTTCACATTTAGTGAAATTAGGACAATCTGCTATCTACTACATTATAGATATTACGTATAAATATATATGCATAGCATTGAATAGAGCAACAGTGATGCAATTTACAATTCTAAAAAATTTAGTCTGTTTTTGTGTATGTTTGTACGCGCATCACTTCATAACGAATACATAAAATGAAATTATTTCTGCAACACTACATTGCTGAAGGTCCATTTTGCGATATCTAATACATTTTACAATTATTGCTTCATATGCTGTTTTTATTTGGTTGCGTGGCTAAGCCTTGTACGACCGTGCGCATAAAAATTTTTTTTTTGCACAAGGTACGAGTAATATAACTATGTTGAAATTTGCTTAACAAAATTATTTTATTTAATGAAATATTTTTCCACTTGAGTTTTTTATTTGAGAAAAAATGCCATATTTGTTAATCACTTCAAAGATTTATAGCATCCGCATCACATCATTACCTAATTGTTAGTACATATTCGTATATGACACAAACACTTGCCACACATAGCCCGTCATAGCCAACCTGCGTCAAATTGCTACAATTTCAATACTATCTATTTCTAGTTTTGTTTAAACTTATTTTGCATTTGAATAAATTTTTACGGTCTGTTTGTTGAAATGAAAGCAAAAACGCCAAGAGCAGGGTTTTTGTATTTTTTTCTTCAACTTTTTTTGTTTATTGCCCATTGTTTGTTTGTTGTTAACGATGCCCACCGCACCACTATTTTCTACAAAAATCCCACGTGCTGCTATTGTGCTTTATAGAAAAGTAAAACGTTTAACTTCACTTTTTATTTCGCTATTGTTTCACTTCGAGTTTTTTTTTTTTTGTTTGTTTCATGATTGTCTTCCCATTAACCTTTTACTTTTTAATTTTTGTGGAATACTAAGTACCCAATTTTAATAATTTTACTTTGCTGATTGCTTCATTGTTTGGTTTAGTATAATTTCAAATTTATTTATTTTTATCTTGGTTTATGTTCCGAACTATTCTTGGTATTATTTTTTGTTTTAAATTAATTTTCGTTTGAAAGTACAAGTGAAATTTGTATGAGACGCAGACAATGTTGAACTGTGGCATGGTAAATGAATGGACTATAATCGTAATTACTTTTTTATGAGATATTAAAAGAAATTAATTACCATATCTGCGAGTGATTAGGTAGTTAAACTTTGTTTAGGTTATAGATTACTTTTCCAAATTAAGCGTATTTTCTTTTGTGTAAATAGAAAGTACTTTGTTTTGTTTGGGAAAATTTTTGTTCGGTGAGGAAATTTAAGGTAAAAAAGAAAAAAAAAAATTTAACTCTGCAAAACTGTTATTTTAAAGATACATAGGCCAAAAACCCATTTATCGGAACAATGATTTGTATGGAAGCTATGCTACGTATTGATCCAATTTTCTGTTGGTTTCGACAAATGAATAATATAATACAAAATGGCGTCTCCATACCAAATTTCATCGAGATATCTCTAAAACAGAGGGACTAGTTTGCGTACTAACAGATATACATACAAAGGGACAGATGGGCCCTCATTATTTCGGCAAACTTATTGGTGGGTATAACTTTTCTTTTTCTCATACTTGCAAACATCGGACCAAAGTTATAATACCTGAAAGGTATCAAAATGGTACCAACCGAAAGTGTATTTCGCTTCGTATTTAAAAAGAAACAATACTTTTTAAGGTTTTCAGCTAGGGTTGCCACTTAATCAATTCAATTTTTGTTTTTGCATATCTGTTAATATCTCGAAAATGATATAAAACATTTGGATATATTTTTGAACATTTCAAACTCTACCTAATAAAACGTTATCATTCATTTGCCACCCATTTGAAGTTTAAAAAAATTGATATTTAGATAAATTAAAAAAATTGGTTATTCGCAAGGTATTTTACATGGATCCCGATAGTGATTAGCCGAAGAGACAATACCAAACCTTGTTGCCAGACAGTAAAGGCTTCGTGATGGTTCAAGTGATAATTCTGGGATTTGGCCAGGAAAATTACCAAAAAATGATTCTAAACTAGTGCCGAAAATGGTAGTGTAATGAGCTCCGAAAAAGCACCCTAAACAATTTTGAAAGTGCGCAAAAAAAAAATTCCTTAAAAAAGTTACCAGAATGATTCTAATATAATTCCTAAAACAATTCGAAAACGGTGCTAAAAATAACCCAAAATGAAATATATTTTTGCGAATTTTATTTTTTATTTAATTTTTTTTCTTTTGCTGACTCTACTATGAAACTATTTTTGAACATGATTGAAATTTGGCATACGACTTCAAGGCGGAAAAACCCAAAATATGCATATATACGATGACTATATATGTATATAAAATACCCATATTCTTCGCAACTAACTTTTTGAAATCAACTTTCAATGGTGACTGTAGGAAGCTAACAAAATTTTAAATTGTTAATTAACTTCATTTTTGAAATATGCAGAACAAAGAAGCGTGGGTGACTTAATTAGATTGCCAAGTGACTGGCGTAAGAATCAGTTCAAACAAAAAAAAAATTAAAATAATAGTATTTCCTTATTGGTTGGCTTTTTTCAGAATAATAAATGGGATCAGCAATGGTTCTAAAAAAATAATGCATAATTAACAAGCGCGCATTTATTGAAGCGCAAAATTTACAAAAAAAAAAAAAAAAAATATAAACAGAATTTTCGTTTATTTTTAATGATTTATAACCGCAAGTTTTGTGCCAAAAGATTTGATTTCTATTGTGATTGGAATATTTATTACACTTGAAATTAATGCGCAACTTACCATAAAGCTTTAACTTTGAATTTAATGCGAAAATATTTTATACGTACCTGAAAAAAAAAAAAACAAAATAAAAAAATAAATAAATTATTAGATATTAGTGAATAAAAGCGTCAGCTGTTTAAATATCAAGGTCAAAATGATCTTATGAAAAGCAAATAATAATTTTTTTTTTTTGGAATATAAATATGGAGGTACATATGTATGTATGTATTGGAGTCATTAAGCTTTTGCATATGTGAAGAGTATTCCTAAACTCTGACCTACATTTTGTGGTAAAACCAAAATAGTAAATGACACATGACTGAAATGCTTAGACACATGTGCGAGATATTCGGTCAATTGTACAATAAACATGCGAACATACAAGTTGCAAGCATACAGTGACTCAAAAATGTATTCGTAAAATACTATGTATACAATAAATGGTGATGCCTGTAGTTAATATACATATGTATTTACATTAAAGAAAAAATTCACCGCTCTTCATTAGATTAGAAAAAAAAATTTTTTTTTAAATTTGTGTCTGTTGGTCTTAATGTTTGTTCGCGCATCACTCAAAAACCACTGCATAAAACTGCATGGAATTCTCACCCATATATTGCTAAATGTCTACTTAAGCTTACTATTAACTTTATAGCAACGTAATATTCGCGCTGTTTACAGTGGTGGCAATAAGAGTTGGCTCAGTATATTTATTTATTAATTAATCAATTTATACAGTTTATCTCAATTTTGGCTTTCGAGGGGGATACCACCCTAATATACTTGTACCTCATTGCCAATACTATAAATGTGTATATATGTATGTAAGTTCATTTGTTTGTCATTCAATGGAAAACTATTAAACAGATCATCATGAAACTTTGCCTTCACACTCTTAGAGTTATTAAAAGTAACATAGGTCACTTTTTATTTAAACAAAAATTTTTATTGTTGTCAAAAAATACAAAAATTAATTCAAACTAATAAATAATTGATATCACGTGCTAGCATGACAATCAACAATCGCTTTGTGATAATTAAACGCCAACAAAGTGTGCAACAACTTAAGCCAGCGAGCGGCGAACGTATTTAGCGCGCATTAGCAAATTTGTCAATCAAACGTGTTCGAGGCCAACTTAAATGTGTTGTTGTTGTTGGCTAAGAAATAGCTGCTTAAACTACATTTTTTTTTTACACTCTTCAACACGTTTGCAAATGTGTATGTACATATGTATGTATGTGTGACCATTCCGAAAGCGGTGATATTTTATTTGAAGTTCGTTGAGGGAAAGAAGGGCGGAAATGACCTTGAGCTGAGCTTACATGAGCGGCAAAAAAAAAACTACCTTCCAACCTACCTACAAACCTGACAACGCACAAACATAAATTTATTCATAAATTGTATCGTAAATGATATGTTGAATATGACAATTAGATATAACAACAACAACAACATGACAATAATTACTCACAACATTTAACAACTCTGCAGCGAACAGGAAAACAAACAAAAAAAAAAACAAATTTAAAATAAACTCATTTAAAGTACGTTCACGTTCGCGCGACAAGCTTGTTCGGCATCTTGCGAGTATGATACGAGTATAACGAGACAATCATTACCACCAACACCTGTTTAACTCGATTGTTGGGGGACGCCCTCATAAGTTATTTAAGCGCTAAAAGTTCATCTCAATCACCTGCGGCATTTTTTCACTGCTCCATGACATCGGTCACAAAACAGATTAATCATCAACGTCAAAACCTTGGTAATGAGCGTTTTGTTGGTACAGCATTCGGCTCGCAAGTTTTTGATTGTTTCGTTTTTTTTTTGAAATTTTTTTGTTGGATGCATCTGGTTTTGTTTCTACAGTTAGTAAGCGATCATGTTGAAATCAGCAATGGATTTGTATTTGAACTTCTAATCTTGAGCTTGATAATGCTTTTTCCGATGATCGAGTAGTGGTAGAGCGCTGCCCTAGCCAATACCAGAAGTATATGCAAGAGTTCTATCGATTCACGGATTCAGGCAGTAACTGCCAAACGAAAAGAATAGAACGAAAAGTTAAAAAAATAAGTTAGGGCAATGAATTTGTAAGGACCTAAAGGGATGATTGTATAAGAAAACTAATTTTTAAAACGAAAAACTAACTAATTTTAATTTTAATTTTTATTGTAAATTTAAATTGAATTTGAATTCTTATTTTGGTTTTATTGTTGTAATTTTAAATTGAATTTGATTTTAGTATTAATTTTAATTTTAATTTTAATTTTAAATTTATTTTGATTTAGTATTGATTTTAATTTTAATTTTAATTTTAATTTTAATTTTAATTTTAATTTTAATTTTAATTTTAATTTTAATTTTAATTTTAATTTTAATTTTAATTTTAATTTTAATTTTAATTTTAATTTTAATTTTAATTTTAATTTTAATTTTAATTTTAATTTTAATTTTAATTTTAATTTTAATTTTAATTTTAATTTTAATTTTAATTTTAATTTTAATTTTAATTTTAATTTTAATTTTAATTTTAATTTTAATTTTAATTTTAATTTTAATTTTAATTTTAATTTTAATTTTAATTTTAATTTTAATTTTAATTTTAATTTTAATTTTAATTTTAATTTTAATTTTGATTTTAATTTTAATTTTAATTTTAATTTCAATTTCAATTTTAATTTTAATTTTAATTTTAATTTTAATTTTAATTTTAATTTTAATTTTAATTTTAATTTTAATTTTGATTTTAGCTTTAATTTTAATTTTAATTTACATTTAAGTTTTAATTTACATTTAACTTTTTTGCTTCCAATCTGCATTTTTCCCTTAGCCTGGGCTAAGATGCTTACACATCAGTTTTTTTGCAAAGATTTTCTTTTAGTTACGTTTTACATTTTTATAATTAAAAAAACTTTAATTGTTATTAAAAAAAATGTAATTTTCATTAATTGTTGGTAGACCACCGAAACGAGCCAAAGCAAAAAATTCACCACACAAAAGAAAGCGTTTTCCATTTCTCACTACAAAACCATCGTATAGCGCCATAACGGTATTGTCGATAATGATCGCTGCCACAACAACAACAGATTGCTAAATGGCACCATGGCGTCACAGCGGTCCATCACTCACCTGTAACAAAGCACAGACACGAGTAGCACAAGCACACCATGCGCCGTAAGTGGGAATAACAACCATAAAAATGAAGTTACAACTTTCTTCTTCAGCAGGCGTCCCATGACCTGCAGTGACCTCTGGTGTAGCCGGTGTAACGTAGATTGAGTGAAATCTCATGAATGTCCAATGTATGGAATTGCATGGTTCATTTGATACATTTTAATGATTTCAAATAAAAAAAATAAAAAACTTGGTGAAACAAACGAAAATGAAAACGAAATTGTTGTACGAAAGCAAGAAGAAAGGGGAATGCAGGAATAGAAGATGTAGTAAACTAAGAAATTAGCTGCTATATAACAATAAAAACAATAACAAAATGCTGTCATGCAGAACGTGAATGCAGCATAAAAATGGTTGTGCTTTTGTGTCTTGTGTTTGTTGGCGTAGAAAATGATGAAATATTCCAGTTCTCGTAAATTGTAGAATAGAAAAAGTGGTAGGGAAGTAGCAGATGGTCATGAAAAATTTTAGTGGAAATAAATATTTTAGGAAAATGCATTGCACATGAGAGGAAATGAAAAAAATTAATAAAAATTTAGCAGATGTTGTTGTTGTATTAAGGGGAACAACACTCGTCGAATATTTCTAAATATGTTAAACATTTTTAATTTTCTGGAATATGAAAGCACATGCAATCAATTGACCCAATTAAAAGTTAGCAATAAAGTAAAATTAGTGAATGTCACATTTTCATTTGTTTAAGAAAAATCTAAAAAAAAACGAAAAAATTGA
This sequence comes from Sphenella marginata, assembly GCA_951509765.1. NCBI lineage: Eukaryota > Metazoa > Arthropoda > Insecta > Diptera > Tephritidae > Sphenella > Sphenella marginata. The sequence goes on along the minus strand of OX608079.1, from coordinate 11,195,438 downwards.
AAAACAAAAATGAGTCAAATGTGAATCATGCACTTCATTTAATACGGCCGAGTGAGTCACATGTGAGTCATTACAAAGTAAATTTAAGTTGGTTCCTGACTTATGATAAGTGACTAAAATTCGATTTTGTCATATTTATGTCACACAAATAATGAATATTCTTCTAAAATATTTTATTTAAAAAAATTTTCTTTATGAAAAGTGGGCATGGTTATGTTTGATTTCGTCAATTTTCAATATCGATTTACCCACGATCTCCCAGAGACATTGCTTTTTATATTCACGTATGATCCTTTCAAAAATCTTTTATGCAAAAATGGGCGTACCATCTAGCCGAATTCATGGCGCCACGCCTATTTTTGAAAATTGTCTGCCTTAATTTCAAAGCACATACCAAATTTAATCCTTATGGGCCCACTAAATAATAATTTTTTTGTTTTTTCGTTTTAATATGCGATGCATGAAAAGTGGGCGTGGCTGTCATCCGACTTTTGGACATTTCAGTACTTATTTAACTTTAAATTTGTATTGCTACGAACTAGACTTTTTCGGACTACTTCGGGCACAGTCTGAACATTTTATCTACCTATGCAGCCCGCCAAGTTAGATGTTTCACTGCAGCGCTTTTGCATAAAATGTTAGCATGAATAAGATCTATATGCATACATACTTACATACATACACACGCATGAATTTTCCTGTCTGCATACATACGCAATTACATGCAACAAGTGCAATAACAATGGCCCTGGCGTAACAAAGAAACGAACCGAAATGTAACAAGACTGGCGCGTAAGCAACAAAAACAATAACACCTTGATCGACGGCGCACACTGTTTTTGTACTTTTAGTCATTACACGATATTGTTATTGTAGTAGCTGTTTTTTTTTTTGTTGCTGCTGTGAGTTGTTGCTTTTCACTGTAACTTTCGGTGAACGACTTTTGGCGTTGCATTGAAATTGAAAAATGCGATTTCAAGTGAAAAATTTGCTAACAAACAGCGCCGCTTCGACGCACAAAAGTAACAACAACAATAACATTTTACTGGTTGTTTAAAGGGTAGCGCCAACAACAATAATCATACTGTTGCAGTTGTTAATACTAGTATTCGCAGCAAAAAATATAAAGAAATAAAAAACAACAACAACAAAAAAAGTACGCCAAGTCTACTGCAGTATTCCCCATTGAACCATAGGCGCAAAGACAAAGGTAGCAGCAACAACAAGAACAACAACAACAATCATAAGAAATCATATATATGAATGTGAATGTGATTTGTTGTTGTTGGCCGGTGAGATGCATTTTACAGCGTCGTCGCCATTGAATTATGCACAAGAGAAAGGCGCGCCAAGTGTATGATGATGATGTAAATATGTATGAATGTACATATACCCACTTGTATACCCATATGCACATCCACATACATACATATACATATGTATATTTGCAGTCAACTGTAACAATACCCAGCGAAAAAGATGGATTAGGCTTTTGTAAGCAGCATGGAATACGAACGCATGGAGACCGTAGTAAAACAAATAAAGTTCCAAAAGGGGGGCGGAGTGGGCTGCGATGAGCTAGAAAGTACCCATACTTAGCTTAGCAACTTTGATTATATCGACTGTTTGAGTGCCTGTCGCAAGAGGATACTAAAATTGTCGATCTTAAGGTTTGAAGGAGTTGATCTCATAAAAGTCCGGTGTTAGTTAGTGTCCCTGAAGAAAATTATTAAATACTTGAGGGTGCTATCATAGGAAACAACCATCAAAATTTCAGCTTTCATTTTCTAAGCCATTTTCCGCATAAAAATAAGGCATTTCTAAGGTGCACATTTTTTGCGATGGCTATACACATAAATTTAACTGAATAAAATTATTTTCCTTTGGTACTGTCAGTACACTTAGTAGAGAAAGGTGACAGCAGCATAACGTTGACAGATGGGCTGCATATTTTGTGAGACGCGAAATGTCAACACCAACCGCTTCAACAACACGAGCAAATGAAGATGCTCATAAAATGTAAATAAAAATAAAAAATAAATAAAAAAAAACAAAAACGGCATGCCATTTCCTTACTAGCGAATAAAATAAAGCAATAAAATGCGAACCAAAACGAACGAAGGAAACTTCACTGGTGCCGTGACCCTTTCACTGCTAATTTTGAGTCATCGCTGGCACTCTCGAAACGGAGTCCCGAATGGGTCATGCCCGTTACTTGTTTGATGATGATTTTACTGTTGATGATTTTAGTGACCAAATCGTAATACTTTTTTTGGATTAATGCATAAATATGTGAAAATGTACTAAAAAAACTTGAGAAAAAAAAATTCGGGAATTTTCATCATTTTGGATATTTGTCGGAATAATTTCGGATGCTTTCAGTAACATGCCTGAATCGTTTTCGTAAATATTTAAAAAAAAATGGGATACTATTTGGGAACAATTTCAGAATTTTTTTCTTAAATTTTCTCAGGGCCTTCGAGAAATTTTCATAGTTATTTCGAATTTGTTTTCTAGACTATTTTAGAATCATTTACTAACTTTCTCTAATATATTCGAGATCATTGTAGGATCATTTTGTGTTTGTTTTTGCGAATTTTTTAAGCTTACTTTGAGATCGAGTCGAGACTTTTTTGGAGATATTATTGTTTTCTTTTTGAGATCAAATGCGAAAGCTGTCGGGCCATTTTCCCAATTTGTCGTTCCTATTTCGGCAGCTTTTCGAAACAATTATCGTAATTGTTTTCACCACAAAATAACCCCTTATGGTTTACAATCTCGAAATAAATCTGATAAGGTCCCGAAATGTTTTAACACTCATCCCTAAAAGGTCCGAAAAGTATACCGAAAAATTAAAAAGCTAACTTCTATTAAATGTATAGTGCCTTGCAAGGGGTTTCTTTGTCATTGTCATATATTGTTGTATGATAAAAAAATATTAAGAAATAAATAGTTAAAAACCGAAGTGTGTCGCCTTGAACTAAGCAAACATTTTTAATTTTTTCTTTAATAAAATTTTTTGATTTTTTTTGGATTGAAATTTTATTCGTGAAAAATTTTCAATGTAAAAATCATTTGATAAATAATATTCGTGTTGGTGCAATTTCAAATGGTCCCTCAACTTGTTGCACAGTGTTTCCAATTGGATAGGTGCGTGTACAAAAAAACCCAAAACTTTTAAATGGGCGCATATACATATGTTTAAAAACACGTAACTAATAAATTACATTAACATCATAAAATGCAACAAAAAAAAAAAATTAAAATTGCTGTAGACGCTAAAAAACAAACAAAACATTTAGTCTAACAAGTGCAATGGCTGCAACGATTGAAACGGCAGTGCGCATAGTAAACGTCAATGCAAAGCTTATAAATTAAAAACCACAATAACAACAACAACAACAATATTGCGCGGCTGCATAACTACGCGCGCTGAAAAGTTCATTAACACCAAACGAAACTACCGACAGTAACAACTCACAACTCAACGCTCAACTGACAACATTCAACAGAAAATAAAAAAAAAACCTACATTTCAGTGGTGAACTATCGATAAGTTGCAATTAAAATGAAAACAAAAAATAGCTGCAAACTCGTAGAAACAACAGCGGCAAGCGAAAATAGTTAATAACAGCAATAGATATGCCTAGCCGACTTATCTGTTAAACTTGTAGGTAGAAACAGTATTTTTCATATTTATAGTACCGGCAGTTTTTTTTTTCTTCTAGCATTTACTTTTATCTTTCATTTGATACCCGAATTGCACTAAATACATTTTGAGTCACAATTTAAACATATCGGCCGATATCCCCGAAACTGGTCAAGTTAACGGAACAAGTGATATATTAGATTTTAAGTTAAATCCCTACGAATACAACTTTAAAAGTGCCATTCAATATCATTGAGCGCTTTTTGAGTGATGCGCGTTCGAACATACAAACAAACAGACAAGAATTTTAAAAATGCTTGATTTAGCTTGCATAGGCTTAATAATGAACGCCAAACCCCTTACATGGACAAAGGTAAGCACGAGTAGACGAGAAATTGGGAGCTACGTATATTGAAAGCGAAAAAAGAGGGGGGGGGGCACAAGAAAAGGGAAAGTAGGAGAGTAATAAAAGAGAACAGCGAAAGGTAATACGGCGAAGCGGGGCAGATATTGTTTTGTTCTACCATTTCTTATAACCTTAGACATTTTTTTTTTAAATTAAAAGTGTCTAGTTTACCATTGAGTTAGTCTTGTGCTATAATTATGAAAATCACTTTATTTCTTGTGTCTGTATGCTGCTCGTTTGCTGCTTTGCCCGGAAGCTTGCCGCCGGTGTTGCATCTTTAAGCCGATTTGCATTTTGAGGAATATACATAAATAGATATATCCGTCATTTGTATGTGTATGTGAGTGTTTTGTGGCATCATAATGAATCAAGAACATCGGCATCAAATAGCATCAACGCCACAACAGACAACAAAAATTGTCGAAAATTATTAACCGATTAAAAGCTGTAATTAATTTAACCTTGACTGCATTGAGTGAAGCGTTGTAAAGTGTTTCGATGGAGATAGAATCCAAGATATGAATTAGCTATTCTTGTAGGTATGTATGTGTGTATATAACTATACTTGTAATTTCACAGATTCCTACTTAGGTGTTGCCACTCAGAATGTTTTTAGGGGGTGGTCAACTTACGGGATTTTTTTTTTGTAATGAAATGAGATAGGAGTAATTATATTGAGCTGAGCTTGAACTTGTCAAACTTACAACAACAAAAAAATAAAAATATTACCATTTAGGGTTGCCACCTGTTTATATTATACTTATTTGTTGTCATGTCGCTATTATATCGAGAACAACTTTAACCATTTGAATGGACTTTAGAACAAAGGAAACAGTCTCAAAATTTCACGTTCTCTTACTTAACTGTTACTCTCGTACTCCTAACTGTTGGTTTTAAGAAGTTGCCACATATTTGCAATTTTTCATCATTTTGTAAGTTTTGCTAATGCGGTTTTCGGATTAAAGTTATTTTATTTTTTGTAATTCAACAAAAATATTTACAGATGGGGTTACTAGTTAGGGTTGCCAGCTAATGCAACCTGGGAGAATATATGTATGTATACATATGTAATAGGCGAAGGGAGTTTGCTTTCGGAGCAACAGATTTTCACCACTACGCCGATTTTCAAATATGAGGCGTCAAATAAAAGAGCTAAGCAAGTAGATGTAGGTGAAAGCAGCATTTTTTCAGGGTTGCCACCTGTTTGATTTTTTTTTCTTTTTAGATTGTTGGATGTTTAAATATCACATGTCTTATGTAAGAAGAGGTTGACCTGCAAATTAATAATTTATTAAGATTTAAAAAAAGGAATGCCACCTGCGCAAAAAAATGTATGTATTTAAATTCTTTATTTTTTTTTTTTTTTCAATTTTGAAATATGTACTGTAATATAAAAGTTGGCTTAAAAATTCATTTAGTGCAAAAAAAAAAAAAAAAAAAATCTTTTAGAAAAAAAAACTGAAAATGTTTAATATCAATTGCCTAAAGTACATTTCCAACTCAACATTTCCGGCATTTAAGTGAAGCGCACTCGAATCACGATACATATTCCCCTAGTAGGCTAGCTCTAATTTCAAATTACGCATGTAAAATATAAAAACCAGGAAACTTAACGGTATTTGTTAAACTTAAAGCAAAACCAATCAAAGTTGTTTAAATGGAGCGGGGCTACTTAAATTTCTGTTTGCTTTCACTCGAATGGCAAAGCGGAAGTACAAACTAAATACATACTCGTACATACATGTCTAATAAAAGTTCAATAAATGAAATGTGTAAAATTTTAAAAATTTGTAACCGAGCAAAATTATTAACTTTTCAAACACTATTATACTTGTAGATAAGTTTTTATTTATGAAAATTCCAATGAATGCGTCAAAGAAAAAAATGTGTAAAATTGCTCGCAATGGCAGCTTCGGATTGTACCAATTAAACTCGATTAGTGTGTAAACGATTTGTAAGTAATTTATGAATAATATGTACGACCTTCGAATTCTTAACTGTAATTTATTAACAGTTTTGCGCAAAAATGACTAAGGTGAAAAAAAAGACTGCACAAGAGTTGAACGCGGTGGTAAAAGGCTTCGCGAGGCACCCAAATATATATTATATATATACCAGATACGGAAAATTGTACGCTATATTTAAAAAAAGTGGCTCAGCAACGAATCTGTGAAGAAAGCATTCAAATCAATGTAGTAATTACTTAGTGATGCGCGTACAAACATATGTACATATATACAGACAGAGTGGCATAAAATAAAAGCATTGCACCTTTGTTTGGGCTGCTCTCTGCATACATATGCATTTTTTCCTACATATTCATTACAAACACAGGCTCGTTCCATTTTCACTTTATGTATGATAATATTTTGTGCCAACTTGTAGTGTCACCACTGTAAACAATATAAAAATGAAACAATTCATTCCTTTAAAATGTATTCAAAACTTTAAGTTGGGCATCTAGCAATAATAATGTTGAAGTTAAATTCATTTCTATACAGCAGTTTTTGGGTGATGTGCGAACAAACAGTTAGACAAAAACTTTTTGAGCTTCAATCCTCAAGCCTCTTATTGTATAAAGTAACAAGAGTATCATCTGCTTTGATTTTAGAATTTTTGGATACATAGGAAAGTAGTGAGCCCGTTAGTTCAGTGTCACTTTTACAAAAGAGGGTTGCCACCTGCTCGAAAATTGATTTTTACTGTATTAGTCTTTGATTGCAAATTTTATGTATGGAAAATGGTGGTGCGTGAAAGGGACTTTCGTATCACGTTTGAAAAAGAGGTTGCCACCTGCACAAAAATTGTTTTTAAAATAAATTTTTTTTTTGTCGGAAAGGTGTTTGTGATCAATAAAATATTTTAACTCATTAAAAAGGCTGCCAGCTCTTCTAGCCAATACGTGCTTTCGACGAAAATATTACAATGTCATCATTCTCTATTTTGCATTTTTGCTTTTATTATTTGTTGTAATTAACGCTTTCTTAATTTTTCTTTAATTTTAAATTTCAGCAAACTAAAACTATTTATTGCCAAATTTTAATAACATATTTTTTAACTTTATCTGTTTGCTTTTCTACTATCAAAAAAATCTGAATTACCATCTAAATGTAATTTCGCTCTAAATAAGTCGTTACGGCCACTCAAACTTAATGATAAGCTTTTTAGCCGCCTAACAAAGCATTATTTTCGGCAACGCCGCCCATAATCATCGTACGCAAACTTGTGTGCGTGTGTGTGTGAGTTTGTGTTAAGCTGCATTTGGCGATATGCTTTTGTGGGTCTGGGAAAATCAACAAAGTGTACAATTATGCGCTTCCTTTGTTAATGTGAGCAAAATCTTCGAGATTACACTGTGATTAAGTAGGTTTATAATAAAGGCACTCACCTATACACGTATATACTCATACATATGGTACATAGGTGGTTTAACTAATGCTAACCTAAAGGGATGGAACGAACACATGCTCACAAATCAACATAAATTGGAATTCACGTTGAACTACTTGATTTCTGCTTCCAATAAAACTACACCTGCAAAAACGCTTTCATACCAAAAAGAAGTAAGGAAGTCTACGGTAGGATGAAAATAAATATTTTATACCCAGTAGTGATCTAAAATGTAATACAATTTGTTGAATTTGTATAACGAATATGCTCCAATCTCGTTTCTATTTTATTTTATTTTATTTTATTTTATTTTATTTTATTTTATTTTATTTTATTTTATTTTATTTTATTTTATTTTATTATATTTTACTTTATTTTATTTTATTTTATTTTATTTTATTTTATTTTATTTTATTTTATTTTATTTTATTTTATTTTATTTTATTTTATTTTATTTTATTTTATTTTATTTTATTTTATTTTATTTTATTTTATTTTATTTTATGTTATTTTATTTTATTTTATTTTATTTTATTTTGTTTTATTTTATTTTATTTTATTTTTTTTTATTTTATTTTATTTTATTTCATTTTATTTTATTTTATTTTATTTTATTTTATTTTATTTTATTTTATTTTATTTTATTTTATTTTATTTTATTTTATTTTATTTTATTTTATTTTATTTTATTTTATTTTGTTTTGTTTTGTTTTATTTAATTTTATTTTATTTTATTTTATTTTATTTTATTTTATTTTATTTTAATTTATTTCATTTTATTTTATTTTATTTTATTTTATTTTATTTTATTTTATTTTATTTTATTTTGTTTTGTTTTGTTTTATTTAATTTTATTTTATTTTATTTTATTTTATTTTATTTTAATTTATTTTATTTTATTTTATTTTATTTTATTTTATTTTATTTTATTTTATTTTATTTTATTTTATTTTATTTTATTTTATTTTATTTTATTTTATTTCATTTTATTTTATTTTATTTTATTTTATTTTATTTTATTTTATTTTATTTTATTTTATTTTATTTTGTTTTGTTTTGTTTTATTTAATTTTATTTTATTTTATTTTATTTTATTTTATTTTAATTTATTTCATTTTATTTTATTTTATTTTATTTTATTTTATTTTATTTTATTTTATTTTATTTTATTTTATTTTATTTTATTTTGTTTTGTTTTGTTTTATTTTGTTTTAATTTATTTTATTAAAATAATTTAATTAATTTAATTTTTTCGAAACTTTGTAAAATTTTCATTAAACATTAATTACATCGCCACGTCTTGCCCTCTCAAGTTCCTTCCTTTCTGTCCATCTCACTAAAACGCTCCGATATACCGTACACATATTGCTCATATACGCAGCTTCCTTCATACATATGTACCTACAGAACTTGTACGTAGTTTGTTGTAGCGAAATTTCTTGTTTTAAAATTGGACCACCATGCAACTTGTAGCACATTAACAATACCAGCCAATTGCTGCTGTTGCAGTTCAACTACGCCATAGCTCGTAAGTACAAAATTGCTGCACATCTTCGATATTAAATATTATTTATGGGCGCTTAACTTAAATCGACATTTGCTTGAACTCAAACGCGTTCGTTGGCACTTCATAATTTCATGTTTTTACTTTGTATGGCTGCGTGAAGAAGCGACTAAACTCGAACTATTGAACGGAACTGGAGTAAGCTTGTCTCATACAGGTATTTGTTGAGTTGTTTTTTTTGTACTCCCTTCAATGCAAGATGGGTAAATTGGGCTATAAATTGTATGGGTAATGCAAAAGATTCCGTTGTTGTTGTTAAATGCACAGGTTTTGTATGCTATTCCCACAATATAGTTCGATGTTAAGTGAAAGGTGGCATGTAAAGGGTTAACAAATTTGTATACCTTTCATAAACATAAAATGGTATAATAACTTTGGGACGCTGCTTGTAAGTTCGAGAAGAAGAAGAGATGTAACAAACAATAAGTACACCATCATGTGGCATACTCTTGGAAGGTATAAAGACCTCGCCATATCAGTAGATCATCATCATTTGAACAGTATTCCACCCAACAGTATTCTCCACTCATTTGAAATCCAAATTCTTATTTTTGCCAAATTTAATGTTATATTTTCCAAAGAAAAAAATGTCTGCTGACATATTTAACGGTAATGATTTTTGATCCACCCAAAGTACCTATAATCTATGTCACTTAATAATTGCCATCATAAATTTTTCCGTCAAATTAAAGCGCTACAAGCGATAGGTCAGCATTTAGAATGTCGAGATATCGGTCAATTTGCTATGATGGCTGTTCATGATTTTGAACAGATAATACAGAAGTTTACAACAAATTTGACTCTCACCATAATTTTGTTTGCTGCACTTTCTCGTAATTGATTCTTACACTAACAACTTGGGCAGAATGTTTTTATTTTTTCTTTCGAACTAAAGAGAGCTAATACAATGAGATTAAGAGAAAAAAATATGATTTTTAGTGGTGGAAAAATATCGATAGTCGATATCACTATTGATGTCGAAATTTAGGGGTCTGAATAAATTATCGATTTTTGCATTAATTTTTTGCTCTTCATGTGTTTTTATTTTTGTTTTGACACCAAAAATTTTAAATTTTTTTTACGCTTATTGATTTTTATAATTTTTCTCACTTGAATATTTCAAAAGCATTGAAAATTTGTATGTCAATGATTCCAACGTGACTAAATAATATCTGAAAGTAGTCCATGTCGTTCTTTCTTATGCTTTTAATTTAAATTATTTTTATTTGATTTAATTATTCATAAATATTTTAACTACTTCTTGAAAAAATTCCAACGTTTTATGAACAAAAATCGATTATTATCCTTAAAATAGATTTTTCACACTCGATTTATTATACCTAACAGAAAAATATCGATTATCATGTAAACGATTTTTGGACTTGAGGTCACATCCCTATCAAGATTTAATCATAACACCGGGTAGTGAGAGCATATTTCTCACTCACGCAGCAGTGTGGTGAGGACACTATTTAAGCGAGCCCGGAAGAACAACTGGTACCATGGAGAAAGTTGCATCGGCTCAAAAACGATTCCCAATCCCAGACAGTGGGAAAAACCTATCACTATCACTATCAATAAGAAACCAGCGCTAAAATAATGTCCCAGAAAAGATGCGGAAGTGAAACTTTGTTCTGGGTAGGCAACTTAATAGTAACGTATTCTCTCGAAAAGCAAAGATCTAGCTCGATAAGTCACTCGTTATACCATATATGACTCGCAATATTGGTTACCGTAAAAAAAAATTCGTAGATCTCGTGTGGGAACGTTTATGGTCCTTCCTGTATGACACGAGCTTTACGCAGATGCATATGACCTACTAATTAAAACCAAAACTTCCAGACTCAGATACAAAAAAGCGATTACGAATGACTAGACCTCCATTGGTTTTTGTAATTGTTGTCAATTATCGATAAATTGTATGCTAACGATAACTTCATAAACAAAATATAACTTACCAAAGTAGTTCAAATTTATTGCACAAAAATATGTTACATACCTGAAATAAAATAAAAGAAATTGTTTAAATTATAGAAAATAAAAATCAAAATTAATATAAAATTTAATAAATTCGAGCAAGCATTGCCATAAACGCTTTTAACAATAATCGATAAACGAAGCGTTTGCTTTAATAAACGATACAAAAGGGACATACTCATGTTCTATTTTGGGTTAGAGGTGGGTACTAAATACTCGATAAATTTGTTACATGGAGTTTTTATTGAAATAAGGCATTTTAAATTTTCCAATCAATGTTTTTAGAATTACATTACAAAAGTGGGCGTGGCCTTGAACGATTTCGCCCGTTTTCACAGCAAACAAACTATGTACATTAAAAACAAACAATTTTAAATTTGTTGGTTGTAAAAGGCTGCTATGAAAAGGGGCGAAGACACGCCCATTTTAGGAATTTCCAATCCTTTGCATTTCTACATAAAAGGATACTATGAAAGTAAAACTGAACTGACATAAATTTACTTTCATATACTATATATTGCTTATTACATACGTCTATGATCTTTTTAAAAATCTTTTATATGAAAGTGGTGTGTACATTTTTCTAAGGAAAATTTCTTGTAAAAGGGCTATCTTTGTACCGAATTTCGTTAAGATATCTCAAGTGCTTTTGGATTTATGTTTAATAATATTTTCAGAATTATTTTAATCAAAAGTGGGCGTTGCCGTGCCTACTTTCTAAATTTAATTTCAATGTCCTAGCATTGATGCTTGAATAATTTTTTTTTTTTTGTATTTCCCAATATATTCCATTTATAAAAAGTGGGCGTGGATTTCATACGAAAGAAGCTTTATGTAAAGCTCTAGTGCAGTGAGCTTTTTTAGTGTGTCGGTTTTCATATCTATAAAAGTAAAAAAATCTCAGTATTTTGCCTCTTGTTCGACGCTTAAACAATTTTTGAAAACAACAAAATGCACCCGACTTGGTTTAATGTGAAAATTTGTAATTGAAAGCTTTTCAAAACTTTATATCAATCTTTAAACGCAAGCTTTTGTGTGCACGTCCTTTCATATTTTCACAGAAATGTTTGCAACTAAATAAAATTTTTCAACAATTAAAGTCCCGCCAAGCAACAACAATAAAATGTTGGCTCTATGAATTGGCAGTCAATTAAAAATGTATTCGCTCATGAGATAACGCAAACTCGCGTTACAGCTTTTGTATGGCAATAATAGGAAATCATTTATTAATTTACCGCAAATGCCATAAACTAATTAGTGGTAATGGCAGATATGCCAAACCGTGGTAAGTATAGCCAGAAAAGTTAATTGAATACATTGTGTAGCATATCAATAATTTTATTTATTTAGTAATTATACTAATAAAAAATTTGTAACATTCTAAACTGTGTACATAACTTTAAAAAGCTCAAAAAAAGTTTAAAAAAATTCTGAACTAATTTTGAAAATATACCAACTCAAAATTACAAAAAAAAATTCCAAATTTAACAAAAATTTTAAATGCTTGAAAAATTTCTAGACATTTTTTACCAGTTCAAAACAACTTCGAAACATAATAAATAAAAAATATGCCTAATAAATTTGTAATTTTTTTTTCTCATAATACTCATAATTTCTTGAACTTGCGAAAGATTAGTGATATATTTCAATTTTTTCTAACTTGGAAACATTTTTGAATTGTTCAAAAACTATATTAAAATGTTGTAATTTTAAATAAAAAGTTTTTTTTACGTTTCAAAACATTTTTGAGCTTTGAAAAACCATGAACTCTTTTAGCGATATAAATGACATATGAATTTTTTTTTTAATCATATGTATGTAATTTGCTTTGTTTTGTATTTTTTTAACTTTCGATACTGTTTTGCACTTTCAAAACTATATTTGTTTTTTTTCATAGTTTTAAACTTTTTTAAAAGATTTAATATAATTTTCAAAACTTTTTGAATCTACCAGTTTTTAGAATTTTCGATTTTTTTTTTTAATTTTCGAATTTTTTCACTTCCAAAAAATTGTAATCTTATAGGGAAACTTCATTTTTTTGTTTGTATATCTCTATTTTTTCTTCAAATTTTCGAAAATTTCGTACTTTTTTAAAAATTGCATTTTTTCAGTTTTAACAATTTTAGAAAGGTTTTAGTTTTTTTTTAATTCTAAAGGAACGGGAGAGTGCTTTTTAGTTGTGTAACTAAAATAGTGATGATTTAAAATATTTTAGATATATTAAAAAACTTTCAAAAACTTGTTTGACGTTTGAGAAAACTTTCAAAAACGTTTTCGAATTCTCTATACTCTATTTTCTTTATGAAATATATTAAAAGCTGCTTTTTCGAATTTTTTAAATTCTTTTTAATTTTTGAAATACATATATGTATGTATGTATGCTCATATTATTTTGTTGTATTTTATATGTTTTATTTTTTTTTTCAATTTCGAAATTCTTTGAAACATTTGAAAATTTTACAAATTTCTTAGTTTTTGCTTTAAAATATGTTAAAACTTGAAAACATGAAAATTCGAAACTTTTTTGAACTGTAAAAATAAAATATTTGAATAGTATTAAAGACTTTTTAAACATTTTTTGGATTAACCAAAATATGTCAAGATTTTCGGCTATTTGTTTAACAACAACAAAAGTTTTTTAAAATTTTACAATTTTTTTTTTTACTTTGAAAGCTTATGTCGTAACTTTTACTGTAAACAGATACTAAAAATAAGCTTCTATGAATGTCTTTGAATCTCGTTCTTATAATGAAATCCTACAAAAAAAATTAAATTTTTGATTTCGATTTTCAAAAACGTTAAGATTTTGAATTGACAAAACTACATTTTGTGGTTGATTTCAGATTTGCCACAAAGCACTCAAGACTTTCATAGTGCCGACAAATTTCTGATAGGTTAGGTTAGGTTAGGTTACGAGGGTTAGACCGAAACACAAAGTTACGGCCCGACACTTAGGCCACCAGTGGGCCCGTTGTGATACCCTATACGGACTCGAAAAACAAGAGAGTCCCTTCCTCGCCTATACATGATGATCGAACCACTTCGTGGAGACAATGAATTTAGCTAGAGCCTTGACCTCACATCTAGAGACTTCAGAGAGGTCTACTAGAAATGGTTGCCCTAGAAAGGCTAACCGCCGCCTGCCAAGTGCTGGACACTGGCACAGGAGGTGCTGGACACTCTCCTCCTCCTCGATACATCTACAACTGCGACAGTAGTCGAAGGTTGTCGCTCCCAATCTAATACCGTGAGTACCAATTAGGCAGTGCCCCGTTAGAACCCTTATAAGTGATGCTACCGTAGGTTTGTTTAGGGTAAGAAGCTCCTTAGTGCGCCCTCTATCATATGAGGTCCAGGTTAGCCTGGATGTCTCGCAAGTTGAGATTGCCGACCATTTCTCGTTTGCAGATCTTATAGTGCTCGTGCTCACACGGAGCTTGAAGGAGGCCATAGGTATACCTACCGAGTCATTTCCGGAAAGGATGTGGTCGGTGGTACCTCTTCTGGCCAGCTCGTCATATCGTGTTATATTTCTGATAACTACAAGTCCATTTACCGGCTGCATTCCATGAGGAGCGAATAAACGGCACCTATCCCAAACAAATATGAGGCTCTTCATATTTTCTACATGATCTCGTTGGCTCGATAGCAACTCTATAAGGTTAGCCACAAACAATCTGCAACAAATCGGTGGTCAAACAACTGCGGAAAGATAAACGTGCTCATTACGACTATTATGAGCAGAAAAGAAAGTACTTTTGCCGAAAGTCAAAAAAGTGTTACAAAACAAAAACTGCAGTCGTTTTTACGGTGTTGTCTTGCAGTACGCACTTCCGCTTACCCCCCGCAGTAGTTTCAGGCATCTACTTTTCCCCATTCACCATATACAGACTCATACATATGTGGATGTGAAGTAAAGCGCTATTACTAAACAGCGCACTTGCCACTTGATGCAGCAACATTCCCATAATAGTAATGCCCATTAGGGTGCCTCGAAAAAATTTGTGAATTTTTTTCGTTCGGCATTATAAAGTTTGCAAAGTGAAATAAAAAACTTGAATTTCTTTTTTTCTTTGGAAAATAAGCTACTGCAGTCTTTTTAAAGGGTCATCTCTAAGACCACTTAGAAAACCCCAGCTTGGTTTCGAAATTCACGTAGCTTTCCTTACCATCGTTGAAATCTTCCATCGTCCACCATTTTTTGCATTTGTCTCTTTGGTCATCACTCATACCAGGCAAACCCTAATGCTCCGGCTCGTATGCGCCAGTTGTTTGCTTTGGCTAGTTTTCGCTGTCAATGTTGCACTTACCCAACCATGCCCCACCTTGTGGAGGGAGAGCATTCAATACTCAATTGCTTTGTTCAATTGTTAGGTTGGTTGACTACTTTTTTGTTTTTTTTTTTTTTTGGTGGTATTTCTTCCTTTCGGTAGTGACAGCGACAAAGGCGTGCGCCTTTCCATTTCCAGTTGTGACCAAAGCACCGCTGGCGAATGCGACAAGTGCCGTTGCAAATACAACTTTTTTTGTTGAGATTTTCAGTTGATTGTTTTTTAAGTTAAATATCTTTTGTGGCTGTGCGAATATACATACATACGGCGTGGCGGTTGTGGTTTTTTTATTTGTATTTTTATTCAATATAGTTTTGTTGTTGTTTTTAGGTTTTTTTCTTGTTTCGTTATATCAACAAACATCGCATTTCGCGTTTTTCCTGTTTTGCCATGTTTTTTCGTGTTTCCTTTTGGGCAAGATTTATTTAACTCAGATTTTTTTTTTTGTTTATTGATTTAAAATTTGTTTACCTTTGCATACAAATAAGTCGCATATTTAGCTCAAGTTGAATATTTAAATTACTAAGCTCTTTTAAAAAAATATAAAATTCATAAATTTGTTATTTCTGTGTCAATTTCTGTTAGGTTTCCAGCAGCGCGGTTTTCAAGTTCAAATCAATTTCGAACTTTGGGATGAACTTGAGAGTTATGCATTTTATAGCATTTTTTTAAGCAAATACAAACATATTGAAAAACGATTCCGGAAACGAAACCAAAACAAGTTACAAAACCGTAACCGGAATGTTGTTTTAATCGATTTGATACCACGAGTTAAAATATTAAAAAAAAAAAATTTCTAAATGTACACATTTTTGAAAAAATATGTTAAAAAAGCTATGTTTTCAGTTTTTTAATTCAAAACAAAAAATATTTTTAAAATTTTCGAAATGTTTTGAACTTTCAAAAGACTTGTTTTTTAGATGATACTGAAATATTTTTTTTTTAGTTTGTAGGCGAACTCTGTTTCTTTAGTTTTTTATATTTAGCTTTCAAAAGATGGGTTTTTTGTGATACTTAAAAATTTAAAATTTTTAAATTTGTGAAAGAAGTAAAATTTTTTAAAAATATTTTATGTAGTACAGTTGTTTTAGTTTTTAGCTTTTTGATTTAGATTTCTAACTTTTTTATTTAAATTGCACTTTTTTGTTTGTTTTTCAAATTATTATTATTTGTTGTTGTATAAAATAATTCAAAAATTTAATAGAAAAGATAACAAAACTTTTTCGATTGTTAGAAATGTTTTACTTGACCGAATTTTCAGTGTTTTTAATTGTAATATATTAATTTAATGTTTTGTTTTAAACTTCAAAACATTTTTGAACTTGCAAAAGATTTGATTTAAAATGTGTTTAAAGGTTTTTAAAAAAATTCCTGCAAAAGATTTGATTTAAAATGTGTTTAAAGGTTTTTAAAAAAATTCCAATTTTTTATAAATTTTGGAAAATTTGCTATATATGTTTATTTAGATTTTTCATATAAAATATTTGAAAAGCTTTCAATAAAAAATTTCAAAAGGTTTTAAAATGTTTGCAGATTTGTTACAATAATGCATTTTCGTATCTTTCCTTATCAAATATAACGTTTATTAAATTTTCTAAACTTTTTAGAACTTCCTAAATACATACTCCAAACTTTGTTATTTTTATAAAAATGTTTCAAAATTATTTAAAAAAATTTCAAATTTTTTTTTTAGTTTTCACAAATTGTTTAAGTCTTTAAAAAATGTGTTACACATCTAGACTTTCACATTTATTGTCGGTCAACATTTGTCAAACGTTTTTTTTTTTTGTAATTTTCGAGAAAAGTTTGTTTTTAATTTATAAAGATTTGTTACAATAAAGCATTTTCGATTTTCTTATTTAAATTTTAATTTTTAACAATTAAAAAAATTTATTTAAAACCTTTCAATTTTTAGTACAAAATATTTCAAAACTTTTTTTTTAATTTTTAAAAAAAATTTTGGGGTTTTGAAAAAAAAAATGTAGCTTTTTTGGTTTGAAAATTTTTCAAACTTTTTGAAAATATGTGTTGAAAATATTTTTGCTGATAATTTGAAAAAATATTTTAAATAAGTCTGTTTTTTTATTTGAAAATATTTCAAAAGTTTTTCAAAATATCGTAAATTTTTGGGGGGGGTTTTGAAAAAAAAAACCAGAAAAATCAACTTTTTTGGTTTTTAGATTAAAATTATTTCAAATTTTTTTTCAAATATTCGAAATTTTATTGAGGCTTTCAAAAATATCTTAGGAGATTGTTTTCTTTTTTGGTTTTTTGACTGAAAACATTTACAAAATAATTTTTTTTTAATTAGGTAGAAGACATTTATTTTTAATTTTTTGTTGTTGACTTTGAACAGATATTTTAAGCTCATAAGTACTTTGAGGGGAACAGCTGACTTCCGAAAAGTTACATGAAAATAAACGAAAATAAGCGAACTTGATCGATTTCAACGCACTTTTGCAAAGTAAAACTATACATACAATGTCAGGACAATACGAAATTTAATGCAAGTAATTTTGTTTTATTTTTAAATATAAATCATGCTTTAGGGTCCCCAACCTATAAGTAAAAGGCTATGAAGAAAAACTCCATTGAAGTTCACTCTAGGCTATGGGGTTTTCAATAATAACATGAAATTCTCGAGAGAAGTTAATTTACTCATTTTACACCTCTGGTTCTTTTTAAAAAATGTGCGAGATAAGATTTCTTACTCAAATGTACTAACAACATTTTTTCAACTCTTAGTGCTATAATAATTTTTAGAAAGCAGCTCCGTTCGTTCCTCATTACTTTCGACAAATATTGACCAAAAACAGCTAAATACTTACAATTCACTTGCTAATAGCTTGCGGAAGTTTCCAATTTCATTTGTGGTAAGTTAAAACCCAACCAACCATTGACAAACATACACACATAGTTGATTATATAAAATACAAATGAATACACACACTCGTGCTAACAGATACAAATAAAATAAATAGAAAAAATGAGGAGTCAACATAAAAAGTAAAGCCAGCTTAGAAATATGTGAGGAGCAGCCAATGGTGCGAAGATTTTATAGGGAGCCTTTTATGATGACAACCGCTACATACATACATACTCGTACATACATAGAAGTACATTTTATTTACACTTTCCTTTTCAATTAGCGTGACGACAAAAGACAAATAAACCATACAATGGACAGACAACGACCCAAACACTGGCAAGCAGTTAGCGCATTGCAAGCAGCTTCACAGGCCACTTTTGTATATATGTATATGTGTGCGTTTGTGTATGTGTCTGGGTAAACAATACTTAAAACGTAAATGAAAACAAAAAAAATACTTTGCATGAAGCCACCAAAGTGCCAGAGTTGGTTGTCATCTGAATGCGGAGACAAATGAATCGTCGTACGATGTAGAGTTGGAGGGACGTGTACTTTGAGTTATGCACTTCCCGCTGGTAACAGCACAAATTTTGCTGTTGCACTAATACACTTGTGTGTAAAATATATGCATATGCAAATACTTGTGAGTGAAATAAAGAGTTTTTTTTTTTAATATAATAATTTCAAATAATATACATACATCTGCGGAGCTTTTGTTCGAGCTGCTGTTCTAATTTGTAATGCGGGCTTTTCACTTTTGTTCTTCAAATTGACTTAATTTGCGTCGACTCTTTTTTCCAACCGCAGGCTAGCACTGCAGCAAGACGTTTGAAAAAAGTTTAATAAAACTTAAAATAAAAATAAAAAAAAATAAAAGCACTTGAACTACTGACTTTCATGAGAAAAATTTCTTTTAATAAATTGCCCAACTATTCAACGCAAAATGAAATGTGTATAAACAAAAGACTAAAGCAGCGAACTTGATCGGCTTCAATTCACTTTCATAAATATTAGACTAAAAATAATTTGCTGCAAGTTGTGCATGTTATAACTTTTTTTTGTTTGTTTTTTTTTTTTGTAAAAAGAATGAAAATCAATAATTGTTAGTTTATACTTTTAAGCTTTGTAGCCCGAATTCCCCTAAGTTAAACCAAATGCAATGCAACTCAAACAGCGCCCAAATTGTGCCACTGCTTAAATAAAAGTAATTAGCTCATTACTTGGGATTTCATTTTCAATTGATTTTCAATTGCTACCAATTTTTTTCCCCTTTTTTTCCTTTTCGGTTTTCTTTAAATATTTGTTTAGGCATAACTTTCACCAATTGAATGTAGTTAATACATTCGGAGTATAACAAGAAATGTTTCGCTCTATTTAATTTTGTATATTAGAAGAGAGAATATATTGATTTAGCACGAAATAATTATTTTCTACCAGAATTAGTTCGATATTCAATTCAAATCCTGTAAAAAGTTTAGCACTGGAAACAACTTCCAATTTTGTCTGATTATTGGCTTTGAAAAATTATACACTCAAGCATGCACTTGAAAATTTATGTAACTGATTTGATTACCAACATAAAAATTTAGTTAAACAACAACAAATGTTGTTTTAGAAATTTTTTACCACACTCAAGTTCGTGTCTTAAGTCTTTCGTTCAATTTTAATTCCCACACTCAACTGCTGCTGTTGTAGCATAAAAACACAAATTATTTACATTGAAAACAGAACTTCGAATACTTTTACATATTAACTGACACGTACATACACATAAACATAACTAAATAGAATTTGTAGCCAAAAATTAAACGCAAGTTTTTATAATCAATTTATGCCGGCTATTAGGTGCTTGAACTTGCGGCAACACACCCACTGTAATTTATTTTATTTACTTCCATGTGTTTCCTGTTTATATATGAAGTTTGTTTTAGTTTGCTACAAAAGTACAAATGAAGTTCATTGTGTAATTATTTATGGCCAAAATTGGTAGCACGCAAAAGAGAAAGAATTTTATGGATTACAAAAGAAATTCATTCAAAAATTCATATAATTATTTACATACATATATATATTTTTCGAGTATGTGAATGAGTTTGCATAAAATTTGAGTCATTGACAGCGCTCCCAACATGTGGGCAACCAGCATGAAAACATTTAGAAGAAAAAGCTTTTATTGCGCGTTATAGTATTTATTTAACTCTTCTTCGTAAATACTTACTTCGAATTTTTGTCTGAAATTTGATTGCGCAGTTTCTTAATTACGCCTATAATTGAAGGTAGAGAGAGAGAGATAGAAGCTGGCGAGAAAAAATAATTTGTAAAGCTCGAAGTAGACGTTAAATAAGAGGTGTAAGAATAGGAGGAGAAAGAGATGAGAAAGTGCAATTAGAAGAGGAACAGTAATAAGATAATTTAACAATAAAAAATAAAAATAAAAATTTGGTTTTCATTTCATTTTTATAAAAAAATTTAAAATGCGGTTTTATAGCCCTTTCAGTTTTATTCAGACCTGTTCAATTTCATTAGTAATTAGTAAATAATTGATTAGACGGATCAAAAAAAATTCCAAAAAATAATCTCAAAAATTTGGTTTTCAAAAAACAAAAATTAAAAAATCAAAGATGATCAAATCAAAATTAAAATTATATAAAAAAAAAAAATTTTTTTAAATCGAAAATTTAAAAAAAAAAAATATAATCAAAAAAAAAATTTATTTTGAAAACATTTTTTTTATTTAAAAATTTATTATAAATAATCAAATATAATCAATAAAATATTTAAAAATAATCTATAAAAAATTTTTTTTTAAAAATAAACTAATATCATCAAAAAAAATTAAAAATAATCTAAAAAAAAACTTTTTTAACAAAACCAAAAATTATTAAAAACAATCAAAAATGATAATTAAAATTAAATTTAATCTAAAAAAAAATAAAAAAAAATATAAATTATTACACATGAATAATCAAAAAAAACATTCAAATAAACAAAAAAAATTAAAACAAACTAAAAAAAAAATTTTTAATTTTTAAAAAAATTCTAGAAAAAAAGTTTCTTTGATTATTTTTAATTATTTTTGTTATGATTATTTATTGTAATCGTAAAAAGACATGATTTTTTTAAATTATTAAGGAAAATAATCAATTAAAATTTAAAGTAAATGTATTCTCAGGAAAATAATACATCAAACTGGTAAGCATTATTTAACAGGTCTGGTTTATAACGACTATGGTTGCTTTTTAAAGGTTTTAATGCCCTATAGAAATCAAAGCCTGAGTTAAGAATTACCCTATTTCAAAATATTTTCCATCGATGTGGTATGGTGGAAGTTGTCTCTTACTTTATATAACTTTTTTATCTAAACTTTTTATTTTATTTTTTTTCAATTTTCCCGCCATTATTGATTACCTTACTATGATCATTGAGGGTTCGATAATAATTTTTTATAAGTTGCAGGTCTCCAACAAACAGATCGTTGAACAAGTGGTTTCTCAATAAAGCCTGATAATTTCGGGGTATTGCCATTTCTAATTAAAATCCGAGAAGCAAAATCTCAACTGGATCACCAACTCGGCATTGCAACTAAAGTTCCTCATAGACTCTAATTACTACAAAATACTTATCAACTTTTTAAAATTTCCAATTTGTTTTATTCAATGCTGACTTTTTTTTCTGCCAACTCACAAAACCTATGACACGACATTCATTTACTTTCAAAATGCTAAACAAAAAAAAACATTTCTCATGCTCTTCTATTTGCACTTAAGGTGCCAAAATTTCACCACTCACCACGGCATGCACACAACAAATCTGCAAATAAAATCTGATTTGGTCCAACATTCTTTTATAGCAAATTCGACACTAAAGTTCGCACAGTTCGCAAAATTCGCGTGATTAACCAACAGGCTAGGATATTTGAGCTATGCAACAAATATAAGTTGGTTGGTAGTTAGAAAAAAATTAAATTTATACAATAAATACCAAATAAGAATTTTTGCAACGGATGTGAAGGGAAGCAATGATTTTTGTACTTGTTGTTGTAATATAAAAGTAAACACAAACAATTTAAAGCAAATGATGCATTTTTATTGATAAACGTCAGGCGAACGCGAAACATATTGCAATTCCACAAAAGCTGCTGCATGCCACCGCTAAGACAGACAGATGCAAGTCCTCCGAGCAAGGAGCGCCACTAACATGAGCGAACCACTCAAAGAAGTGGGGAGGCGCTTTCAAACAAATATTTATTGTAATTAATAATAATAGTTGTATTTGGTGGTGTTGATGTGCATGTCAGTTGGTCAGCCTTTCTTTGAACTAAATCGGTATTTGGGATGTAGCCATTTATGCATGCAGTTACGAGAACCGATTTATATGTTAGTGGTTCTAGTGATAATATAACCGGTAGTCACTTCCAGCTGATAGACCAAAGATATTGACTGAACGAGCTTTTTGTGATAAGATCTAAATCATATCATATAAATTCGCTTTTCTGTCTACAGGTTTGAAAAAAATAAAATAATTTTTTTTTGGTCCACCCTAATGCGGACGGTACAAAAAGTTCAGATCTATGCAGTTTAGCCTTAATGACCAGTATGCTCCATTTTTCACTTAGTCCGAATAAAAGACCCACCCTAATGTGGATAGTGAACAACATTCATATCTATGAAATTTAGTTACAATGACCAGTATACTCCATTTTCCACTATAAATTCGATTATCCGTCTACCAATCCGAAAAAAAAAATTTTATTGACCAACCCTAATGTGGATAGTACGAAAAATAAGCATTCAGATCTATGATATTTAGTCACCAAGAGCTGAGTCCTTACTCTGTAATTCTATTCGCAAGAAAATTTCTTAGCTTTCGAGTGATTCGTAATTTTCGAATAGAACCCATTCGTTGTTCGCATTCCATTTCGGTCCCTTCGAATTTCATATATGTATGCCCCTTTCGATTGTAGAAAATGTGGTACTCCCTATTTCGAAAACACATTCAAAAAACATCCAAAATTATAAATAT
The DNA here is from genome assembly GCA_951509765.1 of Sphenella marginata. Taxonomy (NCBI): domain Eukaryota; kingdom Metazoa; phylum Arthropoda; class Insecta; order Diptera; family Tephritidae; genus Sphenella; species Sphenella marginata. Next base: position 11,172,230 of record OX608079.1, on the reverse strand, counting down.
CCATCTGACAATAATTTAGCTAACGGTAATCCAAAAAAAATTGTTTCTTGTGATTTTAATAAATTAATAAATAGGGGTAATTATATTTATAAAAAATTTTAAAAATTGTATAAAGTTTTTTAAAATGAAATTTCTATATATGTAAATTTAAAATTATAAGGGCTTTATAAACATTTTTTTATAAATATAGGAATCAATGTTTCTTTTTTCATCGAACAGTGCCGCCCACTATTATCGAATATCTTGTAAAGTTATTTCGAACGAGCTACACAGTACCGATATGTATTGCAATCGAATTTTGATTTCGAGTAGAAAAGCTTTTCCCGGGATTTCGATGGTTGTAAAAATGTCTTCATTATTAGAGATCGAATTTGTTTGCAAAAAATATACATTTTTTCAAGTTTGTACAGTGGCGATTTAAAAATTTTACGGTGGTCGAATTTTCGTACAGTGGGGTGTTTGGTCAAATTAGTTAGCAAAAAATTTTATCTAAAAACAGGTTTCGCTAAATACATACAATGTTTGATGAAGCTAAGTTATTGCAAGAAAATTAGGGCTGTAACCACAAAGCATCGCGCATCTCGTTATTGTCGACCGACCCTTGTACTAATACCAATAAACTCGTGTGCACATTTGTGGGTGGATGCCACTTTAGCTACAAAAGGTTGCACATAAATAAATCAACTTTTAGTTCTCAATAATTACAATTTACTATCGTTATTAAATGCTTGTTCTTTGCTACTATTCACCAATGACAATCATAGCATGCAACTCCAGCAAAAATGTTCAAAACAACAATTTCAACTTCCAACACATTTGCCAAAAGCCACTTAAAATATTGAAAATCTTTTGTAAATTTATGCCAATTAGACAAATGGTGATGTTGGTCGATGATAATTCATTCGACAACAGCTCAGCCATCAAGCAAACAATGGCAGAATACATATTTGTGAGTGTTGTTGTTGTTGATATTTGGCTTGTTTGTTTGGTTAAGGTGTGAGATGGTTACTTTGTATTGTTGCCATGCGAATTGCTGATGAAATTTGTTGATGTTTTTGAACGATTAAGCAAATGGCCACTGTTATTAGGAGCAATGCCATCACTTACATGTGAGTATTATATATTTACGCTTTTATTTTGGGTAAAAATTCATTAGCACCTATGGGAACTCATAAAGGGGTTGTCTGCTCAGCCGGTTTATTTCTGTATGAGTAAATATGTTTCAGAACAGTGATGCTCAAGGACTATGGTCACATGCTCGTTTCACAAGTCGTAACAATAAGAATAACCTTGTATAACCTATCAGTATGATAATGTGGTTACAGTTAGACTTCCGATTATGGTTAAGGTTAAGGTAATGGAACGCTTACGGTAGAGTTTAGGTTTTTGTTCAGATTATAGTTAGGAATAAAGTTTCAATTATAGTTACGGTTATGGTTTTGCTTACGGTTATGGTAATGGTTATGCTTATGGTTATGGTTACGGTTATGGTAATGGTTTTGGTTATGGTTTTGGTTAAAGTGTAGGTAAGGGTGAGTTTTACGGTAACAGTTATGGTAATGGTTATGGTTGCGGTTATGGTTACGGCTATGGTTACGTCTGTAGTTTGGGTTATTATTCAGATTGTGGTTAGGGATAGATTTCCGAATCTAGTTACAATTATGGTTCTGGTTATTGTCTGTCAAACTACTAAAGCAGACATCTTCCCCAGTAGGACAATGAGAGCTAGCTTGCTGTCTTCAAAAATTCTCAGAATAGTTTGGGATGAACTTTTCTATGTAAAGATACATATGTATGTCAATAATGATACCAAAAGACAGATAGTCTACGTTTAACCAAGTGATGACAACAAACAAATGGAAAGTAGTTATTTTTGCACCAGAACTTGTTGCTGATATTAAAGATCATAATTAAATTATTTTATTTACACAAATCTTAATAGCTTAAAAACATTTACATAATAAACTTGTTTTTTTTTTTTGTTAAATTAAATTCATAGTCAATTTATTAAGCAAATAAACTGGAATTTCTGACACGAACTTAAACAGAAATTAGCATGACAAATAGCAAAAACTAAAAATATCAACGTTGATGAGCTAAGCGGAAACTTTAATTTGAATGAAGGTGCGATTTTATGAAATAATTTTTTTATTTGATTAAGGAATAATATTTCTTGGTTTAGCACAAGCAATGAAACCACCAGCGTTGAGATTGGTGGAAAATGATGACAGGCGTGGCTAGATGAAATGTGGGACAAAATAAAGATGAAAAAAAAACGTAAATAAATGACATATACCCAATTGTGGGTTCTTGTAACAAAAAAAATTCGGTGAGTGTTTGCGAGTTGCAACAACAACACAAACTGTATTTTGTTAGCTTATAACTTGAAATTAGATTCTCTTGTAATTTTTTATATCCATACTCTCTCTAGGAAATGGCTTCGCCAATTTGGATGACATTTTCCCGCAATATCGTTTCCTGTTGCCACTCAGGATGTGTTCATGGAGTTGCCATCTATCTAATTTTTATTGTAAATGAAATTATATATTTCAAAGAAAATGTATTTTACGTCATATTTAAACAAAAATGTTTCCAGTTAGGGTTGCCACTTAACTTTTTTTTTCTTATACCCTTTTATCTAGAAAAAACCCCATTTCGACGAATTTTTTAGCATACCCATCATGGTACACCTCAAGGCCTCGTACTTCATCGTTGCCACTAGACAGATTTCAAAGGGTTGCCATCTATTTTAAATTTTTAAGAATTGAATAGTATTTGCTAATATATTTATCAGAGGAAAGAACTTTTACGTTGTATTAACAAAATATTTCCTAGAAATTTGGTAACCAGAATAAATATGTACAACAAACTCAATTGTATGGCAACCTCGAAGAAATGTCGTATAATTTTTTTTGCAATGTAATGATATATTGGAATATGTGTCATTCTTCATCTCAAGCATTCGTAATTGAGCCTTGCCACTAGGAAGTTTTTACTGGGTTGCCACATATTTCAAACTTTTTAAAACTTTAATACATATTTGTATCAGAATCAATACATTTTTCGTTGTATTTTAGGTGGCGCGAACTAACGTCAATGGAATTAACGTCAGTGACGTTAATTCGCACCCAAAAAGCGAATTAATGTCAGTGACATTAAGACGCATGACCAAAAACGAATTAAAGTCAGTGCCGTTAATTCGTATAGTATTTTGACTTTAGTTCGCTTTGGACATGCGAATTAATGTCATTGAGGCATTTGGGTTTGAGATTCGACGAAGTAACGCCGCAGGCGAAAATTTGACTTAGGTCAGATCCCCAATTCGGGGTGTGATCAATGGTATTTATGTGCAGAACTCTTTTCCGCATTGGCGGCCTTCGGCCGCGCTTCAAAAAATAACCCTGGGCTACGCCATTCCAACTCCGGGTGTGTGCCATAGCCGTGGCTACCGCCACGGTGATGTCCTTCCGCGTGCCACGTTTCCCACTTTTTTGGCTCAGCCTAATGTGCCATTACAACAACCACATGAAAATGACAGAGCTTTAACTGCAAATAACTTTTGAACGGTTGAAAGAAATCTCATTTCAGATTCTAAATCTAGACGTGGGTAATCGTTTACGTGGGGTACCGAGCGCTAATACACAACCAAAAATGTTGAGATATGTATCAGGAGACGCGCTTTGGTCCCAGGAGCATGAATATAAATCCGCTGAACCAATATTTTTAGTAGTTTCCGAGATATTTGCAGTTAAAGTTCAGAATTTTCTGTCATTTTCATGTGGTTGTTGTAATCACATTACCCTGTGAGAAAAGAGTGGCACGCGGAAGGACATCACCGTGGCGGTAGCCACGGCTATGGCACACACCCGGAGTTGGAATGGCGTAGCCCAGGGCTATTTTTTGAAGCGCGGCCGAAGGCCGCCAATGCGGAAAGGAGTTCTGCACATAAATACCATGGATCACACCCCGAATTGGGGATCTGACCTAAGTCAATCCCAGATTCATGATATAATGATCATAAGTCGAATGTGATAATGAAAAATGAAAATTTGGAATATAAAAAAATGTACTGACTTTAGTTCGCTTTCTTAATGCGAATTAATGTCAATGACGTTAGTTCGCTAAAAATATTGACCTTAGTTCGCTTTTGGCATGCGTCTTAATGTCACTGACATTAATTCGCTTTTGGGGTGCGAATTAACGTCACTGACGTTAATTCCGTTGACTTTAGTTCGCGCCACCGTATTTTAACTAAATATTTTTAAGCAGGGTTACCACCGGAATTAATATCTACAACAAACTCAATTGTATGGCAACGTATAGAAAATTTCGTAGGATTGCCACCTATTTAAAATTTTAAAAATCAAATTAAAGAAATGAAATTGCATTTTAAAAATATAATTCCAAGCAGGGTTACCACCGGAATAAATATTTACAATAAGCTCAATCATATGCCAACCTCAAAAAAATGTCATCCTAATACTAATGCACTTTGGCCGTTATTGCAGCAAAACACGTTTCTATGAAATATCGACTGGTTTCAAGAATTCGCAAATGGGTGGTCAATCCAACTAAAGTTGTAAAGATTGAGCCGGATATATTGAGACAAATGTCTGGCTATTAACTTCATTCAAATGACTTGGGTAATTTACAGCTTCTAACATACATCCAAACATATTTCAATTCACCTAACCCAATTGGGAATACACTCCGCTTCCTACAAGTGAGACGCAATCATGAAAAATTGATCCCCAAAAGATGTTGCAATCAACTGCCTATCACTAACTTCATACAATCATATTCACGCATATGTGTATATATGTATATACCAAGTTGCAAAAAATATAATTAGCTTAGCTTCCATGTAAATAAGCTTGTATACGAGTGCGTAATAAATTGGCAACATCAAAAATGTCCAAACGTCTTATCTACGCGACAAGTTTTATTTATGGCAAACCGAATAGCCATTTTGGGTTAGTTAGATCAAGCCAAATGATGGAATTGAACAAATTAAAAATCGGGCCAACAAACGAAATAAAAACAAATAACAAATTGAACAAAAAATTTAATTTGAAAATGATACGAAATGCGTGAGCCGTCCAAGTCATTGGCCGCAAATCGGCTTTTGCAGCTATGCTTTTGACACTGGCTGATTTGTATTATTGGGACGTGTATTGCATTGAGGATGACGCTACTGCGTTAGCCGATGTTGCGAAAGCCAACAACAACAATAACAACAACAAATCGTATGGCGCCGTCATTGACGCAATATTGCAATTTGTTAATGCACTCAACAGATCTAATTTTGTACACAAAAAAAAGACAAAAACAAAAAAAAAAATTTAACTGATTAAAAAGTGAGCACATATGTACATTTTCAATTAAAATGTGTTTGCGAGTTGCAATCGAACGCTTAAGTAGTGACAAAAGGTAGTAGTTTGCAACTGGAATTTTCTGACTACTAGCAAACTAGTCCGAAAAAAAGCAAAATTAAAAAAGTACAAAATTGTGTATAGAAAAATTTCGTAATAAAATGCTAAAGCTTTTTATAATTTAAAATTTTTATAGAAATTTTATTTTTGAAGGCTTTTTATGGATAATACCTTACTTTTCGAAATGAATTTACAGATATTTGGATTTTACTCCAAGCACTTCATTAGAGAGATTTTGAAAAAGATATTTCAAAAAGTTTTCCATATTACATTTAGTAGGCTTGTTAAGCTTACACATGAGTTGTTATTGTTTTCAGTGCCTTTTAAACTTTTTTAATTTCTTTCAAATTTTTTTTTAATTTTTGTACATTTAGACATTTTATTTGCAGTACGTTTCAAATATTTTTTAATTTAGTGCCTTTCAAACTTTTTTTAATTTCAGTCTCTTTCAAACTTTTTGTAATTTATTTATAAAATTTAAGAATTTTTATTTGCAGTGCCTTTCAAACTTTTTTGATTTCAGTCAATTTCAAATTTTTTTTAATTTCAGTGCCTTTCAAACTTTTTTTATTTCAGTCCCTTTCATACTTTTTTTATTTCAGTGCCTTTCAAACTTTTATTAATTTCAGTACATTTAATAAATTTTATTTGCAGTGCCTTTCAAACTTTTTTTTAATTTCAGTCCATTTCAAAAATTGTTAATTTCAGTACATTTAAGAAATTTTATTTGCAGTGCCTTTCAAACTTTTTTTTTATTTCAGCTCCTTTCAAACTTTTTTTAATTTCACTGCCTTTCAAACTTTTGCAGTTCTCTTTCGACAGCAACTTTTCACTTTTTAACAAAACTTCGAAGTAAAAACGTGACAGATTCTTCTTCAATCAAACCAATTTTTAAATGTTTATAGCTCTGGAACGGCCCAACAAAACACAATACTTCAATGGTTTTTTAGTTTCTACATTACGTAAATGATTAAAACATGTAAATCCCCGCCTGTGCTATAATTATGAAATGCACCTTAGCAGCTATTACTGTGACATCATTGTCAGATATTCTAATTTTTACTAATTTTTGTTCTTTTTTATTGTTAAATAAATGAATGCTAATGGGGAACAAATATTTTATTATAAAACAACTAAAAGCATGCTGGAATTAACAAAACAAACATAACTCCAATCAATTTAAATTTTACATGCATTCTTTGATGAGTAAACAAACAAACACAAATATTTGTAAGCAAACAAAAAATTTAAAATTTCAATGCTCTACACAAGTAACGAGCATAAATATTTTGAAGGTCAAATGTTTTCATCTGCAATTTACAACTTATTTTAATTAACGAAATTACAACAAAATTTAATTTGATGTGCCATGATAAGCATTTTACTTGCACGCAGATACTTTGGTTAATCAATAAAATGTAAATGGTGGTAATCAACTAAACTCCAAATCAGTTTTTTTTTATTACATGCAACAGACACGCAAATCAATTCCGTGGCTAATCAATTTGACTTTGACCAATAAATCGAAGCAAAATATTTAATTTATATTACTTTTAAATATTTAATTTTAATAACGTAAAATTTTAGGTTGAGAAATTGCTGATAATTTATTTTTTCAACAAAAAAATTCCGCTAGGTTGCGCACTGATCAAGATATACAGATAACTCGAAATTTTAAATTGAGAATCTTACGATCAAACTTTAACTTATTTCCTGGTAATCGAAGGACTTGAAATTTGGAAAATACTTTAGAACGCCATCACAATACAATTTACAGAAAAAAATCGCTAGGTGGAGCGCTGATCGAGATAACTGAAAATCCATGGAAATCAAAGTTATCCTGTATCCAATCTTGAGCTTGACTTTTTTCACAGTTCAGCACACGGCAATACAATATTTAATCGAAAAATTTCTGAAGCCGGGAGACAAGAGTTCTAAAAACTTTTGCCACCACTGTAAAGAACTAGAACATAATTTTTCACTTTCAGACAAAAAGACAAATAAATTTAAAAATGTCTTTTATGAAAAAAAAATAAATTAACTTAAGCATTTCGCTTCTAAATGATGTCACTTTTAAGGCAAATAAACAATATGAGTTTAACTTAGTCAGCCGAGCACGTTTGTTAGATTAATAGATGATTCACCCTTAAATTAACAGTTTTATTGTTTTTGTTTTATTTGTCTTGTATTTTCTGTAGATTTAAAATTTTTATATATAATACAAAATTATAGCATTTCTATGTATTTTCATACTATATTTCAAAAAAAAAATTGCACCAATAGAGCAACAGTAGCCAAAAGAACGATTTTTAAAATTTATGCTTGTTTTTTTATGTTTGTGCGCGCATCACTTAGAAAATGCTTGGATTAACAATATACAATTTTCACCTTTCTATTACTAGATGTCTAACTTAAAGTTTAAAATCATATTTTTTGACAAAAAAACAGCATTTCATTTTTATTACAGTGGTGGCAGTTAAAGAGTAACTAAAATCTGTTCTGTTTTAATAGATGCACATATTCGTATAAAAATGTGTGGTCTATAGTAAAACTATAGCAGCTAAAATAGCGGTTTTTAGAAATGTTTGTCTGTTGGTATGTATGTTTGTACGCACATCACTATAAGAACGCTACAACGAACTGATTTATTTCTACGCCGATATGTTACTGCGGGTCTAGCTTGAAATTTAGGACACATTTAAGAAGAAATTATTTTATTATAAAATTTAAAATTTTTTTGTATAAACTAAGTTGCAACAGTACAACTAGCTGCATATTTTAATTTCTCATGTAAAAATAGCATTTATACGATTTTAGTAAGGAAAGCAGTTTCCCGGAGTCATATGGTTTTACCAACACCTTTCGTTCAAAGCATACATACTCGCGTGTACTATGTATACATGTATGCACATACTTTTAACAGGAAATATTCAGACAAATTAAATAATGCACTTTTTTGGCACGGTTACCATGTGCGAAATTTAATTTATACAAAAATGTTTAGGGTGCACGATATCTATAAAAATCATAGATAGGCACTAGAGTGTATTATGGTGTATGGAAAAACCTAAAAACTTCCCCCGCAGTTGGAACACGCAGCTCTCAAGAAAGAAAATTTTTTTCGAGAAAAAATAAAAGTGGTTTCTTGTATCACCCTGTGAAAATATTTATTTTTTTCGCTATATTTTTCATGTATTGAATTGAATTTTGAAAAATTGTACATTTTCAGAAAGGTACTAGCCAAGTCAATATTTCATTCATAGAAACTTATAATGCATCATACGAACTTAATTTTTTATAACAATTTTACTAAAACACAGGGTGGTAGTTAAAAGAGAAAAATAGTTAGAAAGGTTGCTTGATGCTTATAATAAACAAAAACTTATTATATCTTTACAATAAACATTTCTTTAAAAAGGTGAGGGAGGTGAAGGGGCATTTTTAATTTTTTTGTTGTTAATAACCTCTAATTTTACAAAGTCTACGTCATTCTTATCCAACCACATATTTCACTTTAAATATAAATAAATATTTGTTTACTAACATCATGATACACAAATGATATTAAAGGCTATATTTACTTTATTCCAAATTTTTCCTTAGTACAGGGTGATAGTTGCAAATAAAATCCTAACATAACACGATAGCTTATTGGGGTTTATAGACGAAATGTGACAATAAACACACATTTAAAGCAAAGGTGAAATATAAAAGCTTCAAGGAATAAAAAAAGATTGTTCTCTTTACACAGGGTGCCAAAAAATTTAATTTTTTAAATCTCCCACAAGTACACATTTTAAATTTGTTTCGCCATAAGCTCTATTGAGCGTGTCCCCGCCAATATTTTTATGATTTAATACCATAACTGAAGTTTCAGTTTAGTGTATTTGTCAATTTTAGCGCACAATGCCCATCTATGTTACATAAAAATATGCGCGCTTCTATGCAAACACATGTCTCTGCATGTTAGTTAGTTAGCATTGTACTCGCAAAAAAAATGTGTATGCCACCAAACGTCAGCTGACACTACACCAGTGAATGACATTTGACGTTTGCTTTTACCTTTTATTTGCTACGGAACATATTAACTTTAATTTCTTATGCAACAAACAAGGAAAGCCATAAAAAAAATGTTGGCATTACTAAATGTTAGTAATGGAAAGGGTTGTAAAAGTTGGCAACAACTTTAACCCTAGGAAAACGTTTCAGCTTGAATGCGTGTGAGTCATGCACATATGTATGTTTGTATGTGTTTATGGTTATATTATGGTGTGCACATTAGGGTGTATCTCCTAAAACGCACCCTGTACTAAGAAAAACAATTAAAAATTAAATATTAAAAGTTATTAAAAAAACAGCACCCTGTACTAAGAAAAAAGTTAAGCACAGGATATTCAAACTTATTTAAAAAATAGCACTCTGTATTAAGAGAAACAATAAAAATAAGATATTCAAACTAATTTTAGAAACAACACCCTGCACTAAGAAAATATTAAGAAGAAAATATTCAAATATATTTAAAAAACAACACCCTGTACTAAGAAGAAAATTAGGTAAAAAAATATTGAAATTAATTTAGAAAACACCACCCTGTACTAAGAAAATATTAAGAGTAAATTATGCAAACTTATTTCAGCGCTAGTGTCATTTTTGCCGTTAAGTTTATTACTAAAATGTGCCGCTTGATAAGAATGGCTCAAGCACAGGGTGTTTATTTTAATAGAACTAAAAACTGAAATTTTTACATGGACTATTAGTTTCTATAAAAGAAATGTTACCTTTCGAAAAATTAATAATTTTCGAAAGCATAGAACATAGTAATTATAAAATGAATTTCGTTGCTTTTACAGGGTGTCACAAAAATGTAAATTTTTTTTATTAAACCTCATAACGTAAGTTGCCAAACTGGCGAAACATTTTCAGATTTATTTTTCTTCATATAACGAGATACGCTCTAATGCACATATTTACGTGTGAGTTGACACAAAAAACCAACAACAACTAAACAGAGTGGTACCAAGTTGCGCTACATACAGCAATTGGGAAGCCCTAGACAGGAAATGAGTAACAAGTTTGTTTAACTTAAAAATATGTCTAAGCAGTAGAACACAAAGCAGAAATTCCTAAATAAATATTTAAAATAACGAAGGCAACTTTTAACAGTGTGACAGAGGAAAAAATCAAAATTTATTAACTTTTTTCGAGGTTCATAATTATATCTTGTAGATCTAGTACGTCGCAATAACTGTATCTAGAAAATGTTAATGAAATTATCTAAATTTGGATTTATCATAACCTCAGTCAACTTCTTCATTTTGAAGATTAATTTTATTTACGAAAATCTAATAGGGGATATTTTTTTATATCTGATGTATCCACTTAATAAATTAAAAGTTAATGGCGCATAATTATAATGGTAGCTTAACACCCGTTTTCAAGACATTTAAAATGTCAATCATAATTATACTAAGCAAAGATTTTAGCTAAAATGAAAAGATCACCCTGCGTCAACTATTTTGTTCACAAACCATAGCATGGCAGGGGCAAATAAGCGAAAGAAGCCAAACTCAAGTTTTGATTAAGCAAATCACAAACGCAACCATAGACACAAACCGTGATTGTTAAAACTCCATCTTAGACATAAAATTATTTTAAGTTGACTGTGATATACATGAAAAGATTTTTGTCTTAGAATATTGTTTAAGTAGATGAAACTTTTTTTTTTAATTTGATTACGATTTTGAGCCACTAAAATTTTAATATTTCCAAAAATAACTTAACAAAGCCGCCGGCAATAAAAAGTAAAAGTAAATCAAATTATAAACAAAACTTGATTAATGAATCAATTTCTAGTTACTACCACATTTTGGTATTCTGAAAAGAAATTTTTTGTTTGAGGTTCACTTTCGAAATATTTTTGCTATCTTGAGCACGTTTTTTTTGGCATCATTTTGTGCGTAATATTTGCTGTACTTCTAATAGTTGTTAAGCGATAAAATGATTGATTACTTTGCTGTTAATTTGGTTTAACTATAAACAGCTTAAGAGGATAAGCTTGTTCACACGTAAAATAAATTTTTAAACTTTTTTTTTGTTTTTAATTAAAATTTACTGCGAAGATTTGCTTTGAAATCACAAATTTATATCTACATATAATTGACTGCAACTGTCATAAGCAACAAATTAAACAAAATAAAACCGAACTTCGAACGAAAAATCTCAATTATATTCAATTTTAATTTTGCTCATAAATAAACGACAGTCTCATCTTCTCATTGCGTGTGTGTTCCTTCTTTTTACATCCCGTTCACCTTAACGTTCACGCATACTTACTTCCATACATACTCGTACATCTCAAATAGATACTATCTATAACTGCGCATGATAACAAAAACAACAACAACAACAATACAAAATGAGCACTTACATCTGTCAATATATGTATTAACAACAATATGCCACTTGTAACGGTACTATTGAAGGAATAACAGTATGAGCCGCTAAGTGAGTGGCAACCAGTTACATCTAAAGCACAAACAACATACATACATACATATTTTCTATATGTATACATACACATGTGTGGGTAAAATGTAAATGGATACAACACTTGCTTTTGTTGTTGTTTGATTGCTTTGAAAGTGGAGCTGGGAAGACTTGAGAAAGACGCAATTTTTGATCATAACTTTTACTTTTTCTTTTGCCCACTAAAATTACATGCCAACAACAAAAGATTTATGTTGTATATACACATATATGTATGTATGTACTTACAGTGCTTTGAATATTTCATCTAAAAGAAAACTAAATCGAAATCTAATTTCTAAACCGACTACCATTTTTTTTCTTTAACTATTTTTCTTTTACTTGGTTTTTGATTACTTGTTATTATTGCTAAAATCGTTATTTACGGAACCGGCTCGTGCTACTTAAGCCGGTTACTTTTTTTGAACCGTTGATATTTTCTAAGTCATTAACTACGTATGTCTGAGCCGCTCACTTTTTTGAACAAGCTTTAATATGGGAACCGGTTAGTAATTATTATTTCGGAATTCTACATTTTCGGAACCGGTTACTCTTTTAGTTCTGGTGACTGAATCGCAACCGGTTACTTTAAAACGTTCGCTTCTTTCGACACCGTTAACTTTCTCTTAACGAGTTGCCATATCGGAACCGGTTGTGATATCAGAACCGGTTACTTTTTCATTAGTTGTTATACTTTCGAACTTACTTTTTGGTATCGATTTCTTTTCAAAGCAGTTAAATTATTTTAGTACGTTTACTATTTCAGAACTCGTTGTATTTTGATTAGCGGTTATTATTTCGGAACTCGATGCTATTTTCAGAATCGCCTACTTTTTCAGACCTGGTTACCTAAACGCAGTTGGTTTTTTTCGACCCATTGCGTTTTTTTGAACCATTCACTTTGTTAATTTTCTCTTAACTGGCTGCCACGTCGGCACCCGTCCGCTTAAAACTCTTTGTATGTAACCGGTTACTCTATAAAGCAGATCGTTTTTTTTACACCGATTGCCGTTTCAGTACCTTTTGGTTGTTCATTATTGGTCATTATTTTGGGTCTCGAAATTTTTTGCACCTGTTACTTTTTCAGTGCTGCTAACATAACGGGAACCGACTACTTTCTTTGAACCTATGATCTATTTAGGTACTTTTATTTAAGGCAGTTATCCTGCTTTCCTTTCATTTTTCCTCCTTTACCTATCAATTTTTGTCATTTTTTTGGTTATCGTTCATGCGCCTTTTTAATTTGCTTTGCATTCATTTCCCTTTCAACTCCTTTTAATTTAGAATTTGCTATTTTTATTGTTTTAATTTTTCACTCATATCTAGCTACTCATATGTAGCAGCCGGAATACGAATACATATTTTCAGTCACTGTAGATTTTTCCGTAAGCAGCATATACATATGCACATATTTCCTTACAACAAGCCACAACTTTGCTTGTAACTGGTGACTAGTCGCTATGTATTTAAGTTATTTTGTAATTATGCAAAAAAGTGTTGGTAAAAAAAAATATGATAAATAACAAAAACAATAAAAGCAAAAGCAAATTTTATAAAGCGAATGTATAATGAAAGGCGCTACGCGACGTCAAACAAACAAAAGCTACAACAACAATAATAAAAATCATTACAACTAACAGCACTTAAAGGTAGCAAGAAATGCCTAAGAAGACACCGGTATTAAATTTAAAAAAATTTAAAAAAAATTTAAAATGTAAGTAATTATGTATATGTGTGTGCGCTTAAGCATGTGCTGCATATTTCTCCATTTTTTTGTTTTTTTTTGTATATTTGCCGCAAATAATAAACAAAACAATTTGAAATTAATGCTTTTTGTTAAATATTTTTTATGTACATATGTATGTATGTAACGCTGTAAATATGATCTTATATTTAATTTCTGTTGTTTAATTACACTTTTGTATTGTTTTTTTTTTTTTTTGCAACAGCTTTGCATCGCTGATTTTTATCACCGTGCATGAAAAAACGAGTTCGTTTCTTAAGTCTTTTGTTAGCTGTTGCTGTGGTGTTAATAAAAGCGCGCCAAATGTAAATGCAATCGTTGTATGTAATCTGCAGTAGCTATGTAAATATGTAATTGCATAAAATTAGTCATAAAGCATCGAACTCGCTTCAGATTTACGAGTGAAATGAGCATATCACTAATTTGCGATTTTAATTCGCTGACATTTTTTCCCAGAAAAAGTTAAAGAAATACCACAAAGGTTATAAACTAAATGGATGTTTGCAGTTTGAACACTTTAAAGTTAAAAGTGTGCTTGAGGTAATGACAAGGGACTTTTCGACTGTAAGACAGTGGTCAAACAACAAAAAACTTTTATTAAATCATTTGCGCCCTTTCATACCATGCAATTCAAGCAACAATAAAGATTTTACAATAACAAATAAACTTGTTTACGAAGTTTTTACTTTTTACAATTTTTATTATTTAATTCATAAATGTGCATATTTTGTAATTGTCGTTTAAAGCATTTTTTTTTTCTTTTTCTGTCTTAACCGTTAAATCGCGCATTAACCAAAACTACAATTACAACGTATTTTTGTGTACAACATGCCGTATATTTTTCAAGGTAATGAAGCCAATTTGAGGGCGTTGCAGACAATTTCGTGACGCAGGTGAATGTATGTACGTATGTGTGTGTGTGCGTGAGTTTTATAGCGCGATGACATAGCTTTAATGCTTAGTAGGTGAGTGTCGTAATAAAGTTTAAACAGTTTTTTTTTTTTTGAGAGACTGGAAAGTGGAAAATATTAACAGCATATATTTTTATGATATTTCTTCAGATTAAAAAAATGATAATAAAATTGGGAATCATGAGTTGTATACTCCAGTCAATTAAAGGGTGTGGTACGAGCGGTCATTTAAGTCATACTTAGGGTATTAAAGTAATGAGTTGAGAGAAGAAAGTAAGTAATTTTGCAAATTTAGAGTCAATAAATAATGTTTTGCTAAGAGAAATTGAGCAACGACAACTTTCTATTTACTTTCTGCGAAATTAACTTGATTCGTGCAATTCCTTTAATTTTTAAATTTATTTTAAAAAGTTTTAATGTAAAAAAGAAATTATGATGGTTTTCGTATGAGAACCTTTTTTAATTTCAAATTAATTTCATTGAAAACAGGTGGCAGCACCATAGTAAAATAGTACGTAATATAAGCTGGCAACCTTAATCAAACAGTTTTTTAACTACAAAAATTAAGTTAGTCATACTAGCATATTTATACAGTTTTTAAGTAATTTGAAATGGCTGGCAACATTGTGAACAAAGCTTCATAGAGAAATTGTGCAGCCGGCATGGCAACACTGCACATTTTTATTTATTTAAAGAGTTCATAAAATATTTTTCTTTTACCACCGACATATGTACATCTGTATATATTATTTGTGTTTTTATCATTGCCTTTTAAATAAGTGGCAACTTTTCAAATGCAATTTCAATAAAAAATATTAACGTTTAGCTGGCAACTCTGTACATTTTTATTTTATTTAAGAAGTTCACAAAATACTTTTCGTGTACTTACTTACTTATTTATGTCGGTATATTTTATTCAGTTTTTTAACACTTTCGTACAGGTGGCTACCTTTAAAATGTAATCGAAACTCAATATTTAATCATAAATGGCAACTGTAGGCCATTTTTTGTTTATTTAAGAACCTCAAAACTACTTTTCCTTTAACAGTTATATCGTCACACTTAATTTAATTTATAAATAATTTCAAATAGTGGCAACCTTGCAAATACAATTGCAGAAATAAATATTCAAACTAAGATGGCAACTCTGTTAAAAAAAAGTACTCACTAAGTTCACATATGTAATACTTTTAGTTTATTACCGTTATATCGGCATATTTTACTTCATTTCTTGATAATTTCAAATAGGTGGCAACTTTTCAAATGACCCTTCCGCAGTAAATATTCAAGCTTAGATGGCAACTCTACATTTTCTCAGGAAGTTCGCTAAATTCTTATCGTTTAATATATCGTTATTTTTCTGTAATATTTTTAATAATTTAATATAAGTGGCAACCTTGATAATGCATGTTTTTTCGAATTTTTCTCTCTGTATATTTGTATCCGCAACACTTGAAATATGCTACATAGAATTGATTGCAGTTTTTAGAGAAATATTTTCAGATCTCTAACTGAAGCTTTGGTATCTTTGTTAGTGTAGGTAAAACATTTTATATACAGTGGTGGCAATGAAACTGGGTACAAATATTTTTTTTTATTATGAAAAAGTAACCGACCGGTGAGTACATACATATATACGATATTTAGATATATAAAAGATATTTAAAAAAAATCTATCAGTACATTATTTAATAAAGGAACAGTAGCCTAACAAGTTATGCTCAGAATTTTTGGCTTTTTGTCTGTATATTTTTATGTTTGTACTCGCATCACAAAATAACTACTTCATTAAATTCAAATTTTTCTTCACCGCTGTATAGCTAGCGGTCTAACCTGAAATATAGAATACATCACGCGTAACTGTATTTTGCTAAGCTATTTGGTAAAGCCTTCCACAACCACGGCCATCTAATTACTAATATTAAATTTTATGTGTACAAACTTTTCTTTTCTCACAGTATCCATCAATTTAATTTTCAATAATATTATGTAATTAACAAAAATATTTGATCACGAAAAATCATCAAAAAGTAAACAAATTTAATTAAATCTAAAAGTGGTTCAAGCAAATAACCTGAGCTATTTAATTATCTCATTAAATTTTGGATATATTGAGTGAGTTCTTGTTTAAATTTCATCAACAGACACGCTATTCAAAAACAAACAAAAAATTGTATGTTATTTAATTTTTATGTACAGCTATGCGGATATATCTCTTTATGCTAAATATGAATTATATAATTCCATTCAAAAAATAAGAGTCCGTGCGCTTCAATAACGCGATGACATGAGCGACTTAACCAATAAACGCCCAAACATTCGCTTTCTAAGCTTTGATGTGAATGAGCTTTTTACGTTGCTAATCTTTTCAATAAATACAGAGAAATATGTACATACATATGTATGTAAATTTTTTATTCTTTTATCTCCATTTAGTATTAGTTGATTTGATTTATAAAATTGCCCAAAAAATACTTGATTTCTTTCATTTCATGCTAAACTGGTTTAGATTTGAATTTATATTAACTTGGTGATCTTGAAAATTTCTATTGAAAATTATAATAAACGTGCAATAATAGGCAATAAATAACATATTGGTGCATATAAATATTTCTCTGTTATATAGAAATGCGCAATAGGAAATGCAAATGTTTATAGCTGTTCTGAGTAGAACCACTTCGACTGTACCGCACACTTTTTCAAAAAAGAGTAAAAGTATTCCAGAAACACTCAAAAGTAATTCAGCAGCACACAAATGTGTATCAAAGGAGTGGAAAAGTTTTTCAAAAGAAATCAAATCTATTTCAGAAAATGTCAAATGAATTTCAGAAAAAGTCAAATCTTTTTCAGAATAAGTTAAATGAATTTCAATTTTCTCAAATGTATTACAGAAATCCTCAAAAGTATTTCAAAACCACGGAACCTTGTTTCAAAAAAACGAAAACATATTTCGAAATAACTAAAAGGTATTTCAGAACAAGTAAAATGTAACTCAGAAAAAGTGAAATTAATTTCAGAAAAACCGAAAATTGTGTAGAAACCCACAAATTTATCTAAAAAAAACCAGAAATATATTACAAAGGAGCGAAAAAATTTTTCGAAAAAAGTAAAATGTATTTCAAAAGCCCCAAATAAATTTCAGAAGAACGAAAAATTAATTCAGAGCAAGACAAATGCATTTCAAATTTTCCAAATGCATATCACAAAACCTCAAAGTACTTCAAAACTACAGCAAACTTATTACAAAAGATGTAAAAAAGTATTCAGAACAAGAAAAAGTGAAATGAATTTCAGAAGAGCCAAACAGAAGTGCAGAAGCCCATGTATTTCGAAAAACCCCAAATATATTTCAGAAGAGTGAAAAGTTAGTTCAGAAAAACCCGAAAAATAGTGCAAAAACCCACAAACATATTTCAAAAATCCCCGAAATATATTAAAGACGAGCTAATAAATATTTCAGAAAGTCAAATGAATTTCAGAAAGTGTTTAATGAATTTCAGCAAAAGCGAAAATTGTTGCAGAACCCCACAAATTTATATAAAAACAGCCCGAAATATATTATAGACGAACTAAAAAATATTTCAGAAAAAGTCAAATGAATTTCAGAAAGTGTAAAATGAATTTCAGAAAACCCCAAAAGGAGTGGAAATAAACTCTGTAAAGTCGTCTGAAAGCTCTCTACATTTAATTTTAATGCCACTCTGAGCTCAGAATAATGGCTCAAAATAAGCAAACAGAAAGCTAATGAGATAAAGCTAAAAACGAATTAGCATTTCGAAAATTTCAAACTAAATTTTAATGGAATGACTCATATACAAAAAAAAGTATCACCACTTTCCTCACTCCTTACCGCACCACCAATGCCAGTTGCGAAACTCACAAATAATTCAACTCGATTTCTGATATTTATTTATGCAAAAAACCAAAATTAACCAAAAACAAACAAATTCCTTTAATGCAAGTTACTTGTTTTAGGCTCAGACTCAGCCGCAGACTCAGCCTCAGCCCCAGTCAGTATGTACATAAGTAAATTAATCCAAACACGCACAAATAAGTGGCTCGAACTTGCTTTTGTTTTTGGATTTTATTTTATTTTTGGTCAGAGCATTTATTAGCCGATGTTAACCTCTTTTTCGGCGGCTCAAATTTACGCAGTTTTGGTTTAGCGCAAAATTGGTGGCGTAGCAAAGGAATGAGGCCCATTAAATGCGAGCTTAAAAAGTGGTTCGGATACATCCACTGCAGGCATGGCTCCCAATCAAGTAAGACGCTGCATGGCTAGACATACGAGTATGCCCATGGCTAAAGTGCCGTTTACCCTACAACAACAATTTTTAATTGCGTTAATGCAATTTTTCGGAATTCTTGCATTGAATTTTTGGGTTGAGCAGAGACAAAAAAACGTGAAAAATGCAAAAAGTTTGAAAAGAGCTGGAAATTGTTGAGATCAAAAGACTGAAATTTTAGAACGATAGTTTTTTGGACAAGATAATAGTAGGTAGTGAGGTCCAATGGAAAGATATGACGATAGCACGGAATTGATTCATACGATCTCCAAAGCCGGAAAAGTAGAATTGACTATTACCTAAGTGCTCGACCGGCTTCAGGAGGAACCACAATCAAGATAAAGGAAGATACACATACATATATATGCCAGCTCTCGGCTAAGAAAATCGCCGGAAATAGCTGCAAGAAAAGGTGATTCCAATCGAAACCGCGAATCACTCAGAGTGGTTTAACTCTTAGCTATCCGGAACGACGCGGAGCCATTCCTTCTAACAACAAAACCTACAACGATCCAATGGACATTCCGATAGGGCAAAGTACTGTTATAACAACAACACACATGGGTTGATAGGATCGTATGGAGCATCCCTCAAATCAAAATGATGCCGTACGCAAATTGGCTCTGTAGGCGTGGTCCTTCTTTTTCTGGGTGCAGATTCTGCTTCATTCATTGATCTCAGAGATACTTTGCGAAGATTGTTCAAGCTTCATAGAGGACCATATTTTCTTCCCCTCAAAGCAAAAAATCTCATCAAATGAAGCAAGACTGCGCGCTGAAGAAATTGGGCTTCAAGCTCCTTTTCAAGGAAAATGTAAAACCCAATACCAGCCTCTTGCTTTGATTCCAAAAAATCCAATACTTCAAGACAAGTGCACCAAAAATTACTCCACAAACAACAACAATCTTGTAATTGCCTTCTACGTAGCCGCCTTTGTACTGAGCGATCTCTTTACGCGCACTTCGTGGACCACAAAAAGTTACAGCGGGCGCGCTACTTTGAATTGCTTACTGACACAAGCCCACCCCACACAAGTAGACCACTTCAAGTGTGCACCACCACCGCTGCACCTTCAACTCACCAAACGCAAGCGCGCAAGCCTGCTGCTGCTGCATTCAGACGATTTATTGTCTCAATAACTCACAGCTGACGGGCGGCAGCGTACGACAACAACAACGCAACTAAGACGATACGAATATATAAAACTTACTAAATATAAATCAACACAAGCACACACGTTTAGGGCAATGAAACAACGACAACAAAAAAAAAAGAAAAAAAGTAAAAAAAAAAAGCAAAAACAAAAAAAGGTTTCGTACTCACCGTCTTGTTTGCCTTGGTATCGATTGCGTCCAACAGACCGGCGCTTTGTGCGTGTGTTGATTGCGTGACGATTTGTATGTGAGGTCGCCGCACTCCGATTGCCACACTTGCAGATTACCTTCAGCTGGATAGAAGGTGTACAGGCTATTTGTGGACGAAGCAATAACCGGTGAACCACCAGCCGCTGCAACTAAAGCAGCAGCAGCGCTCGCATCCACAACATTCGCTGGATTGAGTACCGTTGTAGCGACTGGTAGCGAAGCTGCAGCCGAGCTCGATGATAATGTTGCACTCGATATGGGTTGCACCAAAAGCGCTTGACCGCCACCAACTGTTGCTGCACCAGCACCCACACTCATACCCATACCCAAAGGCATGCCATTGTTGTGAGGATATTTATAATTCATCATGCGTGTATTGGTAGCACTATTATTATTGTTGTTGTTGTTGTTGTTGTTGCCACCACCACCACCTATGCTGGTGTGGCCACTACCTTCGTGCTTCAGAAATAACGCATTGGCTGGATCATAGCCATGGCGATGACGTGAAATGGCATCTACAGAATGGGAGCGCGCATTGTGTGGGGTGCTACGTGGCAATAGGAGCGTGCGTGAAGCGTGCACTTGCATGCCACCGATCGTTTGACTACCGCCATTGGCGTGGCTGTGATTGCTTTTAATTACGCCGGGTGACATAGCGCGTGTGCGTGCACGCCGGAAGCCACTTTGCACACCACCACCACCAGCACCACCACCACCGCTGCTGCCGCCAGCTGTAAAACGATGATTGTGCACTGTCTGATGTCCGGCTGCAGAGGCTACTAACGGTTGACGTTGCTTCTGATATTGCAAACGTTGCATTGGTATGGGTGAAGCACCCGCACCGCTGCTAGCAGACGCTGACGTGGAGGTGGAGTTGGTGCTGGCGCGTGTCACATTAGCGCTAAGCGCAGCCAAATTTGATGAGCCATTGCGATATTGTGTGCCCAAATGATGTTTGCTGTTATTGTTGTTGTTGTTGTTGTTGCTGTTCGTGTTGTTATTATTGTTGTTGTTGCTATGATTGCAATTTTGTATTAATTCAGCTGAGCCACGGCGTGTTTGTAGTTTTTGTTGCTGCATTTCGAGCTCTCTATGAAACTTGTCCATTGCGCTTTCGGTGCTAATATGTTTGGTGTTGTTGTTATTGTTGTGGGCAGGTGTCGCACTTATCGCACTTGCCGGCTGACGTCTTGTAATTTGAGTTGGCAATGCGACCATCGTCAATAAACGTTGCTTATGTAAATCTGCTGCTGTTGTGGACACGCTCGTTGAGCGCGCACCCAAGCCGGTTGTTGGTGCAGCGACGCCACCTGACGCAGTTGATAAAGCTGTTTGTGCTGTTAGGCCGCCTGTAGCCGCTGACGATAGCTGTGCAAGCGTGGAGCCTCCACCGCCGCCGCCACCAACAACACTGTGTCTAAAGAGGTGTGTGCTATTGTTGTTGTTGCTGTTGTTAGCGTGGCTATTGTTGTTGCTGCTATTGTGGTTGTTGTTGTTGTTGTTGTTGTTGCTATTGTTGTTACTACCACTAGCACTACCATCACCGCCACTATTGCCATTCGTTCCACTTGTTTGATGCTCTGAATCCGTCGACACACGATCCGGATCACTTTCAAAACCTTCGTCAAGGGATCGTGTTGGACTTAGTATGGGTTTCGAGTGTTGTTGCACTTTTGTGCTCGCTCCGCTCACAGTTGTTGTCAATGGTGTCAACATTGTTGCTGGTGGATCCAGCTTGTTGGTTGGCATTTTTTCTCGTTAAATCAATTTAGTTTTGTTTTTGTAAAATGTTTGCTTTTGTTTTTGTAATTGTCACAATTGTGCTTTGCGTCGCACTTTTGATTACGTCAATCTCGTTCTCGTATAGATATCCAGCAAACTAGAAAATCATATCATATAACTTTACAACAACAAATTATATATATTTACTCGTATATATGGTCTCACTTCACTGATCCTTTAGTTGGAGCTCGTATAAGCGTAAGACCGGTCTATTATGCTTCTCACTTTTATGAGGTTTTTTTCACACTAAACTACACGAGAATTGACCTATGACCAGCTAAATATTAGTTTATTCGTTAAAGCTGTCGCTCAACCGGCATAGGCTTGTTGGATACCAACTGAGATTTCGAAGCGAAAGAGGATAGGAACAGAGATCGAGGCATTTTATGTCTAAAGACTTTGATTAAGGAAGCAGTCTTAGCTTCAAAAGCGAAACAACCAAGGTAGACAAAACTCGGCAAGATTTAAGGAGATCTTGAAAACCAATTATAGCCTTAGCGTGCCCCGGAATGTAGCTCAAATCGACCCAATGATGGGCAGCCGACCACAATGATGTTGGAAGTAGCTGCAAAAGAGACGACTTTAACGGAAGAGATACGACCGGTTCCTCGGGGGAAGAAGTACTTAGGAAGCGGTATCCATAAATTTCCCCCTTTTCAGCCAACCGGTCCGTTGAGCCGGGCAAAAAATTTTAATCCTAATGATAAGTTAGTCATCTAAATATGTCCTTCATTACTAAGCGAGAGCAATAATAGAAGTTAAAGCTTCCGTGATGGATGCTCTTAAGGCTCGAGATAATAGGATTTTCCGGCCGGAATAAATGCAGTAAGCGCTTGCACCTCTTTTTTGTACTAGCAACTCGAGCCTTCCGGTGGAGTCTCCTTGCTTATATATTCTCCAAATAATGCTTCGAGAAGCATAGGACGAGCTCGGTGGTGCCACGTAAAGGATATTATATCCATGAAGCAGCCAACACGTTACATGTCACTTCCCATTTTCGGGATCGGGCTAACCTCATGCGTGATATCCGTGCCGACAATCTCCATTGTGTGGTTAACTCAATTCTAGGAAAGATAATTCGCATATAAAAATAAGCTCGAAAGAATCCGCTTGTGCAGAAAGAGTAGGCCCTGACTGAAATAGTTCAAGGATGACAAACCCCTCTGTTGTGTCCAACGGCTTTGTAAGCGACAAGAGCATCTGCTTTGCTTGGGTTCTCTGTTTCAGTTGATATTTTCTGAATTTAGGATCTAAGATAAAATTTGCTCGGCTCATTGATGGCGTGCTTCCGACTTGAACACAATGCTCCAGGAAGGTCAAGGAATCCAATTGGAATTTATGCGCCTTTGAATTGCTGTCAGCTTGTTTCTTGTGGCGTTCTCCAAGATCCCATCCGCAAACTGCTTGAGACTGTTCCGACCACCTTGGCAAATAAGAAAACATGTTCGTGAGAACAAACTTTTGTTAAGGACCAAATTACTGATGGTCCCATCTTTCAGCTAACTACAAAGTTTCAAAGGACTTTCTATAGAAAGTGATTGTTACCAACGTATGGAGATGGACGTGCAGGCTATGCAAGGTTAAGGTTTGGTTACTTGCTTAGTTAGGCGAACAGCCCTTAATAGCTATTTGCTTAGCCGTCTAAACGATTTTGACCTACCAACTAAGCGCGCCACCTACCCTTTGCCAGTTGACGCCAATTAGAAACTCCAAGAGATCACACATTGTTCTCTTGTACTTGGTCTTTCTAAAGGAGTGGCGGCATTACTCTTCCTCCGCTTCCATAGGCGAAGTATTGCTACTACAAAGAGACTCAAACATGCTGGAATCCCTATTAATTTATTCAACAAAAGTGATCCCTACTAAGACCAAGCTCTGAAAACTATCATGGTTACTCTGTTGAATAAAAAAAACTTTCTTAATTTCTTTTCTTGTGTTCACTGATTTCAAGAGATTTCTTCAATTCACAGCGCATACCTACATCATACTTGAAGTCACTTAGTACCCAAGCTTAGTACGCCCTTCATTCAATTTTATTGTCTTCATTCATTGAATTCTCATGCATGCACCAAGCACATACACACCCACACATATGTCTGTAGTATATGTAAATAGTGCGGGAAAACTTTTCAACACATTTTCCAGCAAGTACGAGTAAACTCTGACACGCCAAACCACACACACAGCATCAGCTTAATGAGACTCCAATTCACAATTCACCTGCGCGTGTTTACCTTTGCTTCTGTTTGCCACAATACGATTTCCAATTTCGAATTTCTACTTGTTTTTATAAATTTTTTACACTTTTTTCTTTGCTTTTTTTACTTTTTTTTTGTTGTGGTGCGTTTTTTTGTTTTTAATTAGTAACAACACAAATGTGCACGAATGTATTTATTTGTTGTTGTTGCGTTTTTTATTTGTTTTGCGCACTTATTTGCTCACCTTTTCACTTGCTTTCTTCTCAGCATTCAATGATGCTGCACCGCCAAACACTTGTCATTGGACTTTTATGGGTTTAACTTTGTTTTATAATTTTCCCTCCTTTCTTTTACGCCTTTTTTCACTATTTTCCACACTTCTCGTTAATTTTTTTTTTTTTTTGTTTGTCAACCCGTTACAATGTTACGTTACTTTAACCACAAGCGTCTTATTATTAGCTAACTTCACCGTTGTTTTCCGTTTGCACGTTCGTTGCTCACGAAAGTCGTTTTCAAACTGTTCGTCAGTAAAATCAACTCGCATCACATCTGCTAGCTAACCGGCACGCCAACACTCTGCTGTTACTGTTAAGTTTGTTACACGTTTTTTTTTTTTGTTGAATCAGCTGATTGTGGTGACTGGGGTCTGTTGCTCTCAGTTTTGCGCTGTTATGAGTAAGCGGCACCTGTAGGCTGCCTAAACAACTTGTCAAGCCAACCCTGCACCTGATTTTTCGTAACTATGCTTGATGAAATATATATTTTGGGAAGTTTGGCTTGAATAGCATTTGTTAAGTGCATTCTGTGGACCTGGATACTTCAGGGTGATTCCCTCAAACCAGCACCATCATTAACGAAATTTCAATCGAACTCTCGATGACTGAAGGAAGTTGGACCAATACTCTAGCGGATTTGCTTTACTTTGGCGTGTAATAGATGAATACATACGTTCGGGCTCGCAATACTTTCAATGGGTCTAGAGTTTTGTTATCAATTGGTCTGAAGAAGAAATGGTGAACTTGATTGAATTCTATCGTTAACGACTAGAGCTATGATGGGCAAACCAATGCTCTCATATTTAAACCCAATTGTACTAACTAGTATCCAGGATTTTAGATTTAGGATTAGAAATATTCAAGTTGGACAATTAATGACTTCAGAGCCCTTTTCTATATTATTGATTTATTTTTTGATTTTCCAAAAGTTTTTGTTGTTGTTTTTAAAGCTGTATTGATCCTGAAATATCTTGAATAAATTTCCTCCAAATGAGCGCCAGTGAAAAATGGATTTCAACAAACAATTCAACGTTGCTACTGTCTCAATTATATCTTTAGTACTGTACACGCTCTCCAACACGCTCTCTCTACATTTCACAACACACTCAAATTCACCACGAATAAACTGTTGTTAAACAGGTTGCAATAACAGCAAATCTACGCTGTTAACTTGGCCACAACTTGTAGTAAATTGAATGCATTTTTTATCAATGAAACCGTAAATTGTTGCAAGACAAAGTAAAACAACAAAACAGCAAAACAAGAAAAATGTAGAGAGCGTTAAGAGAGAAACCCGTTGCAAAATAAGCACTTCATTGCTATAAATGGCACCTGCTCCAACCAAGCCATGGCAGCCCGCCAGCCAACCAGCCAGCCAGCCGGTGGTGTGTTGCTGCAACTTTTGCGCGTTTGCTGAGATATTTTTGTTTGTTTTTCTTTTTTTTTTCTTTTTTTCTTTGATTCCGTTTCATGTTTTGCGTCGTTGTTGCCTTTATGGGCTTTAAGCGCCTCTTTGACTGTGCTTGGTGTGTTGGTGCGACTTGGTGCTCTTTGTCAATACAACTTTTGCGTATTTTAACTGTTAACTTTTTGGGTTTCTCGTCATTCTTCATAGACGTGTGCGGCATGCTGGGATGCTTTACTGTGTGTATACGTGTGTGGTTGTAGTTGTAGTTTTACAACAGCAATAATAACTAACGCGACTACTTTCATTGATGAGATATGCGCATGCGCCTCACACTACACCAACCGCAGTCATGCACCTTTTTGTTGGACTACATGGACGTAGGGAGGTAAGCGCAAGGTAGTAACCATAAATGCAGCAAATGTTGCCATGAAAAGAGTAGCGCTCGGTAGAGGGGGCAAAGCATTGTAACTGCACGTACAATGGTCATTTCGCAGGCACTTTGCGATTAAAGGCTTTTCATCTTCCGCAGCCGCCTTTCCAATCTGTGTATGTCAAGTACGTGGTATCTATCATTCTACATACATAAATACATTTATTGAAACGGAACTGAACTGGACTGAAGTGACTTGCTTTGTCCATTGTTAGTAATATTGTATGTTGCTGTTGTTGTAATTATTGTTAGTGTTGTTATTGTTTTTTTTTTTTTGTTTTTTTTTTGTTGGTGGAGCTCTGGCTACTAGCCAAATAAGTCTCCCTGCTTGAGTGAGGTGCAAATGCGGGAAGTCTGCAGTATTAAGCAGTGATCCAAAATAATATTAATAATTGTTAATGGAACTTTAGTATCTTTAGCCGATTTTTTTTTCGTAACCACTAAGCGACTTATGAACAAAATTAATTTTTTTTTTGGAAATTTGAAATTTTCCATGGCAGTTAAGATAGCAACCAAAATTAATATCAACTCAAATAATATTTTGTTTGGGTAAGAGTTTGAGAGGTTTTCGCAGGGATGCCACCCTTCTGCATTTTATTTAGAAAAATAAACTGTGTTATGGCGGCAATATGAATATCAAAGGAAAAGTAATTTACATCGTACCTCAACCAAAAAAAAAAGTTTTAGTATGGTTACCACTTAGTGTTGCCACTTATTTCTATTGCATTAATTCTTTTCAAATACTTTTCTGTCTCGGAAACGTTGTAACACATTTTCATGAAATTTCATGTATCGCTTTATATTCTGCATTTTTAATGCGCTTATTAAATGTTTCAACTTAGGTTGTTTTTACAGGTTTGCCACCTTTTTGAATTTTTTTTTTTTACTGAAATGAAATATGGCAACATGGGTATCAAATTAAAGGGTTTTTACATGGTATTGTGACAATGATATTTCTTAATAGGGCTACCATCGAATCCTTGACCCAAAGTAACGAGTTTTCTTTCCCAAAACCTTTTGAATTGATTCAATGTTATCTCGGAACTCTGAAATTTAGAAATGGAAAGAAGGTATAATGCCGATATTAAACAAAAAAAAAAAAGCCGACAATTTGATGTTATCGAAAATTGATGTTGAAGTGAAATGCTCTTAGTTTGATTGATTTCCGGGTAGGCTGGTGGCATTCGCAGCACAAAACGGCTACCGCAAAAGTACAAACAGACAAACAAGCACCGAAATGAAGCTGAGCGAAAGCTTTGTAAGTCGGTTTGTTTGTGTAGATGGGCGTAGATATTTACTCGAACCGTCAAATACTACTCAAAGCTCAGAGTAGAAGTATACAATCAAGTGGGTCCTGAGACTTAGAGAGGGGGATCTGTTGATACCTTATCGTTTGTTTTTGAACTGGTGGGTTCTGTGTCAGCTAATCATCTACTGTTCCATATCAAGGGAACGAGAACGCACTGCTGGGCCCAACTCTTGGGAGGAGAGTAGCCGCAAGTAGCTCTACCTCCTTCTTACCCCTACCTAGCTACGCCAATGTTTATAAGCTTGTACGTCCATAGTAAGAGTCTCGTCTAGTGTGCGGCATAGCAGCAAGATGTTCGTGAGATGGAATGGTCACATGACTGATTGTACAATGTACATTGATTTTCATTTCAGTTATGTGATCACACACACACATCCACACAATTACATATTTACATTTACTTCGATCGCGTCTATTGTTCCTCTCATTTCCCATGTCGAGTGAAAAGAAAATTTGGCCAACATTCAGAAGCGATTTTACGGCATTAATGTCTAAATGAAACCAAAAACAACAAAAGTAATAAAGAAAACGTTTTTGACAAGCAAACTAAGTAGTCAAAGGTACGCATGAGCACAAACTGTTGGAACGTGTGGGGCACACACACGAGTACACATAAGGGGAGAAGAGAAACTTGACTTGAAACTTGGTTTAGGGATACTTAAACCATTGCAATCCAACAACACAAACACACATTTCGACATTATGTGGAGCTTTTGTTGTATGCTGGTTTAGAACTACAGGGCTTTTGAGTTTTCATGTACAGATAATTGATTACTTTAACCGTTAATTTGTTGATCTGCCGGCGTGTCTAACTGTTTTTGTCATTGTTGGCCGTACATGTTCCAAGTTTTGAGTAGCTGGTAAACATAGTTGTGAGAGATTTTTGTTGTTTGTGATTTACGTGGAAGTTGGATTTGCCTGCATTGTTGTATCCTCTCATGAGGATGGTGGTATTCAGATGCGGCAATGAATGCGGAAGCAGGCTTAGTTTTAATCCAAGCTCTTATGGAGGTCTAGGACATGATATCGAAGTATTGCGCCATATAAGCTCGGAGTCAAAAGTTGTTGTGAAGACCTGTTTGGAAATATCCTGACTTAATTTTTCAGTTTGATTGTTATTATGATAATATTTTCCAAAGCATTTTTGATTATAAGGTATCATTTTAAATTTATAAACTATTTTGGTCGTTTTTTTAGAAAGACTTAGGTGGCAACTCCATAAAAAAAATTTTTTTTTTTAAACCTAGAATATTATCTTTCGTTTGATACGCATATTGCCACATCTCATTTCATAATTTTTCTTAATTTTAAATACGTGGCAACACCATAAAAACATTTAAAATGGCAACATTTTAATAAAAGAATTTTGGTCCACATAAATTTAAAAAAAAAATAATATTATCGAGATAGTATCTAGAGGATATCATAAAAATAAATATAATGGTATTAGGTGGCAACCATGATTTAAATTTTTTTGTTGAAATATAAAGTAAAATACCTTTCGTTCAATACACCTATTGGTATACGAGTATCTAGGATCTATCTATCTATTGATATATCTAGGAAATAATTTGATCGTTTTTAGGTAGACCAAGGTGGCAACTCTATGCAAACTCTCTTTTTCTAAAATGCCTACAAAAATACCTTTCAGTTGTTACCCATATTGCCATATCTCATTTGATAATTTTTCTTAATTTCAAATAAGTGGCAACTCCGTAAAAATGTTTAAAAGATAATATGTTTAATAAAAAAAATTTTGATTGCAGAAAAAAGCGTCCACATAAATTTTAAAAATATTAAAGCGCCGTTTCGGAATGGTAGGGGAAATCATAAATCAATTATAAATATAATAATATTAGGTGGCAACTCTGATTTAAATATTTTTTTAAACGTGAAGTAAATATGAATATGAATATAAGTAAAATACCTTTCGTTCAATGCACCTATTGGCATATCTATTTCATTAAAAAAAAAAATACATGGCAAATCTGTAGAAAAAAGTGGCAACGCTTAAAAAGAAAATCTTAAATATAAAACCTTGAAATGTACATATCAT
Source organism: Sphenella marginata (assembly GCA_951509765.1). Classification (NCBI taxonomy): domain Eukaryota; kingdom Metazoa; phylum Arthropoda; class Insecta; order Diptera; family Tephritidae; genus Sphenella; species Sphenella marginata. The sequence goes on along the minus strand of OX608079.1, from coordinate 11,142,510 downwards.
ATTACCTAAAATTTATACATATATTTACAATAACATCAGGTGGCAACAACATTTGGTTGTAACCTAAAATAATTTCTGTTTATCCATAATTTAAACAAATTTAAAGACTTGGAAACTTTGCAAAGACATCCCATATGGCAACACCTTTCATCTGATAGTGGATAGATATACAAAATAACTCAGCCAATTAGACCCTTCTAATGAGTTCCCTGTCACTCAGTGATGAGTGGAGGCATCTTTCGTTTCCCTCTTCCGTAGGTAGTATAGTCTTATAGAGACTAAGCGAAGACTCTTTTTTTACAGATTTTGAAGTATGGGCAGGTTCTTTCAGCATAAAAGCCTCAGCTGCATCATTGAAAGCACTCGCAGCCCTTCTCATAGCTTTTCTTTTGAATTTCTTTCTTTCTTTCGGCTATTCTTATCTTAATGTTATTATTAATTAAATGACTTGCTTAGCCGCGAGTGGTGATCTTAGTATGTAATCCACACATGCAACAATATATGTATATGTAACCAGCATACAAATGTTGTAATAGCTAAATGTTACGAATAGTTGGGGTCAGTGCACCATCGTTTGATGGCGTTGCCGCTTTTTGCCGTTGGTCAATGTTTATGCTGATGGCCACATAAAAAGATTGTTCTTGGCAACAAGTTTAACTGTAATATTTGTAGAACTACTTGTTAATGTTTTTAATTTTTTATTGTGTTTTATGTAATGTATGTTAGGGATGTGAATTCGGTTTTAAAAAATCGATTACTGAACAACCGATTTTTTTACTGAAAGATTTTGCAAAAAATAATCCATTTTTGTTTATAACTGAATTTCTTATACGAAAAATGCTTGGTCTATTTATTAATACAAAAAACTGAGAGTACTACAGAACCATCGTTGTCATCCCGCACGAGCTAGAATTGGTCAGAAGTAAGTAGAAATTATCAGAAATTAGAACAAATAAATGCAATAATCGGTTCTCTGACTATTGAGAACTAAAAACGAGCGAGTAAATAAGGTTCACTCTCAAATAGAAGTAAAAATTGCAACTGTCAGAGGAATTAAGGTCAATCTGTCAAACGATCAGCTGTTACTCATTTGGCAGAAACAAAAGGTAACAACGTTTTAAATTTGAACTTTGGCAAACATGAAAATGCATGCTCCAATGTGTTATTAGATCAGCTGATCAGCGACGTCTTGTGTCAAAATAAAAAGAAAGCTATGCAATATCACAGAAGAAGCGTGCAAAGAAAAAAAACCAAATTACATGAATTCGGCTTGATTCAACTTTATTAGTTTGCGGTGAAAAAAATCTTGCAGGCAGTACCTGAAGCAATTTTTACTCTCTTTCGATTCAAAATTTGTTATTCTTCTAATCGATTTATTCAAAATCGATGTTTACTACTAGTATTCATATAATCGATCCAATAAATTGATCATGAAAAATAGTAAACGGTAAAAAAAAATCCATAGGGAATGTTACTATTCATGTAGTAGAGATTTTACCCTGTGGCTAATATTATAGTCGACTACTATAATAGCTAACATTTAGTCGTCTCACTATTAATTGGTTTTAAATTCAGTCAGCGTTTTATCGAAAAATTTTTCAAAGGAGAGTATCGTGAGAGTTTTAATAATTAAATTACCCGCTACGCGTGAAAATATTTGCGGTCGGGAGAGCTCCTCAATAAATTCGAAAAATCAAATGTGACATCTCTGCGAATCGATGCACACTTACAACAGAGAAGAAACGCGCTTTGTTGTACTTTTTAAAAATCAACCAAACTATTCAATGACAAAGGGGAAAACTAAAAAGATATCTAGACTGGAGAACAGATATGTATATATAACTGTATTTGTAGGTTGTTTTTTTTTCATGATAGAACACATTAACCGTAAGTGGCATATTGCGTCACATTTCAAAGCTTACACGACAGGTTCTTCCACTGTGCAGACACGCATTGCATTCATGAGTAAATATCGAGCAAGGATCCAAAATAAGAGTTAAAATAAAAAATAAAACTGTTAACGTCCGTGAGAAAAAAATTATTAATTGCCTAAACTACGATAAGTAGTTTAATTAAATCTCTCTTCAAAAATTAAAAAAAATTGAAAAGCTCACTTAATAAATTTTTTTGGTACATTTTTAAAGTATCCATGACTATAAATTAGTTTCAGACCAAGGCTAATAGTTTTTACGAAAATATTATTGTTTTTAATTTTTTTTTGTTTTCAAATTTGGAGTTAGTTGTGAACTCTGTTATCTGCACATGCTATTGGAAAATTGCACATTCCTCTGTTAGAACACGCTTCGGTGCGGCTGCGTCTGTAATTAAGTCTGAATACTTTCCATCAACATTACTTAACGCTTCTAATTCTTGAGATCTATCGATTCGAAAACGGAATTTATGCATTTGTGTGTATTAGACTGTGCCCAAAAAAAATTCTTTTTGATGATAATGATTTTATTGTTAAAAAAATACTAGAACGACAGGCTTCAATGCAATGAATTGATAGCTTCTGTAGTGTAACCTAAAAAAAATTTTAAATTAACCAAAATTGTGACTGCCTATAATTTTTTTGTTTATTTTTTTATTTTAATTTTTTTCAATTCAAAAATTATTTCAGACATGCAGTAAAAATTGTATCTAGCATCGAAATGTTGAATAAAAAACGGTTTGAAATTTTTATAATATTTTTCGTTTGATATTTTTTTTTAAATAACATCAAAGTAATTTCAAAAAAAAAAAAAAAAAAAATCATTTGGTTCAGTCTATTGTATGTATGTAACTGGAATAACATGCGACGTTGCAGCGGTTTTGTTTTTCATTCGGACTATGAGGAAATGTGAAAGTAGTTGCCGCACTCGTCAATTAAAATAAGGCAAACATGTGTAGGTTGATGTGAATGATTGCCAAATGTTTTGGATTTCTGTGGGACTGAAGAATTAATGATAGTTTTGTCTCCTTTGATTAGCTGCTGAGCAGTCAGTCTTGAACCATAGTTGGTTTTGGAACATGAAAAAGATACGAGTTTTAGCTTTATTTTAGTTTCATTTTCTCGCTTTGTAATGATCCCAAATTTTGGTTTGAAATCAGGTCCGGTTTCTATTCTTCATCAAAATTATCTACTTCGGCTCGGACTAGTTTTTGCTTAGCCGATATTTTATATATGTATATATACGGTTTAGTCCCGGTGTCAGTTTCAAAATTATATTAATATTTTAGTCCTGTATGAAGTTTGAATTCTCTATTCTTCAAAACTGTTTCAATTTAGTTCCGGTGTTTGGTTTCTGTTTCCTAAATTTAGTTCGGCTTTCGATTTACAAATATTCGTTTTAGTTTCGGTTCCAGTTTCAAAATTGATTTTATCCGAGTATTTAGATTAAAACCTTCAACTCAATTATTTGTTATCCTCATAGAACAGGTAAACAAATCGTGACCGGCCTTCAGTTTTAGCTAAATATAACAGATAAATTTCCTGCAACTCACATGGCAACCCTTTTTAACTACCATTCCACAGCTGTCAGTAGCTGGCACGCATGTCTTTTATATTCAGCCGTTGCTCTAACTGCTTTATTGTAAAAATATTGGCGTCCTGCACCCTCCACCCGCATTAGCACTTTAGCTAACTGGCTGCTGTGTGGTAAATGTCGCAACGTTCGTGAGGATGCGGCACAACCAGTGAGACAAGATTCGTGGTTCAAATGCGCTCTTGTGCGGGTGTTTGCGTGGATTATAAACGACGGAACACGATGACTGCAAATCAATGAGCATTGTCTGTTGTTTATTGCTCTTTTAATTGTCATCAAATGCAGTTACTTTGACTTGTATGGGTGGCCTAAAACTTGACATTGTTTATTTCAAAACAAAATGATTCCCAGATTCTTAGCTAAGATCTCACATCTTCAATGAATGTAATACATTTCATGGCAAATTATGTCTCTTCTATTAACGTCTATACCCAGCAAAAAATCATGCATATGAACTCTAAAGAGAGTCAACCGGGATCAAAAATCTTTTCTCTGCATTGGACCACAATTCAATTTATGTAGCCTACTTTCAGGTGTTGGGAACGTAGCGAATATGTTCAACTCTATCCTTTTGGCCTTGAAATGGACCAATTAGTCTCTTCATAGAGCATGTGCAAACGAAAGGAATCACTTCACCCCATACAAAGAGAACAAAACTGGCATTGGTCGCATACTCCCTTGCTACGCATCCTGGACTGAGTCTAAACTAATCGCATTTTTTTAGGGTACATACATACATACACACACAAAAAATCCCCATTCATTGTCATTAAAAGGTAAATGTTGCCGAGTGAAAAAAAAGATCATTCGCGATCAACCGATGATTTCTAACAGCTCATTCACTGGAGTTGGAATGCAGCTAGCAAGTGTGAATGAAGAGTGCGCATAATTGCATTTAAATGTGTGTGTGTGTGTGTGTGTGTGTGTGTTTACGTGGTAAAAGTGTGAGAGTGCATGCTTACGCGACTATCATTGAAGAAGATTTGCAATCGTGGGTAAATGCACAAATTAAACGTTGAATGTAATAAGCCGAAAGCACATAAGGAAAATAGCAGAGACCGAAGTTAAAGTGACGTGTCATAATGTCAATGGAATTAATGTCAGTGACAGCGAATTACTGTCAATGGCGTCAATTTTCCTAAAAGTTGGAGATTATTTCGTTTTACAAAAGCGTACAAAAAGTCATATTTTCCAGGAACTGTGGATAAAAGATGTCTATAAATTTTGGCGTGAGCTAAATGAGCAGTAAGAATACGCACCCAAAAAAAATACCTACGGCAAGGTGGACCTATCGTAAGATTGGACTAAGATAAAGTATCCGTAGGTTCGGCGAGTCACTCTGACTTCCAAACTGGATACTTTAATGAGCTAAAATCTTGTTTATCAGCACTGAACCCTTCAACGGTCAGCAGAGATAGCAGTATGTTCGAGCTGACTTCAAAGAAATAATTGGAGAACGGCTTGCCCTCTTATGGTCTTTCCAAGTGGATCGTTGCGGTCCCTGCCAAATACTTTTATGTGCTCATGTAGGGCGTATGTTACTGTGTAATGGCACTCAATATACACCATAAGAAGTGTTGTGGACCGGGAAGCCGTTTTGCCGCCAACAGCGCAATGACTTCATGGCCAATTTAAAAGTTCTTAGAATCGGCATGATTTTGCTTTAATCTTTATTTATGTTTGTGATTGTTGTTGTGTTATTTTTTATTCATAAAAAAAAACTCGCCACATTTTCCTTTTCACTTGGCAAAACGGGCGGTACATTACAAAAGCACTGCAAAACCCCCATATTTTCCTAACCGATATCGCAGCTGCCGCAAAATGCAACACAAACAACAATTAGAACAAATAAACAAACAAATACCAAGAGCAAGTCAATGATAATGGTAAACAACAACAATAATAATAATATCTAAGAAAAATCAGTGAGTTGAGTTGAGTTAGCTAAGAGTGATAGAATGGCGGTAGGTGGGGCAGTTAGGAGCGATAGCGGCAGTAGCAGTGCCATAACTAACAATTACTTATCTGCAACTCTTCAAGCATGCAACAATGTTGTACTGCAGCATAAACAACAACAACTACTACTACTACAACAACAGTGTCTAGCAATGAACGAAATGCCAACGACACGAGCTAGCGCAACCACCACTAACAACACTGACAGATGCTACAGTTACGGCGCATAGCGGCCGGCGCTCAATTTCGAGAATAACAACTTGAGGCGTTGCCATGTGCGCGTTGCCAACGACGAAGAGATGCAAAGTTGGCACACGTCGTACATTGCGCGCTGCTCTTTCTTAGAACAAGAGGGGAAATATTAGAAAAGTATGAATTGGCAAACTAACAAAAATCGGAGATAAGACGAAGCGCTTATCAGCGTTCATCATCATTAATAAACACTTAAACGTCGGGGAATATTTTACCGGTGTTGCTGTGCACTAGTCACTGCATCTTCCGTATAGCTGACTGAAGACATTTAGAATAACGAGAGCTCATCCGCCGATTGGCTTTTCTTTGACGATGGGAATACTTTTTGGATCGGACTGCTCTCATCTAAGCCCTAACACGGCTAGCGAAGTTATTCAACCCTGCTTCGCTGACTTAGGCCTTAGGAAAGTTTGCCCCAGACATAGTCGGACTATATTTCTGGATGCATACTCAGTTTAGGTTGGTACGGGGTGCGAGGCATGTAGATCAACGGACACAGCTTTCATTCGAGTGCGGAGAAGGAGTGATCTGGGCCATCTTAGATACAGAGGGGGCATTCGACAGCACTTCTCACTGTAGTGTAAGTCTATCACTTGAGAGATAAGAAGCTCAGCAACCCATTTCTACTACGAAACACGCGAGTATGTCAACAAAGAGGAGTTCTATCACTCCTTCTGGGGTATGTTGTGCTAGACCCTCTTTTAAAATTACTAACCGACAATCGAGTCCGGATATCAAGAGTAGATGGACGACATGTTAACCTTCTGTGGCGTTAAATCCTAAGAAGGAATTGTGTTTTAGAGTCAGACTTAACATCCACTCTAACAAACAGCCCCAATTTTTGTATGGAGAACAGTTGATACGAATTACTTAGGTTACTACTGACGAAACCCGTAGACAACATAACATTCTGCAGCCCAAATGTGCTCAGTTGGTTGTACCCCCGATCAGCCCTTATCACATCAGAGCTGGGAGAAAAGTTCACCTAAGTCGCCTCCGAAGTTAAAAGATTTTATCGCACCACAGTGATAGTTTGCTATGCGAATATCCCAGAAATGATAAGATCGATAATATCGAACCCCCGCATCAAGACATCCATAAAGACAGCAGAATACTCAAGTATATTTCAGGCTGAAGTAGACGCTGTTGGTCTTTGCACTATTAGGTTATATCTTAACGTGAAATAAAATCCTCATAAGTACGAATTAGTGAGCGCATAGGAAGACTGGGGGCTTAGGTTCGCATTTCATATACCCGGAAACCCATTCCATTGGTTTTTATATCGAGTTATCTGAGTGCTCCTTCACGGTGTAAGCGCATTCCTAGAACACAGGCTGCTATGGCCGATATAATCAGGAAAATTTTATAAAAGATGCTAAAGGCAGATAGCTCTCGATTAAGCTAAGCTCGTCATCATTCCAAACCAATAGAAAGATTCCGTTTTTATCCTGGTATAGGTTACGGAATTCCAGGGCGGACATACATATACGTACGTTGGTAATCATCCGTCATCCGTCAGATCTTTCTGTGCAGCTTTCGGCAATTATTTCTGCCAGCTACAATCTTAAGCTCCTCATACCAATACCTTTTCTCCGCACGCTGGATTCTAATTTATGCCTACCCTGCGAAAAATTGGACTAGCTTAGAACTATCTCTGGTGGTGACAATTGTCGCCAGTGTATTACTTTGCAAAGCCTTCTTAATCGGTTCTGAGTCCGTCCGTTCCAAGATAGTTTGGCTTTGACTAGTTCCCAGCCGACTAACATTTTAAAATCACGGTTTGTGTCTACGGTTGTACGATATCACAACGCTTACTCCAAATTTGAGTTTAGCTTTTTTCGCTTATTTCCACAGCTATGCTATGGTTTGCGAATAAAATACTTGACACAGGGTGACCTTGGAAAATATAAAAAAAATCTTCATACCACCAACCAATTTAATTTTTTTTCATAAAGAGACCGTCTTCCATTTCATTTTAGCTAAAATCTTTGTTTACTATGTTTATGATTGGCCAACATTTTAAATGTTTTTTTGAAGTTAAGTAAATATTTTATTGAGATTTTACACAAACAACAAGCTTGTGTTTTTGGTCTTTATATTTCAAGTATCCTGGTAAATATTTTAATTAAGTGGCTGTTAAGGCCTGTTTCTTTTGGAGACTGGCTCGCAATTTTTCTGTAGGGTATCATTGGGCTTGGTGAACATTATTGTGACCAGACATGCCAGAAGAGTAAACCGAGCTTCTTTTCCAGCATGGTGAAGTGATGTCTGTCGTTGACGTGCTGAATTCAGTTTCTAGTTTTTTTTGGGGATCTCCCTAATTTCTTAGTCCTAGCCACTTTTGACCCTACCGACTTCAGTAGAAATCATTCTCATGCGAGACTTGCGAAGTGTGAATACTGAATTATGAGTTAAACATGATTTTTCGGATAACTTAAACACAGGTTTTACACAAAGTCACATACAAACGCACACATATACATGCATAGGTACATACACACATACATACGAGTTTTGTTATTCGGTCGATGACTCAAGCCCAACATGTTCAATGCCGACGTTACTTCGTACATAAATTCTTATTACAAATGGTTTTATTTTTTCTTCATCTAGTTATTGTTGTTGTTGTTTAAGTTTTAAGTTGCCATTCAGCTGTATTAATATGTATGTTTGTTTGTGTATAAAAAGCCGTTTTGTTATTTAATTGTCTAATGCCTTGCGCTTGGCATTGTTAGAAGGCTTTTGATGCGCCCAACGAGTGCATTTGTTGTTTGACCTGCAACCGCATGCGAGTATGAAGTTAAGTTTGTACCAACATTTGCCTGCAGTAATGCCACAACAACAATAACAAAATATTGTACTTAACGAGTTGAAGTGTTGCCACTAATCTTTTGCCATGTTTGCATATATGTATGTTGTTGTTGTACAGCAGCTGCTGTAATGTTGCTGCTTCAACTTGGTTGTTCTTGTTTATGTGGTTGTTGTTGTTGTCGCTTCTTAATGCAGCTGATGGCCATAGTGTTATGTGTGTGTGTGCGCAATTATTTGCATTAATTTATTTAATAATTTTTCATCTTCTTGTGCACAACAACAACACCAAGCGAAATACAACAACAACAACACAATTGTATAAATGTGAAATTGAGTAATTTAAGTGCAATTATTTTTGCATTAGATTTACCATTAGAATTTCTCATTTCTCATTTGTTTCAATTGCGCCGAAAGCTTAAATACATACACATACACGCATACATACATACATGCAAACAAACAAATCCACAACAAGAACAACAAATGTGTACACGTAGGTATGTGCGATTTTTTTTTGTCTGACGTACAACCTCATTGATGTTAATGTTGATAATGTTGCTGATGATGATGCTTTAATGCTTTTGTCGGGAAAAATCCTGAGAAAATTAATATCTTCCCAGCAGCATAAACATTTTTAATGCATTTTTAAATGGTTCATTCTTTGTCGTTTATGGATTTGCGAGTAGCTACAGTTGGATTCTAATGACTTCCGCATAGTGTAGTTGGGGTGTAAAATGCAATATTTTACGGTTAGAAACTGTGCACATATTCATACATATATTCCTATATATGTATATACATATATGTACATACATACAAATATCAGCTGCTAATGAAACTCTTGAGGATTTCTTTCTAAAGCGTAACCAAGACCAAAACCAAAACTATAGACTAGAACCTATACTGGAAACGAGTCCAGAGACCCAAAGTAGAATCTAACTTGAAACCAAGCCGATACTAGAACTGCAACGAGGAACGAAATCGAAATCGAAACTAGAATTCAAAATTTAGCCAAAGACAGATCCGTAAGTAAAACTGGAACCGAAAGCGAACAGACACCTCTAAAGTGAAACAAAAATATAGAACCAAAACCGAAATTTTTCAGGAACTGTGGATAAAAGATGTCCTCGATATTTCATAAAAAACCCCCCTGACCGAAATCTTGGAGCCGCCACTGTTTTGGATTAATTTTGGGATAATTTTAGAGATCTTTTTAGAACCAATTTGGACTTGTTTTAGGACTTTTTGTGGGCGCATGACAGCGTAAAAGTACCGAAATAATTCCAAAATAATCCCGAAAGCAATACCGAAATGACCTGTTAAAGCACCCAAAACAAACCAGACGATATCCCGAAATTATTCTGAATAAATCCAAGCATGATCCCTAAAACAATTTCAAAATGGTCTCGAGGAAGTGCCCAAAAAAATACTATGGCAGTTGTCTCCAAAATTTCCCTTTTTTAATCAATGAAAAACTTTTAATAATTAAAAAAAGTATTTAAAAAAAATAAAAAAAATAAAAATAAGCAATAATAATTTTCATTATTCCTGAGTCGCTTAGTGACTACATTATAAAATCGCATTATTTTTGTTAAAATTTATACATAGTACTTACAAAGCTCAAGTGAAATCGTTTTATTATGAAACATGGAAAACACCAAATTACAATAACATATTCACAATATTAGCTTAGAGTTTTTGAATAAAAAATTTTGTAAGCCAATGCTCAAAAAGCAATAAAAAACATGAAATATTTCTACTTAAAATAAGTCATTTGCATTTTTCGTGGTTGAACTAAAAAATTAGAAAAAAAGTCACACTCGAGATAAACTTTTAAAGCGACATTTACAACTTTCTTGATACGAATGCTGACAAAAATGTGCAAAAGAAAAGTTTTAAAATATTTTCTTTTTATGAATTCCATCAAAAAGATATTGCTCTGAGACTAATGAAATGTCAAACGACAAAAAGGAAAATAATTTAAGGCAACTGAAAAATGTATGTACGTGGAAAGTGATGCATTGAGGTTGTTTGAACAGCAAACACAAGTGAACGAAAGACTTAAGCGACAAACTTTTTTTTTTTTTTTTTTTTTTTTTTTCAAGCGAAAGTCTTATTACTAGCAAACGAAAACTTTATGTTATAAAAAAAATTCAAGCAAATATTTTTGACAGCTCATCTTTTGTTTATTCAACGAAATGTCAATGAACAAAAGACGTCGCGCCAAACGTTTGTTTTTGTTTTAGCGTACTGAAGTGCTAAACCGCAAACCTTTTTATTTTAGCAAACAAATGACTTAAGTGACAAACTTGGTTTGTTTTTCAGCCAATAAACTTCATTGTTGGACGACACTTGTTCTGTTTATATTGCATTATCCGTTGCAAACTAAATACAGAAGATGTCAGAAAATCCATTCACCTTCCACCTTTGGAAAACCAGCAAGCAATTCGTTTGAAGTGACGAAAGATTTCAGCGAAAAACTTTTTTGTTTTGTTTTTTTTTTTCAAAACTTAAAGACTTAAGAGACAAACTTTGCGTTTGTTTTAGAATTCAAAGACTTCAGCGACAAACTTATTTTTTCAGATTCGAAAGACTTAAGAAACATACTTCTTTTTTGTTTGAAACCGAAAGACTCAAGACACAAACTTTTTTTTTGTTGTATTTTTTCAGAATCGAAAGACTTAAGCTACAAACCTTCTTTTTTTGTTTGAAACCGAAAGACTTAAGCGACAAACTTCTTCTTTTTCAAGATTCGAAAGACTTAAGAAACATACTTCTTTTTTGTTTGAAACCGAAAGACTTAGAAGACAAACTTTTTTTTTCAGAATCGAAAGACTTTAGCTACAAACTTCTTTTTTCAGAATCGAAAGGCTTTAGAGACAAACTTTAAAATTCCCATCAACAAAAATAAAATATATGTACGTGTTCCAATTATTTCCGCTTTTACCCATACAAAAATTTTAGTCATCAATCATTGAGTTTAAGCCAAATCCCAAGCACTGAATAACCAGACGTGAAAAAATAGCTTTTTTGTGATTGAAATAAAAACCACATACCTAAATTATGCATCTTCAAATTTCTTCCGCGTAAAAATATTTGATCATATTTTACATTGGCTGTTGGTACATACATAGTTGCATAAACATACGATATGTGCACTCGAAGCGCAGGGCATCATGTAAGTTTCGCGGTTTTTATTTTATCTCATTGGCATAACATAGTACATTTGATATCGTACTAGGCAGATAAAAATCGAGAGAAAAATTGATAAAATTTAAAATGTGATGACAGACCTTTTTATTCAAATTTTTCGTTTAAAAAAAATATTATTTTTTTCAATTAATTTGTTTTTCCTTTTTCAGCTTGACTATTTATCTACTGTCACAATTACTTGCTGAATTTGAACTCAATCAGAAATCATATAAAAAAACACTTAACCCTTTTGACTTTCATATCCTTTCACCTGACATTCGAACAGAATTGCACTTGTCAATTGACATTCACTCAATGCACAAATCAAACAAAAACATTTTCCCATTATTGTTTATATTTTCTTTTATTATTTCATCCATTAGCTAGTGTATTTTTTGAACTTATGACCAGATATGATGATGATGATGATGTACAAGAAAATATTATAACTGTAAAAGAAATTACTGGAGCCACAGTAACGAATGTTGTACATTTCAATTTTCTTTTCTTTTGCAACAAAGTTTGTTTATCACGTCTTGGCGATTACATGCCTGAGGCTAAGATGAGAATAAACAAATTGTGTAAAATGGAAATTTCACTTTCTTTTCCATGCCCTCATGCAATGGAGAGGCAGCATCTTCACTTCACTTTTTGATTTGTTTTTATTTTCATTGCAAACGATATTGATTAAACATCAATAACGTGACCAACAACAGCCGTGGCGGTTTTCCCCCATCCTGTCATTGTACTCGTATGCAAGTAAATATGGTTGCTCTTATGAAACTTACTATGTGTATGTGTGAGTGTGCAAATAGGAAGCAGGCATCAAAACTGTTGTTAAAAATAAATTTATATAATTAATTTTATTTAATTTAATTTAATTTAATTTAATTTTATTTTATTTTATTTTATTTTATGTTATTTTATTTTATTTCATTTTATTTTATTTTATTTTATTTTCTTTTATTTTATTTTATATTATTTTATTTTATTTTATGTTATTTTATTTTATTTCATTTTATTTTATTTTATTTTATTTTATTTTATTTTATGTTATTTTATTTTATTTTATTTTACTTTATTTTATTTTATTTTATTTTATTTTATTTTATTTTATTTTATTTTATTTTATTTTATTTTATTTTATTTTATATTATTTTATTTTATTTTATTTTATGTTATTTTATTTTATTTTATTTCATTTTATTTTATTTTATTTTATTTTATTTTATTTTATTTTATTTAATTTTATTTAATTTTATTTATTTTATTTTATTTTATCTTATTTTATTTTATTTTATTTTATTTTATTTTATTTTATTTTAGTAAGTTATGAGCAAGCTCGAGACCAATTAACAATAATTCTAAGCGAATTAATATTGTCAGTTTTTGGGAAAAATTGATAATTGGAGAAAAATTACAAAGACAAATCAACAGCGATGGATAGGATTACATGTTTCAGAGTTTCCAGGCTCATCATCAGATCCCTTTTCGGACACTGGGATGCGAACCCGTGTCTGCACCAAAGCCGCTGTTAGATAGACCGCAAAATCCAACAACAAAATACATTGAAACCATAGCACGGGTTTACGTACATATGTAAATATGTACAAACAAAAAGACCAACACACATCATAACATACAGACGCATATCTTAAGAAATTTTGTGTATACAGTTGGCAAGAACAAACAAAACAAAAGGGAATAAATTGAAGTGGAGACGAATACATTGTGACGTCACAGGGCATCATAGCTTAGTGTTAGAGTTTTCTAACAGCGGCTTTGGTGCAGACACGGGTTCGCATCCCAGTGTCAGAAAAGGGATCTGATGATGAGCCTGGAAACTCTGAAACATGTAATCCTATCCATCGCTGTTGATTTGTGTTTGTAATTTTTCTCCAATTATCAATTTTTCCCAAAAACTGACAATATTAATTCGCTTAGAATTATTGTTAATTGGTCTCGAGCTTGCTCATAACATACAAATTTGTAAACAAAATAGACAGCAAAATTCAACAACAAAATTATTTTATTTTATTTTATTTTATTTTATTTTATTTTATTTTCTTTTATTTTATTTTATTTTATTTTACTTTATTTTTCTGTGAATTTATTTGCGGATTTCTAAGATATTTGCTACACAGTGAAGTCAATAAAAATTGTCTCAAAAAAAACTTTTTTACATACTTTTTTTAATTACAAAAAAGCCTCGGTGGCTATTAGAGCCTAATAAATTAAATTGAATAAAAAAAATCAGCTTTCGCATACAAATCCCAAAACTAAAATTTTTTTATTGTTATCATTCAGTTATGTAATAAAATTACACCAACACTTTTTCACAATTAACAATGTTAAAGTATTCGAATGGGGCTGTTGCGTTGGTTGATGGTAATGGCAGGTGCCATGGCAATTACTTTGCGCATCACCGATTTAATGCATTTGAGCATGCGCAACCATTTCAGCCCTTAATTAGCAGGTTTGGCAACAAAATTTAACAACAACAACAACAACAACATTTCAACAAAACCAACCAATCCAGCAATCAAAACATCACACATTCTTAGAAACCAATTTAATGCCCAGCAATTGAGTTATAATAAAACATTGTGTTAATGGTTATTGTTGTTGTTATTAACGCCGTTGATTGCATTACATAGCAAAGCGCATTGTTTTGATGGCAAATGAGCGCACATCAACATTAACAACATGAACGAGATGACGGCCCTCACGAAACTATGCGCTTCGACTAGATCGATGAATTGAAACCTAAAGCGATAGTCCAAGTGCAGGTTACGGCAAAGAAGTTATACCCAACTGTGGGCATTTGAAATATTTCCAATATACTGTCATAGTTCTAGTTCAATTTGACTATAAATATGTGACCTAACTTTTTTGCCGCCACTGTGTTCAATCGAAATAAAATGTTCCTCATTGAAAAATTAATACTAAACTTGAAGACAGATATCTGGAAATACAGCGACAACAACTTCATTCAGTTCTGTGTAGCAATTTTTGAGTGATGCGCGAACAAACATAAAGACATACAGACGAGGCAGTCAATAGCAAACAACAACTAAACGTACTTACTACTAGTACTGATGTTGGAGTGCCGCTAAGGGTGCAAAAGCCCGTTGCTCATATTATTAATCGTGATTAGCGCCGGAGTAGACCGATTACCGATGGCCCCGGCATCAATTTAAGGCGTCCCAAGCCTACCTAGCTCGAACGTTCACATTCTGTTTCAAAAGTGGTTTCTTATTCAGTCTACTTTGGGATACTTTGCCCTCCCAGACAGCACTTTCGGTACTCCCACGATTGAGAGCAGTCTTAAGTCTTTGATCTTATACATTCTCTCCTGTTTGGTAGATTATCGCACAGCCGAAATAACCTAGGATCACCAAAAGTCCTTTTATGATCACAGCCCAGAGAGGAGGGGACAGAACACCTCCCGGTGGGGTACCACTGCACCTCTTTGTCTGAAAGGAAATGCATTTCACTCCGATAAAACCAGTTCTATAGTAAGTTTAGTAGCCTCCAAAGGAATATTAGGAAAGGCCTCTTGTAGGGAAAGAACCAGACTCGAGTCACGCTGGTTCAATGGCGATCCATAATATTTGGGTTAAGTTCTTACCTATCGGTAGTAACTTTTTGCACCCCAAGTGTTTAAAAGGATTGTGAAGGGTGTCCAAACAGTGTGAACCACCTCGTCACAAACTCCCTTAGTCTAATATCTTAGAAATACAGCCCTACCGACTGTCGTGGGAACGATTTCTTATGACAGTGAAGCCTTCTAGGTCATCTCATCCACTCCTTCCGTAAGTAAGAAGAAGGTTGATAATGAAGGGAGAGAGGCATCATATCCGTAGATCAACCATCAAGTCTCACGTCATTACACTTTGTGGATGTTAGTCGCCTCTTAAGACGGACATATCTACCTCGGACATATTTTAACCTCTAATACGTAGGGGTATCTCGCACGTTGTATCCATCTAACACTTTGTGGCTTCAAAAATAAAGTTCAGCTATGGGGCTCTATAGCCTCTTCTATTCCTTCCTCCTAGATTACAAAACCCCATTGGACGAACAACTTTATATTGCCTTATGCTAGTACATCTGGGTATAAAAAGGCCCTAGTTTAGACTACTCAACGAAGGCAACAACAACAACAGCAATAGCTGTTAAAGTGTTATTCAAAGTGATGATGACGACGCGTCAATTAGGCAAGCAGAGGCTGCATTAATGGATTTTGACAGAATTGGAGGAGCAGTGCACACTGAAGGTGCAGCATAGATGTAGATGTGTAGGGAAAGTGTTGTACACGCAACACCTCAATGAGAAGTGCGTTTACAGAATTACTAAAAATGAGACATCGCATGTTGGCATTCGTTCCAGCCCTTGATTGCCATACATTTTGATTGTTTTTGATCATTCAAGTGCGTGCGGTCACATGGTGCATGCAAAGTGTTGCAATAACAAGTGGACTGTGTGAGTTTTTGTTGTAAATTGACGACTTAATTCAAGCAAAGGGACTGAGCCCAACAGCAATGTGCAGATATTCGCGCTGATGATGCTGATGGCTCGGTTGACATGCTTGGTTTACACTCAAAGGGCAAGCGCACGCAAAACATCTTCATCGTCTTTTGGCGGCCCATCTGGTAGAGCAAATGTCTTTATGACTTAACTGAGCTATGAAATGATTCCATTGCATCATTCTATTGCATGCCGCCCCATCCAGTTACAGACCTAACAAGGACACTAATGGGCGTTGAGAACGATCGACACATTGGCTCGTAAAAGATAATGATCTTAATTTAATGGTAATTATATATAATAGACACACATTTCGGTGTAGCAGAAAAGGTTTATGAGAAAATGCCGACAAAATATTTAAGGATAATGAGCGCGCAGGCGGAATACTAGGACTGGCGACGCTCCGGTTTACTTCTAGAGTTCGGGACTTAGTAACTAAAGAAATTAAATAAAATTTTATAAATCAGAGCTCGGAATACCCTAGCAAGCTCCAAGAGTCGTCAATAATTCCATTCAGTTGGGCTCCCAAAAAGTTTTAACATTTTCATGAACTATGTTAACCGCATGATGAATCGGGAGGTGGACCCATTAAGTCACTTCATGATCAACTGCTCAGCTTTTGCATGGTCATGTCGTAAATACCTCGGCCTGGATGCTAATTCCCGAGGACTTTCCTTCGAAGTATACGGAATCTTACGGTTTCCGCTGTCCAACACGGCTCACAAGTCGTTTCTTGTCTTTACCAATTAGCGCCAATTGGAAACACCATGGTCATCTCCGTCCCAAATCAGACACCACTTTACCCCTTTTATCGGAGTGGTAGTTTCGCACCTCCTCTGCTTCCACTGGTAGCTGCCGATACCTTTTGGGTCGGAGTATTTTCATTTGAAACCGCTGGGTTTCAGTTTGTTGGAGAGCTCATCATTCAATAGTCTTCGGCACTCGCCGTCGTCAATACATGGTGGTTCATAAATCTTTCGAATAACCATTCTCTCGATTACTCCCAGAGCCACCTCTGCAGATGTCGTCAGTACCCAAGCTTCTACACCATTTTGCAGGACTCGAACTAAGTGACGTAAAGATTTTGGTTACTGTTCGTCTAGCGAGGACTGTTAAATTGAGAAATGCCTGCCTACGCATTCCCAGGAAGCATTTTTTACCGGCCACCACTTTGGGAAAAGCTCGATTCGCTTCCGCGGTCTCAACGAATTTGGTACCTACAGAAAAGCTCACATGAAATATCTTACTCAAAAACATTACTGCTTGTGGGAAGCCAGCTTCAGCTGCAAGTGACCAAATGCAACTCGCCATCCATATTTGCATTTCCGCGAGCTTACGCTAAGCCACTGACTTAAGCAGGCATCGATCAAAATAAAATTGTTACATCCTGTTTGACAGCCATGAGATTTGTTTTTGCCTTGTTTGTAGCCAAATATGCATGGAAATTTAAGATCTACCATTTATGCGTAGTTTATATATTTTGATTCCAAGCAACAGACTTTTGCATATGTATGTATGTATACTTATCGCAAACATGAATGTCAAATCGGTCAAGCTGAATACGTAAAATATCTCCGATGGCTTGATGATGCAAAAATCTCAAATATTGAATGCCAAATGTTGATTGTTACATGCGCTGTCGCCTAATGTCAATGCCATGTTGCAATGCAAAATACCACAGTGTTGTATGTATGATTGCACTAGGGATGTGACGGAGATTCGGTTTCGGTGGCAGAAGGTCGGAGAAGCGATACCTTTGGCTATATTCAACGTACGCAACTTATCTTAAAAAGCAGGATTTCTGGCTTAGTCAACTGTTCACAGCTTCAATCTACTTTGTCGGTTCCCAGTAGATATAATAATAATCCTCTATGAAGCGAAATGAAAGGAAGAGAGTCGGTTTTAGCATGAGTAAACAAGACTTACTTTCTAATTAGAATGGTTTCCACCGAATTTTACTCGAAAGGTTCGAAGTATTTCAAAATTGTTTGCCATTAGAACCTTCTCAGCACACGCACACGCGAATGCCTAAAATTGCATATTCGCAACATCACTAATACACACACATATGAACATATACGAAAGAGAAAGAGATATGCCGCCAGCGTGGCTGCCAATGTTGGCAACGCCATGTTCAACATGTTTGTTGTTATGCTACTGTTGTTGTTGATTCACACGAGCTGGCATGTATTGACGTGCTGCAACATGCATTTGACAAATTGCCAATTGACATTTGCTTAATGTTTCCGCATTATTCACGAATGCTGATGTCAAACGATTGTATAACCGATGTTACTGAATGCTAAGGATGCGGTGAGCAGCATAGAGAGGAGTGCAACATACATAAGTGTTGCCTTTTATGTTTTGGCATTGCAGAAAGAAAAACTATGCAAAGAAGTGGTTTAGTGACGATGAGAAGGGGCTCTTAGAAAGGAGATCTGAGAAATAGTACCCACAAATGCTTCAGAAAACAGTGTTAAAGTGCACGACGAATGAAAAGCTTGATTTGACTCGAAAGTTTTTCTCTTTGAACCAGCGAAAGAAACATTCTAAGTAAACCCTATCTTTAGAGTAAAGAGAATGCAGAACGAATTCCTCTAGGAGGATAATAATGGTGACTGGTAAGCTCATTGCTAAATTGAGAGGTATGTACATATATAAGAAGTCCTATTCTCATCCTCTGTTGCAGAAATACGTGAAAAGGATATATAGACAGACTATCAAGAAAATATCGTCTGGAAATTACTGACTTACTCTTAGAATAATTTTGATCGTAAGAGCGCATGCCTCCAGTTTGAAACTTGAATATCCTCTGCGATTCCGCATGTCTCACCAGCTATTAATGCTTGGTTCGCCCCAATATGGTGATCACTTTTTTTCTCAACAAAAATAGAAATTATGTATGTCCATTGAACTCCCTCTGCAACTTGTTCATAAAAGAGATAACGCCCGCTTTTGAGAGAAAACTGCCAGAAATGCCAACAAATATATTTCAATAGATTTCAATGCTCGTCAAATATATTTTGCCCCTGACACAGTTTACAATCAAAAATTAAATAAATAAATAACAATTTAACGTTTATTTATGCACATTAGGGTAGTGCCCAATTCAAAGAAAGCCACATGTGAAAATATAGCGCAGATGTCAGCGTGAGTTTCTGAAATACTTAAATTTATTGCTCTAAAACTAATGTGACTAAATATAAATATTTCTCGGTATTTCATTACTTTTTAATTACAAGTTAAGACAATATAAACAAGAGTAGGTACATACATAAATAATTGACTTACTTTGTACAATCAGTTCAAGACTTTTCACACGGCTATCCCACCTCTTTGTTTTATAAATGGGTACTTATGTATTTTGTAATTCTATATTAAAAGTACACTTGCGTTTAGGCATCTTTTTAATTGAATAAACACGAAAAAATCAAATTCATATAGCTATTTTCTATTCTCGTGCTTGTAAACTCCGCGATTAAAAGAAATTACAAATTTGACATAATCAGCTGTTATTACAGGGCTGCCGTTGTGAGTTTTTTTTTTAGAAAATTGGTAGATTTATTTTCTGCTTTGGGCGAAAAACTCTCTTTACAGATATATTTTAATTCATTTTTATTTTATACATACTATATCAGCATTTTCGCCTTCAAATGCAACACCCTAGTTTTTATATTTAAATATACCTACTTGCGTAAATTATCTGCAGACATCCTCCTACACTATAACAATAGCTTATCAAACAAAATCGCCCATTAAGTGGTCAATGCAAAATCAAAAAAAAATTTCAGATTTTATGAAGGTTCTCACCTTTGTTTAATCAATTTTTGTGTTTCGTTAATGTTTATTCGTCGGTTACATAGGTTTTTTTAATTGCATAATGTTTGCACCTGTATTTTTGTTGTTGTTGTTGAATGGTGCGTAGCTACATATGTTTGACAAATGAACGTTCACGCCCAACAAAATTGTTTACGCAAAGCGAAGCATGAAGACCGCACAAACGACGTTAATGTGGTCGTGCCATTTTATAAAGTACCGTTTTAAAATGATTGTCCATCAAATGCGAATTAATAAAAATGTTTGTAGGTAGGTTTCGGAAAACAAAGGTATGCAATATGCATGAGAAATCTATGGTATGACATGTTCAAGGACTTATTCAAAGCGAAAAGAAACCTAAAATGTTATGAATTGAAACAAGTAAGGAGAGCGCTGTATTCCCAACCCAAATTTTACCGGAAAAATAGGTAGCAGATAAGATCTTAATAAGAAGATGTTGATAATGATGTATATTGGAATAATTTTCCGTCATCCCTTGTCTAATTTAGTTCGGAGACAAACCGGTTTTCGTTCTATAATGGTTTTAAGGAATGGTTCTAAGTCTCATAGAACATCCTGCTTTCGAGATATCGATCAAAATGTGGAGGAAGACTGTAGGAACAAGAAAACATAGATTGAGAACGAGCTTGAGAGTGAGAGTGAGAGTGAGAGGGAGGGAAAGCATTGCTACAGGAACGATATTGAAATGTAGACCGTAATCAGCTTGACAGCCGAAATCAAACTCAAAAATTGAAGCAATATTCGTAATCCAAAAATGTCTTAATCGGAGGAGACACTGCAACCGCATCTCAAGCCATACACTGTCTAAATTGGAATTAGTCGCAAGTAAGCAGGAATCGAACCTCTTTTGATGTTGTTAATATTACTTTGTTTTATGTTTGTGTGTAAGTATGTAGTCTGTGGAACATTTATTTGGTTAACTTTCAACAACTACGCGAAATCAATGTATATCCTCTATTACTTGTTTACCGTTGTGCTGTCTAATAATAAATTTAATTCTAGTTACTGCTACTTCGTTGTACTTTATTAATTTATAGAATTTATTTGTTAAAGCACGTTATTACCAGCCACGCCCACTTGATGTTCTGCGCAAATAGAAATTAGAAATTTTTGTTGAGTATGAGCAAACGAGATTTTTTTTTTCTTTTTCCAATTTCAATTCTTGCAGCAGCTTGTTTGATAATATTTTTATGGTGATGAGGATTAAATATCGCACTAAAAATTGCTGCTGCGATCGATGCGCCACCATGAGGACAAGAACCTACTAATTATACCTTTCATGAACATGAAATGGTATTATAACTTTGGTCCGATGTTTGTAAGTATGAGAAGGAGAAGAGCTAGACCCATCATTAAGCATACCGAAATGGCCGGGCGACGAGCTGAGTTGATTTAGCCATGTCCGTCTGTCCGTCCGTCTGTCCGTCTGTCTGTTTGAACGCAAACTAGTCCCTCAATTTTAGAGATATCTCGAAGAAATTTGGTATGGAGCCGCCATTTTGTATTATATTAATCATTTGTCGGAACCAGTAATGGTTCAGTTATGCTTGCATAGCAGGGCATAGCATAGCAATACACAGCACGTAAAAGAAAATGTTGATTATACTTCGCACAACGCACAGCCCCTCAAAATCAGATATTCGCGAAACATATAGAATTTCATGATCTCGCACACATTCTTTCAGCTTTTCTTCTTCCATTACAACGCTTTTATTTGTTTTTTACTAAAATTTATAAGAATAATAAGCAAAAGCTATGACAGTAGGTATGTTAAGTTACATAGAGATCAAAATTCAACAGACTTCTATGCCATGCTCTGGGTTGCCATGCGTTGTATAATCGAATACATGTAAAACCAATTCAACAGATATCGAAAATGACAG
Source organism: Sphenella marginata (assembly GCA_951509765.1). Lineage (NCBI taxonomy): Eukaryota > Metazoa > Arthropoda > Insecta > Diptera > Tephritidae > Sphenella > Sphenella marginata. The sequence goes on along the minus strand of OX608079.1, from coordinate 11,120,525 downwards.
ATCCCATGCAATGTATTGCTATGCTATGCAAGCATAATTGAACCATAAGATCGGACCAATACAACGCATAGCTCCCATACAATCGATTGTTCCGATAAATGGGTTTTGGCCTATAACTCTTGCAATCAAAAAGCTAGGAGAGCGAAATTTTGCAGGTTTAGTACATATTATATTTGTAACCTGTGTAGTGAAAATCACCCAGATCGGACCAACAAAACATATAGCTCCCATATAATCGATAGTTCCGATAAATGGGTTTTGGGCTATAAATTTTGCAGTTAAGAAGCTAGGAACGTAAAATTTTGCAAAGTTGGTACTTATTATAAATGTGATGTGTGCAATGAAAATCATACAGATCGGAGTAACATAACATATAGCTTCCATATAACCGATTGTTCCGATAAGTGTGGTTTGGCCATGTAGGACACTTAAAAAAAAAATGCGTATTCATGAAAGGTATAAAGCCTTCGGCACAGCCGAGACAGCCCTTTCCTTACTTGTTTTTTTTTTCTTACATATTATTGGGACTTCTTCGAACGGCACCAAGGGAGGTGAGTTTTCGGTCTGTCAATTGCCGGTCTATCTTTTTTATGCTATTTAGAAGTCACGCTTGATTGACCGCGTTATAAGCCTTTGGCAAGTCCAAAGACCGAAGACCAATTCTTCCTAACGGCTGCCACAACTTTTCTCACGTGGTTGTTTTTCAGTTTGTGGACCTGTCTGCTGCCTTGTCGTTTCCCATTGTCAAGCGATGGATGAATGATGACTACTCTTATGGTACAGTTATTAGAACTGAAAAAAAAACTTTAATTAATTTAAAGATAAAATTATTGCAACATGTCATGATTCTACTCTTTTAGTCATCTTGTCGTCTGCTTATCTTTTATCTCTTTGTCATCTTTAGTTGAAACTCTCACCATTAGTTTTTGCATTATCATCATGTTTTGCGCTGCACTGCGCGTTAGCCCAATTAAGAATTGTCATACTTTCTTAATGTCTCCCTCCGCCTTTGATTAGCATTATTGTTTCTTTTATTACGCTTTTAGTTTAAAACTCATGAAAAGTGATTATTTGCGGTATTTATTGTCACACTCTTCGTGGGATAAATTTTCTTAACATCATGCAACTTTCCCTTCGTTCATGCATGGTTTAGCCTGTCATTGCGTTTTAATGACGTTGTTGGCATTGCAATGAGGTCAAGCGCTTTTTTGAGGCGCGAAGGGTTTGGATGCCGAAACTGAACTTTTTTCCAATAGTTCTTTATATTTTCCATTATCAGGAATCTGAACCCCGATATGTTAATGTGGCATCTACGAACAAAGACTCGTATAGAAATTGTCTAAAAAGTGGCAAGCATTATTGTCCTCATTCTTTCCTAGCGCTGTGAGTTCTGAACTTTAATTGGTTAACAGAGTCTCTATCAATTAGTTCGACCTAGAAATATCCGATACGGAAAACGAGTATCAAATCGATGTATATCTTCCTGTGGTATTGTATTCATGGCTGTAAAAGTGATATCGATATTTAAAAAATCGAGTCCTTTTACTTCGATATTATTTAGGCGCTGATTATGTAAGTCGTCATAATACTTTGTGTCACAGTTACCCACATTCACCCAAAACAAATTGGCATAGCAACTGCGATTAGTAAATCACAGTCACTGAAGTTCTATAATACGAATTTTTCCCTTAAATGAGAAAAAGTGGCTCGTTGTGTCGCGTTGAGTTTTACACAATCGCGCCGTTAGAACGGGATATTTTCAGTTCGGACTGTGGCCTTTTCAAATTCGTATCGTTATTTTAGGCATCGATCGGCATTTCTAGGTTCGAGATTTTAAGGCGACCTTAATTTTGAAATCGATGCTAAATCGAGCAGTATCGATATTTTTGCTTTCACATCATTAGATATATAGCTGATGCTTACGAATAGTATGCACATTAGACGGTACCCAAAAAAAAATTGTTTAATTTTTTTAAATAATATTTTTATTTTTTTTAAAGTGATGAAACAAAAATTGTGTAAAAATTTCACATTTTATTTACAATTTTTAAGGCTACATTGTTAGTAAGATTTTTTAAGACTAATGATTTTTGTTTTAAAACTGCCAAACCATTTATGTAGTTAAAAAAAAGTGAAGGTTTACGTAATTTTTTTCACCACTATGAAAATTGTTTAATTCAAGAAAAATATTTTTTTGCGCAGTCTAATGTATGTACATAAAGTATGTTTGTCATTTGCCCTGATTAGCTTGCAACAAGTTGCTGCCACGGATATGATTGTCAACAATTAAACAACTAATGGTAAGCAGACGGGATGGTTTGTAAAGTTAACTGCTTGCATTGACCACCTAAAGCTTAACTGGACATAAAAATATGGACACACACAAATACATTTGTAAATATGTACATATGTATGCACATTAAACGAAAAGGAAAATCTTTGCGAAACAAGTAAAACCAGCAATGTGCCGCCACCGCCGTCACAGACATACATACATACAAACATAGCTGTCGCAGCATCGAACCGTTGAATCAGCAAAAATTTCACTTTCCCTTGAAGCAGCCAGACGCATTTTGCAATAAAAAGCCCCACCACAAAATTGGGATGTGCGTACGCATATTTTCACAAGCTAAATGATAAGAAACAAATTACCTAAGCATGAAGAAAGTGAATGTGAAATCGTCATAAACGAGGAGTATGGCGGCCCAAGGCGGATGCGGTAGTGGGTAGATGCATTTTCGTCATACTTCTCTTGATTGGCTCCGAACTATTCAAAATCGTAAATAAAAAATAAGCTTCCACTGGTTATAACAAATCGCTCTGCCCACTGTGGGACATGTGCCACCAGGGAGTACTGGACCGTACCGGGTTCATATTCGGCAAAAGAGCAGTCACTTTTTGAGCCGTTAACCGAAATCTGTAAGTCTTCACATTTTTTCCCATGTCATTCCTAATAGTTAAGCATCTCGAGATGCTTGTCCAAAGGAGTTAGTCATACGGGCCTTCGCATTCTTACTTCCACTCCTTGTAGGGCGTCGATGTCAGCCTTTGCATTCACGGTTGCATGTTTATAGCTTTGTTCGCGTACCTTAAAATTAAAAAAAAAAAAAACACTTGCACTTGAGAGAGCGCATTTTGAACAAAGATGACATTTTGACATTTCCTTGACATAGAGAGCTATACGTTTTTACCAAGGCGAATTAATAGAAGGTGGAAGCCAGGCGAATTACAAACACACATCCATACATTTTCAATGTACTTTGTTTTTGTAATTCGTGGGACTAATGTCAAAATCGTATGACGGCTGAATGTGTAGTGTCAAAATTTGAGAAAAAAGTAGCTATCAGCTGATGGGATAGTGCCACCTTGTATTAATTCGCCTTGGTTTTTACTGTGAAAATTCCACTCCGTAAAAATTGTAAATGAAAAACAGCTGATCGTAACAAGGGAAAACAACAAAAAAAAATTTTTAAATTTGAACTTTTAACCAATCAAAATGGCAACAGCCATGATCCAACCATAACAGGTCGTAGCAGCTCGACAAACATACAAACACACAAAAATTTTCCATGTATTTTGTTTTTGTAATTTGTGGGCTTATAGTCAAAATCGTACTAAAAAAAATTTTGATTGTCAAAATTCGAGAAAAAAATAAAAATCAGCTGGCCTATCGACACGACCTGTATTATTGGATCATGGCAACAGCTGTTTTTACTGCAAGTCTTTACTGACTCCTGTTTGGTTGAAACTTTTTACTTTTTGGGTTTCGAGAGAGTTTTATGTCATTCTCATTTTACTTACACTTTTTGCAAGTTTCGTACGCGAACCAAGCTATAGCCTTCATTCTAGTAGTGAGGTAGCTTAGTAACTAGTTGATTTGACTGCAGGGTTTGTCCACGCGTATTTATGCCTATTATACTCGATAAGCTGTCAATATCTTGCCAATTTTTGCAGATTACAAACATTACAACAACAAATAGTAGCCTGTTCGTCGCGTATTCATTTACATATTTTGCATGCATCCACCGACTGGTATGCAAGTGATACGCCTCTTTTCGCAACATAACTTTTATGCTCTAATTTTTTTGTCAAGCTCAGACGTCTCGTCTCGTCTCGTTCGTAACCTGAACAAGCAATAAAAAATTAATTGAATGAAAAAATGTCGTTCAGCAATTAAATTGGTTTTTTTTTAGTGTTTGGGATCTTTGGCGAATTTCGCTGTTCAAATGACTCGTACCCTCGGCGGCAGCTGCGTACATCCATCCATCCACTTTCACTGTTGTTCAAAGTGAAATGAAATCGAAAGTTGTAGTTTCTTCTCATACTGGGCACATATCTCTATATTATTTAATTATACTATAGATGTAATTATGCAATATCTATAGCATGAATAAAGCCAGGACGTGTCACGTTTTGCTACCCGACCCTTCTCGCATACAACTAACTTAGCGGTATAAATGGAGCCCAGTTGTTAAGTGCTGATACCTAAACAAAAATTCCCTTATTCATCTCTTTTCCATAAGAGGAGTTATCTTGTTGTGTTTGGCATCCATGACGATGATCCGACCCTATTATTGACCGTAATCTGAAGTGGAAGTTTATTATATGACTCTACTAATTTTTCCTAAAATTGGCGGAACCTATGGATATGTGTTATGCCGACTCCGAACGGCATCTGGCAACGCAAATTGTTATTTTTTTTTTTTTTCATCTTCGGCAGAATAAACGCTATACTTCAGTCAGCTTTTTCACGGATGGACCCAAAATGGTCTGGCCACTCGTGGATATTTGTCGTTAGGTTTAGTCGGGTTGGACAAATATTTCACCGTCGACCATAATTTGCCAACTCCAGCCGAGAGGTTGCAAGACTTTAGGTGCTCTTCCCACTTAGCACGTTTGTGTTTATCTACTACGCGTCTGATTTCCGCATTAAGATCCTTGATTTGAGGATCCGTAGGGTCAAGGCGTCTAATATGGTCACGTTCATTTGCCAGGGCCGCTGCCTCTGCGGGGAAGAATGGACGCACTTCCTTTATTCTACCTGACGGAAGCAGCGAAGACGCTCTCTGTGGTGGTTAGAAAACCCTCCCAGTCGGCTTTGTTGAAGTTGGTGTATGTGCGCTTCTCAGCGGTGAGAAAGTTGGTGGGGCGATCGATAGAGAGCACTATGGGTAGGTGGTCTGAGGCAAGCGTCAGCATCGGTCGCCATTCAACGCAGTTTATAAAGCCTGCGCTGACTATGGTGATGTCAGGCGAGCTAGAGCAGTTTACCGCGACTCTAGTGGGGGCATCCCCATAACGTTAGTCATAGGAAACGATATATTTGGAGTTAGGTCGGCTTGTTTCTTTTCATGTTGTAACCCCAAAGCACTCCCCGCAGGTCTCAGACATTTCTTTGCCATAATAAATCAGGTACGGTACTAGGCGATTGCCGATGGGACGATTTGCTTGGCCGTAAAATATCCCGGTTTTGCATTTTAGTCGAATGTTGCGTGAAGCATATATAGGGTGTTTTTTTTTACAGGTTTGTTTTTCGAATAGAGATAAAACTGGCATTTTGTGGTCAAATCTGGCAACTCTAATGTCATTTATGTTCAGTTTGGTTTGCCATTTCATCATGAACAGGTTGACAAAAGAACAACGCTTGCAAATCGTGCAAATTTATTTCGAAAATAATGGTTCAAATTTTTTTTCAAATCGCAAAATTTTGTTCAGTGATGAGGCTCATTTTTGGTTGAATGGCTACGTCAACAAGCAAAATTGCCGCATTTGGAGTGAAGAGAATCCGCATGAGACCCTTGAAACGCCATTACATCCACAAAAACTGACTGTTTGGTGTGCTCTATGGGCTGGTGGAGTCATTGGGCCATACTTCTTCCGCAATAATGCAGGAGAGGCAGCTACCGTTAATGGAGACCGGTATAGAGCCATGATAACCGACTATTTTGTTCCCGAATTGGATGGCATGAATGTGGATGAGTTGTGATTCCAACAAGACGGCGCTACATGCCACACAGCGCACGTCACAATCGATTTATTTAAGGAAACATTCGATGAGCGCATAATTTCGCGGAGTGGACCTGTCAATTGGCCACCAAGGTCGTGTGATTTGACACCATTGGAATATTTTCTTTGGGGATATGTGAAGTCGCTCGTCTACACCAACAAACCAGAAACGTTAGGGGAATTGGAAGCCAACATTCGTGGCGTTATTGCCGACATACGGCCCCATATGCTCGAAAAAGTGGTTGAAAATTGGACATGTAGAATTGGCTTTAAACATTAATGGCATAAAATTATCCTTCCAATAAAGCCAAATTAATGGACCTTAAAACGATTTTCTTGTGTTTTATTTCAATTCGAAGTTCTATACCCCTAAAAAAAACACCCGATACAAAGGATCTCAATAAGCACTGTTATAAAGTAAATAAATGTATAACAGTTATATGATTGTAAATTGACAGCCTAGCCGTGATGTAAGGTGCAATCAGATGTTTTTTGCAGAAACGTCAAAAAATATTTGTTTAACGTTTGCTTGATTTGTTTCGGCTCTTTGGTGAAAAACGCCCAATTATCTATTGCACTCAGCTCAAATCCGTATATCGGTGACATGGCTACCGACTGGGATTGTATACCACACAGCTATGAAGTGACCAAAAACCAATTGCAAAGCTACAGAACATACGAACATCCGTTGAAGATACAAACAGTAACTGTGGTTGAAAGCAAGGGTACCAAGCAATCTTCAAGAGATAATCGAAACAGCTTTGCTAGTAGTAGCAATGGTAGCTCCAGAGCATCTTCATGCATATCATTAGCAACAGAGCCTCTTAGTACAGCATTGGATGGAACCGATCCGCTCTCCCAATTTGCACGCCAAGAACAAGAACTGAAAGACCCACTGTCACAAATGGCTACGGAGTATGTAAGTAACTGAGTTTTATTTGTTTTATAAACGTATTTGCTTACAATTACATTATTATTATTTTATCTTCCAGAGTTATCAGAAAAAGACTAAATCAAAAGAGAAAACCGCTTTGAAAGACCATGATTTGTGTTGGAGCACTAAACGTTTAGGAATATTAAATCGCTTTACGACATCCGAAAAACTATCAATTAGCACAAGCTTTCTTTCAACAGGAAATGCAGGATCGGAAGGAAGTAAGTTACAGCATACATTAAATAGAGATTGAAAATATCCTTTACCAAATTGAAAGCTCAGCTATGCTCAGGTACTAGCACCTGAGTGATTTGTTAAGCCTTCGGTGAATTTACGACATACCGCAGGCATATTCTAAACACCTAATCCGAAGGTGCTCTGAAATTGAGTCCTAACTTCTATTACCTCTCTGTATTAACCCCCTAGATTCCTTCAAGTCTTTTGACACCAGTTTTGTATGACATAGTTAATAAATATGTGTCCAAAGCCACCACGCCAATATGCAACCTGTACAGCTCAATTGCAGATAACCCTATGATTAGCGTTGATTCCTTACTTAACAGGAAGGAGGAAACGCATAGTAAAAAAGTACTTGTATTGTACACAAATAAATATGTATACATATATTTTAATAATACTAATAAATATTTTATTTAGTTAAAGCACAAACTGTGGTCTCAGATAAAGTGAAATTTCGTCTTGAGCAATTAGATGACTTCGATGATAATTCTGTACGACACATGATCGATTTAACACAGCAAGAGTATATACAACGAATTGAACAGCTAAACCAAGAGCTAGTTTTGTCGTGGAATGAGGATCAACGTGTTAAAGCTTTAAAAATTGTTATACAATGCTCGAAAATGCTATCGGACATATCTGTACTTAGTTTTTATCCTAGCCAATTTGTCCTTATTACCGATATACTTGATATGTTTGGTAAATTGGTTTATGAGCGCCTAAACGTAAAAGCAAATAATATTGGTGGCGATCAAACGTATGTAAAAAACTTTAATTATTTAACACTTAAGTATTGACACGTTTTCTTTTGTATATAAATGTAGTTCCAGAAAGTTGGGAAGAACTGAATCTATACATGAAAGTGCACGTGAAACTTGTCAGAATTGGTTTTTCAAAATTGCCTCGATACGTGAATTATTGCCACGATTATATGTAGAAATGGCATTGATTAAATGTTATGAGTTCATAGCTCCCAAGTAAGTACTAGAAAAATGTTGACATTATTGTATATGCAATTATAATATATTTTTAATATAAGACTAAGAATTTCTCTAGTGTTAGCTATGTAGACCGTACTAGCACCTTCCGTCTGCATCAGGGTCCTAGATTTAAGTCGCCTTAAACGTTTCAGCAAAATTGTCTCAAAACTGTCTATCTCTCCGAAATCAAGTTTTCATCAAAGAAAGGAAGTTCAAGTTATTATCCGCCTTTTCTCACCGTGGTTGTGGTATCGTTAAAAACGCTTTTCCCCTGCAACCAAAAGCGGGTGCTGATAACACGACCTAGACATCAAAAAAGTTTTATTCTTGTCCCTGAATTGTTTCTAATTGAAATTGTTTATAACCCTAGTATTTTTTTGTTTCCATACTTTGCAGCGAATTCGACAATGCTCTGATCCGCATTACTAAAATGATTCGTGGTATAGGTGACCCCTTGATACAGGCATATGCGCGTTGCTATTTGGTACGCGTTAGTTTAACCGTGGCATCAAATAAGGATTGCATAAAAGAAAATTTTAAGGACTTTTTAAGGATTTATAATACGGTACTTGTTAATATTCTTTCAAGTTATTAAAAACAAATGTATCTGTATGTAAAATTAATACGATATTTTGCACTTCTATTTATATAGATTTTTAGCGGTGCTGTGCGTTCCGAACTAAGTCGTCAACGTATTGATATTGAAACATATTTAACGCTCTATGGACCGGCATTAGATTTTATGTTATCAGTGCTTGCCAGCAAATGTAGCATATACACCGAAGAGATTATGAATGAGTGTAAAGAAATAAAAAATAAGTAAGATTTAAAACTATATATGTACATATTTTACAAACATTTATGTATTATATTTATTAACATATTTACAGTGGTCTGCTTTTAATGTCTATATTAAATGCATTCAAACCGGAATTTATTGCCGCAAATGCTTTAGAATTTGTCACATTGCTTTCGAGTTCGAATACGGATGGTATTTCCAAAGCACAACTACTTCGTGCTCTGGGACGCAATGCAAGCATTTGCCCACCACTGCCAGAGAAGAGATTACCATTTTTAAATGCTGCTTTTAACACTATAGACACTTTCGGGGATACAGCTGAATATATAAATTGCGTTGAAACTTGGGCACATTTTATTACAGAAAACTTTACAGTAAGAATGATTTTAATATGTATTGAGTATATTGACTAGTGAGAAGATCACTCTATTTCAAAATATTTAAAAGAAAGCCGTATCTCAGAATTTGTTTGAAAATAGCACTGCTTCAGAATTTTTTTTCAATAACACCCTATCCGAACGAAAATATCATACATTTTCAGCTGATATAGCGCGGTTTTGAATTGAATTTTGAAATATGGCGTTATGCAAAAAAAAAAATTGAGATAGGGCGTTCGACGGCTGAGTTCGTTCTATTCGTTCGCAACGAATTTTAGTCTTGTATTGATTTTCATAAATTTTGCTCAAAATGGATGAACTAATCTAGCCATTGCGAAAGTGTCTCGAACCATACGATTTGTGAGAGCACAAAGTTTCGCTAGCTATTCGGAAGTTGTCATCCTAATGTCAATTTATCTGAAATTTGTACACTCTAATGTACTGTAATTTGATCTTATTCTCTTTATTTGCAGGTCTCCGTGATAGACAATCTATTAGGAACAATTGCATTCCGCATTAACACCAGCCGTGCATATGAGAAACATTATACCCAATTGCAAAATATTTTAGACAAAATATTACAATATTTTAAAAATACAGAATTGTTGCTTGTTCAAGAACATTTTTTACCATATGTTGATCTCTTTCAAAAGGATTCGATTAAAATAAGTGTTTGTAAAAATATACTCACAATGTTTCATCAAAAGTGTGAGACGGATATTTCAGATGAAATTGTAATCAATGCACTTATGTTTATTGGAAAAACTCTTAATGATTCTGTGACGTAAGTGTTTGAACTTTTTATCGTGACTTTAATTTTTTAGGTCGAAAATAGAAGTTAAAAGTTTCCATTCAAATGTATGTAACGATCAAATCGTTCCCTCTTTTTTAGTTATTTCAAATAGAACTTGTGTTTTAGTCCAAAATAAAAGTTAACATTAAACTTTTAAGTTTGTTTAGCCAAATATAATGATCCTAATTTTAATTATCTTCACCCTTAGCGCTTTAACAGTAGAAGATGAACGTCGTCAAATTGCCCATTTAATTAGCAGTTTTGTACGAAAAGTGGTCTTTTCGCGTGACTTTGAACGTCAACTAAGCTTTTATGTAGAGGCACGTGGCGCTTATACCAATTTGGATGCTGTCTATATAACATTGGTCAATGCCACTAACAAATTAGCTACTGAGACGCATCATATTGTCAATGGCAATCATACACGTAAAACGGCGGCATTTGTGAAGGCTTGCGTGGCTTTCTGTTTCATAACCATTCCGAGCATAACAACCATACAAACGCAAATGGATTTATATTTACTGACTGGTCAGGTGGCCTTAATGAATCTCTGTTTGGGACAAGGTAAATTATTATTTTTTTTAATAGATACATATTCTATATATCAATAATTAAATCTATATTTCAGCTGACTCCTGCTTTGAGGCATCATTGCAATTAGTTGGCGACCTGCCGCGCTCTGTCGAAATTGAAGGCAAAACACGCAGCTTGGAAACCTATTTGGTTTCTTATCTTTGCAATATGTTAAGCACATTGGTCGTGGTGCCGGTAAGTTAATTTTATTTATTTATTTTAGTGAAAAGTCAATCAAATATAAAAATGGGTTTGGATATATAGACCAGAATACTTGCTACACCAGGCTAAATACGGAAACTTTACCGTTGACAAAGTTGGAGAAGAGGAAATATAAATAGTTACATTACTTATTATTTCTACCTTCCTAATTCTCTCCACAGGATAGTCCTGATCAAGGTGTATTATATTTGCTGCGTCTACTACTGGAAGTGGTAAATAAATTTCCCTTCGGTACACATAGCTCCGGTCCTATTGCAGTTTATTTACATGCCTTGGATATGTTGTACGTACAAAGCTTAGACGAATTTCCATATCACATACCTGGCGGTTAGTTAAAACAATATACTTTTTTGAATAATTAAAATTTTACTTCATCATCATGAATTTGTCTCGACTTTATTTAGTTGTCTCCAATGATGAGCTATATGGACATGATCCGAAATTCATTGCAGAAGTTAACAATATGTGCGTTCAAGTGATAGATCAAATTTTAGCACAACTCAAAATACTCGGGAACGAGCAACAACAACGCACGCAGGCCACATTGGCTTTGGAATTATTTTTACGTATTGTACGTTATGCAGATCTTAGTCGCGAGAAAACATTCCATTTAGCTATTAATCTATGGTTGCTTGCGGTGAAAGCTGAATTGCACATCGATGGGAAAATAATTGTAATTATTATTTGTTTCTTTTATTCTAATGCGCTCTCACGTATTTCTCTTGCAAAATTTCTTTTCAGCCACGTACATTGAAAAGTGTTGAATATACGTACAATCAAATTAGAAACACAAATACGAAGCATGCAAAGGCTTTGGAGCAGTTAATATTACGTATACGCAACAAATAATTTATATATTATTGTTACCTTTTTGTAGTTTAATTGGTTTTTACTTTCTATGTGTTACTATTAATTGTAATCAAACGCTACATCGTTCCATATGAAATCTAACCAAGATGATGTGATATACATCATAACTGTGATAACAGTGAGGCAATTGAGACTAAATTCCTTTTCAACAAACGAAGATCATAAAAAAATTGATATAGTTCAAGGCATTTAAACCCATCGGATCAAGGTCATGATATCGGCGCCCAGCTGATGAAGAGACTTTTGAAACCGGTTCTTCAGACACGAATATCTGCCCAAGGACTTTACATGAATTATATTTCACTTCCACAATATGCGTGTTGAAAAATATTTAACATATAAGCTTTTGTCATCATTGGTTGATTTCAGATGGAAACCCGCATATGCATATTAACATACAGTGACTCACAGCTTATTTGATATACTAAGATTTCCTCAATATTTTGTACGTACATTCCACGATCTTCGAAAATAGTGTATGTACATAAATTATAAGCTGCTAGCCAATGTATTTTATATTATAAGCATGAAATGCAATTATTTGCCTGATTATTGGGAAAATATTATATATATAATTTTACTATCTTCATTTATAACAATATTATAATTTAATTGCAAGCCGTGCAATACTTTAAAATAACTCGAAAACGTATTAAAATAAAAATTTATAGGTTATTTGACTGCATTTATTATTCCAAATAGTGTACGAAGTAATTTCGAAAATATTCGAACCAATCCTAAAGAAGTACTGAAGATAACCATGAAATTATCACAACTTGGTCCCGAAACTAACAATAAAAATAATACCGAAAGGACCAAGTGGATACCGACTTGTGATCCCGTGGTATTTCGAATTGGCGAAAGTTTGCAGGCCGAAGAAACGACTGGCGCGCTATGTTGAGTATTCAAATATCTTTGTGCTTATACTCTGGCCATAGTTATCCCAAAAATTAAAGATGTGTTCTGCTGTTTTTTTTTAATAGTCTTAACTCAACCATGTGTTGTTCGTAACCATAGAGATATCGGAAAGTAAACAGTTTTATTAAAGTCCTATTTGATTCATAAGTTTGTAGCGGTAACGAAATCGATCTGACAGATCATTAAACTCCTGAAGCTTAGGAGGTTAGGCTAGGGTTGTCACTAGTGGCGACTAAAATGCTACATTCGGGATGGTATCGAGGTGCTAGTGCCGGAGTGTGCCGGGTCCATATCCAGGATTGTCACAACGACAAAACTCTGCACGAAATTCATGGTGTGCATTTGTTGCTACTCAAACAGGGTGCTTCACAGATTAGAATGTAATACCATGCCCATAAGATGCCCAAGCTATCGAACGGAGAGGCTCCTGAGGTGGGGTGGGTGAGTGCGGGTTGGAGTTTATTCTGGTCATTGAGATGGGAATTGTTACGGCTTTGCTGGGCTAGAGACGATCCGCCTCTACATAACAGATAATTTTGCTCCAGGGTAGAGCCAACTTACCTTGGTTATTTGTTCTCCATTAACATCATTCTTTACTTGCCTTTTATCAATCTCCTCTTGGCTCAAACCTGTGAAAATACCATTAACTCGAGTTAGAACACAACCCACGCTGAAATAGTCAAATCTCGGGAGCCACAGAAAATTTGGATTTTTTATGGATAAGTCAATTCCGATACCTAAAGCTTACAACTGAAATGAAGCCGCGTTTGCAAGGAAGTAATTTAACGCATAACTAAACTTGTAGCGCTGTCTAAAAAATATTTTGAAATATGCTGACCTTCCACTCAGCGTTCAAAACTAATAAAACTATCACAAAGCACTCCGTTTTCGGTTATACTGGAATAAATTCAAGTACTTTTTCAAATAATTGTAAGTAAGTAGACTTCATAAAAGTCCTTTCAAGTCCTTATGCGAGCGTTTAATGAGTTCTACCATTTTCATTTATTTTAAGTCACGCAGCATACCTAGGAAGGTGAGCGTGCCGCCAAGAGCACCTACTTGGCCATTCGTTTGGAAAACAACAAAAACTCGAAATTTTGAACTATAAGCCAATAAAAAAATAGCTCGGTTCGGCGACGATACAATTCAAACATTTGCAGAGAGCGACTCAGACTTCCACCACGGTTAGCCATAGTTGGTAGGGTCCGTACAGATCATTGAATAAAGCATACCAAGTAGTTTTCACCCACTGTCTAGATCCGTCCATACCCATATAAGATATTAAATGAAAAATGCTATATGGGTTAAGGAGTTTTTTTATCTGTATGAAGAGTTTTTATTGTGTTTATATATTCACATACTCTAGCATCAAATATATGAATCTGTATATAAAACATCGTTTAGCTTTCACTCGTTTTTTCGTTTTTAATTTGGAAAATCTGCTATTTTTACCTGAAAACCTTTTTTTTCTCACATAACGAAATCACCAAAAGATAGCGGATATAGTATACCCCCTCAATATCTAACGATATCTTCGGCGCTGTTCTACACCTCAATTCGGAAGTATATGTAAATGCCAAAAGTTTTTCATTTCAAAAATCGCAGAACTCAAATAACTATTTTTTTTTGTCTATTAGAGCATGCAAGAACTAATTAAATCAATGATTTACATATCGCGTCCTAAATCAAAAATTGTTTCAACTTAAATCAGTTTTAGGTTGCTTCCTTTGTAAACACCGCTTACAACTTTTTTCTTAATGAATTGTATCTTCACCTCAAAAGTTACTGTCATGCCTAGTTCTACAATAATGAGGTTACCTTTGTGCTATTATGAAGCATTCAAGTTGCTGTAATTTTAAGTTGAGACAGCTTTTGATTTAGGATTTAGGCAAAGAGCGCCTGAATTGAAAAAACTGTTAAATCTGTAGTTCGAATAGCCCATGTTCGAATTTCTAATGAAAAATTCATATGAAAGGTCGAAACATATTCGTAATTATTCTTTCGTGGAAAATTAAAACAAAATTTTCGAAATACACTGAAAGTCTGGTTTACAAGATAATTATGTGTGTATGTAGAGAATAGTTTCTTTGCACATATGAAGCGTGATTTTTATTGTTAGTTTAGTTTAGAAATGTGAAAAATAACGATATTTGAACGGGTTAAAAATGTTTCTTTCTTTGATTTGGGACATACATTTACTAGTATATCGTGAGAATGTCTATATATGTATGTATTTATGCATTGTAACCTATGCTTGTTTTAAATCTTATATGTATATTAAATTCGAAATAATAATTTTTCAAATGCCTTGCATACTGTACACAAATAAAAAAAAAATTTAGATAGAAACATGGGCTTGTTTCACCCCATCTACAAATATATCGAAGCTTTCTTGTCTAACATAGAAGTCACAAAATTTCTGTATAAAATGGTGGAGCTGTGTGCGATTCGAGAAAACTTATACTACTATATATTTAAAAACCCCCTTAAAAGAAAATATAAACTCTAACGAAGCTGTGTATTAATAAAATGCTTATAACAGATAAAAAGAATACAACTTTAGTGGAAATACAGTGTGGGTAGTAATTAACTTCCTATTTCTATAATAAAAAATGCAAGCGTATTTAAGCCAAATTATTCAAATTATACCATAATCTCATTGTTTAATGTTTTCTTTTGCTCTCCGAACTTTCTGGCTAACATACCTAAGTAATATGCGCTGCTCATTCCTATCTCTTCAATTTTTTTTTTTTTTTTTAATATTTATTTATATAATTTTTTTGACAGTAGTTTGCTCTTTTTGTGTATTTTATCGATATAATTTATCTTTATTACTATTAGCTCTATCGTTTACTTTCTCTTATTATTTTAATACAGATTCCTTAAAGTAGACCCTTTCCTTCTATTCTTATTTAATGTTCCTTCATGTATTTGCAACTTTTTTTAATTATAAGAGTGTGAATGTCTGTCTGTAATGTTGAATGAATTTTTGATTAGGTGTTGTATTCTTCAATCAAGTTTTAAAATAATTATTGTTGGTTTCGTTTGTTTTTTGTTTTTTATTATTATTATATACTGATGTATTTTATCATTACCGTTATTATTAATAATCATTATTATATATTTTAATAATAATTCTGTTTTTAATAATTATGTTTAATGCAAAAAATTTTCACACATTCAAAGGGAGCAGGGGCAAAGGGAAATTTACTTGAATTCTTTCTTGATTTAATGTGTTTTTTTTCGATTTTGTTTCTGAAAGAGAATTTAATTTTTCATGCAATTGAAATGTATATAATGTATGTTGCTGCTGCTTTTCTGTATTGATTGTGTATTATAATGCTTCTGATTATTTTTTATGCATGTATGTGTGGTTGTTGCTGCTGTATTACAGTAGGAAAAGGTATATAGAGGAGTTTTAGAATTAAGTAAGCAGGGGGTTACTTAAATTACGACACATCCTGATCCTCAACATCTTGGATTTCCGGCTTCTGTTCACCATCACCTAAATAATGACAACGAAAAAGAAAAAAAAATTCAAATTAGCATTATACATTTCAATTAAGTTGATCATCAGTACGCACCATCTGCCTGCATATCAGACGTCCATAATGTGAGATTATCCCTCAGCAACTGCATAATAAGTGTGGAATCTTTGTAACTCTCTTCACTTAAGGTATCAAGCTCTGCAATGGCATCATCAAATGCTGCTTTCGCTAATCTGCAGGCGCGATCTGGCGAATTGAGAATTTCATAGTAGAATACCTGCAAATAAATAAAGACACAATTTAATTCATATTGCATGTATATAAATTTCATAAAATATTTACCGAGAAGTTCAACGCCAAACCCAAGCGTATGGGATGTGTTGGCGGTAGATCGTTCATTGCGATATCGCTGGCAGCTTTATAAGCGATTAGCGAATTCTCAGCCGCGTCCTTACGATCCGAACCAGTAGCGAACTCTGCCAAATAACGATGGTAATCGCCCTTCATCTTATAATAAAATACTTTGCTCTCGCCTGTAGTGGCACATGGAATGAGATGTTTCTCTAGCACATTCAAAATGTCAGAACAAATATCGCGCAATTCTTTCTCCACCTGCCCGCGGTAGGTTTTGATCATTTCCAGTTTTTCTTCGGCGCCCTTATTTTCCTCTTTTTGTTCAATTGAGGTAATGATGCGCCACGATGCACGACGTGCACCAATTACATTTTTATAGGCGACTGAAAGGAGGTTGCGTTCTTCGACCGTCAATTCAACGTCAAGTGATGCAACCTTTTTCATTGCCTCGACCATTTCTGTGAAGTGGGAAAAATATATGTTGAATCAAATTTTGGGATGGATATGAAAAATATAATTACAAAGAGAAAAATTACGTGTTAGCCGAAAAAATTTATATGTTAAATTGAATAATGTGGGAATACACGAGAACAGGCAATCTCAAGAAAAAACAAACATTTGATATAACCAGCGGTACACAATTAAGTTTTTCCTTGTCAATTTTCTTTTGGAGACAAAGCAGTTTCGGCGTTTTGCCACCATCAGTGTCCTTTAGAACGAAGAAACGATATTTTATTTCGGTCAAGAGATATTTGCAATTAACATTACAATTTTTTTGTCATTTTCATGTAGTTTTTCCATACATACATAATGGGTGAATTGAATCAATGCTTGCGTAGACAGCATTAGCACACATTAAATTTCCCATAAGAATTTCTAAGTTTTAATTTGGATGTTTCAAACGGCTTAACAGTAATGACGTCATAAGAAGATCTTCTAGATACGAATTTTCATAACCCATAAACTGCGTTTAGTGTTTTAGTGGTAACTTCAAAAACAAAGAAATGAACGACAAGAGTGCTTTAATCCCTGGTTATAATATACCCTATGGGTTATAATATATAAGATGAGTTATAATATTCCTCGTGGACTTGTCCCAATCCTAATGAAGGAAAATATATTGCAGTGAGTTAACTTGTGCGAAATTAATGATGAAGTTTCTTAGCAGAAGAACGCTTCGGTTCAGCTAGACTTCCGTGTTTTAATAACAGCGCTTGGCAATTAGTTAGGTTAAAAACTTGTTTACTTCGGTTCAAGTCAGTTCACGTTCACTTCGGGCTGGAGTTGGAAGGCCCAAGTAAATAGGGCACGGAAAAGGTGTTCTGCACATAAATACCATGGATTCGCCGTTTGGTATCTGACCTGGGTAAATTTACGGTTTTTTAACTTTTCACTGAAACCAAATCTGTTTTCCTACAGAGGCCAAAACGGGTATTTTTATACCTCTCCGGATACTTTTGGTCACATTAGCATTTAAGTAGTCGTATAGAATTACCAACAATTGTTGTGGTAATACTATGCATACGATAGCACGAAACTGCTAAAACACTTGCAACAAAAATTTCGAGAGGTGTCAAAATACACGTTTTGACCTCGGTATCAATAATCCGAAAATATGAAAGCGGAAAGGTGTTCTGCACATAAAAAACATGGATCGGCCCCTAAATCGGGATTTGACCTGGGTAATTTTTTGGTTTTTTTATCATAACTTTTCACTAAAACAAAAAAATTAAATTTCGACTTCGGATCATGGATACCGAGGTCAAAACGCGTCTTTTGACACCCCTATCATATTTTTAGCTAATTTATTAGTAGTTAGAGTGCCAAAGGAAACAAATACCGAAAATATATTTTGTTTCAATGGACCAAAATACCAAAGCACGAAAAAATGGACATGTTCCTATCAAAAGTGGGGGCGCGATAGATGGGTGGTATTCATGTGTAAGACACCTTTCCAATATGGTGGCCGTACAACGTAATACGTGTGATAAAAACAAAACGAGTCTTTCGATATTTTTGGGACATATTTTAGCAGTTATGTTGATTGTGTGTATTAAAAGCTAGTGCGCTCGAAATGGAAAAGCCCCTTGTAATATTAGTTGATCACAATATAAAATCATATCAGATTTGCGCATGCACCTGGCAGCGCTATTTCATTACTCATACACACCGGTGAGCACGATATGACGAAAACAAGTAGCAACACTGCCTATAACAAATTTCGCGCTACAAGGCGGCCAATCGATTCCATTCATCGATTTTTCGCGCTAGCAACTAACCACGAGCAAACGCCAACGGAAACGAGTAGCTCAGCAACCAAACTTTTATGACGAATAGGGCCGGGGAAAAAAGACACAAACGAAAAAAATCAAACACCCAAAGAAAACGAACGAAGACTACTCGTACGTATGTCAATGTTGAAACAAAATGTGAAAGAATGATGACGGTATATTGGCCAAAATAGCTAGTTAGACTGCTCGTACGTGCAGGACAAGTATTAATATCCACTGCAAGGTATATTAAATCCATGAGTTGGGAGAGGGCCGATAGATTATTAATTGCCAAAGTGGTTCCATACTTCTCCAGTAACCGCAAAACTTCTAAATTCCTGATGCAACACTAAAAAAAAGCGCCCAAAGCTAGAGTTTTCAATACTTATATCTTAGCATCATGGCAAATTAAAATACCAAATGCCTGCTATCCCACAAAATCTATGTCCTTTAAAGCAAAATTGGCTAGCAACCAAGAGTAGTATATGATTATTTTTTGCGAATATATTATAACTTGATAGATATCTATATCTTTATATATGTATATAAATACATGTGTATAACCATTTTCGGTTATACATCAAAAAGGAATGTTCGCTGAAATAATATGTGCATGGCCATGCTTATATCTATATCATTAAATACCTCCTACGCCTCTGGCAACACATTAGCTTTATCAAAATGCCTTCGAAAATTTTTCTATATACCATTCATCTTGAAACCATATTTTCCGCCCACCCCTACAGTTTTCCTGAATATTTTTCCAATAGATGAAACTCAATGGCGGATGACTTTTGCACATACAATGAGCAATAATCTGAATTTAACTACCCGAAATTAAATCACCGGCAAAAGAATCAAGTTTTTCATTATCTTTCGCTATTCCGGCCGTCTCGCTTTTTGAAATATGTACATATTTTTGTCTCCAGAAAGCTTTTTAGTTGACGCACCACCGCCGTTGACTTCGTCACAAGCAACATTTTTTATACCCCGCGTGTTTCTAGTCAATCCAGTACAAGTTTTTTTTCTTTTGTCCTCTTTGCAATCCACACCCCAGAAAATTAAGATTTCTGCAGTATTCAATTTCGGCAACACATTTTCTCTATGCTAAATTTGAGACACCCCAGGTACTTACCATCGTAACGCTCAGCTTGTTCAGCCAATTTAGCCTTGTACACGTTATTTTCACGTTCAGACATTCTGTTTGATGGTTTGATTAATTCCTTTGATATAGAGCCTTTGAAATAATTTAATTTGCAATTTTTAATTTAGTTCTTTCCCGGCGTCGTATAAAGACAGAAGTTTTCAGCGTTCTACACTTTTTTTTACTATTCGTCGTCGCCTGCGTTTCCGAAATTCAATTTTTTACTTTTCTCTACTACGAATTTTTTCTCTTTGACAAACGTTTCTCGTTTCTGATGCTTTTGCTTCTGCTCCGGCACCGAAATCGTTGTCGTTAGCCGACCGCTGCGCTGCTTTCGTTTTTCTTCTTCTTCACTTTTTTCGACTTTGTCGCAGTAGTCGCCGCTTTGCTGTACACTTTTTTTCTGGATATGTGAGTAGTGTTTTTTTTAACAAAGCGCCAACATACGATTATTTGCTGATTTCAATTAAATAGTAATAGCCAAATACTTCACTATAAAAGAACTATCTATTTTTAATCAATTTTATTTAACAAATTACCGAATTTTCAACCGCTTCTCTATGCGCAAAAGTTCGATGAATGTCGTTGCTCGCCGTTGTCAACTCGTTGATTCATCACCTATCTAGACGAAGCTTGACGAAGTCCGTTGGTCGACTTCGTTTGTGGCAATCAATATGGCCGCGCCTATTTCTAAATGTATATATCCATCTCCTTTCCTAACTCATATTGCTTACGAAGCATTTTCATACTTTCGTTCAGTTCAGATTTAACTATCTTTTTTACTCAATGGAGATTGTACATTTCCAACGAATTGTTTGAAATTGTGTTTGCATGATTTACTTTTTCTGCTGGTAGATGTCGCGAAGATTGTAATTTTGTCTAAAGTTATACTATGTAGCGGTAATTGCGTGTCCAAATCATAGTGCAATTAACAGGTCGTGTCATTAAGCCAGCTGATTTCTCGATTCGGACAGTAACATGGGACTCATTTCGCAATGCGATTTTGACATTAAACCTATGAATTACAAAAACAAAATTATGTGGAAAATGTATGTGAGGCTGTAAGTTTGTCCAGCTACTACGACCTGTTAGCTGGGCCAATGTACAAATGTAGTGCCAAAAATCATCGGATAATTCGACACTCTTTGATAAGGCCATGACCCAACTAACAGGCCGTGACATTAGAGCATCTGGGCCCATAAGCTTCCTACGCACCTCTCAAGAAATGCCAAAACTCTACAGGGCAGTTCACGATCAGGTGCATATGGTCTTGCATCGTTGCATAGCAAATTCTCATTGCAAATCATTTGCAATATAAAAACTGTCAGACATTGCATAATTTGCAATGGGGAAAATCTATTGCAATCGGTGCATTGGATGCTATATCAACCCTGTATTATATGAGGTAACCTGCAGGAACACTTTTGGCTAATTTCAATACATCCCAATCATTTCTAACGGCAAAGTGATAATTCTAGCTGAAGTGTTTGATGCATATCATCTTTTTTAATACACTTATTTACTCCAGTAGTTCAAGATTAAAAATATTACACTTTTCAGTTCATATTTACTATTGAAAAATCTGGGAGTGGCAACACCAGTTTAGGTGAAGTCCGGGTTTGAATTTGCACGCACGTGTGCAGCACATTTGTATATTTTTCGCTCTTACACATGTGCTATGTGCTGCCAGAAATATTTTGTAGCACACAGCTCGTGTGTGTGCTGATTCGAATTAAGCACATGCACACGTTTGTGCTTTTATATAAAATATTTATGCACGAACTCTCGTACTGTGTGTAGAAAAAACTTTCACTTGACCACGCGCGTTTCTATTTCAAAAACAAATCACATACATTTCTTTCTGCCATATAAAAACTCAATAGAAAAATTTTAGAGCAAATAATTCAATACAAAACACACACACGTGCAAGTGCTTTGTTTCAAACTACACACACGCTTTCTGTGTGCTTAATATTTTTTTTCAAAGCACATCTCATGTGCATGAGCAAGAAAGTAATTGTGAGCATTTTTTTGCACGCGTGTGCCGTGTGCGTGCGTGCAAATTCGAACCCTGGGTGAAGTGACAGATTGAAGGCAAAGGTGAGTAACTGGCAAACAGTGTAAGTAAAGTGAAAATGGCGTAAAGTTCTCCCGAAACTAGAAAATTAGAAAGTTTCAACCGAACAGGAGTCAGTAAAAACTTGCAGCAAACGCACCCTCTAACATTTTGATTAGTTAATAGTTGAAATTTTAAAATTTGTTGTTGTTGTTTTCCATTGTCGATCAGCTGTTTTTCACTTACAAGTTTTACTGAAATGTCAAAATGCGCTCTCTCTGGTCGACTCACGAAGTCTTACCGTCGAACGGGCCGTAGTTCACGTATGTGGGGCTCCAGTGGTAACTGGTTGAGGATAACGCTCAGTGCATCAGTTGGACACGACCGGCCTCCATTGTAGTTTGTTTAGGTTTTTGTGATATACATATAGACAACGGCTAGCCACCATACTATCACCCCGTAGGTTCCCAGCAGAAATCTTTCAAGATAGTTCCGCAATAATAAGAAAAAGAGATATTTCCCGACACCCTTTAGTTATCTACCAATGTCGTACTAAGGTGAAGCCCAGCACCTCCTTCCAGCCTTAATGATTTTCTGATCTCGGGCTAATTAAAGTGGGTGTGATAGCTCTATTACCTAGGTTAGAGTTTAGTGGTTAAAAAGGGAATCACCTCTCGTGGTGCGCACTTCGTCAGGCTCGTCTTCATCTGCATGCGAGCATCTGGTTTCTTTGAAATCTGTGACGCTGGTATGAGCTTTAACGTATGCTTGTTGAACACGTCGTTGATTTTAGCCACACGCTCATTAAGGAAATCCAATTGGCCTAGTTAGCACATTTGATAATCAAATACTTGGTGAGGAGGATGGAGCTGTTTGCAGAAGTGCGGAATGTTTCTGATCGCCATTCACAATGTCAGAGCGATTATTTTGCATGCGGCTCAAGCTGCTCTCTACTTTCGGGCACTTGAGCCCAAATACCCACCGAACACTGTCAGAATGCGATAACCTGATAGGGCCACTCTGACACAATTAAGGGCTTGCTATGGATTTGAAGCAAGTAGCGCCTGCACACCATGTGGGCGTACTTCTTGTATCAAGCGGCTCGCTATATACTATATCTACTGGAGTTGTGGTGAGAGGGAGACTCCGTCACCCGTGCCTCCCTGCAATCCGCATAAAAATACGCTCATGCTTCGAGCGCCTGAAAGAAATATACCAGCACTGCCTCCGTCATGATATCAATCTTCTCTTTCCGATCCCCCTATGTGTTCAGTTGGCGTCAGTTGGCGCAACGAAGAATTGACTGGCGAGCTATGTTGGACGCTCAAAATAGCTTAGCCGGTTAGATGACCATTTAAAGGAGAAGAAGAAAATGTCGAAATCGTTATGGTCATTGTTAAGATTACTTTATCGACATTTCTTTGCTGTGTCGCTAAGTAAACACCACATATTTTAAGGTTGTTAACGAAAATTAAAATAAAATTAGATATTTTTTTTTATAAAATACATGGCAATTGATCATTTTGTGTGTATTTTGTCGCGGGATTAAGAATTGTAAGCCCTATTGGTGAATAACGCAGTCGGTAAGGCAGACAACAAAATCGTTAGGTAAAATTACATCGTTATAAGTTAGCGAATTCCAAAGCTGGAGTATTTCTTAGTGAAAATCGTAACGACTTGCAATTGATGTTACCGAGTCGGACTGCAACGTAAGCCGTAAGCATCAAAGGATTGTAAAAGTTAATAAATCTTTTATTTGCCACTAAAAATAATATTCTAACCACAATAGAATTATTGCGTAAAATGAGAACGGGAACGAATATTAGTTTAAAACGTGCTTATATTGTATTATAATTATTGTTAAGGGCAGCCGAGAGGAGCTATTGTAACATTTGATCGGCTAAGTAGTGCAATTTGCTAATACAGTTTTAGCAGCACTGCATAGCCGGCCAAACAGCTGGCACGTCTTCTTTGGCTGTCACTTACAATTGTTTTCTTTATTTGCTGTCATATTACCTGCGGATTAATTTTTACCTTAAAAATTTCAATAAAACTTTAAAGTTAACTTGTTATCTATGTGGAAAAATACTATAACTAGACATGAAATATATGTTTATAAACTCAACAAATTGATCGTGGCTGAATTTGACAAGTTAAACGCATAACATTGAACGGCAAACATCACGTAGTGCTTGAATGTTTTGCACATCCAGCCTAATCGGTTTTCCACTGGGTCAGATTTTAACTTTTCTTTTTACTACTTTATAAACATTTGAGTTGTAGGATTTTCATCAATTGGCTTACATGGAAAATGTTCCACGCAATTACTTTTAATTAAGCAAAGCACCCTGTATAGAATATTTGGCATTAGTAAAAACCAGTTTACACTGGTCGATTGTTAGAATCGAAGGATTTTGATTTTTTTTATATCTGCCAACAAAAACCGGAACTAGCCCTTTTGTATTTTGGTATTCAGTCGTACTAGTCAATATTGACGACGACTGTGTGGAAGATCATCTTATTCCAAAGCAGTGTCTAAAAAACACCCCATATTTAAAAAAAAAAACCCTTTTTCAAAATTTGGTTGAATAAGTTTCCAAAACGCTTTGTTTACACAGTAATTATTTATTATCTAAGATCTCTTAAATATTGAAAATTTACATAAAAGGATTCAAACTACATATTAGTTCTTATTTATGTCTTTTTAAATGACGATTCAGGCTGAATTTTATTTTAAACGATTTTCCACAAAAATGACAACCAAATTGTGATTTATCCACATGGTCTTGATAATGAAAACAAAGATCTGCTGTACTTGTAAATTTTTGTGCACATTTTGGGCAATCATATTCCACAAGGTTCTCGTTTTTACCTCCGCCTTCTTCATCAGAAGATATTACTTGTGTAAATTCGTTATTATTAGAGATTAAGGAATTTGTTGGTTCTTGTTGCTGTTGTTGGAGCTGCGTTGAATTTGACTCTTCGACTCCAGTTGAAACGTTTTCGTTAATATTTTCCAAATTTGTCACAGACATTTCCATCATATCTGTTGTGTCTTGATAATTAAATTGGCCAGTTTGTGATACTGGTTCAAGAGTGTCACATGCTTCAGTCTCAGTAATATTTTGCATTAAATGAGATTCTAGCTTGTGTGCATTTAACTCATGTTGGTTCGGATAAAGCTGATCGCATAAATTACAAGACAAAGGTCCTTCTTCTTCTGCTGGTAGATCGTTATCTTCTGCAGTTTCGGCGGCTACTGCAATAGGCTGTGTCTCCTCTTGTGCGTGTATTTCCCAGATATGAGCTTCAAGTGAGTTTTCTGTACCGAACACTAAATAATAAAAAAAAAATTTTTTAAGTGAGCTAAGCCAATGTAAATTAATATAAAAACAAAGTTATAAAACAACGTTTAGTGTGCAGCTGGATATAGAAAAATATATTTACCGTCATTGCAATAGGAACATGGCCATGATCTCACTTCATGCGAACGCATATGGATTTTCATTTTTTTCCCCAAAACACCTAATTGGCAATAAAATATTAGTACTCATTATTCACATACTAAATATAATTTTTAATAAAGTGATTTTCAAAATAACTTACGTTTACCACATGTGCTGCATTCAATCTTTGAATGCATAGCCCTGATATGCTCCCTCAGTGTGTCGCGCGAATCGCAAAAGAATCCACATTGCGCACATTTGATGTGCTTACTTATTCTATGCCATTTCAAGTGATACTTAAGGCGATTTGCCGTCGAGCTTTTGAATTGTTTACCACATATATGACAGTCCATGTCCTTAATTTCATGAATTCGCTGCATATGTTGTCGATGCAAGTCCGCGTTGGCGGATATGTGTAAACATAAATTACATTCAATTGACGAAACATCATTGTCTTGATTATTTTGCGAATATGTATTCTCACTCAAGTTTTCATCCAAAAGATGGCCGTGGTTTGACGAATCAAACTCATTTGAATTCGAATTACACATTTGGGTCACTTCATTTATGTCATTCGTTCCTTCAGAACCTTCTACGTTATCCCCATTATTAATATTTAATGTTTCTTTTTCTCTTGAAATTAAATTATAATCTGGTATGGCATGGTTATCTTGTGGTTCTTCCTTAATTGGAACGTGAGAAATATTGAAAGGTGCAAAGCTGCGACTACTATTTTCCTGCGAATTGTACTCATTATCACTTAAATCATCTACGTAAATGAAATCGCAATTATTTTCTTCAGTTTTCTCATCTGGATCGGGTAACTCCTTTTTTATAAATATTTTGTTTTCTTGGCGTATCTGATAGAAATGCCGCCATTGTGTTTGCAGTTCGACACAAAGTTCCCTAAACTTGAATAGTTTTTGAAATTCAAGAATACAGCAAGTACAAATGTACTGTGGTAATCCATCATCTTGATTTATCTGTTAATGTGTTATTCAATAATTATTGATTTTTTCTTTATAGAAAAATTACCATTTTGTTATCCTTCACTTACTTGTATACTCCATGCCGATAATTCCGTACGAATGTGTGTTAAATTTTGCTCTTCGTTGGGGGCATCGAACATCTTGCGCAAAAAATTTGATGCTGTTAAATAGAATATACCACATGTACGGCATGGTTCTATACCATCCATAATATCACCATTTCCCGCCATATTTAGTTACAAACTATTTAATTAAAATGTTTTTGTTTATAATCCACTTGATTAACTTCAAAAAATCTGAATAGAAGCTATCCGATCCAAAGAAATTTTTAGGCAGACTATTTTTAAGAGTTGCCAGACGGGTGTCGAAAGTAATGCAACCATAAAGGCGTACACAGACTATGAGTTTTTGGAATGTTCAATAGAAAATTGTTCGATTGTTTACGGACTGTTTCCCGTCCAGATATGTTTCCTAGCATTGGTTTTCTGAATTTCATAGAGAAGCAAGTGATATAATATCAATTTATGCCTCTGACCGATTCCAAACTATCGGTGAAAAAATCTACACAGTTAAAATCGCAGGGGAAAAATGTTATTTAATTATACATATGTCGAATCGTTAGTCATCGTTAATATAAAATGTCGATTGTGAATTTCTGTGAAAGTTAGTGAATTCCACAAATGGTTAGAACGCACCTATTATATTTTCATAACCGATCGATAAAGCAGATTGCGAATAAAAAAGTGGATAAGGCAGGTCGTGGATTCATTGCATTCGTTTTGCCGCAATCCTATCACGAGAGCTATAATTGTTTCAACATTTTTTAAAGTTATGAATGGCGGTTTTCTCGACTTCCTGTTAAAGGCGTGATTATCCAACTGGCGGATAAATTTATCGTCAAGATAAATTCAACTTCATTACCTCAACCTCCTGTTGAAATCTTGCATGAAATCTTTGAACATATGGCAGCACTACTACGGAAGGGAAAACTAATGACAAAAACACATCGTGAAGTAAGACAGGTGACAGCAATTGAACAGCTGTTTAATTTTTTGTTTGTTGTTTTTTCTGCTTTTTATTGATTTTTGTTGTAAATTTGATACATAGAAATAGTGCAAATTAGGCCTAAAAGGTGTTTATATTAATTTTTATTTAATCGAAACTGCCTAACGAGCCTTTGGAGCAAATCAATTTTTGAACCTAGTTCGACCAGCTCTAAAATTTGGTTTCCTCTATCTTTAAAAACCGCCTAACAAATGCTGCATTTTTCCGCCTTATTTAAGTTGTGATAATTTGTTTATTTCCATTTTTCCTGAAATAAATATGTATTTCCAAATAATACTCGTAATAACTGACAGAAAAGTCAAACGTCAAAAATTGTTGGACAGAATCCGCTGCGTGAGTCGGTATAGCAGGTGTTCACCAGAGTCGCATTCGTTGATTACCGTTATAGTTACAGTTTTGTTATGTGTATCAATAATTTCTGAGAGGGTTGGCCTTCCCGCCAATGTATATTCGACATCCCGGTGACCATCTTAGCGGCACTTAGCTTAGCACATGCTAGTCTATTGGCCTGTACGTTACCAGCAACATGCCTCTTTCCCCCAGCCAGTGACTTGAGGACTTCCTTGGAGCTTTTCATACTTTGGTGGCAGTCGCGGTTTAGTGAGCGTGTTACCAAACGTCATCCCGAAGACTTCGGGGTGGGGTACAGTCGCCATCGACGTAGATGCTTAATACAATAGGCGTATTTTTTCACATACATCTGCGTCTGCGACTGAAATAAAACGGTCATCTGCATACATACATACTTTTCCTCCGTTGACATTCCAATTATTATTAAGGGATGATAAAACAGATTGCTAGAAGTTGGTAATACGGTTTGCAAGATGAATGGAAACTTCTTGGAAGAACTGAATTTAAAGTTGTGCGCTTAGCGGTCCATACAATTATCAAAGATACGTCTCTTATTTATTTACCCTCTTTGCAAATATTAGGCGCAAACGCAGATGCGAATGAAAAAAACACTGCTAATGATCACTTGTCTAATTATTACCGTAAATTGGGTGGGTGAGGATTGATTCGGTGACAATGCGAGGTGGGGTTGAACCCGCATATATGGGCGACTGCGAAACCCCATTATATGGTATTTGCCGGATCTGGAAATTTTCGATGTCGTTACAAACATACCCATCATGTGGCAACTTTTTGGAAACTTCATAAGGTTCTTTGAACTTAGGGACACATTTTTTGTTAATCCCAGCCGTGGTGTCTATATTTTCCATGACAACATAATCCCTCACCTTTCAATGGAATTGAACGCTTTTAGACGAATCTTCTCTAGATTTGGGCGTTCAACTTAACCTTCTTTGTCTTGTAGATTTTCATCATTCTACCTGTTTTCTACCCCAAACATTAACCGAGTTATTCTGGTTAATTCTACTTGAACGAGTTGAGTTGGCACTCCCCAATCTGAATGACCTATTAATTCGATGATTTTAGCCAATATCGCCCTCAAAACTTTGTTCACCTTCTCCACATGTCGGTTAGCCTGCGGCAAAGCTAATGCCAACTTTACGTGCTATTCCCATATCCGACGGATGCCATTCGCGGGGAGTGCGGATCGATTCGCAAAAAAACCGTTGTGGATCTGAGTTAGAAAACTGAAAAAAATCAACTTTTTCGATTTCCTTTAAATCTACTAGTCTATTCAACACAAGAAATAGAAGAAAATATCATGACAATGTCGTGTTTTTAATTTTAAAGGTTAAATCCGCATCTGTTTTCACGCGAATCGACTCGCACTCCCTCCGCAAAGCATCCGTCGGATACCGTAATAGACATGATTGTTTTTAAGAAATGCTGATAATTCGTTTGAATTCATTTATGACGCGTCGGGGTCGACTATAATCGTCAGAGTAGATGTTTTTACTGAAAACAAGCAGCAGGGGGGAGGACCTTGTCTTCTTATGTCTCCTGAGCATCACTTACATAATAAAGCGAAAATGCTCGCCGTTAAAGAGCATAGCGAGATGTTGACCAGGCAATTCCTGTTCAACTGTTGCAAACCGCAGCATCCGAACGGACGCCTGATCAACGACGATCGGCCCCCCAGGAGCATAAGGAGCCATCTACGCAAACACTACGATGAGATCCGGCACCTGATTTCCACGCCGTTTGATCCTAAGGTGCACCGGCAGGCCCTCACCCTCATCCACACGAATTCGGTAAATTCCTATGTTGGCTCTCTCCCGGTGAACGCCGTTCTTCAGGCAACAACACCACCCGTTGCCGAAGAGGAGCGCGAGCTGCCTAGGGAGACTAGGGTGATGCTAACCCAACTCCGGTCTGGATATTGTAATAGGTTAAACTCTTACCTATCCAGACTGAACCCCGACTTGCCTAATGTTTGTCCGGCATGCGGCTTGTCCCCCCATACTACTAACCATCTTTTTGTCTGCTCATCCGAGCCTACTCTTCTAACACCCATATCCCTCTGGTCCTCCCCTGTTGATGCCGCTAGGTTTCTAGGACTTCCGTTAGAGGAGTTTGATGACAATATTGGGTAAGGTTGATACTGACTTCCTAGGCAGGGCAACGTAGTGTTACAACAACAACAACAGGACCTTACACTTAACTCTATTTCGAACGCAGTTTTCACTCTTTCGAATTGTTAAATTGAGGGCGTACTTCAGCGTACGTCAGACGAAATAGGAAGAGCAACCAAGTAGTGTACTCTGGAAAGACTGCCCAAAAAGCTTTGCTTAAGTTGATGTAGGCACGGTTTTCAGAACAGATAAAGTCAGCGGAGCGATCGATTGAGAGGATGATGGGTTAATGATCCGATGCAGAAGTTAGCATAGGTCGCCAGTGAACGGAGCTTATGAGTCTTCCGCTCACAATGGTAGTGTCTGGCGAGTCTGAACTGATGCATGTGTCGCTGGCCACAAGACGCCAACAGCAAGGGGAACACAAAAGTTTTGAAGAAACTGAAGGGTATTTGGAGAGAGATTTAGCACACATTTAATAGAGCGTGAACGTTAAACCATTGATACAGTCTATTTGTCTATTGACACGGTCAACACTCACTCGAAACAAGAAATTAAAGATAGCTAATTTATGTTAGAGAGATTTCTGACGAATTAAAACAGGATGACATCGAAATAACTTATTAACTTTTTGGATGGGAAAAGGTTTTATGTTGTAATCAATCTATAATCTAACTCCTACTATAAGTATTAAAAAAGCGAAGTTTTGTGTGTTATATTTATTTAATATATAGATTTACTCAAATTATTCATGTGCTTGCAATTATATTGTGTTATGTTTTATTTTGTTTGCAAAAAAGGATGCCTATGTACGAATATTTATTATTATTTATATATGTATGTCAGTATGTATTTCCTTATGTTTTTATCATAATTGTGATAAAAAGAATTTAACTTAAACGATCTAGTACTTCCGAATTTGTTTCTACTCAATCTATAAAAAGTGGTATTTTTAAAATAGGATATTTTATTATTAAACAGTGAAATAATGGTATATGTATGTATGTGTTGTTTTGAATGGACATACTTGTGACAAACATCAGCCACGATACTGCGCGAGAGCAAATGTAGAACAAATATGAAATAAAATAAAAACTGAACGAGAATGCAAGAAAAAAAAAGTTTTGGTTAACCATCAAAAGCAGCGTCATGCACAATTGACGCATTTCTGCCTCTTCCTTATCATCAGTATAATGTGTTTGTTCATTATTAAAATCCCACTTAGAACAATTATTATCCATATAAATAATAGAAATTATAATCGGAGAAAGTAAGATAAAAGATGTTATTGTACCCATTACTAAGTCACTGTTTAGTCAATCTCGTATACCTCATTTTCTTTAAAACCAGGTGCAGCTGTATTTATTACTGCACTTGCATTTACACCAGCCAAGGCCGGATCTTGTACAGGCTGTCCGTCAGCCTCAACTGGTGCTTGGAAATAACCTGCTGCATTTGGATTTTGATTTGCATACAGTAATGGGCTCATATACATGCCGCTTGGATGGGCAATTGTAGCATGTAATGCTAACAAATCTTTATACATTGTTGGATTATTATTATTCATTTCGTTATATAAATGTTGCAGGTATGTGGGTACAAGCTGCAATGCTTGGGTCTGCGTTACTGCAGGATGATCTTTGATAATCTTCATATTCAACAATTGTAATAGTACATCTGAACGGAAACCGAAAATGCGATTGGATGTTACACTACCGGCAGCGTTGCCAAATTGTCCACCGAATGCACCACGATCATAAGACATATATTGAGCAGTTTGTACGGTACGCGTTTTTTCTGCTTCATATTCCGCCCATGCAGCTTTACGTTCAGCATCGCTTAAATTTTCACTTTCTTCGTTCTCTAAAAGTGAATCATGTTCGTGATATTTATGAATCGCTCCTTCATGTTTGCTAAGTAACTCTGCAAATAGACGATCCTTGGGTAAAATTGGTATTTCTCGATCAGCTTCGGGTTTCAGTTCGTATGTATACAGTTCTTGAAGATCATTTTGATTGTAATGACGTGAAATTTGTTGTTCATCAATAACACGCTTAGCTGTTGCTTGTTTAGCAACTTGACGTTCATAGACCTTTTGTTCCATTGTGCCCATGGCTATTAGACGATAAATATAACAAGGTTTCTCCTGACCAAAACGATAAACACGAAAAATACTCTGAGTATCATGTGAAGGATTCCAAGAAACATCAAATATAACTACACGATTTGCTGCAACCAAATTAATGCCCAGACCACCAGCACGTGTTGAGATAAGAAATAGGCGTCCACGTAAATTATGAACATCATTAAATTTCTTACACATAGCCTCACGATTTTCAACCGAACATGACCCGTCTAGTCTAAAATAGTCTATGCCTGGTTGCCAGAAGCCTTTAAAATCGCCAACATCGCCTAAAATTATTTAAAAAAAAATAATGTTTTAGTTTTAGGTATTTATGAGTAACTTATAGTAAATATAAAGCTGCCCTGAGCATGGGAAAAGAATCTTTCAAATACCAAAAACAAAAAATTATAAGAGCCAAGAAACGAATTTTCAGGGCACGTGCAGGTATGTTTTCCAATATATTTCGACGTCAAATCGCGGGTAGGTAATTCACTGTATCTGATTAAAAAATGCTGTAATTATGTGTTATAATTGAATATTTACAAAAAAGTTAATGCCAAGCTCTCAAAGAAATATTTGATTTCGAATATTGTATAAAACTAGTTGTTAATCACATTATTATCTTTTGTAAAATTCGCGAATTTAAAACAAATGTTTCCTATGGTGAATTGCCTACCCGTGAATTGATGCTTAATATCTCCCACTATTAAATCTTTTTTTCATGTTCCCAGATTTAATATTTATTTTCTCACCTTCATATTCGTATCCTCTGGTCTTGCTGTCTATTAACGACAAAAAATGTTCAATCACATCAAGGGATTGCAAAGATTGTGAAAATACAAGCAATTTGTCACCAATAACTTCACATTCTTGTAACAAATTCATCAGTATTACCAACTTTGGGGAATGGTTTATATTGTTCAATTCTTTTTCATCGACAAAACGTTTCCACCACTCGGATGGATCATCATCGGCTTTCGGTGCTTCTACTATAGCTTCTTCTATATCTGGACTTTCTTTATCTAACTGCTTACGACCACGGGTGCGTGTTGTAGACTTCATGCCACTGCTGCCGCGTGCACCACCACTAGCAAATGATTTAGAGGAATCAATTGTTGATTCAGAAGCACTATCAGAATCTGCATCATCGTCGTCATCGTCAATAAAATCTTCCATTGAATCTGATTCATTAGCTGCCTGTCGCTTACGTATAACTGTATCGCTATTAAATCGCAAGTTCATTGGATGTGTCCAGATACGACGCAAATCTTGGAAATCTTGAAATAAACGCGCACCTTTTCCGCCGATATCGGAACCATTGATCTCACGATGCGTTGTCATATAGTATTCATATAATTGTTGTTGCAATTCAGAAAGAGTTGTATAAACTGTATATTCATGCTTTGGGGGCAAATACGGTGCCAGCACCGAATAGTCGCGTCGTTGAATGCAACCCTCCAACATATTATGTAAAATATGTGATCGATGCTTCATTAGGCGAATATCTCGTTCGGTTGAATCAGTGTATTGACCATTGTTTATTGGATTTACGAAACGATTTAAATACTCTTTGTATGTACCAAGTAGATTGGGTTTTATAAACTGTATCATACAATAATCTGGAAATAAAATCAAAAATTTTAATATTTGTAGGATCAAAACATGATATTTCAAGGAAGTCTTGAAAAATTAATCATTTGTAGTGTAGCAAAGTGATGGCCACTCTGGGGAGTGTTGCCGATGTGACTGTTCTTGAGTAGGGAAGGAGAATATTCAGTCATGAATAGCGATCAATCAACTTAAAATTTTTGAAACCGTTCGTTTTCTTAAATTTTTAAATACAATAATTTTGACTATTAATTTTTTGAGCTGGGATTATTAAATTTTTTTAGTTTTTAAATTTTATTAATTAGTTGTGAGGCACATAAAAAGGATGTTATTATCAAACAATAATAGCAGTGAACAAAATCTGAATGCCCTCTGCTATTACTATGAACGCTAATTTACATAAGTATTTATATTACATTTTTAGTACTTACATTCTTTAAGGTTATTCTGTAGTGGTGTGCCAGTAAGAACGATACGTCTTTTAGTTCTCATTCTCGTTACTGCTTTGCTGATAGATGTTTTTTCATTTTTCAATAAATGACCTTCATCGCAAACAACTAAATCTGGGCCTGGATCCACAAGCGATCGCTGTAATGTTTCACGTTGTTTTTTTCGTAACCCCTTTGCTTTCTCATTAGCTAATATGCGATACATATCATAACCAATTACACATGCGCCACCTTCCTCAAACCATTCATTCAGCTTAAAAATACGCGTTGGTTTATCCTTGTACCGTGACATATCGTATACTTCCACATTACGTTTGTTGGCAAAATGTATCCACTGCTTGAATTCACGTGCCCAGTTGTTAAGTGTACTTAATGGTGTTATAATCAAAACACGTTCAACCCCGGTTTTACTTGAGTTTACCAGTAAGGTGTGTGAAAGTGTAACGATTTGTAATGTTTTTCCCAAACCCATGCAATGGGCCAATATGCAACCAGAACCAGGTTTATCTTCAGCTTCTTTAATTGTTTCAAAGCAAGCATCCCACATAAATTTAACTCCTGCCACTTGATGAGGTTTCAATTTCTTTAAAATTCCTTTGTCAACTTGTAGCAGCGGTTTTTTAGTTTCCTCATCAAAGTCCAACACTAGTTCAGTGACTTCAACACTTTCTGGTTTTTCATAGATTTTGTTGTAAAGCTTTTGTCGTTCCTCAATACGTTTGCGACGATCCTCTTCATCTTTAGCCGCGCTCTTTGTGCTAACATCAAGATCCTTGGTTTTTATTATTTTACGGATATGTTTACGCTTTGTTTTGCTCTTTTCATCGTCATCATCATCTGAATTAGTATCAGAATCTGCCTTTTTCTTGCTTCCTCTTTTACGCTTTTCGGCGCCATAGTCTTGATCGTCGTCATCTCCACTGCTTTTAGCACGCCTTATACGTCCACGTTTTTTAGCCGCTGGTTTTGGCGCAAAATCAGAATCATCATCACTACTCTTTTTCCTTTTATTGAATACCCGTTTTTTGCGAGCTGGTATTATTTCGCTATCACTACTTTTGGCATCCGAATCGTCGTCAGAAATTTCAATTTCTCTGTCAACTGACTCTGCTTCATCTGAATCAGAGTTCATATTTCTTCTTCTAGAAGGTAATGATTTTTTAATTGTGGCTGAACTGTTACTGTTGTTTAGATTTCTTATTGAATCATCCCCCCCATTCACTTTATTTGTAGAAATCTTCACTGTTGGTTCGAAGAGATTGGGAGTTTTGGATGTAGTTGGAAAATGTGTTCGTTTAATGCGCACAGTGCACGGCCTTATACGTAATTCTTCGCCTAAAATTACGGAACGATTTGATCTTCCTGCAATAAGAGATTCCTTTCGTTTTACTGAAGTTGATGACTTCTTTGTTTTTGTCGGTGCTTTTTCGCTTTCCTCGGTCTGTTCAATTTGCTCTTCCTCACTGTCACTTAATTCAATAAGTGTACAATTATTACGGTTCTTGCGTTCAGGTAAACGCCTTGTTTGAGATTCTGATACCAGATCTTTCTTTTGTTTAGTTTTATCGGCAAGTGGTTTTTCAAGCAGTTTTTCTAATGGTACAACACGTAATTTGAATTCGGGTGCTGTTTTTTCTTCTGGTTTAGAATTTACTTCCGTTGAGACATTGGATGAAGAATCGTCATTGTTGCATTCGCCATTGTTTTTATCATTGCTACTAGAACTAGGCTCAGTTTCGCCTTTAACAGTCAACCGTGGTGGGGATTTTTTAGTTTTACAGTCCTTTTCTTTATTATTGCCAATATCTTCGGATTGTTGATTGTTGTCTTCAGCTGAATTTGCATCAGAATCAGACTGCGCTTTTTCGTGTCCCATAGATGCAATTTCAGAAGCCAATAAAATATGATTTTGTTAGCTGACTATGAATTGTAGTCGTACAGTATTATAAGAAAGAAAAAAATACGCTCACATCCAATCTATAATGTAAAAGAAAATTAATTTAGATAATAAATTTAGTTTAACTGCAGATCATAACAAGCTTTTATAAGTACATTAGTTGCGTCGAGAAATATGTAAACGCATTTGATCCATATTTCCATTCACATAACTAGTAAGCCCCAACTCTTTTGTTTTTCTTTTTGACCTCTTTATAGCCGTTGTCGTCCTTCTGTTTTTGCTTTTCAAGCCATATTTTTTTCATCTGTTGTCGGTACTTCTCTGAATATTTTCTATTTGTAGCGTTTTTTCAGACACGGCGTTTTATTTTTACTCAAAGCAATTTATACAAATATTTTTCACAGTATTTCTTCCAAGATACAATAGTTTCGTCTTAAATATATTTTTTACAATACTTTACTAATTATCTAAAAAAAAAAGATGCGCAAATTAGATTTTTTCTTACCAGATAAAACTGCAGTTTTTTTTTAATCTTAAGCCAACTTTTCAGTAGTCACTAAGTGGTTTGTTCTCACATATCCGCATTGTATATGTGCTACGTTAATGCAAAATTTATATTGAAGGTAACTTTTTGCAATTGAATATTTTTATAAATTAAAGTTTTTGCAGCGTTTTTCTATGATCCCTCCTTAAAAGCACACAAATCGCCAAACGCCGCTAAAATCGGAATTTGTAACTTTTTCAGGCAGGTATACACATAGATCAAATCAAAGATGTGTTTAATGAACATAAATCAGATGAGCGTTCGCGTGTCGTCGTTGAAAGTTCGGTATTCACAATAATGCTGGATTTGTTACTAGCATGAACATGATAATAAATTTATGTTGATTGAAAAATAATTTTGAAAGAAATTAATGCTGCATCCAGATACAAACGGCGAAAGGTCGAAAAACACGGAGATTAATGGACTACGAGTTTTCGTTGCCAAACAACAGATTCGACAGATACGTCAAAGTTGATCTTGCTCTAAGTTTGTACTTATGACGGATACGTCGATGGGACACGATGGCTATTCTTGCTGAAACAAATTCCGATATTCACCATGTGTCGTAAAAAGCATGTTGAAAGTTATGTTTTGCTAATGCAGCTAATTTAAGCTATCTTGTATTGAATTCACCTTGCTGCTGCCAAAATGCAAGGAAAAACAAACAAGCAAACGTTACGAAAGTAACTTTGTGACCAAATTGTCTCAAAATTAAAATTGACCATGAAATGTCTCTATTAGGATCATAACAAGCCGGTTAAGCCTAATTTTAATTTGACAGCTAACCGTAAAAAATACGTAAACTAAACTCCGGTTAGCGGTTACCGACTTTTATAAAAGCGGCCCTTAGTGACTAGAACCAGCTAACCGAATTCACCTATAAATCAGTCTCTACCGTTAAAAGGTCAAATGGATAGTCAGCTATCATCAAAGACGATGAGAAATTTGGAGGAACGTGGCTTATTTCGGGCTTGAAAAAGAACGTACTGAATATGAGCGGACTTCTGTTTAACTGAATGTACCACAACTGACAGCAATTTGACAATCATTGGTATGTTCAATGCATGATGAAAATGGCAAAGCTGAAAAATGAGAGTCTGCGTTCGAAAAATAATAAATTGAAAAGCTGAAAAAATGTACAGATGAGGAAAAAGTTTTTAATGAGGGAATCGTATTGCTCACAGCGGACTATCGACGTAGACATAATTAAGTCAAAGATAAAATTGATTTGTTCGTAAGGCGTTTAAATGCAAATTTCTTTGCCTAAGGTAAGCCTTTGCGGTTGAGCAAAGTGAAAATAAATAATTTCAATATTAAAGTCCACCATTATTTATATAAATTGTGGTATATCAAATGGCTAATAAAACCTTGCTTCGCATCAAAACGTGCAAGCGATGATGCAAGAGCACTTTCATTCTATATACTTTTCAGTTTTTTTGGTATAGAGAAATATTTTACACACAAATTATTTTATATTATTCTAGTGTGCTTCACACAAAAAAGGTTAATTAAAGGAGAACTTTGTAAGTGGGTGCATAAAGTTATGTCGCAATTTATCAAACAGCAGGACATGAATAATACACTGTCGGATTCAGAACAGAGTGCGAGTGCCACAGGTGCTCCATTGGATTATAGTGATTCTCAATCGAGTAGCAGTTCGAGTGCTGCCAGTTCGACCACATCATGTACGTCTGACGACAGCGAGGAGCACCATTTGGATGCGATCGAGCTTGCAAAAATATCTAATGAAGTACTACACCTGCCGCGAGGACTATGCGAAAGTGCAAAGATATTTAATGAATTTTTTTCGGCGGAAACATGGAATATTCTGCCCATACCGATTCGAGAACGTATTCAACAATTCCTACCGCAGTTCACAAATTTAGTTACACCACAGGAAGCAGCTCTTGAGAGACAGCGTACTTTGGTTATGTTATTCAATGGAGATCTGAAGCGTTTTGGCCACACACCACTAACAGATGTTCAACAAGAGTTAGAGGTTGGAAATTATAGACCAGATGTTCTACATTTACGCCAAAGTATAGCTAAATCACGTCGCCGTGAACAAAGGTTTCAGAAATGTGAACGAATAAGCCAATTTGCAAAAGAGTTATTTCTTTCAAGAGAACGTTTATTGCGTACAGCATATAAGTCTGCTCCTGATACAATATTGCGTGCAGAACGCAGTATAAAGCGCCAGCATAATACCCTCAATGTTGATACTAAGTTGTGTTCGGTGCGGTCAGGAAGACGCTATCATAAAGAAATATTGAATATAACAGAACTATTGGGGATAAAAGAAGGCGAGTTAAGTGGGGACGAAGAAGATTTGAAAACTGCTGATGTGTTAATGGATGATTTTAATCGTAATTCCAAAACAGAAATAGCGACAGTTTTAAAAGCACCAACACTTGCTACTGATCGATTAATATATAGTACGCTATTTAAAAGAAGGCATGAACTTACTGATGAAGATGCAGTACGCGCTGACCAGATTCAACAAACGCGTCTATCAAATCGCAATTTTCGTACATATATACGTGAACACA
Source organism: Sphenella marginata (assembly GCA_951509765.1). Classification (NCBI taxonomy): domain Eukaryota; kingdom Metazoa; phylum Arthropoda; class Insecta; order Diptera; family Tephritidae; genus Sphenella; species Sphenella marginata. The sequence continues at coordinate 11,081,346 of OX608079.1, read as the reverse complement.
AGCGTCGGAAACTTACAGAACCGGTATTTGCTCAATTTCCGCATAATTATTTTGTTACATATCCATCTAATATTTTTATATTATATATGTTTAATATTTTCAGACTTTACCGGACTTTGAAACTTCTGATATACGATTGCGAGACGTTTGTGCAAGGGCACAAATGGGTACCAATTTCAAACTACTATTTGGTTCGGGTAGAACTTTAGGACGAAGACCCAAAACCAAAATTCAGCCAACTAATGCAAATGCTAGTGAACCCCCAGCATTAGTGCCTATACAAAAAGATGAACGCAATGTTGAAACGTATCGAAGCGCGACAAAGGAGTCTCATGAAGCTAGGTCTGCTATGGAGAATGGAACGAATAATGTTATAAAGGAAAAACAAGCAGTGCATCATTTTCCGCAGCAAAAACAACAACTTTTGCCTTCGGAACATACATCAAGCGCAACAATACAACATCCATTTCTTCCCGAAGACGGTGCTCCATTTAATATTTTGGATGGCGAAGTGGAATTACAGCAAGAAGAGGTCGAAACTTATGATACATGTGAGGAAACCTTGCAACGTTTCGTAATTAACAATGAGGTTGTCCTACCCGCCCTTGAACAGAGTGATATTCCACCACAAAAACTCCTACAAACGCCGCATAAGAATGACATTTGTGGAAATATAAGTATAAATAGTAAACTCAATCTGACTGATAATTTACTTGATCATAATGATATACCTAAGTTGGAGCCCCTAACAAGTACACCGAATAGATCAGTGATTACGGAAAAAATACGTACGACTCCACAATCAAACTACGCGTCTAACCCCACTAACATTTCTCCAAATAATACAGCGACGATAGTTACACCAATTAAACGCCAAACAACACAACAGTCATTAACAAACGCAATGAAATCGAACAGCCCTCGAAGTCATGCCGTTTCAACAGATTTAATACAAGAAACTCACGCATGTTTCTTTTCACTCATACGAGATTTTTTTTGTTCTACAACGCATCATAGAATGCAATATAATGAATTACGTTCACATATTGATATTTGGCTACACAATCCCATCACCGCGCTAAATGATTGGTATGCGCAGGCAGAGAGTTGGCCAGCACTTCTCATGTCTGCTATAAATTTTCTTTCTGGAGATTTTACTGATCAGCCTGAGGAGTATGTACCGTATATTGAGTTTAAACAACAGCAAAATATTTTCCAATGGATTGGTGCTGGTCGCGACTCTGATACACGCCTAACGGAGCTTTGCAATTATTGGTTGCAACGTCGCTATGATATATCCTCTGATCGAAAAAAAACACAAGTCAGAGTTGGCAAAGTTGCTTCAGAAGTAGCCACTACCGAATTCGCATTAAATGATGCAGGATTATTAGCAACATCATCTCCAATCGCAGCTACCATTACACACCGCAACTCTGTTGCTGATATGGAGGAGGTTGCAATATACGATGGTGGGGTCTCACCACCGCCACCACCACCCCCACGATGCCCCACCACATGGACAGTGTGTGCTGCTACGAACGAGGAGGTGATCGAGTTTCAACGGCAAGAGCGTGAACGTTTCGAGCAACCGCATCGTGCTTACACATACCGTATGCATGGCTATGAAAGTGTTGTTGGCCCAGTAAAAGGCATATATACACAAATGTATGCGTTTACTAAAGCACGTGGTCATAGTATGATGGTGGTTAACCGTCCAAATTTTGTGACTATTTTAACATTGGTACGCGATGCAACTGCACGTCTTCCAAATGGCGAAGGCACCCGCGCTGATATAGCTGAATTGCTTAAAAGTTCACAATACATCAATTTAAAGGAGGGCGAAAATGTGTTACAAACAACAGTGAGTGGAGCGTTAGATCGTATGCATACGGAACATGATCCATGTGTGCGTTATGATCCAAAACGTAAGATTTGGATTTACCTACATCGTAATCGAAGCGCAGGCGATTTCGAACGCATACATCAACAACAACAAGGTTTGGGAAAAACGAAAAAAGTTGTGCATCGCAAACCTAAAACGAAAATGGGGCCACCACCTCTTACTGGTACCAAAGGGGCCAATGAACTTATGGATAATAACAATATTACTATAATTACAGCTGACAATGATGCTAACGTTGTAGGTAGTATTAATGTGGCTGCCTCAAGCCATCCTAAAGTAACCACATCCTTCCCTTTGCCTGCGTTAGTGCCAGCAAATCCAATCATAGTTAGTAGCAGTCAAAGTGCCATAACGCATCAACACCAGCAACAAAACAAAGTGAACGTTACATCGATTACAAACAAGTCAGCATTGAACCGATCACTTCCTGTGCCGCCACTCAAATATAACATACCGCCACCACATCAACAGCAAAAGTCGCTGCTTAAGTCAACTGTACAATCGCACACTCAACGGCAGCAACAACAAATTAATTGTACTATTGCTGGCGCAAATGATACCCAGTTGCAACATAACCAAAGAGTTCAACAGCAACGCATAATGACACTTACAAAGAATTCAGCAGGCGTCACTGAATTGGTTGACGATAATAAATCTAACAAACAAATAAATCTAATTATGTCGCCAAATAAAACTTTAACCACTGGAGGCGGTAGTAATTCTACACCAATTATTGTTGCTACGCCAACTGGTCTACAAACGGTACATGTATCCAATGCCACAGTTGTAACCTCATCATCGGCATCGTCGTTATCACCTTCAACGTCGGGTGTCAACGTCGTAACACAACAATCTCCTCCTCAACTGAGCGCCACTCTTGGTGGCAAGAAAGTATCTCTTAATAAACCTATCATTATTAATCAAATTAGAGGGCAATCTACCATAGCTTCAACAACGAAAAATAAAACAATGGCATCCTCACAAATTCTTAAACAACCAAATACGGTTTCAAATACACCACAACATCAAAAGCAACAACAGGCGCATGGTTTTATAATACCAATAAGTATGGCAAACACGACAAGTGGCATTGAAGGCCAAAATTTATTAGTGAAAGAAACGAATTTGTCGCTACCTGCATCTTCTTCTGTTTCAAATAATAGTGATGGCACCACAACAACTATTTATATGGATAGTACACAATTTATAACGAATGTAGATAGTGCAGCACAGCAATCACAGTCACCACCTCAAAAACCAACACTAGCTAAAAATATAATACGACTTGTACCCAGCATTGGTAGTGGCGGAGTTAAATCAATTCTACAATCCACATCTACAGGTGGTGGGGGCATTGTTACCGCTAGTAAACAGCCTGTTCATGTAATTGGTCATCGTGTGGTTGCAAGTAGCGCCACCGGAAGTGGAGGAGTGGTAACAGCAGTACGCACACAAACACCACAAAATAAATCTGCTGTAGGAAACATATCTGTAATAAATGCAAGCAGCGCACAAACCACTGGCAGCGCTGTTTCGTCTGTAATGACTGCTGCAAGTGGATCGACGCTTATCAAAATGTCGCCACAAACATTTGCTACATTGCAACAAAAACAAGGACAACATATTGTTGTAAAACAATCGTCATCTTCTCCGGCCACGTTATCGTCAATAACAAATCAACAACAGCAACGGACGTTTGATAAAACTGCACTGTTAAGTAAGTCATTATTTTTAGTAATTGGCGTAATTTTTGTTTAGTGTCAGAGAAAACCGTTTTGGTTTGAATTCAAGTAAACAACATTTGTTCAGATTAAGCGGAAGTGATTCGGCAGCCTTGTAATCATTCTATGAATACCACTATCTTTTTCTTTTAGCTCTATATAGTAGATACAGTAGTTGAAACTAAAGAAAATTTGATAACACACTATTAAAGCTTGGTCATACAAAATGAATAGGCTCATATCTCGGAAAGGACTGCTACATTCAACAACATTCGCCAAAATCTTCAGAGTGTTTTTGTGGCTAAAGCCGAGAGTATAGATATTGAGTTCTATCTCACGGATGTAAAACACCGCTTGGCTTTTTTCGGAGATAGTAAATGAATGTGTTAATGATAATAGCTTGTTGGAAATTTCAAAATTCAATTTAAACGGAATCAAACAATTCAAAAATACATACATACATATGTAGTTAATTTGTATTTGTATTTATTGAGCAATTTTCCTAGCACAACAATTTGACAAAAATTTGATTATAGTGCTAGTCAGGAATAACATTTTTAAGACTAGTTTAAATAGATATATCAATATTTTAGTCATTGAAAGGAAGAAAGAATATAGGAAAGAGTCATTGTGTACACAATGGAAAGGAAAAAAGATTAACAAATAATAGAATACATTGAGTAGTAAGAAAAAAAAAAAAATAAAAACATTAAAATTATTAAAATTAATTCTAAACTTATGAGTCATTATAAAAACTAGTTAGCTCTTTCTTGAAGCGCAGCGCATTACTTATCAGCATTAGTCTAGAGGGAAGTGAGTTCCAAAGACGTATCGAAGTAATAAAGAACTGGCGATCAGACGATACACCTTTTGATTTATAGTTTATTGTATAAGATAAAAGTGTGCACATTCTAAAATGTTTTATATTTTTAGAAAATACTTCAATTCTTGCTCAATCAGCTGGCGGACAAACTGCACAAGCAATAGGCAAAAAAGTTCTTCAATCACCTGCAACTGTGACTATGCAAAAAACTATAGTAGGTGGAGCTGCGTCTGTCGGGTCACAAACTACTGCAACAGCCTCAGCGCAGTCAACTGGAAAAGTGCATACCATAAATACTACAAACCTTACTACGCAGCAACAACGCATACTGTTGCAAAATTTAAAACAGCAGCAGCAACAACAACAACAACAGCAGCAGCAACAAAAAATACAATTCAAAACAGTCCAAGTAGTATCGAGCACTGCCCATAATCCTCAAATTCAAAATCAGCAAATACAACAATCACAAATTCAGCATGTTGTATCACGACCACAAACGCTCACAATGATGCCCACACAGGTATCTAGTGGTGGGGTTGGAGTTTCCCAGCAAGGAAATAATAAAGGTGTGACTGTGGTGGTATCACAGCCTCAGGGTATTTCACGCATTTTCAAAACCATTACAACGCCAGCCCAACAGCAACAACAACAGCAACAAGCCATCACAATCACAACAAATGATTCAGCTATTTCGGCAACATCCTCAGGCGGTACACGTATACTCACCACATCTACGGGACAAATCATTTCATTAGAAAGTTTGCTACAAAAACAAAATAGCGGCGGCAGTTCAGTCAAAATCTCACCTAGTAATAATAGCGTTGGTGCTATTGTTAGAAATTTACAAACCACAAATGTTATAAATCAACAGCAACCACAAATTGTAGCATCTGGTGGTGGGAATACCACGACATATACCGTTGTATCGCAGGCACGTAATATGTCAAATACGAATACAGCACCAAAAACCACATTGGTTAGTGGGACTAGTGGTGCTGCTGGTGGTGGTCGTATTTTGGTATCAACTGGTGGGGGACAATTAACGGCCACACAAATTGCAAAAGTTCTTGGCAAAACTGGCGCTACAGTAAACAATGCAGGCGCTGCTGCAAATACAGGCGGTGGGAATATACGTGTCATCAAAAATGCAACCAGTGTTGGTAGTAGTTTTAATATTGGTAATCTGCAAGGCAAACAAGTAGTTTTTGCAACAAAACCGGCAACAACAGTTGCTAAATCTGTTGGAAATATCGTTCAAGCTCAACAATTACAAAACACTGGGATGGTTATTGGAGGACAAACGGTGAGAGTTCAGAAAAATGTGAGTTATATACATACATGCGTAGATTAGATTGCGTTGATTTTCACACGAAAAAATCCACCTTTGTTAAATCGATATTAGGCCGTTGGCTGATCAAAAAAATTTTTCTCGAAGGAAAAATTAGGTGAACAAATTTTCTTTTTTTAATGTTGATGAAAATGTCAATTTTGACATCTGAAAAAAGCACGTACACTTGAATGTGGGATCTTGGGTGGTGATATCTAAAAATTACATAGTGCTATGCAAAGTTTGTTAGGTTTCAAATATCGACTGTCAAATGCTTCAGAAACATGCCTTAAAATTAATGTAATAAATTTCGAATGCAATTAAGACTTAATGTATTTCTATAAAATAGACTCAGCAACAGCAGCAGCAACAACAAAAAGTAAATAATTTGAACAATAACAATAATGGCAGCAATACCATTGGTGTAATTGCAACACAGTCTGGTACTCCAATGCAAACCGTTTTAATGGGTAATCAAATATTGCGTGTACAGCAAATGCCAACCACTGGAAAAAATGCCACATCCAGTGGAGCAGCAGTGCAACAGCGTGTAACTACACTTCCTGTTGGAAGTTTTGTAACCACCACACCTGTATCCAATAGCAGCCTTACTGTGAACAATAACAACAGCGAAAGCGTCACCAATGCGACAATTAATCTGCCAAAGACTGTGGTGCTCGGCAGTGGTGGCCAAACCATACGTTTGCAACAACAAGCACAGCAACTCACCACACACCAACAAACACAACAACAGATACCGCAATCACAAGCACAAACGCAAGTGGTCACTGTTAAGAATCCAACCCAGCAGGTTAAAGAAATTAAAATTCATTTCAATTTGTTTTAAATTTTTAACTTTTGCATAAAATTTTACAGGCTACGAAAGCGTCGAATGTGGGCCGTGTCGTTTTAGCTGTTCAGGGTGGTGGACAAATATTCCTTTCGCCAAATTTCCAAGGCAATACATTAAATATGAAGTCATTACAAAATATGAAAGTAGTGTCCTTGACACCACGTAGTGGCGCAGCGGCCGTCAATACAGCTCAGCAGCAAACAAACGATAAGTCATTGCCTGTGACACAACAACAACAATAGAGTGGCGGTAGCAGCAACAACTCTTAAAGAGGAACCCTATTTAATAAGCAACTTGTTTTATGAATGAATGTGTGAAAAATTTGGGAAAGTGAGAGCACGACCTTGTATGTATATGCATACAATGTACGTTTATACACGCAAGTAACTATTAATTAATTCGTTAATTTTTATTTGACGGTATAGCAACAAATATATCTAATGTACTATGAGCAATTGCTCTTTTCGATAAGAACTTTCGCTTATAAATACAAGTTTTAATGTACATACATATATTTATAATAAATTAATTGGAGTAAAAAATAATAAATAAAAGCATTGAAATGCTATCCCCAAATTCATAAAAAATAATAGTTATTAAAAGTTTGTATCGAAATGTTATTTTATAAGGTTTTTAATTTTTATTTTTTATGAATTTGGGCGTAGTTGCTTTTCTTTTTCTTAATTCGAGCTAACACTTCATTATACGCCGAACAGTGGGGAATTTCCACTTTTAATTTTAAAGTGATTTGAACCCAAAATAAAAATAAACAGTACAACGATTACAAGTGTTATATATGTATGTATGTAGAGTTTTCGATTATCCAGTTTAAAGATTATGCCGATTTAATATTAAAAAGCTGAGGGTTACAAATGTAAACAACCGCGATGCAGAGTAGCCCTCCTGGGTGTGATATGGCTCATGTTACAAAACATCTTTTAAACTGTTCAACAGAACATAATCGCCTAATACCGCCTGCTACTTAACTTGGACTATCGTGAGAATTGTCTCTCTTTCCCACATATTATTCTACTAAGTGGAGTGACTTACCATTTAACTTGCTAAGCTGACGTTGTCAGATTCAAATTGCAATTGGTGTGCAGACTAACTTTTGTAAGTTGGGAGTTATGTTGCGACCCAACCCTTTGCCTGAGATATCTTTAGTAAATTTTCACATTTCTTTTCATTTTTAAGTAGCTTTAATCTCTTATAAATATGTGTATTTATATTTTTACAAAAATTAAAATCGTCTTTGTACTCCATATCCAGGCATGTTCCCCATCATACCACCGGGACCTGGTCTATTAGGACCCTGTGGTATATTCAAACCAACTGGTCCAGTCATTCCAGCTGTACCCATTCCTGACGTTTCACCCATACCAGCGATGGCACCTCCCACCCCTGCTGCTATGGGTCTGTTGTGTACACCTTGGTTTGCTTGTATATCCGATAAGCATGCTTTCCACTCTTCTAGGCGACTGTAGTGTTTATTAAGTAATTGTTCCTTTCTGGCGATTTCATTACGCAAATCTTGATTTTCATCTTTAATCAACATATCGGGTTTGAGCGTAGAAACAAGAAACCGCTTTTGTAGAAAGAATGCTTCCATTTGCCGGGCAACATCTATGAAACGATTGGTGGTCTTTTGTACTTCCAGCTCTATTTCGTCTTTGTTTGTGCCGGTATTGGGTTCAGGTTTAGTTAATGATAATAGGCATGCTTGAAATGCTTCTTCAAATTCATCCATTAGATTGCCATTTTCGTTGTTTGATGCTGCCATAATTATAAATACAGAATATAAACAATTGATTATACGACTCAAATAATCAGAGAAAAACAAATGCAATTCCTAAAGCTGGGTATACTTCGATAGTATTGATAGACTTCGTTCTCTGAAAACTCGCAACACATATAATTGGTAAGGTTAATAATAAAAGGATAAACAATATTGTACAATTGATGTAACCACTTTTCACTAAATTTATACAGGCACTTTTTTTTTTTTTGAATATAAAAGATACTACTCTAGTAGTATCAGAAATGGGATTAGAATTTATTTGAAACATCGATAGTCTTAGAACCCTGCTATGTATCGATAGTTCGCCAGCACTATATTGAATGTCATTGGAGAAATACAACAATGAAAGGTTGCCACAATTCTGTAATATGAATGCGTTCGTTTTATTTGGTAATAACCATTGTGAATAGCTGCAATTGGCGAAAGTGTTTTTTGAATATTCTTAACGTTTTTTTTTCTGTTAACGTATTTATAACCTTTGCATATATCGAACATTAACAGCCATTTTATTGCAACCAACAAAAATAAAATTTTCCAGTAACTAGGAGTTTTTTTAGCTGACAAATATGTCATAATTGCCTTCACTTTATTTTTATAACATATTACAGTTGTCATATTTCGTGGGATGTTTTAAAATAAACAGAATTATCCATATCTGTCCAAAAAACAAATTTGAAAATTTGTCAAAATTCGAGAAAAAAATAATAATCAGCTGGCCTGTTAACACGACTTGTATTATTGGATCTTGGTTGTGATCACATTTTTTAACAGCATGTTGTTGTTGTTGTTTTAGCAACAAAATCACTCCCCGAAGGTTTTGGAGAGTGTTGTCGAAATAACAGTCCTTGGCCGGTACTACGATTTGGTATGACGAGTGGAACCTTCTAGGTTATGTCATCCCTCCTTCCGAAACGAAAGAAGAGGTGGGTAATGAGAGGTGAGAGGCAACATATCCGTAGATCAACCATCGAGTTGCACATCATTACCTTTGTGCATATTAGTCGCCTCTTACGACTGGTATGCCTACCGCGGGCATATTTTAAACCCCTACCCGCAGGGTAGCATCATTAAACTAGCATAAGCTGATTATTCTGACATCATTAGATAATTTATCTCAGACTTTTTATTTTGTTCCCAACTTCAGGTGTTGCGGTAAATTAGTGGTGATATTTTTTAACTGGCTTAGTGACCGATAATGTAGCAACATAAATTTTCTTTTCGAAACTTTATTATAATTTTGGGAAAGTAATGTTTTTGTCTGCCATACCGATGATCTCTGGTTGAAATCCAGACCAGAGGAAGTTTTACATCAGAAGCATTTTAAAAATGACGGATTTCATGTTCAATTTGAGGTAAAAGGTTAAGTAGCCTCACACAAATTCGGAAATTGTAATTAACTATACTTTGTGCACATCTTGAGATATCTCCAATACTTCAAGGGCCTTCACATTATTTCAACACAAAAAAGAAATCAAATAAATGATGATGGTTTTAGAAAAAAAGAAAAGAAAAAGAAACGGCTTCGTTCCTCGGCAGTGGTCGCCAAACCGTAAGCGTTATAAGCTTGACTGAAGCCAGTTTAGCGTTAAATGGAGATTGTGAAAACGAACCCGAAGCTCTGGTGGTGCGAAACGCAACATATTTTGGTAAGATACCCTAATGTATGTATGTATGTATATATGTAGTAGGTATACATATGTATGTAAGTAGCCACCTCCATTTGTTATTATAATTTTTGGGGATACAACTTTTCATTTCCGTTTTGTTTATATTTCTATAAGAAAACTGGCGCCTACACAAATCTCATGTTGTTCATACTTTAATCAATTTCACCGTGGGCTGGACTATTTTTAAATTAAATTGTTGCATTGTAGGTTTTTCTAACTTAATATATTTTGCGCATGTTTACATTATAAATGGAAACAAAAATTTACGTAACGCAGGCAAATGTGAAAATATTAATTCATTCGAAGTATAGCTTAGTGCAAAAACAGCATAAGTCTACAATGGAAAAGCAAAATATGTGACCATATTTTCTTGAAATAGTCACATTAATAGCTTCAAAGTGGTTCTCAAGAAAAACGCGCTAGACTATGCTTATCTCAACATAAGCTGTTTTACTTCTGCGGAGCAATATGAACATTTGAATGCCATTTACATATGTACATACATACTTATACATAAGGGTATGCTAGCGGCCCTTTATATATGTAATTCCATTTGTATAAGCTTTAAAAGCTGAATTGGTTAAAATAAATTTGATTCTAATATTATTAAATATAAAGCATGTATGTGCATTCCTTTGTGTGGTTATTGTTCTTGTAACTGCAAAAACTCTCTGCAAAAACTCTCTACAAAGGTTTCAGCTCAAGCTTTTGGTGCGTCTGTTGCATCGCAATTGATCGGTAAGGTTATGTTCAGAGCTATTTACCTTAGTCAACTTTGGAATCAATTTCAGTAGCAAATTTTCATTTGTTGATTCAAATTTGGCTTATTACGTGCAATTTTGCTCGACCCGTTTACACTATGCAAACTGCATGGATCAACAAGAAGTTGACTACCGAATTGACACCTTTTTTGAATGTAAAAAACACCTTTTTACGGTTGCAGTACACCAATAATCGATTGCATTGTTTCTCATAAGGTTTTATAAGGTTATCGATAACGCACAAATAACATGAGCTTTAGGGAAGTGTTACGAATATGGTCACGTAAATCCTAAAAATGTTCGAATATGTTTAGGACAAAACTATATATCATATGGAGGGTATTCTCATGTACACATGTATGCATTGAAACAATGAAAATAATGCCATAAAAATACAAAATAACAAACACACTTTTTAACCTCCAAAAATTTTCGTTACAATGCTTACTGCTATTTGGTTCTCATTCCAGTGTACGAGAAAAAGTCTAATGAGAATTGTATGCCCTCAAAATAAATATGTCAGACCAAAATATTGCTGGACAAATCGTTGTAATTTTTTCTCAAATAGTAATTAATAAAAGAAAGAAATGAGCATTGGAAATGAGGATTTCAAGACACCGTCAACTTACATAGATCATACAAAAAAAATTGTATACCATCACTTGCTTGATTGTTCGACGTCCCTACATGGCGTATGAGTAATTTGGAATTTCACGCGTTGTTATTTATGTATGTATGTATTAAAACCGTTTCATATCAAATTGTTATTGTATGCACATTTGTAGACTTTATGGCATCTTTTTCGTACAATTGCATCATTTTCCATAAACTATTTGTATGAAAGTGCTTCATGGTATATATATAGAAACAATGTATGCTCATTAGATTGGCTCGAAAAATAGAAGAATTTTCTTGCAAACAAATTAAAAAAGTTTGTTCTGTATAAAATATTATTTTTTTAAATATGAATTTGGTTTGTTTTTAAGGAAATGAGTTTTACTTCTGGTAAGCGTTTATGGCTGTATTAAACCTAGATTTTTAAATGTTATAACTAAGCTTTAATTTTCTAAAATCGATATATTTTAGACTCAATTTTCTATAAACTAATACCTATGTACTATATACTAAGTGCAAATGATTTGTTCCATATAATTGTAATAGAAAATAGAAAAAAGCGAAGCAGTCTAATGTGCATACATACCAACTTAGTATGTTTTCTTATTCTATTACGGGCGCCCACTTTAGTCACAAACGTTATTAATTTTTTGTTGTTGTCGCCACCTGTCGATTTTGTTTTTCTGAGTTGCTTATGGCTAGTTGTTTTAAATATTCTAAGTACCTACCATGCGCTAGTTTGGCAGCCAATTAAAAATCAAAAAATTAATTTTGCATCAAAATAATTAATTATAAACAGGTTCATAGAGCGGCAAACAAAGCAAAAATATTAGATTTAAAAGAATATATACATAAATAGATTAGAATGTTTAACTCTACATATAAAGAAAACCTGGCATTTTTTTTGCGGAATTTGCAAAATGTCTTCTATTTTTCTGTTGAACCGATTCTGTTTTTATCGTTTAGGCAATTACTTTCGATAATTTGCTTTCGCTAGCTAACCATAACGAAATTAAAAAACTATACCGTTAAACACTAGGCTTTATGCTGTTTTTGAGCTGGCAACGCCGCTACGAACAGTCCAGAGAACCAAGCTCAGCTCATACTCAGGTCTTCGGTAGTGAGACATCAAAATTGTGATTAAATATGCAAGTATCTACCAAAAAATGTGTGCCTTATATAAAGCTTATATAATTGCTGCTGTCCTGCTGGTCATGTTATAGAATTACCGTCCTTAGGGCCACTTTCATAAAAGCCGGTTAAGCCTAATCGGTGATTAATTTGACAGCTAACCGTACAAAATACGTCAATTAAACTCCGGTTAGCGGCTACCGGCTTTTATGAAAGTGGCCCTTAAAGTGTTTCCTATCGATAACCGATTTCGACAGGGGACCTCTACTAAGATGGAGGATGACCTGATAACCATTGGTGTTTCAAATCTTGATTTCCTTCATCGATGAATTGGAAGAATTAATTATAATTTCTTGCAATATTTTTTAGTCGCTCCTAACACATTTAATTATGTGTATTGTGGCTTTGAAAATATTTTGTGTTAAATTTTGCGAGCGATTCTCTACTTTAGATAAGATTAAGTTTCATATGACGGATAAGCTTATGACAACAACAACCAAAATATATGTACATGTACATATATACATGTACTCCAGACCGTAATAAAATAATTTTCAGAAGTAGACTGAAACAAATATTAACATTAGGGGTGTCCACACCCCTGCGTTTAACCAAGGGGAGGGTGGCGAACACTATTTTCTGGTTCGGAAAGACATGCCACCACTATTTTTATGTCAGGATCTGTAGTAATATGAAACTTACATGATCGATACAAAGCAAAGAACAACCCTCATCGGTATTGCTTTTGTAAATCTTGGAGAGAAGTCCCCTTAAGATTCTCAAAACTAAATATATGTACATATATGTATCTTCAAAGTTCCGCTCTGTTTGGTTCGGTTCAGTTCGAACTTAGACTCTCTAAGTTTTTTTTACTTTTATTAAAAATGTTTGGAAATTTTTCCTTCGGATGGTCTGCAGGTATGTACATTCGGATGGTCTGCAGGTACATATATATTTTATACGAAAACAAGAGTATGGAAATCTAAACAAATGCGTACATAAACACCTAATACATTGACATAAGTAAGTATGTATGTATGTATGTACCTCAGCCAGGTGAGCTTACAATTATACAAATATAGAGTTGCACAATTTGACAATTGTGCGGCTTTTCGTAACTTCCCTGCAAAAAATGCGATTAGTTTGGGTAAAAATCGGGGAATAGTCACAAAGAACAATGCGACAAGTGCCAGTTCTGATATATTTCATATGGAAGAAGCTATTGCCTAAACATCACTTTGTACGCCATCAGTCAAGTGCACTAATTCAAATTGACTTATCTCAAATAGGCCTTAAATGGTATAGCTCACCGTAGATGAAAAGGAATTTATTCCGGACTACTCTCTTTAGAGATTAGTGACACTATTTTCTGCATTGTTTTTGTATATGTAGTACACAGTGTGTTTATAAGGGTATGCCAATGAGACGTTGTTATTTTGCTAATATCAAAGAAAAACATATTGAAAACACTTAGTTATGGCCGAAAGTATGATAGAAACATTTAATTTATCCCTAGTTTAATGATTGTGATGGAAAGTAATTTGATATTTTCCCACATATGAACGCACTTGTTTTGTGTGAAGTGTTTTATACGAAAACAAGAGTTTTATGCTGTAGTGTGTACGTACGTAGTTGAAGTTTTAAATAGATGCATTTCAAATTGATGACAAAAGAATATAATTGATATCGGATTGCAGATCTAGTTAGGGTTGACGTTATGATTTGCGAACCGAATTCATGCCTAAATTTGTCATTAATCGAGTTGATTTCAGGAAAAAATTTCATTCAATAGAAACCGACCCGTGTTTATTTTTATGGGATTGTAAGCTTGTTAAATAGTCAACGCTTGGAAAAATGTATGACATCACTACGAAAATGGTCAAAATTTCCTTAGTCGAGTAAAAATTTAAGTTTTGGGTCTGTTCTCGTCGTGAGTTATGTATTGTTGCAATTGTTTTTAATATTATGTCTTTTTCTACAACATAATCTATCGGAAGTACAAACGTTTTGAAATTGAAATTCCCATTCGAAAATCACTCAGATTCATAAAGATGAGACAAGGTTTTAAGGGTCGCACTGTCGTGGGCAGTAAACCATTCAAGTGCGTATATTTCTGGTTCAAATATGGTCTCAGTAAAAAATCATCGAATTAAAGTCGACTAGGAAATTTCCTTCCGTTCCAATGTTGAAAATTAATGCAGCACAAATTGAACACCTTAGGCTCGGCCAGGCACTTTCCAGTGTTGAATTTCCTACACATTATACTCCTGTTTATAAATGGCACACCCTAGTATGTAAATGTACATATGTATGTGTGTAGAATGTCATTTCCATATCGCAATTATCTACAACTATATATGACGAGTGACAGAATTGTTTATTTTTACAAAAATACCTCAATACCTACATAACACGGTGTAAAACAGTGTTAGTGTATTTGTCTATCATAGCGAAGGAGCCAGGTTCAAGTCCCAGGTGGGTTGACATCACAATGAAGAGAGATGAAAACCCTTACTATTATATTCTCGGCTTTGAAAGATGCCGGTCGGAGTCGTTATAAGAACTATTTTGTTGTAAAATTTAAAAGTAGCTACAACATATTGCTGAAGAAGTTCGGCCTTAATCTCTTCGTGCCAGAATATTCTTGAATTATAGCATACATATGTATAAGTTGAACGTAATACATGTTTGTTGCACAATAAAAAAATAAAGCACGTGTTGTTAGATCTGTTCCATGGACCGAAGTTCAGGTTAGTGGCGTTATACAAATTCTATTCGGTTGTTGTTTTCTCGTTCGTCATATCAGCTAACTTTTGTCACCGCGATATGACACAAATCTATGTATATATGTATGTATGTAAGTATTTCTCTACAGTCACCTATAGACAAAATGGAACCCATATAACTTACCCCTTCGCTCTATGGGGAAACGAGACACTTCATACGATTCCATTGGTTAGAAAGACAGACTACTGCTGTTGGGAGAAATTATTCTTTACTGCTCTGCTCATGTGCTAACCAATATAATAGCCTGGTTATTTATTTAGTTTTAGTTGATTTTTTTTTTTAATTTTATTAATTTCTTTCTACATTTCGTTCATTATAACATAAATTAGTTAAGCCACTCAAATAATAATACAAATTAGAATAAAAACTTAATGCTATGTACAAAAAATTAAATACAACAAAAATTAAAATTATATACAAACTTATATGGAGCATATAGATTTATACATATACATACATGTATTTACTTAGATATGTATCACGATATGCAATATCGATGTAAACAAATTAATTAACTGCAGCTGTGCTGGAATATGGGCGTTAGAGAAAGGATCAAAAGTTGTGTGTTATCATCAGTAATTGTTGCACCTCTTCATCTGCTAAACTTTTGGGAATATATAAACACATACATACATCTAATCTACATATGTACGTTATATATTTTGTATGCTCGAATGACTTTTTGCCCACACCATATATCATCTATTTATTGTAAATGTAACTGCGTACGTTGCCCTTGTGCGGTGTCTGGGCTCTGGCTAAAGGTGCTCCAATGATATTGATAAATTTAGATTCAAGCTTTTTTTTATACATATCTACTAAATATGCTGTATATCTGTTGCTTAAGTAGTTATACTACAGGTACAATTTGATTATATTTTACAAGCAAGCAAGTTCAGAATTTAAATATCTTAATTGGTTGTTTACGAAGTTGATTGTTGTATAGGCACTTGAATAACTGTAGCGGGAAAAGAAGAAGAAAAATAGATAATAAATTAGATTAGTTATGGGTATAAAGCTAAAACAACTATACGGCATTATTTTAATTTCAATCATATCAAATTCATTTAAACAATTATCTACGGATGTACAGTGGAGGACATAAATATACATACATACATATGTATGTAGGTACAGTCGTCTACTGTGATTTTCACAAATTTTGGCTTTAATAAAAATTATTTTAACAAAGCTCATATAAAAGCATTTATCAAAATCGAATACAAGAACTATAAATCTTGTTTTAGAAACGTACACAAAATTCGCTAAAATTCAAAGAAATTTTATCAAAATTTTTTCACTGAATTTTTTGGAGTATGCAGTTTTATAGCCTATTAAAGTGTACTGTGATAAGGTGCTAATCTTAAGTTTGTGTCACATTTTGCTGAAATTTGAAAAAAAAAAAAATTTCTAGAAATTCTGTGAACAAAAATTCAAAGAAATTTTACCGAATTTTGTATACGTTTTTAAAACAAAATTTATAGTTCTTGTATTAGGCTTTTACACACGTCTTTTTATGAGCTTTGTTAAAATAATTTTATTAAGTCCAAATATGTAAAACTTGCAAAAAACGAATGTATGCACACTTTTGCTCGCCACTGTATTTATGTAGGTATGTAGAAATATGTACATAGGTAGACATAATCCATAAGACTACATAGATTGTGTAGGACTTATCTAATTTTTGGTGTCAAGTTTGCAAAATATTGAAACAAAAAAATGAATTGCCCACAAAAAATATTTAAAAAATTAAATCCGAAAGCTACATACTCTGAAACGGCCCACCTGATGAATTTGAGAATTTTTGCTGAGAACGTTTTGTGGGAAATTTATACTACATTTACACTGCACCAAATGCGTCGCACTTCCCCATACAAATCGCAGTTCCCAAAGTGACGTATTCGGGCCGAGTTTGTGATTTCTTCGAAAAAATGTTGTAATAGTTTCAGAACTTTTCCAGTTTAGTTTGGAATCATTTGCGAATTGTTCCGATATTAAAATGATTTTGTGAAATACAGTCATACTTCGTTATACTAGAATTTGATGGGCGTACAGATTTGTACACATTTTAAAGGAAAGTTCTATGAGAAAAATGATAAAATGTCTGCTCATAAACTCTATCGATATAACTAGTGTTTCACGTTATAAGTCAGTTTGACCGTTTGCATTCCATTTTCTTTTATTTTCAAAACAATAATCAAATGTCACTACACGATTTTTTTCGATTGAAGAGCAAAAAAAAATCTTGTCAAGAACTGAAATGGCCGATTTTATTTCTTACTCTTCATAAACTTAAATATAAAAATTAATTTTAGCTATTTTAAATGTTGATTTGCTATTTAAAGGGCATTTGAAGGCTAACATGGCGTATTAAACAACTAATAAATTATTATGATGAATGGAATGAATTTATGACAAAACAATGTTTGACATTGAAAGAGTTTGTTGATATTATCGAAAGTTGAAAGTCGTTTCACGTCGATAGAATTAGTTTCTTGTCTTACATAAAAAATTTAAAGAGTTTGCGACAGAGGGCAATATTGTTATTCTTATTGCCTCATCTACATACATACATATATCGATGGGGATTATTTTCGTGTTGCTAAGGTAACTACTTTCGCTGCCATGATTTGACGGCAACACTGGACTTTTGTGTGAAATACTGGTAGCATACAAAAGGATTGGTTGGATATGTACTAAGTAGACCAGAAGCAATTTAAAGAACCTAACTCAGCAATAAACAACTTAAGTATGTATATGATCTTTAACACCTGAATAAAGTGGAATACTGGATCACCCTAATATCACCGTTTTCGTCATATCACATATTCACTCCACTTTAAGCGAATAATAAATTTAGTAGTTTGGCGGTATTAGTTATTTAAACGAAAAGCGGACTTCACTACAATGCTAAACAAATTAAAAACAGACCTAAAATAAAATAAAAAAATTAACTGAATTTGCGGAAACCTTTTGGCATACCTTATATGGTACAGGTATTGTGTCAATACGACTAAAATAACGTGTTAATACCTTAAAGTGTTTCAGACACCCATTTATAATATGTAAATACAAATGATGTGTAATGCATTTATTTGGGTGTGTTTGAGGCAATTTAAGAAAGCGTCTTGCAAAATTACAATTTTAACTTTAAACATGGATTTTACGTATTGATGTATGTACATGAAAAGGGTTGTCCGACATGGGCACAAGGAATTAAAATCGCCTTTTTTAAAGTAAATTGAAATAGCTCAAAAACTATCAACCCGATTTTGAGCATTTAAATACCATTGGATGTGTATTTGATTTGTACCTTTAACCCATACTAGACCCGGTACTATTCATAATTTATAATCGGTATTTTCAATATATGGATGTGATATGTACTATTACGCTTCAATGAATCACATTAGGAGCCCTTGATATGAAGGCGGCATAAATAAATTCAATGTTAAAACAATCAAATTACAGCAAAACAAATTGACAGTACTGATTCACGTTAATTAAAGTGAGTAAAAATTTATGAATACTTGTATTTAGATTTTCAGTGTATGAATTTATGCGTAGGTGCAACGAGGGATACGATATTTGAGTGGCTGAAAGCGTGAGAGATGAAGCCAGCTTTCTGCACATCACTAGGAATCGGCTCTTATCAGAAAGCAACCAGCTTTCCCGGCATGGTTAGATAGTTGGTTTTCTTATAAGTCTGAAAGTGCTCTAGACTGTCGCAACAAACAATGTTTTAAAAAAGATACTTCAAGGGTTGCCACCTAATCTTTATATAATTTTGTGTCATATCATATTTTTTTCTAGCTAAAACGACTGGATGCATTTAGGTGAACTTTCGAGTGTATATACTATGCTACATCTGAAGCTCTCCTTCTTAAGTTCGGCCACCTAGAGATGTTTAAAGGGCTGCCAACTATATCAAATTTTTTAAAATAGAGTAGGATTATGCTATTGGGATGAAACGAAAGATTGCCACCTGGGGTTGGCAACTAATCATATTATATTTATTTTTGTATATACATATGTATGTAAATATATCCCCATATGGTATTGCGATTTTACTATGTACACTGGCGTGCAAAATAACAGAACCCGTTTTTGGTGTATTTTGTATTGTTTCTTTCAAACTATTGTTAACAAAATAAGAATTTTTTGATTGGCACCAAATATGATGATCAAAAATAAATTATTAGGGCTATGGAAGAGAAGTTTTGGCCCCCAACTGCAGGTTAGGAGGGCGTGTTGGACATACTGAATTTGCAGTTTTTGTATACTTAACTAGACCTACAACTTGAGGTGCATACATACATATGTCTCGTAAAAAAATATTTTCATTGTCACAGAGCGTTATTCTAGTCCAGTACAGCCAAATGGCTTCAGTGTACGTTTTGGCCATATGGTTGCTTGCGTGCGTATTTTAAGGCAGTGTTATTTTAGGAATATAAATCAAGTACAACACAACGAAATATATTTTAGTTGAAAACTTACAGAAAACAAAAAATTTATAGCATACAAGGGGTGAACGATATGTTTGGATCTTTTAGCCAAATTTGCATTGTGCTGTGCTACCTCAGAAATGCCAGAAAACTCTAAACCAACATACATACATACGCATAATCCATACGAACCTATCAGACACTGCTTGTAGATTTTCACATAAACATGAATTTATAATTTTAGTTTTACAAGCAAAACAGCATTTCGAAAATCATTATATAAACAAGAATGTAAAAGATAGAGCAAAGTAAAATATGGAAATTTTATAAAACGCAGACGTCGATTCTATTAAAAATTTATGAATTGTTCGGCATTTGGATCCAGTGAAAAATAAGATCAAAATTGTGATGACGGGAAAATGTGCAAGTCCGCCACAACGCAAAAAAAATTTACAAACGTTGCATACCTACATAAATGTGTATGTAGGTATGTATGTATATAAAATAGAAAATTTATTTAAAACTGCGCAAAATGTGCTCTAGCAAATTAAAATTTTAACAAAGCGTGAACGGATATTCGCTTGTTTGCTTGACTTTATTAGAATATACATTTATACTACATATTTTTAATTCATTAAATAAGCGAATGCATTTACATACAGAAACAGAAATAAGAAGGCTTCGTCAAACATGGTATTTGCCAACGGAGCTGTACAAATTTGATTTTACATTTCTTCCATGGATTTTTTATTATAATTTTAATCAAAACCAAATTGAAATATATATATGTAGCTTTATCTACTTAGACACTATTCTAAAGTAAACACCATTTCATGTCTGTCATATTCAACTAAAAATACATTTCATGTCTAATACGAAATTTTAATTTTAAAATAACGAAGACAAAATTTTAATTTTTTAAAATCACGGTTTGCGTCTATGGTTGTGTTTGTGATATCGTTATACCAAACGTGAGTTTGGCTTTTCCGCTTATTGCAAGCGACATGCTATGGTTTGTAAATGAAATATTTGACACAGGGTAACCTTGCAAAACAAGAAAAATTTCTTTATACAAACAACCAAAATAATTTTTTTTCATATTAGCTAAACTCTCTGTTTAATATGTCTATGATTAACTAACTTTTTAAATGTCTTTTTATGTTAAGTAAAGATTTTAATTAAGACGCGTGCTAAGCAACAACTATGATCATGGGCCCCTGTATTTTACAAAAAAAAAAAAATGTAATAATTAATACTTGTTTGGAATCAATTAATTTCGTCGCTTTAACAGGGTTGTCAAAACATTAATTTACTTTGCCTTGAAACTTCGGCCAAGTATATACATACATACATACATATGTATTTTTAACCCCGGGCGGAACATTTTAAACTTTTTGTTTAGTAATAGATAAGCTTTAATTGTCCGTGTTTAAGCCATTATTATTATAAAACAACAAATTTTAGTAATAATATTTGGACAATTTTTTTACTCAGATAAATATGCCCAATTGATATTTAGGGATGTATGTACATATGTAGATACATACATATATACTTCACTCTTAAATATTTTTTATACAGAAAGTTACATTTGAAATGATAGTTTAATGACATATATAGAGGGTTAATGGGTTAACACCATTAAAACAACACATCGCTCATTGAAGTCAAAGGTGGGAAAGAAAAGTTATAACAAAAAAATAAATTTCGCTGTTTTTACAGGTTGATGAGAAAAATTTTCCAATTTTTGAAAACTCCAAGAAGTAACCATTTTAACTAGGGGGGTCATTCTTAACTTTTTTGGTGTTACGCTCTAATGTATTCAAGAGAAGATCAAAGTGTGAAGGAGAGGGGAGGGATAGGAGAAAGGAAGAGAAAAAGAAAGCGAAGGTGGAGAAGAGAAATCCCAGTTTCAAGTCTACGACCAACAGATAAGTTGTTTCTCATTTTTCTTACATCGTCAATTATAGTTCCATCTCATTCGCCCCCTTTAGTCAGTAGCTTTGGGTCAGTCAAGTCTCGAGTTCCTGCGTTACTGCGCTGAATAAAGCGGTCTAAAAAATGGATGAAGTACTCGCAGTAATGAAATAAGTCACTACAAACTTAAAAGAGTTTGCCCCATCATTTCAGTCAGTTTCCACTTTACTGGAGATGTCCAGGTTTCCTATCCCTTTAAAATTTCACTCCTTTTCCTTATTCAACTCAAACCTCCCTCCCTCCCCCACACTCACTCGCTTACCAGCAATGCTACTGGAACAGCATTTACCATGGTAATGGCTTAATCAGCCACGTTGCTAACAGTTTGTAACACGCTGCTCCACTTACAAATGAGTGAAGTCAAATTGCCAGGTGGCAACACATCATCAATCATTATTCAATCAAATTAAGTAATGGAAAATGTATTGATTATGTGGAATGTGGAAAATGTGTTTGTTGTTTATCTATGGGATCGGCCTCCAAAGTGTACACTCCCATGCAATTTCAATAAATTAATTTTGCTTGCTGACGCGCACTGAAACGTGGTGGTTTTGCAAATGAAATCGACAAAGAAACTACAACTTCGCACATTGGCTATGTATGCGCGAACTTAATCAAGTTAGCACACCTTGGATGCGCACAGATTTCGGTTTGTTTAAAGCGTAAAAGAAATAATATGCTTACTTTGTCCACTATCCAAGTATTGACTGCTTTCCACATACAAACGTTCAAACTCAAAGCACGAAATTACGCTCCCGTTCCGTTGGTAGAGTTTTATTGACAAATGACACGATAGCCGAAGCTGGTTGATGAATATCCAAATCACAAAAAACATGACATTGATTATCCTTTGATTTTGGTGAACTACGCGCCACAAAAGCAAATATCGTCTTCTTTAACGCACCAACGGAGTTCGTCGTAGGCGCAATCTTGGTATTACCATCTTGATCCGTTGTTGGCGTCGTCGTCGTCGGTGTCGTCGTGGTCGTCAATTGCATTGACCAAAGTCGATGATCTGGATCTATGGCACAAAATGAAATACTATCGCCAGGATAGTGTTTACGGAAGAATTTCTTACGCGTATTGTCCGTAAGTGTAATGCCCTGTTGAGTGACCTTGAAGTGTACCTCCGTTGGTTGGGGTAACGGTTGTTGTGCATACAATTGACGTATAGCCTTACGTATAGCTTCTGCGCCTGTAAGCGATTCTGTATCGGATGAGTAGAGCCATAGTACATTGCATGCAGCACCTTGTGTTAGTAATTGTTTTTGTGCGCTTGTCGGTTCAATCAAAGATGGTACTAAATCATGATCGGGTATACGTAGTAAACATGGCAAGGCCAACTTATTGATTGAATGCTCATAGATGAGTGCCGAAAGTGATGTAAAAACGGGTTCATTAGCGCAACTCTTCAAACGTACACCATGTTTTGTGGGCTCAATGAGGAAGTGACGCACCAAATCATCAGGTTGTCCTGTCAGCTCACTATTTGGAGGCGGCTGATGTACACGTACAACCAAACCATAATTATCCTTATATGTGGTGGAATTGCGTACAATAAATGTGCCGGGCTCAGCGTGTAATAGCAATTGTACGACTTCTTCACGTGATAAATTCGGTTTATACCAATATTTTGAAGAATCTTTGGCAAATTTGACCAGATGTGCAGCAACCTCCTGTGGTTCACTATTTACCAATGACATATTGGAGTCAAGACGTGGACGACAACTTGTACGATAAATAGTCTCCGAGGAATAGTTATGCAAGTCGAGCATTGATTTTCCATTTGGCAAGTCCATTGTCGGCGTACGACGTTGCAATGATGGTGTTGGTAGAGGGCTATGTGTATATGAGCCACCCATGGGACTGTTTTGCCCACCACCGCTATAAGCAGCATGAGGTGTACGTGGCGTAACGGGAAATGCTGGCGTTTCGGGGCGTGTAATGTATGTTGATGGCAAAGGTGAAATCTTACCAGTTCCAACCGCAACCACATTTGGCGTTGAGCCAATTGGCAACGTTGACAATGTTGAATTCGCCGTCAACGCATGATCCGTAATTGACAATTCTGGTTCGAATGTGTTACGATTGCCGCCATATGCTGTATTCATCAACATATTGTTGTTGTTGTTGGTGGTAGTGTTGATTTGGTGTCGCTGATGCTTACTTGTTGTAGCATAAATGGGCTGTTGCGGTGATGACAAGTCGTTGCGGCTGCGTGCAACAACAGCGGCCCCCAATGAGCTACGATTATTATTATTTGTTGTTGTTGTCGTGTACTCGCTATTGCTACTGCTGTCATAGCCATAACCATAACCAGCTGCATTTCCATTTCCATATGTGGTGTACTCTATACGACGTTGTTGTTGTTGCGGTTGCAGTTGCAGTTGTTGTGTTGGCGACGGCGTTAGCGATGGCGTATATTGTCTGCTCTGTGAAGGTTGTTGTATCGTACGCTTTTCCACTGTACTATAAAGCGATTCAAACTGTTGTTGTTGTTGTTGTCGCTGTTGCGGTTGCTGCTGCAATGCAGTCAAATCTCGGTTGGCATTCGAGGAGCTAATTGTGTGATAATTACGTTCCACATATGTTGCTGCATTGCCTGTTGGCGTAACGTTGACGACCTCGCGTTCTACTGGTATTTCGCGTGTACGATATTGTTGTTGTTGCTGTTGCGACGACGACGACGTACGATCTATTGTGTGGGAGCGACGCGGTGGTTGTGGCGCTGCTGCAGCTTCATCATCCAAATTCAAATGGAATTCAAAATCATAATTAAATTTACGAGAATTTGGTGATGCGCCATTCGATATTGTTCGTGTTGGTGTTGTTGAACCGGCTGAGCGATAATGGTCGCGCATTACCTTTTCACGACGTTCACGTAAAAGCTCTTCAAATTCATCGCGTGGCTGTGTTTTGCGCACGACAGCGCTGCCGTCAATTGTGTCGCCAACAACATCGAAATTGCTATTGTACATATTGTTGTTGTTATATTTTCTAGTGCTGCCATAGCCGTTGTTCTTGTTGTTGTTATTGTAACCGCTGATATTACCATTTAAAGTATTGTCGCGGCCGTTACCGCTGCTGCTGTGACTGCCACCAACGTCTATGCCACCAAACAAGCTATCATTGTCACTACCATATTTGTAATGGTATGTGTTGGCGATTGTATTTGTATTGGTTGATCCATTGGTGCGCGTAGGTGATCGACTATTGAGCGTTTTGCGCACCAATATTGGACTGGTGAGACGTGGCTGAGCTTTGATCGTCGTATTCGCATTCGTTTTGTCCGTGCTACTTCCCGTTGCAGGCATGGTTGTCGATTTTAATGTAGCTGTTAATCCATTGATGTTGTTGCTATTGTTGTTAGTAGTTTTCGTATCATAATTAGTACCGTAATAATGTTGATCTGAATTTAAACCAAAATGTATATCCGCCTTCGTTGGCGTCGTTCCTTTACTCGTCGTTGTCGTACCATAACCGCCGAAATCTAGAAGACCACTACCACTACCATCAATATCACGTTGATTTCGATATCGTCCACCGGGTCCAGTATTTGCATTAACACTGCGCAATGGCGTTGAAGTTTTATTATTTACTTGGCCATAACTAAATGGCAACGAATTTTCACGCGCGTGATATGGTATGGCACTGTTATTATTATTGTTGTTGTAGCTATTAGCTTTAGTATCTTCACCGTTACCCGTCACAACGGAGAAATCATCGTATGGCGACCGCATACTTCGCGAATATTCACAAGACTGATTGGTCGTAGCTTGCTCTGAACTGTTGCTCCGTTGTTGGCATTTAGCTATTAGCAGTTCGTATACAGACAATGAATACCTTCATACAAAAATATACGAGTACACGACCCACTCACTGATACGAATTAATACCTCAACATACAATCTGTGTAAAAGTATCTTTTCGGTTCGTTACGATTGCCAGCGCGCTTCATTGTTTGTGAGCATACTTAGCTACACTGAGAAAAAAATCGTTATTTAGACTTCAATATAAATGACTCCACTAGAGAAGATCAAACGAAGCCGCCGAATTCGCTGAAATTATTTGGTGACGATAATCGATGTTGTTATCAGGTAAAACCCAAGAAGTTCTACTTTGGACTGAGTAGCCAACTACATAAGTAGTCGACGGACAAAGATCAAGCTCTATAAATCCATCATCTTCCTTGTGGGTTAAAGGAAGTGTACCGGTGTGAGATGCACCAATATTTTGTTCAGTGTATCAGACCATAGGCATAATAAATATGAACCTACAATGTTCCCTCTTTCCACGTACAACCGATATCTATCACATCTTGAGTGTATACTCTTTCATGAAAGCACACACCATTGCATTGACTTTGTATGGGTGAGCAATATGAAAAATATTTTTGCTCTCTAAAAATTCAGAGCTTGATGCTCACATATGTAACAGCATGGAAACATATCAGACCAGTCAGCAATTTGGGGATTGATCGGCGACCTTGTGGCATGATCGCGTATTTTACGAGTTGACAAAATTGATGTTTTTAATAAACCGTGCAAAAAGTGGTGTGACTTTCATATGTTTAAAGCGGTTGAAAAGCGATTAAAACATGGCGTAGAACGGTTGAAAAGTAGATAGCTGAGGTAGGGAACGACACGCAGAAAAGAGCTAAATAGAATGCGTTTTGAAAAAGCTATCGAGGTCCTATGTCCCACTAGGGGAAGCGAAAAATACTAATAGTAATAGTCCTGAGTACCATGTGTGTTTAAAGATGTTCTGCGGAATTCAGTGGCGGACCCAGGATGTTGGGAAGTGGGAGTGGTCCAATTTTTTTTCATGAAATATCGAGGACATCTTTTATCCACAGCTCCTGAAAAATATGACTTTTAGCATTCTGAAGGGGGAAGGGGGATGTGGACCCCAAAATCCCCTCCCATAAACCCGCCCCTGCCAGAAGTAGACAGTACTAATGATAGCCGGTGCTATCGTGATAGAAAGTTAATCCAATATATTAGAGTATACGCATCCATGATTAGGCCGGAAATGCTCACTGGGTATATTTACCTACACACAAATACACACGCGATGATGCAAGTTTGTATGTGTGTGCATGATTTTTTTTTAAGTTTGCCGCTTGATTACTCGAACGAATAGGTATTTCTTTATTTGTGTTTAAAGAGCAAAACAAGATAGTGTGGGGCTTCTCAGCACTGGCCTTTATATTTGTATGACTAAAGGTGTTTAAGTTGATTGCTTTATAATGCTTGCTTTGAATGTTTTCGTTTTAATTTTTTTTTTTTTGTTACTGTTAATTTTTGTACCCAGACAAAGTGATGTCATCCCCACGCGCACAATCATACACTGCGCTCATACAAATATTTTTTCGCTGATTTCTCCCGCTCTTTTGCGGTCGGAGACTTTCAATTACAATACTCGTTACGTTTGCGGGACCCATATTGGTTTCTAACGGGACAGGGAGACGTGGCAGGCGGAAGTGAGTGTTGCCAAGATGAGGTGATGTTAGTATGTATGTATGTGTGCGTCTATTAGTCTGTTTATCAGTCGCTCTGTCTGTTTGTATTTGTACGTTAGTAGCGAAATCTGCTCATCTGGAATATTTCAATGGTCTAGCATGCGACGTTGCCGACTTTACGCTGTAAAATTCATATCAACACCGGGATCTTTATGTCGGCTTCGATTCTATGTACTTGATTCTTAAGCAATGCATTGTTGAACTTTGTAATCAATTGAAAATATTGCAGCTGGCACAAAGAGCATCACACACAATTGAAAGGGTCATATTTGAGTTGTTTTTTTTTTTAAGTTTTATTTTGTATTTCATTTCTTCTCATTCGACTCAGTTTAATCTTTTAATGTGGAGAATATCTATAAGATGTTACATACATATGTACGTATACAAATACCTAGGCTCATACGTACTACATATGTATGTATATATGTACATACATACATATGATATGAATATAGTATCTATATTTGAAAGTGCACATGGCCTATATGTTTTAATATGGCTATGATGGCACGCTTGGCATATTTTCATATTGTTTTTATTTTCATTAATTGCGGCTTTTACTTTCGCCTACTTCAGAGTTAAATTCTAGGTAATGCATTAAATTCAGTAAATAATAAAAATGATCTTAAATCATTAAGAGCATTAGTTCAAAGACAGAGAGAGAGAGCGCGAGCGATAATTAATGCTTAATGTAGCTGTGTGTGTTCTTACAACTACATATGTACAATGGATGTTAGCACGAGTTCGTAGGTGGTAGCTACCATACATATGTATGTACATATGTGCGGGTTAGAGAATTTAAGGAAACGGTTCGCTCAAATCCTGGAATAACCGAGTACTGCAACCAGTTCGGGTTCCGGTTGGCAATTTAATAATAAGTACCTAGTCGACCGAGCTTTGATTCGCATTTTTCGAGGTTGTCATTTAATTTAGTTTTTTGTAGAAAGTCATCAGTAAAGACATGCTACTTTACTTACCAATCGTGTGTATCAATTAATTCGTTTAAAAAGTTCTCGAGAAAATTGAGGAAAAATTCATTTATGTAAACTATTTTCGTTAATTGTATGGACAACGTATGTATGTAAGTACCCTTCCCTTAATACCCATACATTGTCATATACAATTTTTTTTTTAATTTTAGATAGGTGGCGACTCGGTTAAAAAGGTGGCAACACTTTTTTAAGAGAGCTTACATTGTACAGAAAGCTTAGTTACATAAAAAATTATATAGAAATGTTTCAAAGCGTTTTATAATGAAACGAGGTGTAAATCTTAGGTGATAACCCTATGTACTTAAAAAGATGTTTTTGTTAAAATACGACCTAAAACACCATTCGTTTGACAGCCCTTCAAGCCTACATATCTCACTCAATGTGTTGTAATTTCAAATAATTGGCAACCATCTAAAAACCTCCTAGCGCCATTACTTAAGTATGGTAGCCTGATTTGTAGCATGTTACCCTGAGTCTAAAACTCATGCAAATGGATAATAAAAAAATAAATAGAGCAACAATAGATGGCAACCCTGCCTAGCACTATCTTTTTTAAATACGTCGTAAAATACCCTTAATTTGATAATCACATTAACAGTTTTCACTTGTACGAATAAAGGAAGATAATGCGGCCTTGAAGGTATTCTTATCGGCAGCCGCTGGTGGACCTGAGGTGGAGTGAGGTTACCACTCTGATGTAAGGGGAACAGTGGGAAACAATTTTCGATCGCCCGGTATCTAAAATTGACGCATCGACAAAAAACTGTCGATAACAACGGTAAGATAACCATTTAAAGTAGAATAAAAAAACTCTTGCTAGACTTGAAATATCGAATCCAGTTTATTAGATTGGTGTTTTTTTTCTGAAAATATTCTAAGCGGTTTTATTGGATTACTGGCAGTAAATTTCGGCTATTATATATCAAAGTTAGGTTTTTGTTGTCGGTTTTAATAACGACCCGGTTATCCGATTCTATTTCGTTGATTTCGCTCATCACTAACAGGTGAAAATTCTAACCACAGTTATTTGTCATGTTTTTGGCATTTTTTGACCTTATTGATTGAAAATGTTATGTTCAAAAACAACAACTTTCATAATCACACTTGCATAAATGAACATACACACATGCATATGTACTTATATTAAAAGATCAGAAGCATAAATCATCATGTCATAGTAATGTGAGAAGGTGGAATTTAAATTGTTTGCTTTATGTGCAGTTGCTTACTTAGTCAAAGAATTTACGCTTTTGTTTACCTTAATGACATCATTAAAATATCATTAATGCACTCAATTTTAGTATTGTGCGCTACCACATGAAAGTAGAACGTGTGTCAGAAGGAATTCCGCTCTTAAAACAACAAGGCCGTAACACGGAAGGGGCGAGATTTCTTATTTTAGTATCGCCTGACAACGTTTTTAGTAAACTTATAAGTTAGAGTTATTGCTGACTTGAACTTAGCACCTTAACTAGTCAATGAAACATACCTAAAGGAAATCACTCACTTGCTCGCTTCTCTGATTAATGAGAGCACAAAAATGAGAGTAAAATTAGTCCGAATGTGAAGGTTTTAGTTCGGAGAATTTTTGCTGACTATTTCTGTAAAATCTGTCAAACGATCAGCTGTTCTAAAAAACAAATTTCTTAAGGAAACATTTTTTTTTTATTTTAAGGCTTTAAAAGGATCACCTACCGTCTTGCATTACTATTTTATTTAAGACAGAAAAGTACCCAATTCGTCGTATGATTATAATAACGGGATTGTTTTTGGGAACATTTCGGGACTTTTTGGGTACAATTTCGGGACTTTTTCGGAATTGTTTAGGACTATATCGAAATTGCCTTCTTGGATTTTTCCGGCCTATTTTAATATTTTTACAGGATCATTTTGGAATTGTTTTCAGGATTTTTTTTTTGATCATTTCGAGTTGGTTTCGAGACTTCTTCGGGACCATTTTTGGTTTTTTCGACATCGTTTCGGAACTTTTGTCGAATTTACCGAAATCATATCTTGTTTATGGGACTTTTTCTGGACCATCTACGAGATCATGCTGCTACTCTCCACATCGTGGCAGATAACGTACTTCCCCAACAATTCAGCAATTGACATAGACTTAGACTTTACTTAAGTGTCCACAGGAGTATATGTTGTAGGAAAAGCCCTTCCCGACCATTGTCCTGGCTAACATTTAATACAATTGATGAGAGAACATTTTCCCAATTCTGGTATCTACATAAAGTTTTCAGTACTTGAAATATGCCGATCTTCACCTGAGATGTGTCTCGCGGGAATATCATAAAAATATCTAAAATACAACAATTACTCTAAGCTGATAAAATCCGTTTGTTATTTTCACTTGCCACATCTGTCTGTTTACATTACATCTTCGCGATCGTTTTGCAAGTCACTAAGTCCATATAGGTACATATATTAGTACAAGATCGAAATTCGGATGATTGCTGCTTTACGTCATTTACTATGTCTATAAAACGAATAATGAAAAAGTAAGAGCATTAAAAAAGCTCTAACGCCAGAAGATGCCCCACGGTTTGTTTGTCTATTCACAAGGCTAAAGCGGAAGATCAATGTAGAATGAGAGAAAAAAGAAATCTTATTATGAGTCACGCATACGTCAGCGGTGCCTACCTATGTAGTGAGATTTTTTGGCAGCTTCTTAAGATATGCAAACAAATTAGGATTAGGGTGGTCCAAAGGTATTTGAGAAATTTTAAAAATTAGAAATCTTCTGTTACCAAAGCCTTATGCGATTTTGGCAGTCACTTCGCTTTATGCTAGTGTTGTTGTTGTGCAGAGAACTTCACAGTTGCGGTAGCCACCTAAGTACAAACGGGCAAGTCACTGGCTGACAGTACTTGACCAGCCAGCCCCAATTAGGTGTCGAGAAAAAGTATGGTCGGCGGGACTATCGAACATACACTGAAGGAAGCTAACGGCCTGGAAAAACTGCCACGGGATACTTTGTGTTACGAAAAAACACTGACCGGAGGTTAAAGGACTGTTGCCGATCTGATGAGTTCTTTGCCGGATGTGGATTCAGTTTAAGAAAACTTGGAAATATGCTCAAATAACTTGAACCAAAACATCACCGTAGTGTAGACGAGATCTCATCACTTGCATACCCTGCTTTGCATCTTGTGCCAGAACGAACCTACCTATGATTATGGTCATCCAACCCATATCAGACCAAGTTTCTTAGGCTTTCTGGGAGTACTCGTGACTAAAGCAGGGTCAAGAGTTACTTCAACAACATGTATGAGAAGATACCCCATTGCGCTAGTGCTGTTGGGTATAAAGCGGTACCAACTTTAGTATCTCTTTGGGTACCGATTCCATTTATGTGTATATGTACATATGCTGCTATTTCATTGTTATTTTCATAAAGTATCAATTTACATACTATCTCATTGCGAGCAAATAAGCGCAAGTACAACGATTTCGTACATATGTACATATCTATAGCAAGTATCTGTACTTTTAAGTTTTCTTTCATTCGTGTTTACCATGCATTTTCGAATATTTCAGCTGTTTTGCGAATAACAAATACATAAATGGTTGTAAGTACATTGTATGGATCATCTGTGCTTTAATGAAACCGTAAACAAACAATTGACCAACTTTCAACCCCCAAAGTTATCAACCCTTCGAACAAACATTGCATACTGGTGATGTACAGAATCAAGAAACACCGGGTGATATATTCGTAATGAAAACCGATCTAAAGTAACCAAATCGCGAGTTCGCGAAAAAACCGAAAACTTTTGCCCACAGAGAAAACCTATGAAGAAACCTTGGTACGTTACAGATAGCGAATTACGATGTAGCACCAATAATCGATTGCATTGTTTCTCATAAGGTTGGTCGAAACAGCTGTTTTTTAAGCACCAATAATTCCAGCTTTTATGAAAGTGAACCTTAGTGTGTGTAGAAAAATTAGTAGTTGTTCATGTATATACATATAGGCAGAATTAGTCAAGGGTTATTGGAAATCCATGTCATCTATTAGGTATTATACACATATGTATAAGGTGTCTATGAGGCAAAATTCTTCTAAAAAACCCGGTTTTCAAATACTCGCAAATACACTTCACTACCACGAACGAATCCTCCCTACATAAAACGCAGGCATTTAATTCGAATAAATATCAGTCACATTCCACAAATACTCCGCAAAGCAAACTGTTGGTCGGTTAGGATTTCGTCTGACATTTACTTATTTCCAAACGTCAAAATAGTTATTGATTTTTCGTGCATCCATTCACGAGTTTTTTATGCAGATGCTGAATCATACTTTTCACTAAACAATTACTAAAACAGAAGAAGTTTGAGTTACGAATATTACATGCAAGAAAAGATACTTAAAAACTAAAAAGTTGTTTTAAATCAACTACATAAAGAATTAAATTAAAGTGGGTGTCTGATTGAGTGAATTAGGAAATATTTACTACAAAACAGAAAAAAGATAAAGTTCTTATACTCCTTGAAAACACCTTAACAGTTGGTCCTTATTGGCAAAAAAAAAAAAATTAATAAAATAAAACACGGATAGACAGCGTTGCCTGAAGCAGCACTGACACAGTAAACGACACAATGGCTTTGGATTTTGTTGCGACATATAAAGTTCTAGTGCTCGGTGACTCGAATGTGGGTAAAACGTGTATTGTTCATAGGTATTGTGATGAAAAATATTACGATACATATATTTCAACTATCGGTAAGTTTGACTATATACTAAAGAAAGTGGGTCAAAAAAAATTGTTTGTTTTGAAAATTATATTGAAGTTATTTTCCGAAATGGCAAAAAAATACCAGTCTAGGTTCTATAAAAACGTGCTTGTTTGGCACAGTCTAATATACATAACTTAAGTACATACATCCAGTTCAACTGTTTGTTGAGACTTCAGGATTATCGTAATCTCCACTTCATTTTAAAAAATAAAATTCTACAACCGCTAACATTGCGTGTCTACACCGGACATTCGATTTCGAGTTTGGTTTCTCTCAGGATTGTTAAAGAATGCATTCATATGCGACTAAAGAATGAAAAAATGAAGTCTTTTTGAAGTCATTTAGAGAAGTCACTTACTGACTTCATTTTTTGAGTGAAGTCACTAACTATTTGCAACAAAAATAGTTTACGATCATGTCTCGTATGCCACAGGTAAATTCACTTCAAATTAGTCCACATGACTCCAACTGAATTCAATTGACTTCAGTAAGACTTTTTATTCAATGAATGCAATACATGAATAATCAAAAAAATCAATGAAAAAAAAAAAACTGAAGTCGCAGAATGAAGTCTGAATGGTGATTTCATTTTTGAATCCCAGTCAAAGAATTCAAAAAATGGCTGCAATCATTTTACGGTAAATCAAGTGAATAATTACGATATTCGCAAAAGAATGCATTCTTTTACATCTCTGGTTTCTCTAGACCTTTTTGTCTCATTTAGATAATGCTGCTTCTTCCTCTAAATGCCTTATCTAATAATTTTCTACAGATTCTCATTTCTTTGACAACCGTTCTGGCACTGTTTTGCAATCAATTTTCATTTTCTTTAGAACTATTTTACTGCTCTGGTCCATTTCCCAAATTCTGTGCATGATTTATTAATTATCTGTCCTTTTTATTTATAATTTTAGGGATAGACTTCAAACAAAAACTGATCAATTTAGATGGCGTGCCAATAAAGCTACAAATTTGGGACACTGCTGGACAGGAAAGGTTTCGTACACTAACCACAGCTTATTATCGTGGCGCTATGGGCATACTGCTCATGTACGATGTGACGAATTTAGAGAGCTACAATAACTTGTCGTATTGGTTGAGAAACATTCAGGAGGTAAGAACATGCGTTGAGAAATGTGCTTAAAAGCCATAATTTATAAGCAACATAAATAATTTGAGAGATATTGTTAAGTTTTCCAGGATAGGCCATTGCCTGAAATAATTAGGAAACATTCACTCTCGTTTGCTCGTATTCTCAAACGTAAACATTAAAAAAACAACAAATGTTTGTATTCACATTAGCGAATAAGAATGCATAAAAAATTTCGTATCATGCGCATTCGCGAATCAAAGAATGTTCTTCTTGTCATTCATCTTCAAAAACAAATTTATATATTGCGTAGAATATTAGCACAAAGTTGGAGTAGTAAATTTGAAAATGATATTGTAGACAGACCGCAATGTGAACCAAGAAAGTTGTTTTGCCGAGACTTGTTGGATATATTCGGGGGCATATAGGAACCACTTCAATATTACTTGGGATCCATTTCCCGAATGCTTTCGGAACTTTTTCGGTATAATTTTCTAACAAGATTATTTCGGAATTGTGTTCGAGTTTTTTTTTTTTTTTTGATAATTTCAAGAACTTTTACGGGATCCTTTCGGTAGTTGTTTCGAGACATTTTTGGTACCTTTTTCAATTTTAAATCAATTCGTGGCCTAGTGGTTCTACAATGTACTCTATCTGTTTCAAGTGTATCACACAGTTCCTACACTTAGGCATAAATAAATCAAAATAAATCTATAACAATTGCTAAACCTAATGTTTCTTTTACTAATTTTCTTCATATTTGTATAGAATGCTTCACCCGATGTTGTGAAAGTTTTAGTGGGCAATAAATGCGAGTGTTCTGCTACACAACGGGCAGTTGATAAGGAGAGAGGTGAAAAAGTGAGTTTTGAAATTTCAAAATATATATTTAACCTTAGTATGTTTTAAGTGTTTCCATTGCATGGTTGGCTACAAATGTTTTCATTTCTAGATTGCCGAAAACTTCGATATGCCTTTCTTTGAAGTATCCTGTAAATGTAACATAAATATTGAGGACGCATTTTTGGCATTAGCAAGAAAAATACGAGAGCAACGAGAACGCAGGGTAAATTATAACAATATATCAATGGAATTTAAAAAAAAATCGTATGCGGCCCAGGTTAATCCATGCCAAAGCAGGCAAAGATAAATCAACAGAACCAAGAAACTGCAAGTGAGGAATAAGATTTTGATTTGAACTTACTGTTGCAGGAGTTGCAAGAACTGAATAAGAACAGAAACGCGAAAAGTAGTTTGAAGAGTGTGGTCTATCAATATCGATTCCTGATGACCTGAAAAATCACACCAAAATAAAAAAAGAACTATATGTTAATTTGACTATGATTGTGGGCCATTATTTTTTTAAATTAGTTTCTGAAACAAAAGATGAAGTGGGCGAAATTTTTGTTTTTTGAAAATTCTATTGATATTACTTTTCAAAATGGTTGCAGATCTTGCATAATATTAATTTCTACATCTTCAAAATTTGTTAAATTTTCTTTCATTATCATTCTATTTACAGGGTGATAATTTTGATAATGATGAAAAGACACAAGATAAAAAATCGCCCGGTTCAAATGGTCTTGGTACATTCAGTTTGGCCAGCTTATCCGAAGCAAATCGTTGTTCCTGCTAAGCCGAACGAAAATATTCCACATACTCCTAAGGAAGAATACGTCCAATAGAGTGCTATAGTGGAATAATGCTATGCAAACATACATAAATACATATGTAGGTAGTATTGTAAACCCCTCCACTAGCATGTTTGGTAAGCACTCGCAAGTACATAAATTAGAAACAAAAACGTTTTGAGAATGAATCTGGAGAACAAGGATAAGCAAATTTTATTAGCGGAGGAGTACTGTTTTTAGATCCAAACACAATTGCCGTGTTCCAATGGGCAATGATCCAGAGCCGTGATGTGGATATGGAACGTGGCAAATATTCAGAGGAGGAAATTTTTCCCTTCAGCTTCAGCGCTTCATAGATTTCGTAATTTTTTTTAGAAGGCATTTATGAGTAAAAAAAAGAAGAAAATTAAGTGAGATTATTGAAAAAAATCAATAATTAAATACAATTTAAAACTAAAATAAGGGCTATGTGATTAATTGGTTACTCAAAACATTGTTTAATTGCTACTTTAATAAGTTTATAAATCGTTTAAATAATATTTTTGTTTAATCAAAACGGAAACTAATTGATTAATAGCCTGTTTTTTTAGTCACTTTTAACTTAATTAATGGCGAAATAATCAGTGATTAATAAAAATAATTAATCACAAGAGTAATCTTATTTCCATAATCGAAATGGAATTATGTTTACTACGCCAAAAGCTGGGTAATAACAAACTGGCTAAACAGAAAATTGAATTGTTTGGCCATTTTTGTCTCTCCGAAATCATCAGCAAAGTCTCAATTTCATTTTTAGTTTGAGTAACTATCAATGTGCTCTGGATTTGATAAAGCAGAATTTAAATAGGAATGCAATTAAATTTAATCGATTAATCGCACATCCCTATGTATATGATTACTACTTATTTTAGAAATGTAATAATTAATTGAAGAAACCACCTAAAAAATTAATATATCGATTCTTGAAATAAAAAATACAAAGATTCATAAATAGGTAAATAGGAAGACAAGATATTTTTTGCCCCTGGCAATCAACCAATGCAGAGTATGAAAATAAGCAAAAACCGAGCTCTTCCCTTTTTTTTAGTTTAGTTCCTTCAATAGAGTAAAACTTCAATGAAATTCGAATTTAGTTGGGCACGTCAGTTCATGGGGTTTTTCCTACGAATCTGGCTTTGAATGATATTTTCGCAATAAATTCGATTCTTATTTTTAATTCGTATCGTTATAGTTTCTGAATTATTTTCAAATAATTTTGGAATTTCCTAAGACATTTTGTTAGGTTATGTTCAGATATATTTTCTGTTTCAAGATGATTGAGTTAGTAGACATTTTCAGGATCAGTTCGGCATACTTTCTTGTAGTCTTCTCGGATTACTATGCGTCCATTTTCAAACAATTTGGAAAATTCAGTGTCCGACTTACATGAAAACTTTGTGCATTCTCTTGTTACGCTTAAGAACACTTTCGTTTCTTTTCATACTCTGAGCTAATATATTCGTAGTCAATTAGCATTAGTGTAATTTACAATACAAAAACTTATAAACATACATAATTAACGGCACAGAACTGTAATATTTAGGAAGTGGTAATTTTATATGCATGTTATAGGTACAGATGTATGTATGTAGCCTGCAGCAAACTCCGAGCCAGTGAGCAAAGATAGTAATTTGTGAGAAAGACTTCATTTAAATCAGTAAACATGCAAAGGTGTTGCAGGTCCCAAAATATTTAGTAAGATCTAAAGAAATACTTAAAACTCGCTCGAAGCGAAAAAGGAAAAATTTTCCACCAAACAGGAGTCAGTAAAAACTTGCAGCAAAAACAGCTGTTGCCATTTTGATTGGTTAATGGCTTAAAATATTTAAACTGTTGTTTTTGCTTTCCCTTACCACGATCAGCTGTTTTCACTTACAAGTTTTACTGAGTGAGTAAAAACTTGTAGCTCTCTCTGTCTCAATGAAATTTCAATATGCGCTATCTCGTTGCAAAGGTTTTGTGTCACTGATCACTTTTGGAGTAAATTTTTTTTTAAATTCTTAAATATTTTATCCTCACCGAACACAGCTATTGAGGAATGGAACTTCATCTCTGACTATCTGGCTTGGGATTCATACTAGCTGTGAAATAGTTTACTGCAGAATAATAACCAAATTCTCATTCTGCAGGAATGACAGAAACAAAATTTACCGAAGTTCTTATTTGATGTTGAGCTTGATGCATTAGTTTTAGAAGCGCCCCACAGCGTGTACAGATACATACATAGATATGTTTGTTAGTACTATAATTATAGTATATTAATATACTTAAACATACATACATGCATATATACTACAAAACCCTTAAATATATTGTATGTAAAATAAAGGCAAACCCGATTAATTGCTAAATTTCATAAACTACCAATTTTTTTAAAATGACATATGTTCACTTTGAATGAAATTTTTTTTAATTCTTTTTTTTTTTGTAATTGGGATCACTGTTTGCACAAAAAATACAGCTAGAACCAAGAATTTCCAAAAGTGCACGTGTGCCATTAAAAAAAAAATAGTCATACAAGTACTATATGCAAAAAAAAATTAATAATTTAAGTAAAAACGATATTGTTGAAAACCCAATATCTATAATAAATATAACGATTTAATGTATTAGTTAAGAGAAATTTTACTAGCCGACTTAAAGTAAATTTAAGATTTATTTTTAAACAACATTTACAAATTGTAAGGTTATATAAATAAAATTACGAGTATATAAATATTAAAACAAATTACAACAATAACGAAATAAACTTCATCATCAGCGAGATTACAACTTTGTTTCATTTTTATTGCCACCACTGTAACCAGCCAAATAGAACAAGAAAGTACGTATGTGTTGCCGAGAAGCAAACTGTTAGTATCCCTCTATCTCTATCAAACACCAGAAAACTCGAACTCGATATTAATCGTTATATCTTCGAAAGCAGTTGAAACTGCGGTTATTGCAGCACTCATTGGCACCCTTGTATATCAAGAACTACAACGGAAACCCTAGTCATTTTCCTAAACCGCAAAAAAAAAAAGAAAAAGAACAAAACCGAAACCGAAACCATTTCAAAGGACAAAACCGGTTCCAAACTGCTTTGTTTTTCGGACAAACGGTTTTGAATAGAATAGATTAGGTCAGGTAGTAAGTCAAATACTCTGAAACGATTTTTAATATTATTACCCTTCTTTATTTTTTTACTTGCTAAGTTTTAGTGACCTATAATCTAGTGCATTTAGGACTACTCTTTTTTTCAAACTCCTATCTCAAAAGGCCTAAGATCAGTTTAAAAAATCAGACATATTTTAAACGACTTGAATTTTGTGGCTTATTAAAAACTTCGTTAACTTTTTTGTTCAAAAATGTGTTAGTTTTTTTTTATTTCGAAACCGAATCCGGAACTAAACCGAAGCCAAAATAGATGATGAAGAACGAAATAGGAACCGAAACATGTTGTAAAACTCATACTGAATCGTTATTTTAATTTGTTTGTACTAAAATATTTTTGACTGCCTTCGCCAACATACATATTTCTGTGGTCATAAGCGATAACAACCTAACTCGACTTAAGAAATTAGACCAAACCAAACTCCTTTATAACTTAGGCAAACATATTGGATTTAATTGTTTATAAACAAAGTAATAAAAGACCAATGAAAGTCTTGAAAAATGTCTCGATGTTGCTATTCAAAATCGCTAACAAAAATTTCAACTG
The DNA here is from genome assembly GCA_951509765.1 of Sphenella marginata. Lineage (NCBI taxonomy): Eukaryota > Metazoa > Arthropoda > Insecta > Diptera > Tephritidae > Sphenella > Sphenella marginata. Next base: position 11,041,816 of record OX608079.1, on the reverse strand, counting down.
GTCTAATTTCATAAGTCGACTTAGGCTGTTATTGCTTATGACCACAGATTTGTTGATAACTCGGAAACCAGATGAATTATCATAATCCCGAAAGAGTTTCGAAGTAATCTTGAACGGATCCCTAAATGTTCCTGAATATATCCAACAAATTTTTACAATTTACTAATCCAACCTTCTGCGAATATTCCACCGAACATATTCATTCAGTCGTTACTGAAGATGAACAACAAGAATAACGCTCTTACTTTGATTTGCGAATGCATATGCCAATGATTCGAGAATGCATTAGCGAATGAACGACATAGATTTTTTATGAGTTCCTTTTTTTTTTAAGGTCAGGTTCGCGAGTGAAAGTTTCCGAACCCTGCCTATAACAATTATCAGTAGTTACTAGCCAGAGTGGGGCTTATACATAAATAAAACGAAGAAAAAAACAATCCATATGCTAGTCACTTGGCAAACACTTGTTGACTTTTGAGTTTATATTCCTTGAAATACGACAACTCACCCACAAACAGCTGCAATTTGATAAACACCCTTCTCCTTCGATCAATAAATGTCATTCAAATGTCTGTCAAAGCTGATAAAATTGCTTGGTAACCAAATTGACCACAACACTTCCACCGGTCACTAGTCATTTGTAGTTTTTTTTCATTGTCATTATTGTCCGCGCAGAAAAATGGAAAAATTTCGTGCTAAAGCGAATTCTTTACCAATTTTTAATGGACGAATTTCAGATTCATCCACATCGAGTAATTCATCTTCTATCGCCTTTAGTCGCGCATCGCGCTCAAAGAAACGTGCCACATTTAATGGAATTATGCAGCCAAAAGTTTTTACCATATCCAATTCACCATCGCCCTTGGCATTGTTGTTAAAGGCTGAACAAACAACACAACTGAAAAATCAAATAGAGGAGCCTACAAAAATGTTGAATGTCGAAGGAATTGTAGCTCAAACAATAAAAGAAGTCGTTAATAATCCCATAAATATAATTGGTGCAGAATTGAGTAATTATGAAAAGCTCAGAGTTGTGGGACAAGGTAAGTTAATTGGACAAGAAAATAGTACCACAATAGACACACTTTTTGAGACACTTTTGAGACGACCACCATAACTTTTCTTATGGATCTATGTGAAGCTGTTAGACGTCTTTTTAAAAAAAAATTCTACACACTCTACTCTAATATCTAATAATAAAGCTAGCAAAACGCTGGGTTTTTTGTCAGCTAAACTCTTATTTCTATTCATTTTACCATATCCACGAGCAACCACCTGTCATCTGCTTTTTGCAGAAAAAATTTACTGATTAGTTTTTGGTATTGGGCGATCGATGTATAATCAGCTCCTATGATCTCACACTATAATAAATATTATGATTTTCCTTCACGTTAGGTGCCATTGCTAATTTCAGAAAGGAAAGTAGGTATAGGGATTGCTTGTCGAAGTAACAGTGAAAAATTTGTCATCCCGTTAAGATCATCCGACCCCTTTCTCCCGTAAAAAATTCTGGCTCTCTAAAGTAACACCTCCCAGAGTGGCTGCAATAAAGAGATACTTAGGATAGTAAGGAAGGGAGTATTACGCGGAGACAAGTTGGAAATACACCTGGGGATAGGAGCTAGATGGGGAAAGAGTGGTCTATGTAGAAAGAGATGAAAGGAGGACAGTCAGTTGGAAGATAACGAGCCCTTACCCCAATTTTGGTGTAACCAACAAAATTTTGAAAATCCGTATTTTGATAGATATTGATAATATTTGTTTTAAACCATCTCACAAAATATTACAACTGTAGTAAGTACCGTTACGAAAATAAAGCAAAGGCAAATACCATTAATATAGAATATCGATAAAATATCATCCATAACCAGAACTGCCCGAAAATTATCCGAAATGGAAATGTACTCAGCTACAATTTGCATCGCCAATGACATGGCCATTAAAACATGGACATTTGATAGCATTTCTCGGATATTGTACTAGACCTAATACTGTCGTCAAATTATTTAGCTCTAGGTTAGTTCTCAGTAAAATTTCGAATCAGTCTAAAAAAAAACTCTTTTTGTACTCTTCCCCCTACCCTTTGAAGTATGGAATAACGATAATCACTCATCCACATGCACTGAGCTACTATTGTCAAGAACATCGCTAGCTAGCCATTAAGCAATAACTATTACTTATCACTGTCGTCAAATGATTTAATTCTAGTTTAGTTCTGAGCTAACTAAGGCTAGTTTTTAGTTAGTACCTTTACCCAGTCATAATAATCGATCAAATAAATTCTCTTTTTTCAGGATCATTTGGTGTGGCAATCTTATATAGACGTAAAGTCGATAATCACAATATTGTTTTCAAACAGATTAATTTAGCTGATTTAACGCCATCTGAAAAAGATTTGGCTATGAATGAGGTGGATGTATTTTCGAAACTTCATCACCCAAATATAATAAGGTAAACAAGTTGTGCTGCATTTTTATTGTCGATCTTAAAGTCATTTACTATATCATGCGTGATCTTATACATAATAAAATTGTTATTGCTTTACTTAAGTTACCTTGGAAGCTTCATAAGGGACAATACTTTGTTAATCGAAATGGAATACGCTGATGGTGGCACTCTGGCACAAGTGATAGCCGAACGCACAATGAAAGATTATTTTCCCGAACGCTATATAATTTCTATCTTTGAACAAATCTCGAGTGCTATTAATTATATGCATTCTGAAAATATTTTACATCGGTAAGAATTTTTTAAATCAATCTACATATCTATTCTCTCTGTATATAAAGACAGAGACTAATGGAGCTAAAACCCGAAGAACTAAAAGATCGGTCTCAGTAACTTTTGATAAAGATCTCATTGATTCAAGGCTTTATAATAATTCTAATATACTTCGTGTTTTCTTTTTTATTCTAGAGACCTCAAAACGGCAAATGTGTTTCTAAATAAACGAGGTGTTGTGAAAATTGGCGATTTTGGGATATCAAAAATAATGAATACAAAAGTTTTGGCGCAAACGGTATTGGGAACTCCATACTACTTTAGTCCGGAAATGGTAAGATTTCCATTTATAGATATTTAGTGGAATTCACTAACTTCGATTACGACATTCGCAATCGACATTTTGTCATACCGGTATTTATCACGATATTTGGAATTCACTAACTATTTTTTCTCGATTTTCGCTTATTCGCAATCAGCTGTTTCGCAAACCAAACGACACACAAATTGCAGTTGTTTTCTATGTCGTTAAATAAAATGCACATAATTTGAATTTTTTATTAAAAATTGGAATAATAATACTATATTCATATTATTATCATTAAAAAATGGCATTTGAAAACATAGAGTATGTTATATAGCGAGATGAGAAATCCTTTGCCCGCATCGTTATAGATAAGTTAGTGAATCGCATATTCGATAGTGCAAGCGACCGAATCGCTAATGAAAATCTCGAAAAATCGAACCGAATCGAATCGCTATTTAGTGAATTCCACTACAGGTTGCTGGTTTTTATTCTGTTTCGATAATTTTATATTAATTGCCAATATTAATGCCACATTTTTCTTCTCAGTGTGAAGGCAAGGAATACGACAACAAAAGCGACATTTGGGCACTCGGTTGTATTCTTGGCGAGATGTGCTGTCTAAAGAAGAGTTTTGCAGCTACAAATCTTTCAGAACTAGTTTCCAAAATAATGGCAGTAAGTCTAACATCTAAATACAAAAACATATCGTCCACGTCGGCAAGATAAATGGACGATTAAAAAACGACTCGAATTCTTATGAATTTCTCTAAGGTAGAGGATTAGAGATGCAATTCGACTAGCATTCTTTTATTTCTAATGTAATATAATAATTCAGGATATATGTATGTATGCTCCTTCGAGTAGATTAAGGCGCATCCAATTTGTGGTGCTCAGCTCAACCGGCAGGGGGTGAAGATTTAACTCATCCTATTTAGTTTTGATAGCCTTTAGTCAAATGGGAATTTTCGTTTTACCGGCTAAATATCTACTAATAAATCAACTGGATAATATCCATATATCTAAATATATTTGGATGTATGTAATTAGACAAATGTATTTCATGTATCCATTTTTAGGGCAAGTATACAGCAATACCAATGGGCTATACATCCGCATTACGCAGTCTTCAAAGCAATCTCTTGCAGGCAAGTATCTTTATAAAAAAATCCTTTTTTATATGTTTCAGTTTCAGCAATTTTTTTAATAATTTGAATTTTGCAGGTAGATGCTTCACGTCGGCCTAATGCCTCTGAAATCTTAGACTACTGGATCCCATTAATATTTAGGAATTTGGGCAAAAATAAAGGGTATACATACATTCACATTTCTTTGTATTCTATCTACTTGAGCTCCAACTTATTTAGGTACTCTTATAAAGATGATATGTTTGCAATTAATACAATTTCAAGAATCGATCCCGACTTACATTTGCATCCACCTAAAGAAGATGTCGAACTTAATTTCGGCTTGGGAACCGAAAACTCGACACAAGCTCTAACGGAACTGCCAACAGGAAGTACGGAAATGAGAGCAGTTATGAATGCAGAAACTGCGTTGCCGACTGAAATTATTTACAAGCGGTAAGTTAAAAATAAAGTTGCCAGATTGATTTTTTTTTATGGATCAGAAAATTAATTAACAGAACTAATTGTGAACTATATATAGCATAACTGTTTTTTTTTACCAGTTCTGTGCTATATCAATTGAAAGCATTTGGTAAAAGTTTCAATATGAATCCAATACAGTTACCGCCAAAAGCACGTATACGCACTGTGGCTGCTAGTGATTCCCACTTTGTGGTTATTAATGATGGTAAGAATTTATATGAAATATTTTTGAACAACTCGATATTGCTGATGAACACGAAATGGTATTATAACTTTCGTCCGTTGTTTGGAAATATGAGAAGAAGCGGAGATAGACCTATCAATAAGTAAAACAAAATGATCAGGCCGATGAGCTAAATCGATTTATCCCTGTCCGTCTGTATGTTTGAATGCAAACTAGTCTCTCAATTTTAGAGATATCTTGCTGAAATTTTATTGGCCATTTTGTATTGTATTAATCAGTTGTCAGAACCAGCATGATCGAACAAATACAACGGTACTTCTCATACAATCGATTGTTCCGATAAACGGATTTTGGCTTATAAATTTTGTAATTAAAAAGCTAGGAACGTAAGATTTGGCACATTTGGTACATATTACATATGTAATGTGTGTATTAAAAATCAGCCAGACCTCACCAACATAACATATAACGCTCGTATAATCGATAGATCCGATAAACGGGATTTTACATTAACAGCTTTGCAAGTTTGAAAAAAAATACTATTTTGTTATTTTATACTTGTCGATTACGAAAAAAACGGTTATTATCAACAGATGGCTCCGTTTATGCCTGGGGAGAGGGTACACATGGCCAACTTGGTTCGTCATCGACTGAAGCATGGAAACATTATCCTAGTCGAATGGAAAGTGTACGCAATCACCATATAATAAGGTGAGTACTATGTATAATTAACCTGTAGACTAATTGATGAACTCATAGAATAAGGACCATGTTCTGCTTCAAACTGTATGTACTCATATCTAGATTGAGAATAGAACTGGAAAGTTGGAAAGAATGCGGGTTTAGTCACGTCTTTCTTCAAGAACATCCCTTGATTTGCTCCATCATCATTGTAGTTTTATATTCATTGTCTTGCCTCCCATAGTGCCTGCGTTGGCGATGGCTTCACAATTCTATTAACACAATCCGGCGCTGTTCTCAGTTGTGGTGACAACTCACAGTATGCTCTGGGGCATGAAGAAAAAAAGATTTTTCATACACCAAAAATGCTAATAAAATTGCAGGACATACAAATAGAAAAAATAGCAGCGGGAACCGATCATGTACTTGCGCTAAGCGCCGATGGTTCCATATATGTTTGGGGTACCAGTTTAAATGGAGCTCTCGGTTTGGGTAAATTACAAACACAACAGTGAGTTTGGTAAAATGTCTTCAAATCATAAAAATTTAATTTAACATTTGATTTTCGTAGGCAAACCCCACAAAAAGTATTACTGCCCCACGTAAATGGTAAAGCGGAGGCAATTTTTTGTGGCCCCAATGTTTCGGCAGTACTCTACAAAAATGGCGATTTGTATGTTTGCGGTTGCAACAAATATCGAAAGCTTGGTTTCAAAAAGTTCAACATGATAACAGCATTCGTGAGTATTTATGAGATAGCAAGCGGGTTGTTGTATTTGTATTGATAAGAGTCAAAAAACTCGAATTCCAAGAGAGATTAGACAATTACAAAGGCCGGTTTAACGGATTGGAACAAATCGCTTTGCGCCAACCGAGATAGGATGATCTTCCACTCAGCCGTCGGTGTGTTGTACTAATTATATGTATGTTTTCTAATTTAAAGAAAAGGCTGAAGCTACCACACAAAATCATCGAGGCAAGCTTTTCTGCTAAACATACTGTACTGTTGGTTGAAAATGGTTCTATTTATACTATGGGGCGCAACTCTGAAGGACAGCTAGGTGTCGGGCACACCAATTATGTGGATCGTCCTACACTGGTAGAATCTGTACAAGATCGTATTATTGTGGTAAATATAATTTACAAAATTGTCTCTATATATAGTAAAATGATTATTTTTTACAACTTATGTACTTTTCATTTCGTTAAGAATTGCAAATGCAACGAACTAGGCACGATTGTTGCATCGTTGAATAATGTTATAACTTTTTGGGGTACGAGAAATGGCATACCAGAGTTTGGTGAAAGCAATTTTAACAAGGTAACTCAGTGCTGTACAAAATATTTTCTTAAAGCTATTAACCAATTGACGTATTTGGCAGTTGCATATTGCCAGCAGTCAAGGTATCGATTCGGAAGTTGGTAACAGTACTGTAGCTTTTACAAACTTTCTGGCATCGGTTTATAAATCTGAGCTGCTTTTAGAACCAGTGGACATTTTATCGTACGTACTTTTTATATTTTCAATATTTATGCAGTTGTATTAAAAAATCAGCAAATGCTTTTATTTTACAGTTTGTATGCATCTAAGGAACAATGCAAAAAAGGCTATTACATTGAAGTAAATAACATTTATCTGTTAGCACATAGTGTTTTGGTACTAGTAGACACAACCACACCGCTAATATCGTCGTTGGGAGATATTTAATAAAAATGTACATTTTATATTTATGTATGCAGTTGGTTTATTTTTATTCAAACGTTAGAGCAATACACATAATGTATGTTTATATAATCTAATATTTGGAATTAAAACGTATCAAGATAATAGCATATATGACAAATATGCTTTTCATATGAATTCAAATGACTGTAGTCAAGCATTATCATTTTGCATATTAGACAAATAAAATATGAATGTTTTCTGCTGCCTCTTTTCCATCGCAACTGATAATGAAAATGAATGGTCGCCTTAAAGAACGTTGTACTTGACATTATATCGCTTACTTAGCACGTTGTTCCACTGACTGGCTGAGAATCCACCATAAAACGCATTTGAAAAAAAATGTCGCTTACGACGTTATTTGAGGCGTCCATTTAAATATATAGAAATAATAACAATACTAAACTTTTAGTACATATCACCATAACTTTTTAAATCTACTACAGGTGTGTTAAAATTGTTTGCAAATGTTGAATTAACTGCAAAACATTCCCTAGTAGTATGCTACTATTAAAGCATATAAGATTGCTGAAATCATTTAGTTCAAAAAATGCGTTGCAATGTTTAGCATGTCAAACAAAAATTTAATAACTTATTTTAATGCCAATGTAGGAAAAAAATTTAATAGCGTGACATTTGTCCGCCATAACGTCCTCCTCCACCACTACCGCCACCAAACATGCCACCAGCTGCATAACCACTATTTGAACGTTCATTATATGTACGATCAAAACGATCTTGTGTAGATGGCAAAGGACGCCAGCTGTTATTGTCATCGACTGGTTTCTGCCATGTTGAATTGCTGTGCATACTGGACATACCATTGCCAGCGTACGATTTTACACCACTGCTTACGCCACTGGAACTGCCACCCATATGACTAGATGATCCCCACATATTTCCACTATTATTAGAGTTGCCATAACCGTTAGAGTTGTCATAACGTTTATTACCAGATGCTGATGATCTGCGTACAAATCGAGAAATTATGTTAGTTAAATAAAGAAAAGTAATTTAGAAAAAAAAAGCGTTATATTACCTTATATCATCCATACCACCACCACGGCGATAATTTCCCGAAGAACGATCTGTATCGCCATAACGTCCACTACTAGACTTGTGTGCGTTTGTGTTGACATCACGACTTGTGTGAAATGATGTGCTGCTGTTATTACCAACAACCGGTACATGCCGTATTTCAACTTCGCGCTTATAATCATCCCGTGAAGATTTACCAGTCCCATAATCATCTACCATACGTTTGGATGATGAAGATGATGATATGTAGTCATTGCTACGCTTGCCATAATCATCTGTGCTACGTTTAGTTGGTACAACTGAAAAATCATCCAACGCTGAACGTTTAGTACCTGCACTTGAGTAATCGTCACGTTTTGTGTAATCTGTGCGTTTTGATGTGGATGAAAAATCATCAACACCACCCCGCTTATTTGATGAACTACCATAATCATCTCGCTTTTTATCATAGCTATAAAGTTGTAAAAGATATTTTTAGAAAACAAGGTGGCAGCGGGTTGTTGGATATTTTTATGCTTAAAAATCTTTAAAAATTTTGCAAACTAATTCAACCACACTCAAACTCGTCATATGACTTGTTAATCGCATGTAAACATCTAACTAAATGCAAAGCTCTAACCTCCCTACTTGGAATATTCAAATATAGTCCCTAAAAACAAGACTTTCGGAAATGGTCCTGGAAACCTACTGATATAATCCTAAAATGCTTAAAACAAAGTGTTTTCAAAATGATTGAATCGAACAAAATTAACGACATGTTCATTACTTTAATTTTGGCTTTGTATACTTATATATTTTATCCCTTTATACTCAATAGTCGATCGCTATATGTTTTGAGTGGACTTTAAACTTAAACTTAAATAAATAAAAACGAGGCTTGATCATAATCCGATTTGATCCATTTTCGCAATGTTTGTTAAAAAAATGTTTAACCACCTTGGGTGTTATCAATGAGAAGAAGATCATAAAGCTTTAAACTCACAAAACTACATTAACACATAAAGAGACAGTAATTTCGGGTAATTGATATTTTCACAAGGCTTCGAACTCTCCACTACAAAGCATACATTCGTACATGCACTTGCATAAGTATTAAACGATACGATAGAACAATAAGTAATTTTAATGCTTACCTTCTCGATGGTGGCAATAGACTTGCATCGAAACGTGGTGGTGGTGGTGCTTCGAAACGAGAGTCATTGCCCGATGTGCGCTTCCGGTCTGTTATATCAGAATAACGATCGTCAGTTGTTCTCTTATTTAACCTCTTGATCGGGTCATCTCGAGACTGTATAATCCTTTCAGACAGAAGTCAAATGATTGAGAAAAAATAAATATGGATATCAGTATATAAAAAATACAAATATTTCAATCCTTAGAGCGTATGAGCTATGTCACCATTTTAAGCTAATATTACATCACCTTGCTTACTCAAAATTGACGAAATATTGAATTTTGAGAAAAACAAAATATACTTCATAAGCACACAAAAGTGTTAAAAATGTAATCACATTTTGTACACATCCAATACACGTTGCACTCGTGTTTTAAACACCACAGTTAGTAAGGAAGAATTCTTGCATGACAGCGGGTGTAAAGCACAGCCATTAAAACAAAGCCCAAAAAGACTAGTTTTTGGTTACGTGCATCGGAAATGCAAATGATGTGTATACATATAAGGAAATCCTATAATTTCATATAATACATAAACGTGATAAACGAATGCGTAAGAAAGCGCCCATACTTCATTTGTTGGCGTTTCAATTCGAGACGCTCCAATTCGATTTTCTCTCGTTCCAGTTTTTGACGTTCGCGTTCCAAACGTAATAACTCAGCTTTCTCTTTCTCCAAACGTTCACGTTCCTGTGCCAGCTTACGACGCTCTTCTGCAAGACGTGCTTCTTCTTGACGTTGTCTCTCGCGAATCTCACGCCTACGACGTTCCTCCTCGCGCAATTCACGTTCGCGCTCACGTAAACGCTGCCGCTCACGCTCTTCTTTTAACTGCTGATACTCTCGCTCTCTTATACGCTGTTCACGTTCACGCTCTCTTTGACGTTGCTCGCGCAGATTGCGAAGATTACGATTGCGTTCGATAGAGCGGCTACGATTATTAAGGTGCGTCCGATTATTGCGATCCCTGGGCCCATCTCTTGTTATAGCACCTTTATCACGATTACTGGTAACACTCTTCTCTTTTTCCTTCTCCTTTTCTTTTCCCTTATCTTTCTCTTTTTCCTTTTCTTCTTTGTGGTTAGTGTCTTTGTCCTTTTGATTAGCATCTTTGTCCTTTTGGTTTGAGTCTTTGTCTTTTTCTTTTTGGATGGAGGAGTCTTTCTCTTTTTCTTTTTCTTTGTCTGTGTCGCGCTGCTTATCTTTTTCGCCATCAGATTTCTTTGATGTTGATTCGTCCTTCTTGCCGCTGTCATTATTCCTTCGCCTATCATCTCGTGCCTTGGAACTTGAGTCATGAGACTTTTTTTCATCGTCCTTCTTTGCGACCTCTGTACGAGCTTTGGTTGTAACGTTTGTTGAGGTACCGCCGATTTCATTCTTCGTACGTTCAACAGATATTATCCGTCCATGAAGTTCAGTGTGATGCAACTGTTCAATGCAACGAGTAGCATCCAATGATGATGACATTGTTACATAGCCATAACAACGAGTACCTGGAGTACGTGTATTGGTGACAACTTTAGCGCCGATTACCTTTCCATACTTGGAAAATATAGTTTTGAGATCACTTGCGCGTGTTAAAGAGGACAATCCGGATACCCAGAGGTTGCGTGAAGGTGCTGTCTTGTTTGTTGTAACCGATTTCGTGTTATTAGTTGAAGACTTCTCTGCAATTTCCATATAAATAATAGTGGAAGAATTATGGTGAGGACAGATTTAAATATATATTTATGTTTCGAAACTGAGTCTTTTTAAATATTTTTTTTTTTGTTTCTGCATTTTATTTCTTGCATCAAGATCATGACACAAAACAATAGAGTTGAGTGTCATAACTCAAATGTAAAGTTTCTATTGGAGACAAGCATATTAAGAGGTTTAAATTATTAAATAAAATGCACTTTGCATAGGCGTCTAACAAAAATATTACTCAGCAAAGAAAATGTGAACCTAGATTGGAACTGTATAACTATATAATAAGCACATATACATTTGAGTATAACAATGTTTCCCGGTAATGTTCGATTATGGTTCTATTCAAAATTCACTTCGATGTTAAATGGATGTTGTTATAACCGCATAAAACAGCAAAGGTTGTAGAGCGCTGACGGTTTATTTAACCTTGTCCATGCAGTGATTTTTTACTTCAACGGAGGGGTATGTAAAACGGTAGTTGTTGTTGCTCTCCCCAACGAATTATTCGAAGAAGCTTTACCTGCGCCCCACTATACGTGACAAACGTTGGATAATTCAGCAGTCTCGTTTGGGCATATACGAGTGGTTTGTTACAATATGATAGCTTAGATTTTGTTTTTATCCACGATTAGATGCCGATTAAGCATCAACAGCATTCATTTCCTGTGTACAACACATCAAAAATTGTTGGTATATTTTTTACCACATCGAGCCATTTATCCCATATAGGAGAGTTCTTATGCGCCTTTAACATGGTTAAGATTAAAAGTGGTGTGGATTCCTACATTTCCATCCTCGGCTGCTTGCTTTTTATTAAACAGCCTAAATGTTCTGGAAGCCACTATTCCGCATCCCGTTCATCAGTAATGTCATTTTTAGCGTTTTGAGTACAGTTGGTGAGATGGTGATCCATAATCTATTCTGAATGATATTGTGACTTTGTAGGCATACTGCTGCAGTGTGAAGACATTGCTCTTGTTTGTTGTATGGTATCGCATAGGTGGAAAATTATTTCAACCTGGACAATCTCTCTTGATGTAGCAAATATTAGTCTGGTAGTGTTGATCCAATTCCCATGTGTAGTCGGAATAGCTCAAATCCTGAATAACATCTTTTTGGCAAGTGTGTTTAGCCCTGATTTGAGTTATAAGAATCTACAATTATTCTCATAACTAGCAATTCTTAGTTATAAGTAAATGAAAAAAGTGTTTACTTAAGATGTACTGAGCGTCCAAGTGAGATGTTTCAAAGCATTAAGATGTTACCGCTGAGAATTCGCGATGCACCAGCGATTTATATTTTCGATATAGTAGTAAAATGTGACATGGTATCAAAAACATATCTACCATTATTGCTAAAACAACAAAAAATTTAATAGTTTAGAAGGATCTTAAGTCTTTTCGTCAATAGGCTAGTCAAGATGGCCTTTGTTTCAGATCCAAAAGGTATTATTATTGGCAGCTCCACCTTGGCGTAAAGTTCCAAATGTATTTTTACATCAAAAACATTTCATGCCCTTTGAATTCTTCATAAAAACTGTATGTCACAACCATTTGTAGGAAAAGATAGAAGTAACGCCTGATCGTAACCACAACTATCTAATGTGAAATTTGAACTCCGCATACTGCGTTTACAAACGTGACTGTAAATATTAGTGGATGCTCTCGGCCTAGACATCCTCGGAGCCATAACTGTCTAGTTTTTCTTCGTATACCAACAAATTTCTGAGCACCAAGTACATATGTGGTAGAATAATCATAAAGAAACTAGTTGGTACTTAAGTATTTCATGATGAACTGGAATCATTCCGCTTGGGAGATGGTGTTGCACTATACTACTGCTAATTGACAAATATGTATGAAAAAAGTATTTCCGATGATTAAAAAAAAACAATAAACAAATTAAAAAATAATTAATGTATTACTTCTTGTCGAGTATTTTGAAATTTTCGTAGGCATACGCAGAAGTTCACATTTCCTTTGCTGAGTTTTGCGCTATATCAACTTCTAAATATTTATGCAAAATTGTCAACTCTGCTAACTTAATATGTAGCTACAAATTTTTTAGATACTAAATTAATGTCGACTTTCGATTAACACTTTCTGCAGATGTTTTTTTTCTCTCTTTTAGAACTTTTTCGTTTCATTAATTACCTTTGTCATCCTTTTGTGCTGTTTTGTTTGAAGAAGATTTGTGTTCACTGTATTCAGTTGGATAGTCAGGTACAACAGCATAGTTTGGTTTGTTGACACAAGATGAATTCAACGAAAAAAATATTAGAAAAGAAATAAAGTTAGTAAAATGAGCTGACGTTGGCTGCTTCAAATCAGGCAATTGATATGGCACATTCGACAATAGTTTTATGTAATACAAATTTTATATCAGCTATTACAAGTTGAGATTTGTGTAAATCGTCTATGTTCTTTGGTTAATTCTTCCTGGAATGTATGACACACCTACTATGTGCGACTGCAATATCCACTTAACTTTCGACGTACAGATATCAAAACATTCGAAGATGTGAGCAAATAACATAACGAATTTATTTTTATTTTAGCATTGTTGTTGTAGCACCAGCATTCAACCCAGCTCAACTACTAAATTATTCATAAGTTGTGGTCAAAACGATATGAAGAACCTCATTGAAAGTGTTTCGTCAGCGTTGGACCAGAGAGCAGTTTTGTACATACCCTTGAGGCACGAGGACACAATTTTTCAAATAGTGGTTAAAAAGTTGTGAAAAAATCCAGTTGTTTGCTTAATGCCTGAATCAATTCTCAATTAGAAAATATAACTGTCAAATGACCAGAAAATCAGTTAAATTTCAAAGATATTCTTAACAAATAAACTGGAAAATATTTTGCTGATGTAATAGCTCATAACTACAGTTGAAATAATGTGTTGTGGAAAGCTGTGCAAGCCATTCAGGAACTTCTATGCTGAAAAATTATGATAACAGCACAATAAATTATCGCAGGAATCATTGGAATGTAGCGATGTCGCAAAATGGTGCCGGAAATAACAGCACTACGTCCTCTTTAGTCGAAACGTCCACTTATCGTTCCCGATTAAACAGGTGACAGTAAAACAGCAACCCTTAGTCAAGTATAATCCAAGCCACTCCGGAAGGTACACTCTGCTGCCGTGATAAGAAGCTCTAGTTGTTCTCTTCGCAAAGCTCAATCTCTTGTGTTTGTACTTTCTTCCTGCGTTGCTATAGCGACAAAGGCCATTATACATATTAAGTAATATTGACCACATATCATTTCATTGTTGTTGTAGCAGTTAACCCCTAAAGCAATTAAACCAAATGTTGTTGTATCTGTTAACCATTAAGTTGCGGCTGCCTTCGTTAATTTTGCTGCACAACTCTTACAACATCCCTCAATATTTCTCGTAAAAAAATTCATCTGGGAAATCTTTCTCGTATCAAACTAAGTTGTTTTGTCAGCGGTCGCTGTTGATGAACGTCGTGCTCACGAATTTACAACAAATGCTCAACACTATAGCTGATACAAAACTTATAACAAATAACTAATTCAGTGTTTGGGCTAATCGTAGTGAGTAGTTTCCATTTCCATTCGAAAATCATGCCTCTTAGTTAGGTTGCTTGGACATCATGAAAATTTTGTACTCAACGAACCTTTCGTCCTTCTCTTTCTTCTCATTTGATTTATCATCTTTTCTTTTTGGCTTATCATCTTCCGACTTGCTCACTTTACGTTCATCCTTGTTGCTGCTGGAACTACTCTTGGACGCCTTGTTGTCCTTTGAAGTTGTTACAGTTTTGGAATTATTTTGTGTTGTATTACCAGTAGCAGTGGCTTCAGCTTCGGCTACAATAACCGGTAAAATGGGGTTTTACGGGTGAAAATAGTTATATTTGTTAGTAATTTGAATTTAAAGTTGATTTGTTTTACTGTTTATTTCATTACAAATCTTTTCAAAGTATTTTCTATTAAATTTAGGGACCACTACAAGCGTTTTAAATAAGATAATCTGCTATTGCATGACTTTCAGAAATTAAAATTTAAAAGAACACAAAAGGCGGCATATATTGTCATTAGGTTATTTGTACTTACTGCTTTTTTCTTTATCATCTGGTGCCTGTAAAAAAAAAAAAATATTTTTTTTTTTATTGTATTTTAAAAAAGCTCACATAATACAAGCTATAAATGGTATTAAAATAATACAATACTAATTTTCGATATAAAAATGAGTGGCATTGAGGGCATTTCATAATCATGGGTACTTAATACTTTATAAAGCAATTAAAAATATTTTATATGGCAATTAATTTAACCTCGAAAATACCTTAAAATAATATTAAACCTCGTTAAGTTGTAAATATCGAAAATAGAACCGATTGAGAACTAGCCAAGTAAAATTTCGAGACAGTCTCCAAAAAGAACAGTCTTGAGCTATTCAATTCGTGACGCGTTCTGTGGAACCAGTTCAGAACTAGCCAAAAGCCAACCTATCTTAGAACTTCCGGACTGGGAACCGGTTAAGAACGCGTTACAAAGAAATACACTGGCAAAAATTGACAATGCCAATGGCATCGCCAAGTTAAAGTGGGCAGTTAAAAGCATTGCTTAGGCATTGGACTAGGACTGGTGGTGTCGTCAAATGGTTTAGCTCAGGTATAGTTCTGAGCTTGTCAAAATTTGTGCAAGGATGTTTTAGCAGCTGCTTCCCAGAGGAAACAAGGCGCAAATATACAAGCTTTATTAAGCAACGTTCTTAATACATACAGTAACACACATAAATAAGTACACATCTCTTTTTGGCATACTAAAAAAAAATTCTGGTAATCGTTTACGTGGACCACCGAGTGCTAATACACAACCAAAAATGTTGGGATATGTATCAGGAGACGCGCTTTGGTCACAGAAGCATTAATATAACCGCTCCCGACGATTACGAAATTTCTAAAAATTTGAAAATTTCCATGCAAATTCACATATTTTCAAAATATAATTTTAAGTTTATGTGTTAGATCATGAGAAACTGACTTAAAAGAAATTAGTTAAAATTGAAGTCCAAAATTGTGAGAGCTGCCAAAAAGGGGTGTGTACTTAAATATTTATGTGAGTGACTGTAGTCTGCTACTCACTGGATCTATGACTATTCGTTTATTTGGTTTATTAGATGACCATTTAAAGAAGAAGAAAGACATACCTGATCATGTAGTAACTGCTGCTCTTCTTCACCTATTGTTAAATTAATAGATTCTTCATTCAACTCGCCGGTATTTTCCTCTTCTCCATCCCCTTCTGGTTCTTGATTATTTTCTTCTCCCGGTTCTTCATTAGTTTCATCATTCACGTCTTCCTCAACAGCTTCTTCCTCAACTATAACACATTCATCATCTACATCGCCTACTTGGTCTACTTGATCATCTCCATCGAATTCATTTGCCTGATATTCACCTCCTGCCTCTTCTTCTACGTTGGTTTGAAACTCATCCTCATCAATAGGCTCCTCTTTGATTTTCACAGTTTCAACTGGTTGTACATCGTCTTTCTTTACTTCCATAGCTTTTTTAGGGCTGCCTTTATTCGTCTTAAAAAGATAATTAACTGGATCCAAACCTTCGCGTTTAAGTGCCTATTTTAGTAGAAGGTATATGTAAATTTGTGTATGTATAACATGATGAAATGCAAGTGTAAAATGCGTTAAATAATACCTGCTCTAGCCGCTCCAGCAAAGCTGCCTTAGTACCAATAACGCCTAATTTTCTTTTCTCCAGCTCCTGCCTTAAATCATAAACACGTAGTTCACTTAATTTCTTGCCGGACTCTTGCATTTTTACTTTTTAAATTATCAAATTTTTTCCACAAAATCTTTTATTAGACAGCCAAATTTATCAGCAACACAAAATGGCGTTTAATCAATAGAAACAGGGATGCTTTGACAATGGCAGATGGGGCTGGGAGCTAGTAATGTTCCGGGTACTCTACTTATAACCCGAGTTGGTTTTGTAGTCGGTTACTTCGTACATTTACAAATACAAGGGGAGATTACGTGGGCTCACATTCATAGCTAAAAATGCGTTTACCATTATAGGAACGTGTAAATTAATATTGAGAAAATGTTAATTATAAAGAGAATATGTGACAATTATTTACAAACGCAATGTAACTGCTGATTCATGTTTGAAATCCCGAAATTTTTGGAAGTGTATTCGTACTTACTTGCGGTCGTACAGGATCGCCGCATATGAAAATGTGTGAGTTTTTGAAAGATTTTACTTCTATACACACATATGTTCCGTTATTACAGGAGTGAAATCAAGGAATCAGAAAAGAAATTTAAAAAAAGTAGAAACAGATGAAACTTATGATTCTTCCCATAACCTTTGCGGAAATTTTGCTGGTAATCGTTTACGAGGGCTACCGAGCGCTAATACACAACCAAAAATGTTGGGATATGTATCAGCATAGTCCACAAGGTAGTCCACTTAAACGATTACCATTTTGTTGGTGATTGAAAGTATCAGAGTACCATTTTAAAAAATGTTTCATTTCGACATTTTTGAACGTATTGAAGCAATAACGTTACTTATCCCGTTGATAAATGTGTTAGGGGCATGTCAAATTTCAGTAGCTAGAAATGTGTTTATACCTTAATAGGGTCGACTTAATGCTGCCCGTAAGGGTAAATTGAGTTAAATAAAGCGAGGCATCATTGTACAGCTGCAGCAAAATTTTTTGTTATTTTCTGATTTGTCTGTTTGAAGTTTGTGCTGTACGTGGTAATTTATGAAAAAATTGTTTGTTAAGAAAATTGATACTTTTCGTATGTAAAGCAAGTGAATCAAAAAAATTACAGAAATTTTGCGACTTTACTAATAAAATAAATTGGAATACAAAGACGGAGAAAAGTTAAAAATTTTCTGCGTTGCTTTGATAATGGGGAAAGCATGAAGAAAGTAAACCCACGAAAAGTCAAAGTTGCAACTGCAACAAAATGTAGCTTTCCTATAAGAAGAAAATGTGAATGTGAAATCCTGAAAAATTGTGGATGAAACGAAGCTTAAAACCCACCAGAAATAAATTGTGCCAACAAACTGCTCATAGAGCCACTAAGATCGAAGAAGTAATACACTGCTGTTATCACTAATATATTTTAAGCTTGGCTTTGTTAGTGTAAAGTGCCGAAAAATCGAGTGTGATAGTGCAAAGTACAATCATTGTATTAGGTGTGCAAGTGTGCGTTGGGAAACATTAATTAAAATTGATTAGAATCTAAACCATACGTACATTAGTCCATCATATAACTCTGCTGCTTTGTGCACATGGACAGCACCAACTGAAGCTTTAGCTTTACATATTGCTGATAACAATTCGTATACGCCAGTACGGTTCACTTTTCCTTGCAATAAGATATCAACCTGGCCGGACCGAACGGAAACTTCAAAAAGTTTTTTGTCAACATGGATGAAGAAGAAGAGGAAGTAACTGATTTAAAATTACAGATTTTTCACAATAATCTGCGCGAAAATATAGTAAGTATTTAGTTGGATTATTTCAGTGAAGTTTTTATTGAAGAATTTTCGATAGATATACTATAATTTGCAGAGCAAGCCTATGTCCTTTTCGTCCGCTGCAATTATAATGAACTACATCACTGTAGATAATTGCCTAAACCTGAGTGCCTTCACGGCCAATATTGACCCATCTTCGGAAGCATTTCTACAAGATCCTACATGACGTGGTAATGTCGTTCGATCAAAACGTGCACCGGAAGACCCTCAACGATATCCAAAACCACTTTTTGGCTCAACAAAACCACTTCGCCAATGTATTGGGGAGTGTTCCGGAAACAGAGTTCTTTCCCGAATATAAACCCGGTACGCGCCGGTACTCCATTGCAGTTTGACCAATGAAGCTTTCTAGGTCATGTTAGGTTTTTAAGTTATGTATATAAAAAAAATTGCTGATTTTCCTACTTAAGCATGTCTGGCAGCTCGGAAGTTCTTAGCAAAGATTTGAGCCAGGACCGAGCTATTCGATCCACTCAATATCCGGGACTCTACATGAATGTTTACAATTTTTTATGTCAAGTTCGCAACATTGGCGTACTTCGAATATGGGAGGAACTGCTTTTGCTTGTTTCTAATAGGTTGGATTTATTGATGTGTGTCTGTTATTCATTTTGTTTATTTTTGATTGTGCGAAAAAGTAAAATTACTATAGAATTTGATCGACAAAGCTATGCTGAGCTCTAAACGAATGAAATTATTTTTAAACATTTTTGTTTCTAATATTTAAAAATAGTTTCTTAACGAAATATGTACAACAAACACTTGTTTACTGAAAATGCAATAGCGTGTGCGTAAACATTAAATTTTATTTAAATTGTATTACTCAGTAATATTTATGTATGTATGTATGTATGTATTCAATTTCATGAGCCAGAAGCTCATAAAGCTCAATAAATTAAATGCAAACAAGATTTGAGATCACAAGACGGCCGGGTCTAACCACCGCCCAGCAATGGCTCTAGCTTTACCCGCCCAAGTGCTATTAATGAACCTTATAGTACTGTTCATACAAACACAACAGAATATGCATCCGGTACACTTAGGTACTTTTGGCTGATGGTGGACTTCCTACGAAACTCCTTCAGTTCACTAATGCTCTTTTATTGTTTGTGATCGGGGTTCTGAAGTGGAAAGTTGATCTTCTAACCAAAGAGCCAGGTACATATATATGTGAAACGGTCACCAACCACTAAATATCCGTAGACAATTTGTTGCTATACTCAGGCGACATGCTAAAACAGGC
Organism: Sphenella marginata; assembly: GCA_951509765.1. Lineage (NCBI taxonomy): Eukaryota > Metazoa > Arthropoda > Insecta > Diptera > Tephritidae > Sphenella > Sphenella marginata. Next base: position 11,021,895 of record OX608079.1, on the reverse strand, counting down.
AATCTTTTTATGAGGTCCAATATCTAATTGGTTATCAAGTTTGATACTTCTATTTATACATATGTATGTAGTTCAGTTGGTGCGAAGACTTCTTATGACGTCTCTAACCTTGAAGTTCAAATAAAAAAGAGTTCTAGAATTAAAATTGCAATAATTTAGTCCTAGCTGGAATCGATTGCCCATTTAATTCTTATCCCTTTGCTCTGCTTGCTGCTAGTAAAATTTGTTATTATGTATTTTGAATAGGCGTAGTTATTAATCTGATTTTCTATTTACAGATATTTTTACTGTTGCTTATGCTATTGTATCTTGCCTCGTATGCGTTAATATCACGTTTTCGTCGAAAAGATCGTGATGATCTATTCTCAACAGATGAAGATGAAGTGCTCGTCTATCGTATTAGGTATGTAATACATACATATGTATGCTGTTGTTATGCTCAGAGTTAATGTAATGAACTCGGTCAAATGGAGTTCATTAGCACGAACATATCTACATATGAGTTTATTTATAAATTTTTTGTTATTTTATGTTTTTGTTTTTGAACAGTGTAGGCCAACAGTTGTACATTGTGTTTTTATCGTGTTTGACTTAGTTTAAATTGTTGTTTGCTACCGCTGTTTAAGGTGTGCCACGGTTCCCGCATTGGAAAGATATGTACATATGTTAGCCCATTCGTCCATGGCTTCATTTGTTCGTCCGGTGGAAGTAGAGTTATGCAGACTAAATATTCAAACTTAATCCGATTTTTAATTTTTTGTCTTGTCATTCGATACTTGATTAAATTTTTTTCAGAGCTTTGTGATGTATCCAATTTCCGGAACTGCTTTACCGGCGGAAAACTTTTTCAGTTAGATACTCCGGCAGACACAAAATTACAGTTTACTTTTAGAATCGAGACTTGGTTATTTTTTATTATAATTTGAAAGTTTATTTGTTTTGATCAAAACAGAAATAGTTTTTTTTAAAACAATTGTAGTGGAACAAGGTACGTGTTTGCGTCAATTTGAACAGTTGGTATATGTAAGTCTCTTAGGGATATTATAATAAACATGTGCTTCGTCTATTAATTAGCATAGTTAAAGTAAATAATTAATAAAATATTTCTTCTCGAAAAGGTTAAGTAATACTTTCCGAAGGGTGAAAAAGTTTTATACGACAACTTAAGAGAACGTGAAACTATATTCACCTCAAAATTGTCACACATTTCCAAACCAAGCTCCGTTACAACAGGCTCCTTGAAATTAGAAGAACCCGATTCATTGGAAGTTCTGATTCGAAGCTCCGTAACATCCCTAGTATAAATACGTATTTTATAATGTGCTAGCATCAATGCTCTTTGATTAGATTAATACCACATAAATTTACTTACTCCATACATACACACATACATACATGTTTACTTAACGCATTTCAATTCTTTGTTGTTGTTATTTTTCGTTACAGTTCATGGTTGTGCACATTTTCATTGGCAATCGCTGTTGGCGCCGCATTGCTCTTACCGGTTTCCATAGCTAGCAATGAAGTCTTGTTATTATATCCCAATAGCTACTACGTGAAATGGTTGAATAGTTCCCTCATACAAGGTGCGTACTTACTACATACAACATTACTCTATGATTAAAAATGGTAATTTGCCTGTACATATATATCTTCATCATTTACTTGCAGGCCTTTGGAATCACATATTTTTATTCTCCAATCTGTCACTATTCGTATTCTTACCTTTCGCATACCTTTTTACTGAATCTACCGGATTCGTGGGGCACAAGAAGGGTATAATTGCGCGTGCCTATGAAACATTTACAGTATTTAGTCTTTTGGCTACGGTCGTTTTGGGTATTACGTATGTGCTCTCTGCTGTTATGGATCCCGCAAAAATTGGATTTTTATCATTGCTAAGTAAGTAAATTATTTAATTGACCAACCTTTTTATGATGTGTAGTCAAATGCAACGTTGCTTGAAATGTAACGGAAATTGACTCTTTCCGTAAGCTATTATTTGCATTTACATTTGGACAGTAGCTTTCAGATTTATAGCACTACCAAGTACTGTATTCTTTCAATTCAAATATTTCGAATTTTTTTAACCTATATAAAACCATTTATTTTTATATAAAAAACGCAGTAAAAGATTTCAAACAAAACATTTCTAAATACTTAACTCAATCTATACTTTGTACTGGTCTTCTCAAATTTGTCATTACGATGCTAGATATCTACTAATTTTTCTGCTTTCGCAAAATATAAGCAAACAGAAAAAATTATAAGGCTCACAATTTTGGTTGCTATCTTGCAAGTGATTTCCTCATATTTTGGATATTTCGAATTTAATTTTGATACCCTACAAAAACTAAATTTTCTGTTTTTTGAAATAAAAGCAGATTAGCTCGGGCTCTATTGTTACGTTTTGTATATAAAATATATCGCTTGCGTTTTTTTTGTTTATTCGCTAAATAATAATATTTACATTCTACCAGTACCGCCATAAAATTTTAAATTCTTTGTTTTCTGCTAACATAAAGATCAATTTAAAAAGTCAAAATTCATTAAAATTATTTCAAATACGCTATGGTATCACAAAAATTTAGAATGGTATAATCCCATGATATAATTTATTGTTTATTTTTTAAAAGCGTATAAGCAAATATTGAAACATCTGTTCTCTTATTTGCAGATTTGGGCAGTGTACACTTACCTTTCCTATACTCGTGCGTTTCTTTTTTGGGTGTGCTTTTACTACTTGGTGAGTGTAAAATGATATTAAAATATACATATACATACGTAACATTTAAGAATTTTTCGGAAATCGGCATTATTCTTTAAAACTCCTTAATACAAATTACCTTCCAAGATTCCTCTTTCATTGGATACCGATAGTATAGAATATTATTTTAGAGTACCTCGGTTCCATCAAATAAAATATCGATATTAAAAGCCTTTTAATCAAACACGGTTCAGTTACCAAAAATCTGAGTTTGTAACCCTGAAGTATTAATTATCCCAGGAGCATTTCGGCTAACCCTTCTTAAGCTCTAGTCAATGCTTCTGCCTCTTTTTTTTGAGATTCCCAAAGTGATTTTTTTGGAATCTAACATTCATGCTTTATTGAGGTTAACGTATCTTTTTTTAGAAATCAGTTCTAAGTTTATCTTGAAAAGCGGTTATATAAGCGATTTCCTTGTTATTATTCTTTTTGGCAAATTTAATGCTTGTCTCGTAATTCTTGTCATCACCCAAACGCAAATATGCTGCAGCACGATATAACCAAGCTCTTAAATTCTTTTCATCCAATTTGTTAATGACGTAGTCTGCATCGATTATAGCACGTTTAGAATTTCGTAACCTTTAGTATTATATTTTATTTATTTATATTTTTCTTTATAAAGAAAATAAATTGAAATTACTTACTTGAGATAGGATAGTGCTCGATTATTGTAAAGTATTGGACTATCTTTGACGTGTTCGATTGCTTTTGTATACATTTGTATTGCCTTCTCATATTGCGCCTTGCGAAAAGCTTCATTGCCAAGGCTGTGCCACATAAACATGAAAGTACATGTACTGAGTTATATAAATATGTAATACACATATTTGGATTTTCGTTACTAACGTGCGAAAATTTTGTGCAATACGTTCGCGTTCCTTGCGTACTTTAGTGCGTTCGGCAGCATCTTCTTCCATCTGCTGCATGAATGTGTATTTGTCCATTTGTTGTGGACCGTCTTGTGGTTCGGCCTGGTCTTTCTCATTCAACGTTCGGCGGTTTAACAAAGTACGGTCCTGACGTACACTCACAATGAAATTATGTTCATTAAATTCCGGTGCACTGGTCAGTTTGAAAAGTATCAATAGAAGTATTTTTGTTGCAAAACTTTGCAAAGAACTTACGCATCTGGCTTTTTAGTAGATTTTTCTGCATCCGATTTACTAGCATTTGCCATATCATCTAAAAGTTTCATGACCTGATTCACTTTCGATTCAAAGGTCAGAAAATCCTCATCAATGTCTCCTTGCGACATAATTTTTTATTATTTTTTCAATTAAGGTTCTTTGTTCTTTGTAAATTTTGTATATAAAATCTTATTTGTTTGTTAGAAAATATATTTTAATTGACATGCTAATTTTATTCGATATGTTTGTTGTCAAGGTGAATGTTTCTATGGGAAATGTGCAAAGTATGTTTAAGGGTTGATTGATTAGTTGTTCCGCTATTGGCTTGACATAACCCGGCCCAATAGATGCAGGGCAAGCATTAATAGTCAATTGGCGTTAATTATTGTCGGAGACGACAATGCCCGCTTGGCCGATTACAACAACAGTCACAACTTGGCGATCACAAATATCTAAACTCAAACTTAACTTACACAAACTATTTATGCATTTTCAAAAAATTTATAAAACTTTAATTTCATTCCTTTAAATAGTTTGCACACCTCTGGGTTTTGTACGTCTATTCGGTGTTGTTGGACAAGTGCTCGTCAAGCCACATTTACTTCGGGATGTAAATGAAGAGTCTCAAGTTTATTACATGGAAATTGCTAGTGTAAAACGTAAATTAGCAAACATTCAATTAATGAACATCAGTATAAATGGAACACATGGCGACACAAGCGCCGAAGGGTCTACTACTATTGGTGCCAGCATACGACATACATTAACAGGACGTAATGGACAATATAATAGCTATACAAATGGTCGTGGTGTTGGCTATTATCATCATCCATCCTTGGAACATTTGTACCAACGTAAACCACTGGAAAGTCATCAAATGGAGCAAGAAAAGCTCACACAAAGACTGAGAGAATTGGAGTCTGAAAGTCGCGAATTGGAAAAGTTGCGCAAATCGTCAGCATTTCAACGAAATTTTGTATATCCGTTGGCAATGTTGTTACTGTTATTCTTTACTGGTATAACGGTATTGTTGGTAGGGCAAAATACATTGGAGCTGTTAATTGGCATTAAAGCATTGCCACTTAGTACGAGAGTGAGTTATTTTGCTTTAAATTCATATCTTTCTAATTATATTAAATGGTTTTTTTGTTTTCTACAGCAATTCACGCTTGGCATTACGTCGCTTTCGAAATTGGGACCCTTTGGCGCGGGTCTAGAAGTATGCCTAATTTTCTATTTGGGCGCTACTTCTGCCGTTGGGTTTTACACTATGCCCTTTATGCGGCATGTACGGCCACAGAAACGAAAGACTTCTCTCGCTCAATTGATACTCAATTCTGCGTTGGTTTTAATTTTAAGTTCCGCACTGCCATTGCTCAGCAGAATTATTGGTGAGTAAACATTTTATTTTTTGGATGTGAAGTTTTAACTCAAATATTAAGTTAGGCGTTAGCAAAAAATGTGTTAATACAGAAAATAGCTTCCTTGTTTTATCACTTTCGAGATCGTCCTATGCTCCTTACCATGTTAAATTGTGCTTAGCGATGATCTGCAATTTCCGAATCCAAAGTTCTAGCGTAACTTGCTTATTAAAGAAACTGACAGTGCAGTTTTCAAAACTGGTTCGAGAACAGGACCAATGTAACAGAGTAACTTAAAACAAAGACGGAGGCCATTTTCAATTTAACCCAGTTTCCAAAGAACACTTCTTGCGCCTAATTACGACATAGTTTTAAAATTTGGTTTAGTTACAGTGATGTGATTTCAAAGTTTTACTTTGCTCTTATCAACAAAACTAATTCATATTTATTTTTTTCTGTTTTAGGCATTACCAATTTTGATTTATTAGGAGACTTTGGAGCAATCGAATGGCTTGGCAATTTTCAAATTGTTCTACTTTATAATTTAATATTTGGTACAACAACAGCGTTGTGTTTGGCGAATAAATTCACAGCAGCTGTACGGCGAGAATTGTGTGCGCGGTTAGTAGAGAATTATGTAATCTTCACCAATTACATGTCATTCATTAATTGATATAAACGTTAGCGACCTTATAAAATCACTAAAAACACCAACAGCAACTATGCCGCCATAATGTCGTTGAATAAGTAGCGTTTTTTATACATATGACATTATAGCGAGTATGGTGAGTAGTGGTTTTATGGCGTCGAAACTTACTAACTAAGAAGTTACTATTGTTATGATAGCAAAAAAAAAAAAAAAACAGTAGAACTCTTTAAAAGTAATGGTGATCTGTGAAAAGTTAATGCATTTAAGAGCTTATGCTTTTGCTTATATACTCTAACAAAAAATCAACGATTCATTTAAATCAAATAATACATACTTTTAACATTTTAATTTATTTTCATTTGAATACATCAAAATAATCGAAACAGGAGAAACGCTATTTAGGTTTATTTATAAATTGAAATTAATAATGAAAAGAATTTAAATTTAGCACACATTACTTTTAATATTTATAACGCAGTGTTCAATGAACACTGTTCGTACAGCGTAACTCGTTGCGCGTAGGTTGATTGCAGAAGAGAGAAAGCAACGCTCTTCCTTTTAAAATCAATCTAAGGCCAATGGGTCTCGTTGCATGTTATTTTAGTATTCTATTTTATAATTATATTTATATAATATGTATATCTAACTATTTGTAAATTAAAATAACGCCCAAAAATGCAACAAGACAATGGTCAAAAGCATTCGTTGTTATGTAATATTGTAGATTAATGTTTTTACTATGACTTTCTCTTTATTCAAGCTGAGTACTAATAGAATAAAAAGCAAAGATACGAGCTCACTTATTAAGCCATAGAAATACCGAAACATCATTATATTGCTATCAAATTCGAACATTCTCAAAAAAGGGGGGCGCATCGTACTGAAATGACTCGGGTCTTACCCGACCAAGGACTGTATTTTCGATATAACCCTGTCTTATTTGTCGCCACTAAATTCGAAACCTCAGTTTTATGATTAAATTAATGCAAATTTCACCTAGCGAAAGGTTTAAAATATTTAATACGAAAATCATTATCATTGTCGATTAATCAAAGTCAGATCCTTATTAATTATAATTTATTAGCCACAGCCTAATTATTAAAAAAGTTTATAATTTTAGTCTTCAGCAAATTTACTCAGATTACAGTTAATTTTAATTTTTTTAAATTTAAATTTATTTATTGATTGATAGTCTACTGATATTTATACTTCACAGAGTATGAATATCTGAAAAATAATTAACTTTTATTAAAATGTAAAGAGCTAATGTATAAATATCAGGTATATGGTTGTTCTAAAATTTTTCGATTTTCGGTTCCGTTAAATCAAATTTCAAACAACCGCTTGATTTACTACTAATTCAAAAGCAATGGGTATATTTTAGTCATTCACGAATGGCGACCAAATTATGAAAAAGTAAAAGTCTCTTCTTAGGTATTGAAATATAATAAAAAGGAGCGGTTCATGGTATGAAAAAGGACGCATTTCCCTTGTTATTCCCACTACAAACTTTAAAAGACGGATGGCACCTATATTAAACAGTTGAGGATTGAGATCAGTGATATTTCTTTGAAACTTTTAGATCACTTTAATTTACCGCGGTTTTCAAGGTTTACTAGCAAAAACCACTGTCCGATTATCTAAACAGTAACAGAATAAGTGCCCTAATACACTTCACCGTCGAACCCTATTTTTGACAATGGCATCTCGCCGATTACTCGTTTTCAGAAATGCTTAGTATCTTTTCTGCCATGATCGGACCTTTATATTAGTTACTTAGCATAAGTTTTAGAAAATACATATGATGTATCTAAAAAAAAATAATGACTCACTCATCTACTTTGGTTTAAAGCTAAGCATCGTTTAGTTATGAGGTCAAAGCTAAAGTGTAATTTGTGAATCTGGCATAATTGTTAAATATATAATTGCATCAATGGGCTACATTAAAAATAATTGAAATCCTGTGTGTAAAAAGCTAGTCATATGTTTTTTAGTGAAATAAAAAAATCTGTGGAATTTATTTACCAACTATTTTGTTTGGTACATTTTAGAATGACGAAAGAAAATACAGAAAAGGTCACAGATATTAATATTAATTCACCGGGGTCTATCCTTGCCAGCCAACGTTCTGTAAGACTGGTGTAAAACATCCAAACGATTGATGCAAAAAAAAAAATTTGGTGTATATTGACGGCTGCGTGTAACAGTTTTCAAACTATTTTTTAAAAACATATCACCTCAGAATTTGTTTGAAGAATGCGCCAACTCAGAATTTGGTTCAATAACGCCCTATCTCAGCTGAAAATGTGTGAATTTTCATTCTAAAGGAGCGTTTCGGAAAATCATGCTGAGATCGGGCGTTCTTGACAAAAGTTCTAAAATAGGAATAGGTTCAGAAGTCATATTTTTTTCTACTCTGATCATAGCTTTTTTGTCAAAATTAAAAAAAAAAAAGTTTAATCAAGGAACCAGTTTTTTGAAGGCGTATTACTATGGAACGGCCGCCCTGTGTAAAATTTATTTTTGAAAAGTTCTGTGGGGAATTTGGTACAGCTAAATTTGTTTGCTTGCATAGTAATTGATTGACCTTTTAAAAGTTAATGCTAAGATCTGAATCTTTTACCGTACTTCTTTTGTTATTCTAAAAAATAATTTTAATATAATTAAAAAAAAGCATCTATTTGGCCCAGTCTAGTATGATTATCGATATCTTACAGTATATACATATTTATATACAAATAATTTATAATATTTAACTATTTATAAATGTTATAAGGCAACGCGATTCTACGATTTATGTATGTAGTGATAGCCAAGAGTCGATTCTACTATATGAAAATACATAATATACTAATGTAATTTATGTGATATGAAAACAATATATGTACCATTGCAAGCGTTCAATAAAAATTGCATGTTTCAAATAAACAAAAAGTAATCTAAACCTCACAGCTTAATCATTCGTTTAATAGTTTAATCATATCTACTCTGCAAAGAACATTACCAATAGACTTGTTTGGTGGAAACTGAATTATCATAACTTCGAAAACTTTCGGATTTCAACTATACAAAGCAAATCAAGAAAGGTCGGTTTAGAAAAAAAATGTAGAGTACCATAACATCGAGAAAATTTCAATTTGGAATTTTAAAGCAAGTTATCGCAGGTTGGAAAAACTTAGTTCTTATGAGTAATTGTAGTATTATTTAATTTTTTTTTTAGTAGCCAAATAATATTGGCTATAAAATGCAAGCTTCTTTTAAAATTCACGAAGTTGTATTTTCAATTCGTATAAATGAAAAAATTCTCTTTTTCTCAAAAATAGTAAAAATAAGGGCCGTTCACTACAACGCGAATCTTTTTACTCGAATTCGAATTGTATGAATTATTGAAACACATATTTTCGCAAAGCGCTATAGCCTATACCAACTATTAAATTCGTGTAAAATCTGCTTTACAAAATCGAATAACAGCCAAAGATACACACTTAATCAAACTACATTGCTTGGGTCATTTTCATTCAGTGTCTTCAACTATTTATGATTTATTGAACTTTCTTTTTTACTTTTTCTATACATTTTCAGATTAAGCTCGATAATTTGATAAACGTTCGTTGGCTGTGTGAATTATTTATGTATTTTTTTTAGAGCTTATAAAACGTGTGTACATTTTTATTTATTTTTTCAGGCTGTGATCGTCTTTAAGCTATACAAACGTAAATAATATGTATTGCTCTAAATACGAGAAGCAAATATTTACCTAGTCTCAAATAAAAAGAAAGTACTATATATAATGAAATTACCTTTTTTGTTGTGTATTTTATTTCGAATTAAGTGGTTAACAAGTTTTTTTTTACCAATTCTACTATTGTGAGGTTATGCGACACGCTTTGTACTTGTGGATGTGATATATGGTTTTATTGCCATATGCATTTGGTTTTGTGTGATACGCATGAGAATTCTTAAAAACTACGGCGAACAAATTCTAAAAAGGCAATTGAAAAAAGCCAAGCAGTATTGCAGACATCGCTTAATCTTTCATTCAAGCTGCGCTATTAATGCTTTTGAACATTCTTATATGAGGTCACATCACTTGTTAATGTTTTCTCCAGATCAACTTGTAGATTATCATCATTATCACTTTTGTCGCTCATATTATTAACAACTTCATCAAAATCTCGCATATCCAATTCATGCAGCGCTTGTTTTACCAACGCAGCTAATTCTGGTGGTAAATCTTTTAAATCATTATGTCGCTCCCTAGCGATAGCGCTTGTTATGTGTGGAGCATTTGACAAACTTGTATTAATTTTCCTGACGGAATTACCATTACCGCCACCTGAATCGGTAGTTGTTGAAGGTGGTGTTGTATACGCATTTATGGCAGCGTGAGCAAATTGGCTAAGACTACATCCACCAATAGCTTCTGTAAAGCCACCATATTCTGAAGATAATATACTACGCCCAGATTCGGTTGATAGTGAGTCTTCTACAGATTCCTCTGATATACCGTGACGTGAAGTTTTATTCGAATCTTCATGCTCTGTTGTTAATGGATCAGAATCATTAAGTTTAAGTACAACAGCACATTTTGCATTGGCAGTCGTTGTTGATGTTGTAGTTGTGTCTGTGTCAGTAACATTAGTAGAATCAACAGAGGAAGCATTCACCCCTATTCTGCATTACAATTACGTTCCCGCTCTACGCTCCGCTTGGATCGTAAATATGCATTCTGAGTTACGCTTGGATCGAAAGAAAAAGAGGAAGAGCTTTAAGTTTTTCGAAGTCAGCTGTTTGCCTTGGAATGTGTGAAATTGAAACATAACAAAGCAATTTAAATTACACAAATTATTACTTTTGAAGTAAAAGTAAAGTTTTTTTATGATTTATAAACTTAATTGTATATTTTTGAGCATTATTGAATAAATTGAGTGAAATTTGATAGATCAATTGACTGATTGTAGCAGACAACGAAGGACCAACAAAGAGCAAGAGGACACTGTTGGTGGATGTTACCACATCGTCAGTAGGTAGCTGGTATTTTCCATAGAGTTAGTGCTAGAAGAGTGCGCTTTGTCGACCAGGTACACAGATGGTTGGCGTCGCATCGTGGGGCCACACCATACGCCGAGCAAACATTTGTAATTGTTTACAACCGGTGCCGATGCTAATGCGCGTCCAAAAATATTAGATCTCGGTAGGCGGATTCACATTCCTGGCATCGAAACGCGTCTTTTGATACCCCTTCCTACATTTTTGGAAAAATATTAGCACTCGGCACCGGTCGAAAACAATTACCCTGCAAACATATCAAAGAACATCATTAGAGCACAAAAACAAAATATAGACAGCGTTTTACAACTTTTACATACGCGTTTTACTTAAATTTTAAGAATTTCAACAAAAAATCGCGGAAATTAATCGTAAATTGTTTGCAAAATTAAAAATAAGCAGCTATCCGCCAACAAAATTCCAACGTAGAAAAACGGAGCTACGATCGAAGTGCAGAATTAGCAGAATTGGAAGTTTCGAAGTTGAACGTAGCGGAATTGAAACGCAGAATACCAAAGTTGCCAAGCGGAGAAATTTTCGATCCAAGTCGAAATGCAGAATAGGGGTGATTATATCCTTGCAATAATAGCTGAGAAGGTGAGTACTCGCTTGTACACGAAGATTCTGCACCACAGCCGGTAGTTTGTTCAATTCCTGCCAAACATTGAATTCTTTGATCAAGCTCAGCAATTTTTCCTGCTAGAATCCTTTAAATGTGAAATTAATATTTAGTTTAGCAAAATAACTATTGCTGCCTTAAAGCTTACTTGTTAGTCCTTTTCTGATGATTCAGAGCAATATGCTTGTCGTTTAAATTGTCCAGCAACGCTAAGCACAGAGATTTTAGGTCCTGTATTGTTTCGGTTTTAGTAGGCAAATCCACTCCACTATCCAGTAGCGTTTTTACTGTAATTTAAATAAATTGTTAACATTGTTGTGTATAGTAGAACATGTATACATATGTATGTACATAAGTACCTACATACAAAAAACAAAATTATTACGTAAAAAAAGTCGACTGAAATATATATTTAGACACAACATCAATACAAAAAGGATTACACACTGTTTTACCTTGCTTATGAGACAAAATACTTTCATCATTAGTATGAGAGCCTAGTTTTATAATACCCTTTTTACGCTTCGTTTCCAACATAATCTTTGAAGCATGAAATGAGGTAAATTTTAGTTTTACAATACAAATACATAAAAAATTAGTTGGGCTAGAAGGTTAATATGGATTGCATTCAGTCTTTAAACAAACATGTCTTTAGATTCCTTCATACCTTGTATTTGTTGAGCGAATGCTTTGTGATTTCAAGCTCGCTCTCATAGTTCTTTAAACGTTCATGCAGGTACTTATTCTCCAACAATACACCATCAATATCAAGAAACTAAAAAAAATTTAATTCATTTTGAATAAAGGAATTTTGTATTTTGGCAAACCATAATTGACGTACCTTAGGATGAGCTGCATTGGCTTTGAGTGCGTTCAATAAAGCGTGGTTTAGTCGATGTGCTTTACATTTGTATGCATCACGTTCCGATGTTAATTCCTCCTTCTCGTCAATTAATGTTTTTAAATCAAAGGCAAGTTGTACGTTCTACATAATACATAGATACATATTTAGATATAATAATGTAAGAACTATTATACTTATAAAAAAGGTGTAAAATGATCTCGAAAGCAGTCCGGTGAAATGCCTTGACGTTTTAGCCTACTATTGAGACATTAATATTCTTGAGTCTTTTCGGTTTTTTTAAGTCTATTTTTATAAATGTTGATGCATTTTTATAGACAACTTCAATGATCTTAAACATTCAACAATACATCTTGGTTCACACTCACCTTCTTTTTTAAATGCTCCAAATGACAAATAAAATTGGACCTCTCTTCTTTCCATTGGGAAGATTCGATATTATTCGTTTCCATATCTACTTCGTGTTTTACCTTTTCCATTTTCACTTCTTTTGCAGAAGTTCTAAGAAGTTCAATATCACCACGCAACTCATTTAGTTTTTGTTTCAGAGATTCTACTTCAGTGGTAAGTTTTATATTTCGTTCGCGTGTCTCGTGTAATATTGATGCTACACTTGTTTTATTGCCCTCCAGCACACCCAAGCAACTGGTGTATTCGTTGTTGCGCGTTATGGCCGAATATCTCAGCTGCAAAGTTTCTGCCATTAATTTGAATTGGTCACGTTCAGTTCGAAATTGTTCCAATTCCTTACGCAATATCCTTAAAGCTTCCACTTTGCTAATCAATTTTCGATGCAATGCCGATGTCTGTAATATATTTCGGGAAAAAAAACCGCCAATTTTTAATGTTTTGTTTACACAATTCGTTTTGTATAGAAAATTGAAAGAAAGCAAACTTGAAAAACACTAAAAAAAAAAAACTAAAATACGAACGTCATAAAAAAGAAGAAAAAAAATTTTCAGCAAATTGGTGCCCTCACATTGAATTCACCCATATGTCCATGGAATAGCTCAAAATCAATGGAATCTATATTATTATGCATTTGGACTTCATCACAGGACATCATTTCACCCTTTTACAGATTTATTTTTGCATTAAAACACTAAATTAATTGGATTTGAAGCCTGACTGAAAATTCCAATCCAGAATGTACGAACAATGAATGACATTTCAATTAGTGCTGCCAATTTTCACGAGTTTGACATCACTAAAATATGAGGTTGTTTCAGAACTAAACAACCGCGGTAGCCCATCAACTTCTAAATAGATCGGTGATAGTCCGTTAAGTTAACTATTAACATTGTGCATCTTTCATAAAAGCCGGTAACAGTTAACCGGAGGCCCTAAGGGCCACTGTCATAAAATCCGGTTAATTAGTTATCGGTTAGTTTCACAGCTCAGCTTACAAAATACGTTAATTACACCCCGATTATTCAGATACAGCTCTTTGACATTTTGGTGGGATATCTTTCAAAATAGGTGAAATTAAATTTGACGGATACTTAATTTTGACTGTGAGATCAAACTATACGCGTCAATTCAATGTCAAGGCTACGGTTATGATGGCGTCGGTCTCCTATTACTAATCGAATCGTATATTTCCCACCACGACTAGCTCTAAACATCTCTTGGGGGATAGAGAAGCGATCAGCAAAGTGATTGGACTCGAAGATTAGAAGGTGTTGGACAGATCGTTTCATGTCCCTAACTCTACCCTAAACATACGAAATGTTTCAAAGTAAACGTTTTTTCCGTAGAAAATCTTAACGGTACGTAGAACCAAAATAACATACAGTTTTTTTATTCCTAACAGGAACCCTCTCTTATCAGCTGTAACTTTCGTTTTCAGTCATGCGCAGTATGTTCTGCTAATTGTTTTTATTGTAAATAGAAGCCGACAATTCACACCGTTAAATTACCACATACAAAGGATATATCCTTCGTAATTGAAAAACTTTTTTTCCCAGGCAGAAGTTATCGGTCATTGATGGTTGTTGTTGGGTGACGGATGTATATTATCACTGAAATTTTGGTAGAGTTCAATTTCAGGTAAAATAAACTACTTATTAAGGTGACTACTATTGCGTAAATATTGATTTTACGAAGTGTTTAATTAAGAATTATTCTATAAAGGTCAGCGAGGATTTTATTATTATGGGTAATTGCGGCATTGACATTGAAGTGATTCGGCAAATTTTTTTTTTTTACAAACATACACATACATCCTTAAAATTTTGTTTATGGCCGAACAAGCATTTATAATGCATATACATATATGGATGTTGAGATTTTGCACTAAAGAAATGGGCATTACCCGCGTTACGGACGTTTCTTTCATAGATACTTTTTCGTCATAAAATCTGAATCTGGAATGAAGTGCCGAAAATCAGAACTTATTTGATACCAAAGTTTTTTTCTAGTATTAACTTGCAAGAAATAGGCGCTGAGTGTGAATGTCGGAAAATTGTTGCTAATGTCTGCGGATCTGTTAATACTTGCAAAAAGTTATACAATGGTATACTTGGACTATATCGTGGCTTAGGCATATTGGTCTATGGCAGTATACCAAAATCAGCAGTACGGTTAGCAAAAACTGCATTTTTATTTCAAAATATTTTAATCAATCTTATGCCTCAAATAGGTTTGGAGCCTTTGAGTTTTACAAAAGTTTGTTGGCCGATGAACATAACCAATTACCACAGGCAAAACGTGTGCTGGCCGGTCTTGGTGCTGGTATTACCGAAGCCATATTTGTTGTGACGCCTATGGAAACAATCAAAGTGAAATTAATAAACGATCTTCGTAGTCCGACACCTCAGTATCGTGGTTTATTTCATGGCATCGCAACGATAGTAAAGACTGATGGTAAATGCATTTTATTTTTACTTCAGGGACCAAAAGCAATAGCTACTATTTTGTCTTTGATTAGTTCACAAGCGTTATTTTATAATGCTTTTTTATACTGATATGATGATTTTTTGTAACTTTTACGGTCCCTGAAAATATTTGGTATGATTTCAATCATTTAATTTTAGGCATCAGTGGTATTTACAAGGGTGTCACTGTCACCGTATTAAAGCAAGGTAGTAACCAGGCTATACGTTTCTACGTTATGGAAACACTCAAAGATTTATATCGTGGTGGAGATCCCGAAAAACCAGTGCCGGCTATAGCGTTTTCGGTGCTATAGCCGGTCTAGCTTCCGTGTATGGCAACAATCCAGTAGATGTAATCAAGACACGTATGCAAGGTTTGGAGGCAGCACAATATAAAGGAACAATAGATTGTGCAACGAAAATTCTAAAAAATTAGGGACCTTTTGCCTTCTATAAGGGCACAGTGCCACGATTGAGTCGTGTTTGCATAGATGTCGCATTAACATTTATGATTTATGATGGTTTTATGGCATTATTTGAGAAAATATGGAAATGATATATTTGTATACGATTTTTGAAAATACTTCAGGGTCCTATGAAATTATTGTTAAAGGCAATATATGCACGCATGTATAATAGTCATGTTCTTATTTTGTAAATAAAAGTTATATAAAATGTATAAATTTATATAATATATACTATTTTTTTAGCCCCTTCTTTTCCTCTATCATTTTGGTTTAGAATTAACGAATTTTTAATGCTGGAGGGCAGCTGCAATATATTGGTAGACGTACCAAGTTCCTTGAAGAAAATCTGAATAAACTTCCCTTTCTATATTATAATATAAAAACCTTCTAATTTTGCATCAGAATTGCATTTTTTTAAGATATCGGCATCGGCCGATAATTTGCTCGTCAGGTTATTAATCGATACTCAAACAAAAAACTCATCAAAATTAACTTAGCGCTAACATTGCCCACTGTGCTAATTCAAAAAAGTCTCCCAACGTTTAAAATTTTTCCAACGTTGAAAATGAATGCAAATTGACCTATTCATATAAACAAAATTTGTTTTTAAGTATTTTGTAAAGAGAGCGGCAACAAGAAATTAAGCAAAATACCAACAACAAAAGACACCCACATTCATTTTGCTCTTTCCAACGCCACGGGCAATCGGCAAGCAAATTGTATTAGCTTATTTTGAAACGATGGGCTATATGCATACACATAAACGATCTCCAAATAATCACGATCACTACTGCCTTACCTGTTATATATGTATGAATGTATATGGTTGGTATTTCCAGCCCACTGGCCATGTATGAATAGGTGCGACACTCTCCATGATCATTCGCTCTTTAGTGATATGATCGTTTTTCTTTTTTCTTATTGCATTTCTGGAATGAGTTTGTAAACTTGAATTTGCGAGCCAACGGTCAATTTGTTCCTTGGTAGCATACACTATTGGAACCGGCTTCACATACATACATATATATTTCGCACTGTTAGCTCTAAAAAGCGAAAAACTAAAAAAAAAGGATCAGAAAATGCATACGAAATCTGAAAAGCATTAAAATGACTTTTAATGGAAACTTGTGTGATTTTCTATTAATAATAATTCAGAAATAATATCCATTAAAAAAAATTTGAAGTTTTTTTTATCGAACAGCATTTATTTTTAGTGGAATTGTTTTTCATGGATGTTTTCTAAACACAAAGAGGAACCAGTGCACCTTATCATTCCATCTTGATATACGAGTATGTATTTATGAGGACGAACTCTTATCGCGAACGCCCGAGAGGTCGTCTGAGGTCTGAAAATGCTTCCACATTGTAGAAGAACTTGTATGGTAACACAGATATGTTTGTTTATAGCAGGGGGGTTAATTTACGGGTATATGGTATGGTTATGACTATGGAAGTTTGTTTTCTGCATAGACTTGCCTACTTTCACCGCCCGATACATAAATTTACAAATGTGCCGAACTTTTTTTAGTCCCCTTGCATACTATATGATATTTGTACATAAATATATGTATGTATGTATATTCATTGTTGTTATTTTTTCATAAATATATATTTGCATATACATATGTATATACACATGTGTCATTCATTTTTATACCCAAATATATTAGTGCAAAAATTAGAGGTTATGAAAAAAAATTTTTTTTCGGTAACGATGGATATTGAGTGAAAGTATTTAACTCATGTAACGTACTAGTTAGCGGTGGTAGAAACATTCATTTAAAATCGATACATGGATATTTTTCTTTCATTTGTATTATCGATATTTGTTTGCCGGTATTTTTCTTTTTATTATAACTAAAAAAGTTACTGGAACAATGTTATGTTTATAGACACAATAATGCAGTTTGTCTCATTAGTTAGGTTAGATAAGCTTAGTTTTACGAATAGTCGAATATCGATATGTTTTTGCAACACTAGTGCTGTCAGTAGAGTCTGAAACTAAAGCTTTTTTTTTCATTAAAAGCTCTTTAATCAGCATATCTACTATGCAGCCAAAGTCTTTCTAAAAATTCACAGTAGAGTATATAATATCCACGTATCGCTTATGCTTACACTGCCTTACTAGTTGTTTGGTTTGTTTTGGAAATTGGAAAGAGCTACCCAATATATTATGGATCATTAGGTGTGTGTTAGTTAGTATTTCCATTTGGAAAGCGCCGCTAAAAGCAGCAGATAGCAGCTACAGGCGTTAAATTTTTATACGAGAACAGTGTATCGTATGATCGCCAACGTTTTAGGTGTGTGTTGTAGATTTGGAAACCGGGCATTTAATTATTCCGACGGGTCGAAAGTCGTTTTTGATAGTCTACTTCTTTGAAGGTACTTAGAAATTTTTAAATTTTTTATGCATGAAGTGAATGAAATGTTTCAAATTTACTAAAATATATATTTATATACATATGTACATACATATGTATGTATGTATACTAAGTACATTTGTTCTACCGAGTTTCGGTACAAATAAATTGTGATATAATACTTAACAGTAAATAATAAAAATCAATACGTGCATACATACAAAAATTTAATATCGCTAAAGTTTTATGCTTATATTAGCAAAACAAACTGTAAACTTATCTTAAATATGCGGACTAGCTCAGAACTATCGCTAAGCTAAATGGTTTGGCGAGTAGCGTCGTCAACTGTCCAGTTTTTCATACATACATACATATGTATGTGGGTCATAGGCGGTAGAAATTGTTGACAACTCCTTCTTAACTGACGCCCAATCGGTTCAATTTGGGATACTTTAGTAATAGATTTAGTGATTATCGGTATTCAATTTTCTAAAGTGTCTTTTAACTGTCACGACTGTCCTTTTTGCAGACTGATTTCTAATTTTACTGCAGGCACACTAGGAAAGAAAGCTTAGGACTTGTAGATGATACCTCTCTAGACCATAACGCGCAAGATTTACATGAATTCTCTGGAAAGTTCCAGTCGTAAACTAGTATTTTTTCTGGCTTTTTTAATGCTGAGTGTTATCTTGCAGTGTCACAATTACGTGCAATAATTAATTACATCTTTCTTCAATTTAAGAAATGCTGTCTATTAATATTTTACAATTTAAATAAAAAGATATACATACATACATACATACATATGTATGTGTGTACTATGTACATAAAGTTGGGGCAAACAAATTTTAATTTTTAATTTTTGTTTTCATGAAAAAATATTGTAACCTCCATATTCATAAAAAATAAAACGGGTTTATAAAGCTTGTATAATTAAAAATGTGTATTAATATGTCATTTTAAAAAACTTTAAAAAACAATTAAATTCTTTCTATTAAGGCGGTAAAAGTTCCAGACCTTAATATGAATTTTTAAAGCTCAGTCATTGCTATTATAGAATTTTATGTCTGCTTCAGAGTTACCTAACCGTTGAAAAAATAATTAGTTACATACGATTTTGTGGGAAATTAAATTCCCTACAAAAAAATTTCAAACTTTTTTTAACCCATCCTAATGTACATATACAGTACACTAGGACAGTGCAATTTAAATGAATGTACAGTACAAAAAAAAACTACTTACTTTGCAAAAATTACATATATGTATGTATATCATCTAAAGAAGATATAGTACATACCTGTCTTTGTCAAAAATGTTTATTTTACATCTACGCTCAGTAAAGTCAATCCACTCTTGGTTTTAAGTGTGCATGCACATGCTCTCATATGTACATACCGTATGTACATACATACATGCATATCAAAAATCAACAAAAGATTCAAGGAAACAGCTGAGCTATCAAAACGTTATAAAAACTGAATAAAAAATTGAAAGTTAAACAAAGTAATCACAAAACGTGACTTTGGAGCAGACGGAAGATGTGACAAATTATCGAGAGTCTGTAAATCGATTGTTTCGATAGTTTTATATAAAATTAACATTATATCACGGGTTTAATGTAATAAACATACTTTTATCATACCAACTATTAGTGTCGAATATTATGTGGCTTTAATTTAAAATCCATCTTTTATGAATGAGTTCAATTCGAACTCTGATTTAAAAGGCGGTATGCCCACCTCGAGCATAAGAGTGAAAATGGTCCAATAGTCGGGCGACTCACCACTTTCTTTCTCACTTATGTAAGCTCTTGATTTTTTTCTACAATGTTTATCGGTTATTTATTGTACCCAATGGCCTAGTACACACCATGCTGACTCACTGAACTGAAACATCCCTGGTGTAAACAACGAATTTTTTGGTTTAGACCCCTCTGTACTTTGGAGCTACATATATAAATTCCATAGATGGCAATAAATTTTGGATTTGAACAATCCCGAGATTTTCGAAATCTGACTTTACCATCCCGGCATTAGATTTTGGTTATAGGAATTCTCGAACAGCTTGGTTGAAAAAAGTGAAGAAATTTTGCGTGAAACTATCTAACCTCAAAATATACAATAAACAATTGAATTTTTAAACTGTTATTTCAAATAATTTCATTTACAACAATAAAATAGATATCCATTTTTTTTAAGCGTTCTTAATTTTTGAATCAAATCAACTCAATTTTTAAATTGTTTAAGGATTTTTTCAATTCAATTTTTGTAATGTTGTCTTGATCGAAAATATTTTTGTGAAAAAAGTTGTGTTATTAATAAAATCCGTGTTAACTAATGTTTTGTTAAATATATGTACATAGATGTATGGAACACTTTTGAAGGTTGGTGCGGTTGATCCGCACTTTTTTCTGATTTCTTAGAAAGGCTTAACCTGAAGTAACACAATCGACAAAAAAAATTAAAATCTGCAAAAATATTGTACACCAATAAAAAATAGTTTCATGAATAAAATTTCATCCTAATACATACATATGTATGTACATATTATGATAAGAACCGACAGCACGAAATATGTATATTCGCTGTAAATATTTATTTTAGTAGATTTATTTACTAATGTCACGCCATATACATATGTACTACATATGTGCGAAATTAGCAAAACATATACTGACAAACTAATAGAATCGCGGACTAGGGGTAAAACAAATCCATCCCCACGACAGCTAGAAGGTGCTAGTATAGTAGCGTAGAGCATCCATATTGGTAAGATCCATCACATTGGTACACCGAGAGCATTTGCTAAGTCTGGTAGTTCTAAGTTTGACACTGTTTTCTCAATATTTTTAGGTCCCGATTCATTCGAAATTTGTTATATGTATGTATGTATATGAAAATCTGTTTTTAAAAGAAATTAACATAAATTGCATGCTACTTCTATTTTTTAGCATGTATTATTTTTATTCTTTTTCCAAATGCTCATATGCGGAAAAAGTCAAGAGTACATTTCATAATTAGTTAATCAAACAAATTTGACTGCGCTGTTGTTCAAAATTTCGAGCTGATACCTACAATAGTACCATGTTTATACACACCGAGTTGGTGGTGCAAAATAAAAGCAATCGATTACATAAAATCGATTTTTAATCGAAAGTCAACATTGGATACAACATTTCAAACATTTTTTAGCTACATTGGCTGGTTTTTGAATTTCATTAATTGCCCTATTGCGGCGTGGTAATCCTTTTTAGTTTTCGGTTCGGCGAAAGTTGCAGGATAATTTCATAACCTTCTCAATAAGTTTAAACGTACTACTAACAGACCCCATAAAAGATATATTGTAAATATTTTTGTAGAAAGAGCAAGTTCTTCATACAAACTTGTTTACAAAAATTAAAAAATACTAAACCAATTGTTCACAGAAAACTCCGTTCCGGGTTTTGACAGTGTAAACACGTATAACAATTTTAACGGTGTAGTGGTGTACAAAGAATATTTAGATAGGATTTTTAATAAAACTTTAATCAAGCAGAAATTGGCTGTTTGATATTTGACTTATAAAATCTTCACTTGTTTCTATTGTTAATAATGGTAATAACAACTGAATTTTAGTTCTAGCTCAACTTTGACTGTTATTTCTTATGGACACAGTGACATTTAGCCAAAAGTCAAGCTATATAATTCCTGTCGCAAAAGCACCAAACTTTTGTTTGGTCACCCTTAAATGCAGACGTATTAATTAAGCTAACAAAACTTAACAAAATGTGGAGTAAATATTTTTGTGCTATCTAAATTTAGATAAGTCTGTTTACTGATAGTCTGTGGAAAGTTGAAGAAAGTTATTAAATGCCAAATGTCATATGCACAGAGAGTCATATGGCGTGTTCCAGTTAAACACAAACCCAGACCTGTATAAAATTTTGCATGTAAATGCAACAACAACGCGCGTTATACGTATACGTTGTCAAAAACAATTCAATGTAAAAGTAATTAGGTGTAAACCAAGAGGACGGTGTAGTTCACCGTAATGTAATATGCATGATATATTACGGCCGTCATGACGGTGAAAACTAGTTCTTCGCCGTTTTTTCGCACCCCTATTGTCATAGCGGTGTGAATTGTATCAAATATTTCAAATTTTTTTTACAAATACAACAATTGAAACATGTCAATGTTATAAAAATAAATATTAACACATTATAAAAAAAAACAAAAAAACAAAAAACGTTCAAATACGGCAAACCAAATAAAAAAATTACGGAACGGCGATCATGTAAGTTTACAGAAAAGCGGTGCCGCTCATGACGGCAAGCATAGTCACCGCTATATGACGAACGTTACATGGCGGCACCGCTTTTCGAGGAAACCACGGCTTAACACGTTGAAAAACTTTCATAAGTCACGATCTCAATTTGCTCCTTTTGTACAGGTCTACGGAAGATATTTCGAGCTACATACTCGTATGTACATAACTAAAACTCGGTCAAATGAAAGTCGTGATCATGCGTGTATTCTAATAACCTTGCAATGGTTGCAATAATCTGGTGATCAGTGCAAAATCGGGTGATCAACGTTTGTGCCAAAAATATGTTGAAGCTTCTAGCTACAAGATATATCAAGTTATTCATATTAAATTATTTACATATTAATTTTAATCAGAGCTTAGTTTATTTATTTTCTTGTTGTTGTGAATAAGCACATCGGATACGTAATTAAGGCTGGCGTTATTAGTGTGTTATCGGTAACGTAATAAAACAGCTGATTCGACCAAATTTATTAAAAACAATTTAATCGATTATTGGTGCTACTAACTGTAACGTAACCTTACCGACTAATTGCATGATGGTTTTTCCCTTACGTTAAGGATACGATTACAGCGATACGATAAACGCACCAATGACTCCAGCTTAGCACATTGTTAAATTACGTAGGTAGGGTAGCTGTCACGCCCATTTTCGAAGGGTTAATCACCTTTAGAAAGAAATGGTTAGAACAAATAAGTATCTAATGCATATTACTCATAAATTTTAATAGAGAGAAATGTTCTAATGTTTCCTTAGGTTATTTATACAATATCACACGTTTCTTTATAGACCAAAACAACGCCTTCCTTACAAATAAACATATCTGTATAACTCGTTAACTCGCAAAGCCATACCATGGATCGTAAAAGATGTCAATCAGCGTTCATAAATCCATTTGGACAACGACCTTGGATGGCAAATACGGGTGCAGCAGCACCTGCAGCTGGCAATAAAGGTGTAAAGGGTATCATCGCTGGTGGCATTACTGGCGGCATCGAAATTTGTATTACCTTTCCCACCGAATACGTGAAGACACAGTTGCAGTTGGATGAAAAGGGTAAGACAAATGCATTCAAAGAAAATAGTGATGGAGAGATCTAAAGTTGTTTGAGCTTATTACTGGGCTCAGAATTAACTAGGTTCCTTGGTAATTGTTTGTCGGCCCAGTACCATAATCTTACCAGTACCCTTTCGCTTTCAAAACCCCCTTAACAAACAATCTACGAAATCAAACATCAATTAACTAAAACCTTGATTTGTAGGTGCCAACAAGAAGTACAATGGTATTGCTGACTGCGTTAAGAAGACTGTAAAATCGAATGGTTTCCCTGGACTCTACCGTGGTTTAAGTGTTTTGCTTTATGGTAGTATTCCTAAATCGGCGGCGCGGTAAGTTATTTCATAAATCTCTTGCCTTTTTGCCAATTTAACACTTATTTTCTTAATTTTAGATTTGGCGCCTTTGAGTTCTTGCGTGGCAACATGGTGGATTCTAAAAATCAACTAAGCAATTCTGGTAAACTTTTGTGCGGTCTGGGTGCTGGTGTTTGTGAAGCGATTATAGCTGTTACACCCATGGAGACAATCAAAGTGAAATTCATCAATGATCAGCGCAGCGCTAATCCACAATTTCGTGGTTTCTTTCATGGTGTAAAAACCATTGTTCGACAAGAAGGTGAGTCAGAACTCGGGTAGTCTCTTACAGAGTAGTAAAGTCAGTGTCAAATGATACCAAACGGCACAAAAAGTAAAATGTTTCAACTGAACAGGAGTCAGTAAAAACTTGCAGCAAAAGCAGCTGTTGCCATTTTGATTGGTTAAAAATTCAAATTTTTAAACTTTTGTTGTTGCTTTCCCTTGTCACGATCAGCTGTTTTTCACTTACAAGCATGATCCAACCATAACAGGTCGTAGCAGCTCGACAAACAAACAAACACACAAAAATTTTCCATGTATTTTGTTTTTGCAATTTGTGGGTTTATAGTCAAAATCGTACTGAAAAATATTTTGATTGTCAAAATTCGAGAAAAAAATAAAAATCAGCTGGCCTATCGACACGACCTGTATTATTGAATCATGCTTACAAGTTTTACGAAATAAAATTCCCACAGTAAAAACTTCTAGCTCTCTCTGCCAATAAAATGTCAAAATGCGCTCTCTCGCTGCAAGTGTTTTGTGTAAGCGAACACTTTCTCAGTACAAATTTTATACAATTTTATAAAATATTTGAAAATTTTAATGTACGCGAACAAAACTATTTTCCTATGTCATGATCAGCTGTTTTCGTTTGAAATTATTACTGAGTGAAATTTCCACAGCAGTAACTTGCACCTTCTTCCAATGAAATGAATAATATCGATGGAAATCGTTACACTATAAAAAAAGTTTTCATAAATTAAAAAAAAAATATATTAACTTCATTTCAAGGTGTTTACAAAGGTCTCACACCTACCATACTCAAACAGGGCTCAAATCAAGCGATACGCTTTTTTGTTATGGAATCGTTGAAGGATCTTTATAAGGGTGGTGATCCGGATAAGCATGTGCCAAAATTGATGGTGGGTACATTTGGTGCAGTAGCTGGTGCTGCTTCAGTGTTCGGCAATACACCACTCGATGTGGTGAAAACGCGCATGCAAGGGCTCGAAGCGGCTAAATATAAAAATACAGCCGATTGTGCTCTACAAATATGGCGCAACGAAGGTGTAACAGCTTTCTACAAGGGTACAGTGCCACGACTGGGACGTGTGTGCCTCGATGTGGCCATTACATTTATGATCTATGATTCATTTATGGATCTTTTTAATCAAGTTTGGAAATAATAAACAAAATGAAAGAATGTTACTTCACAAAAGAGGAAAATATGAAAGAAACTTGTAAATATGCTCAAAAATTGTTCCCCCACAAACGAAAGAAAATCGGAATAATTTATCGAATTCGATATTGTTTGGCACTTTTTTTGTTTTGAAAACCTTTTGGATACTTAAAAAAGAAAATTTCTGTGTCGAAAAATTATTCTGATTGTTTTGTTTTGCTTCCGGTGTATGATTTTTGAGTGTAATTAAAAATATTCAAATTGCCATGCCCATTTTAGCGCAAATATACTGTCATATGTATGAGTTAATCAGAGTTGGGCATTTTTGCACTAAATTTATTGATAGTGAAAATAAATATTAACTACAAAAATTGTAGTGATTTTTCATTAACACTAAAGTGACTAATTTGTTTTCAGAATTTTTAGTGCACTATGCCCAACCCTGACATAAGTACATACTAATATATAAGAATAAATAGTAAAAAAGAGACCTAGTTAAAGTAGTTTTAAAAAGAACTTAAAAACTGTTGTAAAAAATGCTAGGCAGATAATGTTCATAAATTTGAGCAATGAAAAAGTTTTGAAATTACCACCTAGTCAATTGTTTCAGCCAACGTTTAACGTAAAAGAATTTAAAATATTAAACCAATAGAATGTATGTATTCTAAATACATACTAAGTATATCTCTCTATCATGTTAGATTTGAATGTGTGATAAGGAGTTGTTAGAAATTTAATTTTTGATGAAAACAAATTTTGAGAAATATTTTACATTGCATTTATTGTTCCTTCGTGCGCTAATTTATTTTATACACTCTCGTATTTACAAACATGCACGAAAATATTATGAAATATTCTAGAATTTATTTTTTAGATAAAGCGCATTTACTTAAAAAAAAAAATCATTGTAAAGCAAATTACATAAAATTATGCTTAATGTAAAATTATGAAAAATTGTTTTTCTTTATTTTCAAAGAGATTTGGCTTTTATAAATTTGGTAAGTATAGATTATGTGTATGGGAACTATTTTCCTTCATCCGTTGTCTAATTTCAAAGATATTTTGAGTTCTGATATTTCTCTATCCATTGAAAATTAAAATGTTTTAAAATTTCTTAATTCATTTCCTAATAAAACGCTTTGTCGCGCGAGCAAACTTTCGTCGTAGGCTAGCCCTTCCTCTTAGTACATAATATACTAGAGCAATTGGCAGTCTTACTCCTAATCTATCGTTTTCTATTCAAATACTAAACTTCCTTCCTGCTTCATCTCCTTCATTCTACCCTAATTGCATATGTGTTATATGTAGATTAATATCTTATAACTCTACTCGAGGCCCCGACAGACCTTGTCCTGCCCAAAAAATCTTCTGCATCTGAAAGTATTTACTGCTTCGCTACTCTTCTAGCCGTTCCTATTGTATGCTCCATCTTCTTTTTTTCTAACGGAAATGTAGCTTCGGTAAAATAAAATTTGGAATAAGTATAAAAATGAAGATACACTCAAAAATCGTATCAAAGAGATAATGAAAATGATATTTTACATACAGTAAACCTTGAGTAGTAAACATAAAATTTTTATTTACAACATAAAAATTTGTATAACAGCAACTTATTAAACAATGATTGGTATATATATTTAAATCAATATAATTTAAAAAAAATATATATATATTTAGTTGTATACTTATTTAGTTCCGTCCCATCTCACATTCTATATTGCTCTACAATTATTCAAATATTGAGTTTATTTGTTCTCTGTCTTTTCGCCCCTTCGCCGCCACTGCACACCTTTTTTCCCTTACATCTATCGTATAACGTTCAATGGTATTGTGGAAAACTTGCTCGAGAGTAGGCGTGCCAATTTTTCCTCCAACGCACGTCCCAACTCATGCCATGTGCATTTACCAATAAGCGCCACCTCTTCCAATGGCGGTCTAAATACAACCAAAACATTTAAACAAATACCATCGGTTGTGTATGGCAGCGGTGAAGGACAATGCTCAACGCTGAGTATGCCATGCGGTCGATGCTGAGGCAATTCAGCACCAAAAAGTTCAATCATAAATTTACGTAACGTTGAGTGAAGGCTACGTTGTGGATGCACTTCAACTGTGGGAAAATGATGAACATTCTTTTCGCTAACAAGAACATTTAAAGAGTTCGTAGCACGTTTACGTATGACCGCCACAACGCGTAAATAATTTTTATGATGTGAGTATTTGGTTGGCAAAATTTCCGGATGATATACAAGATTTTGTGGTGCTGTGTGGCGTTCATGATACGAGCGTCCGATATCAATTAAATTTAGAATATCATTTGCACGTAATGGCAATTCAGATAGCTTGGATACCCATTTGGCTTGTAATGATTCATTGTCCGCTTGTGCCGGGGTTTTTAGTATACCACCAGTTACGCGTCCGGTAAGCACAAAACGAAACCATGAACCGCCTGCCACTTCAATGGCCAAGAGTGTTGAGATTTCCACATTGAGACCAGTCTCCTCGTACACTTCACGC
Source organism: Sphenella marginata (assembly GCA_951509765.1). NCBI lineage: Eukaryota > Metazoa > Arthropoda > Insecta > Diptera > Tephritidae > Sphenella > Sphenella marginata. The sequence continues at coordinate 10,994,120 of OX608079.1, read as the reverse complement.
ACTGCTGCCTCACTGATGGTCTCACCCTTTTCCATGCGTCCAGCTGGTAGATACCATTTACCTAAGAAATATATGCATTAATGGGATGCAGTTTAAATTTAAAAATAATATTTCTTGTGCTAAAATTTCACAGCAGAAGTGTCAGAAAAGTGGTTGAATTCTATTGCAAGATTTTAGCTTTGGATCAGTAAATCAATCAACTCACCAGCGCACGATTGTTTTGCCTCCTGCATCATGAGCACCTCATGACTTTCATTGAACAATACACAAGCTACAATGTAGGTAACGGATTTACCAAGCACTGGAATATAATCGGCTGATGCACTCGGTTGTATGCCTTGCGCCTCGGCTGTTGCATTTTGTTCCTCTAGTGAAAAGTCGCATAGCTCCTGTGTTATATCACCTAAATCTTGTGCGGCGAGTATACCGAGTAGTTTTTGTTCAATGGACGCTGTGCCATTTTGGGAATTTGTTTGTGGCATTTTGAAGAGCAATCGTAATCGCCTTCGCGTTCACTTGAGTAGCAATCGTAGCGATTTAGCTAAAATTAAACCAAATACATATTGGTATACGGGAACTGAATTATTTGTAGAGGATTTGTAATTTTTTTAAAACTAACGTAGTTTTTGCGTGCCGAAAAAAGTGACTGACGCACTCTCTCTGGAGTTGTCCTAAAACAGTCGTTTTATTGAATCCGTATTGGTATATTCTGGTAACAACTAAATTTATTTATCTTAAACGACGTAAGCTGTAATTATTTCTTTCATTTATTTCATTTAATAATTCGCAACCACCTTATGAAATATGCCAAAGATATATTTTATGTTTTAGCATGCTAAATCGGAATTTTTTTCTCAGCTTATTCCTCATTTAATACATATAAGGTGTCCCGCACCTCTCCTCTCTAAAGAGAACAAATAATTTAAGTCACCTTTTGAGTAAGACGTTGGTCTATGCATGAGCCAGTAAAAAAAAAATTTAAAAGAATTAGACAGCGGTTACCACGCCCAATCGGAGGTCTTCATAGCTTTCTAAACCGACGACTGCAGTAACCTGGCTAGGGGAAAGGGTGTCTAAATCTATGAACTCTGCACAAGGGTCTGAGTCTCACCTATAGCAAATTCTCAATGTCAAAGCAGATTTTGACTATTCGAAATGACACGACTGTCGTGGGAATGTTACTACGGATATATTAGGCTTATGTGGAATTCTGGAGTTCTAGTTTTGTTAAGATGTTTTCTAATCACACAGGGCCCACCAATTTATAAAAAAAAAATGTAAAGCATAAGTTGGCTCATTGCGTTGACACCTGCCATCATTGCACGAAAAGTTGCGTCATTACCCAGCTATCTAAATATATACTTATGTATGTATGTATTCATTAATATGTTCAAGAAGCAGGTAGGTAGTTATTAATTATCATCACAAGACAAACAGAGACGATTACTAATACCGTTTAGGCGTTGCCAAGAAAGATGACACACTTTGTATAGTTTTAAACGACAGATTGTGCTTTAGAAGGCACGCAATGCGACAAGCTTAAGAAAAAGCTAGAAGTAAACTGATTGCAATAACAAGCGAATTGGAGCAAGACAAGGTCATAAAACGTGGGAGGAATTGCTGTGAAGTAGACTACTCGGGGAACGAAGTACGGCGAAAGGACTGACTGAGACCAAATTTAAAACCCAGAATCCAGCGAATGCAGACCGCTCTTCCTACTTTTATTGGAACTCCGTGACATTTCTTCTTAACGCCTGTTTGCATTCTTGTAAAACTCTTGGTTGTTGTGGTGTGCGATTTTATTGCTTGGTGGCTGTAGTTTAAGGGGACGTCTAATAGCATTTCTGCTGTTTTCCTTACGGCTATAACTTCGGCTTGGTAGACACTTTTCCTTAGCTTTTACTTATCTACTTATCCACTTACTATTTGAAAATTGTTTCCACTTAATGTCTAACTACAGTAAGTAATCTGACAGCTTGACGGTCCAGCATGTGTCAGGAGAAGTACAGCTCAGTCCATCTTCCTGTAATTTAGAACCATATCTATCTCTATTTTAGCCTCAAGGCAGTATGACCATCCAATGCTAGATGACGCTATAGTACTGGGGCCGTACAGCCTGACTTAAGGTTGCCTGACGTTTTGCAAACCACATTTAATGCTACCGTCCGGGTGGGTTTCAAAGCTCCCATTACACTAAACAGCACAATGAATTGCTTAACAGGCAGCTCCTGCTGGGATATCGCCTAATTTGATGTATAAGGAGACTGATGAGATCCAGAAATACTTCGAATACACATTCGACCAGAAGGTATATCGATGAGCTTCCACATAGAGCATATCAATACTTCTGTTTTGGGCTCCTATTGGACAGACTTTGATGATGATTTCGATAACAACTCTTAAATGCAGGTGTCGACGAAGCTGGCTAAGTGTTGCTACACCGACAACAACACAAGCGAACAAACAAAAGTGACAGCACATGAATAAAACTTGATGAAAACAAAAATTTATGGGACAACTGGATAAGAAACGCAATTGCACATATTGCAATGCTGAAAGCAGCGTTCCCCACCACAGGGGTTAGATTGCGCCAAACAATAAGACTTTAGACGCGGCTTACAATATATGTAGCTTACTAACGGTTTAAGCAAAGAGTTTTAGCAAATGAGTTGTGATAGCGATGAAATATGAGAGCCATTGCACGAACTCATGCCGCTAGTAACGGTGGCGTTGCAAGTCAGAGCGTACTTGATGAATGCGAAAATATGCCAAAGGGAAATTTAAGAAAAAGAAAATAATACAAGAATAATGAAGGGAACACAACTGTTCATTGATGGATGCCAAAGCAAGAGATGAAAAACCCTAAACGAGAACGTTGTAGTTTACTATTCACCAGTCGCCTATGAGGAAGTGGAAATGGTAAAAACCAACAACAATAACAACAAATCACATAAAAGTTACGAATGAACAACTTATGTAAGTGTATTAACTAATTTGGATACTCATAATCTGTGCCAAATGTTGCGAAAATATCTAATTTCCAAAATTTCCCTACTCGACAAAAAAGTAAAAATCAGCTGAGGTGGAATTCACTATTTTCGACAGCGAAATTCGCAATCGAAATTTTGTCGCAACGATGGCTATAACGATATTAGTATTCACTAACTTTTTTTTAACGATATTCGTTTATTCGCGATCATCTGTGTCGCAAAGTTAACAACATATAATTTGATGTTATTATCTGTGTCGTTAAATAAACAGCACATAATTTGAAGATTCTACTAAAAATTGAAATGAATATATTAAATCCATATTATTATTTATAAAACAATGGCATTTGAGTACTTAGCGTATGTTCTATCGCGGGATGAGGAATCTTTTCCCCGAATCGTTATGGATAAGTTAGTGAATAGCATATTCGATAGTGACAGCTACAGAATCGTTATACAAAATCTCTAAAAATCGTTATAAATTAGTGAATTCCACCCCTGGTTCAAAAAAAATTGTATGTACATACATACATATGTATGTACATATCTATTTTGTTTTTGTAATTCATAGGTGTAATGTCAAAATCGTAGTCAGAAATGACTGTAGTACTGTCAAAATTCGAGAAAAAAGTAAAAGTCAACTGTGCTCATGACACGACCTATTAGTTGGACGATGGATAGAAGTTACATTTTTTATTAGAAAGGAATCCCGTACTTTTTAGCATTACTCCCTCGCTCTCAGCCAATTTTTACATTTGACAGTTTTACTACGTCAGAAATACATATGTACATACATACAATTTTTCGAAATTCGAATTATTTTCTTAGTCACCAATTTTGCTTATTTTTAATACACATTTTCTACCAAACTTCACTTCTTTTTCGGCAACTTTTTTGGTTTGCAAAAATTATTCGTCAAATTTCGCTGTAGGATTTAACGCTAGAAGAACCCGATCTTCCCACGGAGATGCGAGTTATTTTGATACCAATTTCGATCTGAATACAAATAAACTATACTAAGCCCCTACATAAAAAATGTATGCCTGACGTTATGTTCCTCACGACACAAACCATCTGTTTAAGTGTTTTACCGTGTGGACACTTCTAAACCCAAACTCACTATGGTTCAAAACGAATAAAAGTGCCGGGTTCCAAGCACTTCTGTTAAAAAAAAACTGACGGAAATTCCTCAATTGGACGTGCCGATAGAGCAAAAACAACATGACTTGTGAAGCGTGAGAGGCTGTGGTGACTAAACGAGCTAAAACTAGCCCTACTGGACTTTAAGAACTCCACAGCTTCCAGAGCCTTGCCTTAGAAAAAAGCAAAAAATTATTCAAATAACACAGAATTTATGACCGCTTTAGGTTAGCGCTCCATATCCCATACACACATACGTATTTACATATGTATGTACATACGTATGCCCAGGTACCTACGCAGAGGTAAAAAATGTCAGGAATGTTACATACAATATGCATTGTTGTTTTGTAAAATTTTTGTTGTTTCTTATGCAAATTTCAGTAGAAGAAATACAAAATCAAAACAATAACTTGAACTTGCTAACATATGTAACTTGCGCGTTCGTTTCTTAAATCTTTTGTTTTCTCTTTTTCACATACGTTTTGTGTGTGTTTGTTGGTAGCACAATTTCTTTTTCATCCAATAAATATTGCTTGTTTGCGTTTTGTTTTTCTCAATTTAATTTAATTTACTTTTTTGATAAATTCTTTCTAGTTTGCTGTTTTTTTTTTAGCAAATTTCACTGTTATTTGGCTAAGTTGGTACTGAGTCACTGCGGTGTTGCGACTTTTCGCGTTGCACGCTACAATGCTGAATCGTGACTGTCTTCAAATAGTTTCAGCGGTTTATTTACTTCTGCACCAAACATTACTAGCTTAGGGTAAAGTCGTCGCATACAGGTTTCAAGTTATTTTATCATTAACATAACAAGTTCGCATATGAATATTTGAAAGCTTTTGAAATTCCCAAAGAAAAAAAATTAATAAAAAGATTAATGTTCCACGATTGCAATAGATGCGAAATTCATAAATTAATCCAATACCTGTGCCAAAATAAACCTAAACTTGATTAAGAAATTAATCTGAGCAAAATCACTATCGATATATAACACGATTAATTTCCCGTTTAATTGCAAAACCTTCAAAAACTTCCCAATGAAACGGCTGTTGTACTTCGATATGAAAAAGACCTGTGGTCATGCAATAAAAGTATTTAGATTAATTTCAGGGACGCATACATTTGCCTGGGAGCGTATTCAGCGTCAATGCTCTTCTTCCAACGATAATTCTCAATCGCTTTTACATTCCAAATTATCAGTACTTACACTAGGCGCATACCAATAAAAAGCTTTGCTGCTCCAAAATTGCATTGGCACAATAGTCAATAGTTGTAAATGGAAATAAAACAACAAAAAATCACCTTACAACGGAGTACACAAACAGGTAAGAGCATTAGAGACAGGTAGCAGGTTATTTGGTTGGTTAGTAGAGTAACAAGTTTATGCTTTATTTTGATCTATGTGTGTCCACATACATATGTACATATGTATGTATGTATGTAAGTATATGGCTGCGAGACGGCTGTAGAAAGAATTTTCAGAGGGATCGATCAGCTCATGCAACGGTAATGCATAAAGGTAATGACGTGCAACTTGATGGTTGATCTCCGGATACGATGCCTCTCACCTCTCATTAGCCAAGTTCTCATTTTTTACGGAAGAAGGGATGACATGGGTTTCATTGGTCATACAAAATCGCTACCACGACAGTCGGGTAGTACCGCAAGGGAACACCGGAGCGTACCGGATTCATATCAGGCCAAGGGCTGTCAATTCGACTCCACCCTCCAAAACGTTCGGGGAGTGTTTTAGTTGTTTAAACAACTACAACAGACTGAAAAATACGAATAACGAAATGTTCAGTCCCAAAGTGCTACAACAGCTGCACCGATTGGGACATCCAGGTGGTGTAAATGCTGTGCGTAGAATTAAATCGAGGTGGAGAAATGTATATGTAGTAAGGGCGCACAAATTCCACACCGACCGCGGTTTCAGGAAACCATGACTTTGTTCTTTAAAACACGTTTACATGTTTTAGTAGGCATTTTAACTGAGAGCTGGGTCGGATACCCTGTACAGACCCCTTTATCTACATCCATCCCAGATGTAAAAGCATATGCTCCAGAAGCTGACAACTTTTTAACTAGTTGGCTGAGGTTAGCTGAGAATTGGACTGTCCAAGAGCTGTGCTAGAGATAAAAAAAAGTTGGAAGCTTCTTTTACTTTCTGCATATTGTGGTTTTTCCTTTTATTGCTTTCTTTTCTTTTTTTAATAGACTTTTTGAATTCATTTAGTTATAGATACATATGTACATACATATATACATACATAAACTAAGTATAATTCGTTTTCTCTTTATGCTGTGTACGTCTTTAGTGTCATTGAGTTATTACTTAGTATTTGAACAACAAAATAAATAAGTAGTTCGATCTCCGCTGCACAAATTACAGTTTAGTCGCGCCAATCGAGCGCATTTACCGTTATGTGTATTGATTGCTATGAGATAGCCGCAGTATATGTATGAATACCATTTTTAAAGTGAATGTTTTTCCCTGTTTGAGTTAGATCGAATTTCTTCTTTCTTTAACTACCACTCTGTCACAGTTCAACAAAGGGTATGATAAGTGTAGCGCATAATTGCAGAGTTGTGCCAAAGTCTTGCAACTTTGTGTAAAACTTCCCTATCCATTCATATCACTTGTCATTTGAAATTGGTTTTACAGACCAAATATCTAGTGCGAACCCCAGATACGGAAACGACTACCAAATAACATTTTGCATCACTACTCCAGCTATGATTGGTCTCATGGCATTTGATCCTGATGAATGAAATGATAGCTGTCGTATGAATTATTATAGAGTCCAAAATATTACAGCAAAAGAAGTTGAAAACCGGTACAACCCTTTCGCTCGTATATATTGAGCAACAAACATGTTGGATATTACCAAAAAAAAAGTAGCTGATCCTCCCCATATCAGTGAAAGAGGGTATCAAGCAAACATATTGTAATGCGTTTATGAAGTTTTATTATACAAATTATAATATGCGCTATAGAATCCTAATAACACATTAGTATAATATTAAAACAAAGTTTTACCAATAAAATTTACTTATTTGAAGTAATCTTTAATAGTCGGTTGTAAAAGTTTTTTCCTATAATCTACATAAGGCTGCATTATGGTATTCAGGTCGCTGTTAAAAGTTGAAAACAATTCATTTGCTCCCAGCTGCTCTAAAGTTCCTAATAATTCATGCTTTAATTGTAAGGCTTTGTGGATAAGTTGCAATTTTTCATTTGCATCTTTCTGCCGCTTTAGTGACTTCATATGATTATTTGTTGTTGATGTACTTATAACAGTAGGAGTTATTTCATCGATAGTTAGATCTTCAGTATGGTGATATTCTACCATTGCTTCATCTTCAGAGAGTTTGTATTCAGTTACCAATTCATCATTTGTGTCCCCATTGATAATAATTTCATTTTTATTAACATCACATTCTTCACTTGATTGATCATTGAATACGTCTACTTCAGATTGCTCACCCTGTTCTGAGCATATGCTAATAAGCTCTTCTTTTCCACTTAGGTTATCATCTGATAATTGTCCATATAGGTCTTCGACCGAACTATAACAATTATTTCCATCAACTTGATTTGGTTCAATAGCTGCTTCTGGTTGCATATCACTCTGTGTGCCTTCGTCGAGTTTTAGGTATAACTTCATATCATTCAAGGTAATATCAGCAACACCTTCACCTAGTAATGTGCTTCCCTGGGTTATAACTCGTTCAATTTCTTCGTTGAGTTGTGTTTTGTAGTATGACTCATTGCCAATCTGAAAAATTTAAATGAAATAGGTTAAAAATGTCCATTGTGCATATTTCAAGTTGTTGTTGTTGCCGATCTATTGTTCATAATTCTCATCAATCTTTAAAGGAAATTCTTGGAAACAAGCTATTTCAATAGGGTTGAATAGAAGAGCCTACCTGTCCTAGCAGTTATACATGTGGTTGTTGGAGGATCATACAATAGCCTCACAAACATTACGGTTTACGATACGAAGCAGATTGATTACCAAATGGCGATAAGAAGTGTCACCTAGTTGACTTTGTCAAAAGCTCCCGCGTCACGACCACAGTCCTGTGTGAGGCATTTCAAAACGTAGACCACCCCACCACTTACCTCTATTCATGCTGTTGCGTGACTAGTTACAAGTTAGCGGTCCATAACGGAAAAAAGTAAAATGGTTCCTTAAGTATATTCTAATTGTATTCGGAGAGTTATCGGCTGATAAAACTAGCTTCGGTTTGAGAAGCGGTACCACCCTTTCTGTTTGCATATTTCGGGAATGACAAAGGTTAGGTAACTAACTGCCTATTATAGCTCCGCTCAAAAAATAGATCTAATAACTATACTTACCCCAGGCCAGATACGATACCAGTCACTTTGCCAACATTCAGAGCTGATGTCTTCTAAGGATTCATATATAATATCAATTGCATCCGCTATACTGTATTTATTCCAAGCTTTGTATAAATCATCTTTAGTGTTATTTTCCATACCTTGTAGCAAATGTACGAAATATCTTTGCAAGTATTTACATTGAAAAATAGGAAGTACACTTTGTTTAAGTGGCTGCAACAATTGCGATGTATTCGCAGGTAGAAATTCCAAGCGCAAGAAAGAATCATCATATGCAGGCAATACCATTTGTTTGAAATCATTATTCAGTAGTAGCAAACAACGTTGAGGCATTTCCATAATTTGCAAATAATTACGCACCGACGGTGTAAAGCACTGCGTTAGCCAATCATGAAAATGTGATTGTGCTACTTTGGTCAAACCGTTTGTATTTTTGCCTCGTGTACGATAAAAAACCGGCAAATCATTGAGCTTTGTAGTGCGCATTATATGGGACATTTTGCAACGATTTATCAACATTGGTTTGATATGAAAATTTCCTTGAGCGTTACTGCAAAATAACAAGCTCATGCGATCACATGCAATTCTATCAAAGGTTTTATTGGTTTTACCAATGAATGAAGTATTGGGTAAAAGTTTCCATTGAAATGAAAATTCTAAAGCGGTAAAAACTTGATAGGGTTGATAGTCAGCATCTTGTATAAGTTTAGCAAATGTAGCTGGATATGAGCTTACTAATGTATTATTTTCAGGTTTTGTGTTAGACTCCAAGTTATAACGTTTACGGAATTTTAGATACCAACTTCTACTAGCTTTGAATTCCCTTGCATCAAATGGTTCATATTGGTTTATTTCCGCTGAAACTGGGTCTTGAAGTTTAAGCTGCTGATAAAGTTCTCTTGCTTTGGCACATATAATGTGCTGATTTAGAGTTTTACCCTGTCGTCGTTCGTCTTCATGCCATGCATATAAGCCTTGTTCCATTGGGTCCAATACTTTATCTTTTGATATATATGCCACTGTATGATATTCATTCTTCGAACATTTCTCGGCATATTTTCGTATCGATGATTCGCACTTTAAAAGCGCACGTATTGTACTATCACTTATTTCCAATTCGCGACTCAAGTCCATGAGGCGTTCTCCCGCTTTTATACGATCCAAAAGTGATATTTTTTCTTCTACTGTTAGGCAGCGCCGGCGCTTTTTTGAAGATGTGGCACTCATGCAGAGCAATGGATCATCTTCCAGTCTTTTACGATTAGCCATATTAGCGTACCTGAAAATATGTGACAATGTCAAAACATCATTAAAATGTGTTCGTTATCGCTTACCACTTTTTTTGTTTACTTTTATATTCATTTTCTTTACACTTCGTTATGCATTTATTTACACTAAGTACCCGCTTAAGTTTCAAACGACAAAAAAACGTTTCTCATAATAATAAAGCAAAAGGTCAATGAAGAAAAATGTACTTACAGTTTAATTTGTTTATATTTTTTTCAACCCAACGAAAGTTAATCTTTGCCATACTATTTTGACAAGAATTTTCAATAAAATTACATTTTGCTTTTACAAAGTCGATTTTAGTTAAAAAAAACTATCAGCTTATCGATTACTCAAAGTTCTTTTGCGTTCGAAAGACGAACTGTTATTTTGCAGTCATACGCGAAACTCCCGCTTGCTTTATTTCATAGCGCAACAATGCAAGTTAATCTAATGTAATGCTTATGGCGTCGGCATGGTGAATTATCGAGACGTGAATTTATAGCGTCTTATAATTCCGTTGGCCGCAGTGGTGTTGCTGAAAAAAATCAAAGCGGCACACCACAAATTGGAAGAAAAGCTCGGTGTAAAAATCTCTGAGGATGTTGATGTGTATAATTCCTGTTGATAATGCACATTAATGACAAAAGGCAAAGAAACAATTCATCGTCAATTCACGCTTTCCTGCTAACGGAGTTAACAAGGAAATATCTACGTATACACGTACGTATACAATGGCTTGTTTTAGAGCTTATTCCTCCGAAGCAAAACATGTTTTATCGCAAAATAGTATAATGATATTAATAAAAAAGGAACAATTGGTTTTAGTTCAATTTCAAACCTTTTACTCAAATTTTAACATTTTTTCCAAACAAAGTTTTGTCAAATTTCTGGAAAAAGTCAAAAAGTCAAGTGTTGACATTTGCTCAATCAACGAATACATGCAGCCACTTATCTCTGATATTGGCTGTCAAGCATTTTCGGTTAGCGTTAAGTGAAAGTATACATCATATAATAGTTGATAGAGAGCTGCATTTCGCTATAATTTCTCTTCTTATTTGTTGCCCTTTAACCTATTCATCAAGAATTTGGCTTTTTAGTATAATCCAACGTAAAATAAATAAACTCGAACTCAGATGTCAATCAAAGTTACTCTGGACCACCCTCTAGCAGAACTCGTATCGATATCTTCATACATCGATAAATTTCTTTTATATCTATGACAAGCCATTCCGTAAAATTTTAAATTTCGTTAACGAGAATTATTTAATATTGCAAGAGTAAACTTTACACCCGCTGAAATGAGCTTAAAACAAAACGAAGTACATATATTATTTACAGGATATTCAAGACCGGATAGCAATGATTCTAGCGCGATGCGTGCGAATTGCACTTGTACATTGATACGTACGCGTAACGGCCGCAATATCTTAGTGGATACTCTAACTGCTTGGGATGGGCAGCGACTTACGGAAGTACTCCAAAATGTATGTGGCTTACAACCTCAAGATATACATGTTGTTGTATGTACACATGGACACTCCGATCATATTGGTTGTAATTACTTGTTCCGTGAAGCACAATGGCATATTGTAGGTGCTTGCGTTTCCAATCGTGATAAATATTTGGATTGTGCATTGACACGCGGTGATTCTGAAAAATTTCAATTGTGCGGTGATGATGTGACAGTGGTAAGAACCCCGGGACATACCTTAAGTTGTGTGTCGGTATTGGTGCGTGAACCCTCTCAAGGACATGTAGTTGGTATATGTGGTGATCTCTTTGAGCGCGTAGAAGATATCGCCGATCCCACTATATGGCTAGAAGCAGGTAGTGAAGATGCGGCTTCACAAAGGCTACAACGTCTACGAATGGCAGAATTATGTAACTATATAGTACCCGGCCATGGAAAAGGATTTGCCGTAACCGAACAAATGCGAGACTTATTACGCCAGCAGGTGAACACAAGCGGCACTAATGCGCAATAAGTCACATACCCAAATATCATTATAGAAAATAAGTTGGATTTTGTACATTTACAATAGAAATAAAGCAACAGGTAATTTTATCAATTTAGCTAATGAATATAAAAAATATGTATAAGTGTGCAGAAAGAAGATGTATTTAGTTGATATATGCGCTCAACTCATGGATACCCGAATTATTCTCTACTTCTCTAGAAATAGTCTCACATTCCAACAATATATGTATGTACCGCAGTTTCTCCTTTATTGTCACAGAAGCGATGCAGGCTGCATGACGAAATACCAAATTCGTGCATATGGACCTTAAGTCTACTGGCCTGTTGAACTTCGGAAGTGACGATTAGATGATTTTTTTATTCACCTACCATTAATTTCTCCTGCTGCAGTACGCTCGTCTTTTGCTCCTTTCTCAAAACCGTTTCTTTTTCAAGGAGCTCGAATCTATGCCCAGAAATTATGGTTTTCGCTTTCGCTTCTTCGGCTAGTTTATCACCTTGTATCCCAACTTATGCCTTGAACCCATGCTAGTGGCCAAATGATCCGCGAACCACTAACCTCATATGATGGTCAGTGTTGCCTGAGGTTAAGATTTTTATGGTGAGCTTGCAAAAAGATCAAAGATGGCAATTTCCTTCCCAAGTGCTGTTGTAACCCTGTCTTATTCGGTGTTACTATGCAATTAAAAGTCAAATCTTTAAATTTTAAAAACAAACTTCATATATTTGCTTTGATTTTGTTCTTTTACCACATTTTGTGTTGTTTTTTTCTATTATAAAACAATTTTATTTATTTTATACTCCACTTATAAATAAAAAATACTAATACTCAATAAACTAGACTATTAATAATTATCACTAACTTGTTTTTAGTAATATTAATTATTTGTTTCATAAAAATTAGTTTTGTTCGATTTTTCTTTCAGCACTTGCATTTGAAATAATCGATTTATAATACATCCGAATGTGCTCGTAAGTAGAAATAGTATGTACATAAGGAATTTTCTTTAAATATACAATTAATTATTAATTTACTACAACTATTAGGCTTGCACATATGATTTTGTTTAATTGGATTTATTATGCATTTTACAATACGTTTTTTTTTTTTAATATGTTGTGTTTCTATCTTACATAATTGCAGCTATATATTGAGAGTTCAGAAATGGGATTTTCGTCATAAATAACTTTGAATCATTCTTTAAATTATACATACTCACTATTATATACATTGATATTATATACACAGATAATTAGAATTCAGCTAGTTAAATTGTTGTGTCTTAAGTAGTAATACATGTTTAAAACTTTCTTTTGTTCTTCAAAAAATTGGCAAACATTTTAAAAAACTTAAAACCAAATCAGATAATTGTGTGTGCTTGTCGATTTATCTTGATATATTCACTGCTTAGTTGTAATATGTAGCATATTCAAATGAAATTTGTAGTTTAATGGAATTGGCGTCTTACTTCAAAGTTATAATGTTGTATGTGCCTAGGCGTCGCTTAGGCACATAAAGCAGTATAACTTTTTTTTATTTAAAAATACAGTTTTTGAGTGTTTGAAACTCTAGATAATTGCAGAGCCTTATTCGTTGTTTCGAAATTTCGCTATGCGGCTATTCGATAGTTCAATTATTAAGAGCTCTACTTAATAAAAGTTCTACTATGTATGTCACCGTTTTTACATGTTTTAAAGAGCATTCAATAAGAAATGTGACCAACGGATCGTATTCTGCCAAACTGCGTAAAAAGGAATTCACCTCGCTGCAAATGTGATCTCATATAATCTTTTAACTTGGCTTCTCTTCTTATACGATGCTCTTAGCACGATTTAATGCAAAGTTTTTCAGGCATACTATCGCTGACTATACCTAAAGCTCACATACATGCAACTTTCGCGTTGCCTTGCAGTTGTATGTATTTGGGCTTTTATTAGTAATTTTAACTCTAAAATGTTACTTGAAAAAACTAAAATTTTTCTTTTTATACTTCTAACATTCACACACAATATCCATTTGGTTGGTTAAAAAATTAAAAGTTCATAACCTGAGGATTTTACACTGAAGCGAACATACTACTTCCATATGCATGCATCTATTAAAATACTTTTTAACAAAAGAATTTTAACACACAAAAAAAGCTTAATAATTGCCATTTAAAAAAAAATTCTAACAGAACGGCAATAACTTCAATTCCAACATGGAACTTGCACGACCATCTAGGTAAATATGTATAACATTTTCTCTTTTCTTAATCGGCTGTTGTGTTTTCCCTGCCCGCATCGCAGTAGCTAAATGCGCCGCTTGTTCTTGCTGCCATCATGTATTGTTTCCATGCACTCCAAGAGCACCACGGGATCGGCGGCGCCATAAGCAGTCATAAACACCAGCAAGGCCACCTGTTGGTGTTGCAGTACGTTCCGCCATCGCAGTAATATAGTGCGCGGCACCACGTATCCTGCATTAATCCGCTACCTTACAATTGATACTAACTGCCAACCATAATGTGTGCCGGTTGTTCCAGTTCATTATCATGCACAGACGAATAGCGTGATGCTGCCGCAACTGGTGTTAAGCTGCTTTTAAAAAGGTCATCGGAACTTAATTTACAGCTAGGTACTAGCTCTGTGAATTCAGAACCTAAACCAAATTCCATATCGAGAAATCCATACTCCCAAGTTGAGGACGCAGAGGCGGCCGCTGCATTGGCACTCATGCTATTCACATACGATGAGGTAAGTGAATGCGTTGCTGATGAAATAGTAGAGAGTGTTGTGAATGTTGCACTTGAGGAAGAGGTACATGTATTGTTAGATATTACACTGCTATTACTAGATGATGAAGCGCTATTATTTGTACTTGAGGCAGATGTTGATTGTACAGTTGTAAATGCGCCACTAATTGAGACTGCAGTCGTTTGGGTTGTGCTATCTGCGGCGCTTGTACTAACTGTGGTGGCAGCTGTAACGGGCACAGGTGTAGCAGTTGCTGGGTTAGTAATCGACAATGCAGGTGGTAATATGGCGAAAAGATCGTTGTTGTTGAGCGGATCAAGCGCAGATTGTGATGACAAACTAAGTACTGAACTCCAGTTTATGGAGCGTGTTGAATCGTCATCTCCATAACCCGAATCACTGCTGTCTGTAGTGCTGACGGATGTTGTTGTGTTTGTCAAGGGTGTTGTTATCGTGCTACTGGCTGCGCTTTTTGGTGCCGCTGTTGAGGCTATGTGCTGAGGAGATGACGCTGCCATCGTGGATGCACTAATCGTTGTAGACGAGTGATGCAGTTGGGCTTGTGTCGAGGATGTCGTTGGAGAAGTGGGTGTAGGTGACATAACCGGTTGACAGGGGTATGGCGTGGCTCGGCCAGACTGCGATTCTCGAAATGGGTAATGGTCATAAGGATGTAACGTGGTAGCTCCTGACGATGTTCCTAATGCTGTAGAATCACAGTTGCTCATATTAATACTACTAGGATTACTGTTTAAAGGCGCGAAAGCAATACTAGGCTTCTGCAGTTGCTGCGCTTGCGTATTGGAGTATGATGGTGGTGGCGTGTCGAGGCGTTCTGGCTGATTTTGATATAGTGTCAAATGTTGATTGAAATGTTGTGGCGGTGTTTGTTGTTGTATCAACGTCTGTGGCTGTTGCACCTGATATTCAATACTGGGTAGACGTGAACAATTCATCACTGGTGGTACATAGTCTTGATGCTGCTGATGCAGCAGTGTATGCGGTTGTTGTGGCATCAAAAGCTGTGGGGGCGTTTGCTGCTGTACCAAATGATGCTGTAAATGATGCGGCGGGTGCAAATGTTGATGGTATTGTTGCTGTTGGGCCGCGGCAGCTTGGGCGGCTGCTTGATGCATCTCCTTGGCTTCCGTTTCGATTTCGCGATCTATCCGTTTTAATGTGTTGCAGATAAGAACTGATCTGTAGAGTGATTGTTCAGCTACTTGCCGAAATCTTGACAGCTTAAACATGGAGAGGTTTCGTATTTTTAAACGTAAATCTTTGTAACAATTCTTATTTGTGTTGCACCAATTCGCCCGACCATCACAACACCGCTTCAATGGATGACGCGTATCGAGGCTTGCTGTTGTAAGATGCATGCCGCTAAAAGGTGGTGCTTGCGGCGGCACCACGTTGTTAATACTACCAGCAGTGGGTGGTGGACTACTGCAGCCCAACTCCAAATACGATTTACCATTTTCTGCACAACGTATTGTTTGTTGCTGTTGTGGTGGCTGGTGCTGTTGTGGTGAATATGCCGCTTCCAGTGGCACATAAAATTGTTGATTGCCTCCAGCAGGCCCTGTGTTGCTTTGCCACTGCGTAAAACTATTTCCGCTAGGTATGCGCATATGCTGTGGGCTACCTGTTCGTGAGCAATTTTGCTGAGGATATGGCTCTGAGTAATAGTTAGGACGGGAGCCATAACCTTGTGGCGGCGCCGGGGCATAACTGCCGAGCCGCTGTTGTTGATGAGGCGATGTAGGTGTTGAAGGTGGTGGCGGAAATGAGTTATAACGTAATGGACAATATGTTGGTATTATGCTTTCTTCCTCTTCATAATCATCTTCGAAATCATCATCATCGTCATCTAACTCATCGGCGCTTAGGAGAGTTGTGGCCAATGTTGAGCGTGTCGAAATACCACCCCAAGGATCACTGGGCACTGCAACAGCTTGCAGTTTAGAAATACAATCGACTGGTTCTGTTGCCGCACTGGTCCATGGCTCGCAGCAAGGTACCGCAGCTACCTCTTCCAATTTAGCAATACTGTCCTCTGGAACTGGCGTGGTGGATGTAGGAGGTAATGGAGTTGTCGCAGCAATCTCAGTAGCTATAGGCAAAAACGACGCCACCATTGATGGTAACGCGGCTGCAGAGCTTAATGTAGAGGAAGTTGCGGAAACCGCAGAATTTGTGTTGACATTGGTATGATCAATGCTTTTAGTAACTTCTTTACCATTGCTAATACCATTAGACGGTCCATTAGTAGTGCTAATAATGCTGCTATTCACTGTCGTCCCTTTTTTAACTTCCGTTAAACCAGGTGTCATTGCCCGAAAATTAGGGGATGCTTCCTTAATAACATTGCCACCATTCAATTGTTGTTCCTCAATCGCTTCGATGTAGTTGTTATTGTTAATTGACCATTTGCCTGTCTTAAGAGGAGGTGGACTATTAGTATATGTGTTGGCGTCCTTGGCATCGAAAGTGATCTCGTGCTTCCGTTTTGTGGCGGCTGTAGTTTGCAAACCCATTGCTGAATTTACCTGGAAGAAACAGAATATAAAAACATGATTAGCTTTGAGCGCAATTTTAAAATTTAAATTTAAGAAGTGAATCAAACAAATATGTTTTCATGTTCTCATTCAAATATCCCAATCCCCCCCCAGACAAGTTTAAATTTACAAACGAAAATTCGAATTTTTTAGTTTAAAAGTCGTTTGGTGCTTAATAAATAAGTGGGATGTGTGGGGCGTGTAAGAAGATTATCATTTACATACCCACAGCGGATGTGGTATGTGACTGGACTGCTTCCAGGACTACTAATCTATTGGTTAAAACTTCAATTATCATGGAGGCACTGTCAAGTCAAGGAAAATCTTGAAATACTCTAAGACATGCAGAGTGCAGCAACTAACCGGCCGGGATGGTGATTAAAAGACAATGAATAGGTTTGGGCTGTGGTTAAAGTTTGATGTGACTAGAAGAGTAACGGGCTGCTTACAGACGCTTACATTTTTGTCTGATAGACACAAATAGTGCTCACGAAATGGGTTTTCAGTGATGTCACCAGATCGTGCTTTTACTTTTTGCTGCTGCGTCTGTTTAAAATGCTCTCGACACAGACTTTGGCATACTAGAGTTCATCTTACATATATCCAACAATAAAAAGGACACTACTACAGTTTGCTCGTACCTATATGCAACCAAGGCACTTACGCACACGTGTAAGTCAGACGCAAATGATGTAAATGGTGGTGGAACAGCCAATTTCATCCCTTCAATGCATTGCATTAGGTATGCGCTACGATGCCAGTGCCGGTGAAATTCCAGACTTGCCATACATTAGTTCGTTCACTCGCTGGATCCATTCTGTTTTTAAAAACGAAACAATGAAAATAACAAAAGCAAAGAGAAGAGCATAAACGAAACAACTGCCGTTGCAGTATGCGTCCCTTCTACCACGTTTATGGTTCATCTGGCGACCGTCGCATTTGCTTGCCTTGCATTGCCTTGTGTGCCTGTCACTGCTTGCCTGCCTGATATATTCGGTGTACCCTCCCTGTCTGTGTTTTTTGTTTTTTGTTTTTTTCCTTTTTTTTGTTATTTTATGCTCGGTCTTTTTGGCTGGCATGTACTCTTCGTATATTTTTAGAAACTTATTTCAACAGTGCCGCCGTCATTCTCGTAACGTCGATCCGTTCTTCTTGCATACATACACATGTGTATATGAGTGCGCGGCGTCTGGTTGCATTTATACAAAGTGCGACGTACTGACGGCTGGTATTTGATATATACAAATGTGTTTTTTTTTGTTGGTAGCGTTCGTTCCCTTTTTTGTAATGATGTTGTGCCTTGAGCGGATGGCTATGCCGCTTCCATGAAAACTGAAATGAATGAAAACTAAAATAAGGAAGACTTGCAGACGCATGCAATATTTGTACGTATTTTTGTACCATGTGCAGAAGAGCGAATGGTGTGATCCATACTATAGTAGCATTTGCTTATTTGGACTGGAAATGTTAAAGAGGGGACGCTTATATATTTATGTATAGCGTTATTGTTGCCCTCATCATTGCTGTTACTTTGGATTACACCAATGTATGTATGTCTGCTCTATGATATTCCTATTCGTTCCTATTCGTATATTGTCGATGGTGCTTAAGTTACATATACGATCGGTATTCCACAGCTGAAGTGCTTTTGTGACTGTTGCATATGCTGACGAAAACTTGAAGGCACACATAAGTAGGATGGATGTGTTTATGTGTTCTTATATTATGTTGCCAACAGATGGCGCAATCTTCAGCGCTCAGTTGTAATGTGGAAGGAAAGTAAATCTGACTCAAATATGCGTTACTTCGAAAAGTTCAATATTATTTTGTTATAACTTATGGTTATCAGACTTTTTTTATTGATATCTAAATCGGACTTTGGTAGTACTGCAGCTTTTCGATAAATTTTCTCTCTTTTTTCCTTAAAATTCTGACAAATTCAAATCAGATGGCATCTCTCACTAGTCTTCGGAATAGTCACAAATTGTGCTAAGTAACAAATGAATCGATCGGCTGCTAGAAAATAGCACCATTGATCAGATACATATGTATGTTTTTGTCGATCGCCTATGCTTTCTCAGCTGCTATAGTGCCATCAGTGCATGAGTGTTGTATTCAAAACTTGAAGTAACAGTAAGCACATAAACATGTATATATTTGTATATGAATGACTCAAACATGCATATATTGTAATTTTTGCTGACATAGAAAAATTTCTCTCGCCGTACGACGATTTCAAATTTAAGTTTATTTTCAGGTTCAGTTTGCAACGCCAACTAATGCTGCCCACGCTCTAATTTCGTTTGCTTTGCCTGCTTGTTTGTTATTATTTAGATATTTGTTGTTGTTTTTCGTTCTTGCTGTCTTACTTGTTCAGTTAGTATGTGTTCGTTGAAGAAGACTTTAGCAACGACGTCGCTGATGACGGAGTTAAAAGTTTGTACGGATATGTATGTATAAAGCTTTTGGGAACTTTTTTTTTTTACCACACTCTTAACTTAACCAAAATAAAAATGGAAGTTATAAATTGCCGCCGAGGTGTGGTTACATGTGTTTGTATGTATGTATGTATACACGCATATGCTAACACATATAAATGCAGTTGTGGGTGGGTGCGCCAAAGCACTCAGCTGCGTTTAAACATTGCGTACTACTGTCGCAATTGTTGCTTGCCTGTTGATATGCATATTGTATGTTGTACTTTTTAACGGCAATTTGTTATTTTTTTGTTTTGCTTCCAAGTTGAGTTTTATTTAGTTTTCACCGAACAGTGTGTAGATGCGGTTGTTATGCCCGGTGTTATTTGCAATTGGTCCTAGTTGCAATATTTATTTGATCGTATTGAGGTGAAGATAAAACATAGGAATATGGTTTTTCTCTAATTTACTAGCTTGATAGACCTTCAATGTATTTGTTTTTAATGTTTATTTATTTATACACAGTTAAGTTTAGTTGAGGATATGAGTAGGATCTTGCCATACAAAGTTAGCTCCAGAATACTATTTCAGTCAACCGCCTATAAGACTTTTGAAAATGCGTTTTCGTTCAATGGCAACAAGAGGTAAACAAAAAAAAAACGAAAAAAAAAAGTTTGGGTGCACGTGTTCTCCGATTGCTACGTCATATAGTATGCCACCATCAACCCTCGCCCATAACACCCACCGTTTCATTCATACGCTACTCCATTTATCTTTACAACCATCGCTACATGCATCCAACAACAACAACAACAAGAAAAAATACAATAGCATGTTCAAGTCTTGCCATTTTTCAAGGGTAGCTTTGGTGGTGATAAAGTTTTCACGTTTTATCTCACTTACAGTTTGAATGTATGTACATACATACATATGTATGTTTGGAGTAAATTCGGCTGAAAGGCACTGAACTGTGATGTACAGTAATAAATCAAATTTTGTACCAAAAAACTACTAGTCAAACTTTGAGAGGGATGCAAGAAAATGTGACAGCTTAACATTTAGTTGTAGCAAATGATATTCATGCAAATAGCAATAAAATAGAAAATAGAAATTTTATGCATAGGTAAACAGAAGTTGCCCTTATTAATATGTCTAAACAAACTATAGCAAAATAATTCCAATATGCTTAGCAAAACAATTATTTTTAGGTATTTTTTGTTATTACACAGATCTAATTATGCATGCTGCGCTCTCACAAAATCTCTTTCTATCAATGAAAATGTAGGAGGCAGCACTCGCAACAAAAGCAACAGCAGCTGTAAAAGTCATGTCAATAACCCGGAAAGAGACATGTAATTAAAGGAAGCGAAATCTTAGTGTTTTTACAACTACAACGCTACGTACCACTTAAACTCTCTCCCACTCTCAAACTCATTGCACTCAAGCACGTTCATACCTCAACACATGCATCCACATATGTTTTTTTGTTTTTTAATGCAAAACAAAGCAATTTATGCTCACGGAAACAACATGAGTGATTAAGAAAATAAAAAAAAGGTGGTTTATGTACGTTGCAATGCTGATGACGTCGTGAAACAAGCAACAAATTTGTATGCCCAACAAACAAATTAACTCACAGCAACAAATTATGTCTGTATGTAGTATAACAAGTGCAAGTCAATGCTATTTATTACCTTGCTCCTTTGATTTTGAGCACGCAGACAGCAACATTTTTGAAGGTCGCTGCATAAATTTGTCATATCGCAACAACATTAAAAAGAATAATGTAAATAACATAAACAAATGATGGTAAAGGGTTTCGTTTTGTTGTGCTGCCGTCAACAAGTAGAGAGACAACGATGCTCTTCGTGGTAAAGATGTAAATACCAATTCGGAAAAAAAAATCATAGACAATGTAAAGAGTAATACCGGAATTGGGAAGAGCAGTAAGAGCAATGTAATATTTTAAACATCATTAAATGTATTCGCGTTTAATATTTGTTATTGAGAGACTGGCAGGGATTTGGAGGCTCTGCGATTATCGTCAGATACACGTGAGTAAGTAATTAATTTAAATGTATAAAGAAGAATAATAATAAAATATTTCTTTATTAGTTGGATGAAAAAACGTAAATAAAATGAAATAAAAAGAAAACATTGTCAAGAACCGCAAGGAATAGATTTAACAAAACAAGGCTGCTAGATGGACCAACATTTTAAATGTGTTTTTAAGTTAAGTAAAGATTTTAATTAAAAAGCGTGTTAGCAACGACTATGATTATGGGAAACATACTCTCTTCTTGGACAAGTGGTGTAAGTAGAAGGTACGTATAAATATATTTAACTATTATTTAAGTTAACATTGAATGAATTAAGAGGAAAAAAGTTAGCAACAACCCAGCAAAAATAAAGGGACAAGTGAATTTTTCAAATAAAAGATAAAAGTTTGTCCAAAATAGCTGCCTAATAAAACAAACCATAAGCGTAGAAAATAAAATCCAGGTCACACGAGTAATGCTTACGAATAAAGCAATTAAAAAAAAACTATAATTAACGTCATCATACAGAAAGGGGCACATTTATAACAAACACTTCAAGAAAAACACACATATGCACCAAAATATGTGCAAACTAAAGGACTATAATTTAAATTTTAAATAAATTTATGACTAAATTAATAAACAAAAAAAAAACACGGGAGCTAATTGATGCCTATTAAAACGTCACAATTTGTTGATATCGTTTGCTAATGACATTACGGATACGCATCACAACATGTGCTCAGTAACGGCATTAATATGTAAACGTAGATGTTATATACTACTACAAGAAACATCAACTTTGACAGCTGATTCAATTTATGAGTGTTGTTGAGACTGAAACTGAGAGTGTAGACAAATTGTGATGACGAAACAAGTAATTAAGGGAATCCCACTAGTTCTTAAAGTATCGTTTCTTTGTTGAAGGCAAGAAAGTATGCTTATATGTGTACGTATGTATGTACATATGAATTTGTGGGTCTGTATGTCAAACAAATTGTTATTGAAAGACGCTCATTCGCGTAATGTCTGATTGTTGCTGGTTGAAAATTATAGAGCATAGCAAGTAGAAAACTGGACAGTTGTGAAAACTAAACAAACAAAAAAATGGCTCACAAGCAATAAATATGTCCACGTGCTGTGACTAAGAATGAATAGAACACTAAGTCTCTTGTTAACCACTTATTTACCATAAGTATGGAGTGGTGGCTTGCGCTGTAATGACCATAAAATGGAGTGGTATGAATTGAATATGATAAAATCATTCAATAATTTGAAAGTAATGTAACTGAATACGCTTCATAGAAGAAGCTGGGTAAAAATAAGCATTATTTAATAAAATCAGTTATATCGGCGTGTGTAAGTTTCAGTGCAGCAACAATCAATACAGTTGGCTCCTAAGTGTCGTTGAAGCGGGTGTTTGAAAATTGTACGAAAATATAGTCAAAACGGAAACAAAAACAAAAACTTCTGCAAAGCTCCCACCAAATGATCACACTTTAAACACTTGATCGGCAAGATGCGAGTTTATGCCATTTAAACAACACTGGGCTGGGGCTAAATCGTCGCTTGACCTGAAACACATACAGAAGTAAACTAAACTATTTATTTATAGCTACCTAAATCAGTCTAATCAAAGTTCGTGTACTGTTTAGTAAATACGCTTTATTTAAAAATTACAAAACAACATTAAATCAGGTCAAAAACACGGCGCTAAAATTACTCGTCAGTTATCTACAAAAATACTTGGAAGGCGTTAAAGCTATTGTTTGTGCTGAGTTCCGAGCCCAGCACCCTTGAATTAGCTGCAAATGTACTTTGTATAATAAATTTATTTTTCTTTCCATTGCTCGCTATGCCAATAGCTTTGACTCTAGTGTTTATGAATACCTTTGTAGCTTTTACGCCTTTTTGCTTGTAGTTGTTACACGCGTTGCTGTCGAGAAAACAACATCGAAATGGTCAAGCAATGATGAGCGGCTCAGCTAAACAACGTATACGTTTTCACATATTCACGTAGCTCCTTCGGTGAACACTTCAACGAAAATGCAGCAAAACAAGCCGTTAACATCGCACTAAACCTGCTTGGCCAGTCAAGTTTTGGTTATTTTTTTTGGTTTTGTTTTGTGAGATTTCAACGTATTCAAAATCAAGCCAAGTCAAGCACAGTTTTTTTGTTACTGTCAAATCTACTGTTGACTGATGGACTGAGTGACTGCCTATGATAACTATGTACATATGTATGTGGTTGGCTGATTGTTGCGCTGCTTTGAATGTTGGTTCACAGCTTTACTTGAGCAGATCTTTTCAACGCGCTTATTTCTTAATTTTGTGGACAGTCCAGTCGTGAAAGCTCACATCTGCCTGAACAATAGCAAATACATGTTGAAGCGAAAGCTGTTATCATAACTTGTACTTAAGGTTACAAAAAACCGTAAGATTTCTTGGTTGATTTATGTAGTTGCATACTTTCATACTGCCTTTGATATGAAGTAATTTGGAGGAACAATTAAGAAATGTACTATGATGGACTGAGAGTAGAATCAAGAGCTATTTTGGAAAATTCCCATTGCTATTTTTGCTGAGGTTTGCTATGGATGCCTACTAGTTGGAAGTGAGCTTAAAAGTATGCATGGATAAAGGTTCCAGTTATAAGCTTCTTACGCAAATAATATACCTACTAGAGGTCGAGACTCTTTAATGAATGCCGATGATGTTTAAAATGCTGATCTAACCCCTCCCCAGGGAAAAACCTTGAATCGAAACAGCTATCGGTTTGTCCACCCGCTATCAACAAATAGAGCAAGTTTGCAAATTTCAGATTGTCTTGTCTAGCTTGCAATGGCAATACTGGTAGCTCGAAAATTTCAATACACATAAAATTGTATGTGCCTCATATAGCTGGTGTGTATGCAGCATGTAAAAAGCTCATTTATTTGCATTTGCGCGCAGCTAGAAAACATTCAAAACACAAAGTCACTACCCGA
Organism: Sphenella marginata; assembly: GCA_951509765.1. Lineage (NCBI taxonomy): Eukaryota > Metazoa > Arthropoda > Insecta > Diptera > Tephritidae > Sphenella > Sphenella marginata. The sequence goes on along the minus strand of OX608079.1, from coordinate 10,969,640 downwards.
CAATGCGCTTAATGAGTTGGGTAAATTGTGCAAACAAAAATAAAAAAGAACTCTATGAGAAACTCTAATAAACAGCTGTTTGACATTGAATTCTCACAAAACTACCACTTTGCATGTTTGTTGTTATTGCACATTTAGCGATTTCTTCATTAACTTATTTGGTGGCTGATATGCAACAGCAGGTAATAACAGCACGCCGCCGTTGTGGTCGCATGTGGCACAAACAATGCATACTCATTTGCTGATGTCGCCTTTATGATTTTTCTGACAGCGGCTCTCTTATGATAATAATGATGTACATTTCTTATTATGATTGTATTGTTATATTTTTTCAATGCTTGAATTGTGGTCACTGAACTGGAAACTGCAAAGTGTATTTCAAGTGGTGTAAAAATTGTTGAGTGAAAGAATGTGAATGATATATAGATAGGTGTATGTGTATGTGTGTGATGATGTGCTCACACCCATAATGACAAGCTAGCGCGAATGTTTGTGGAATCAAGTGCTTATATGGGTCATAGGTAATTGGGAATTCCCTTTCATGCGCTTAAATTAATGGTCGCGGTGCAGTGACAAAGGGGTAACCAACATAAAAAGGTATGACGTCACTTTGTGGTGTTTTAAGTATACCGAAGCCTGAGGCAAATGGCATTGAAAATAATTATAATAATTGTAGCGCTACTAAGGCATCGACATAACTCAGTTATTTAAAAAAGAGAAGTGGAGCATGTAAACGAAAACAATATCAGTTTTAAAATTAAAATATTGTTTAGATACATGCTTGGTGAACCTAAAATCGCTAAACAAGTAAAATTTTATTTAAAAAACGCTTAGCACTGAGATGAGAAAAAAATTGAATAACTCCAAAATGTGCACTTAAAAAGATATTATGCCCCTGAAAAATGAAAATCTAACATCGTTTAAAAAGTTGCCAAAAGGAAATTGTTCCGTAGAAAGTGATGAAAATAATAATAATTCATTAGTGGAATAGCTCTTTGCCGACGGCAGAGCACACAAAATATAACTCTATGCGGACAACTAAGGTACGGTTTGTCCTTGTGTTATCAAGTGCTACCAAAGGAATCACACAAATGTAACAAACCTAAATATACAACCAACTTCCAAACAAGTGTAGTACCAGGAAGAAGTAAATTGAGCAAAACGTAACGAATGATGTGCAAACCTTGAGTTTGTAAAATTTAGCTACAAAATTTACACTGAAGGAATTTGCTCGGAGCAACGTAGTTATGTGTAAGTCAACACCAAAAGAAAAACAGTTACAACGAAAGGTAAATAACAATGGTATGGAACTCGTTTATGGAATGTCTTCAAATAAATAAAGCAAGTACCAACATGTCCTTCTACAGCATTATTTGTTAGAAGATCTACCTGGATATTACCTATACTTCAATAGAATAATGAATGCTGTGTATTGCTGAAAGACTGTATAAACAACAAAATTTTCCTCTACTCTAAGGCTTAGCTATGCGGGTATAATGTTAAATACAAGGAGAGTATTGAGCGCAACAAATGATTGTATTTCGGTTGAAAAGGACATCGGAAAAATATGTGTGTTCAAGTGGGATCTGATGCTAAAAAAAATTTAAAGAAAATAGCCGGCACAAAATTTGAGGTTTTTCTAATGTCTATAAGGGTAAATGTACATTTTTAATTTCTATTGGCAGACAAGAATGCCGGGGCTTTAAAAATTATTTTGGTTTAGATATAGATAATTAAGTCTGTAGGATGCATCAGAAAATAATGTATTGTAAGAATATACTTTTTTTTTATAAAATATGCTACTACACTTATGCTTCAAACTTCTATCTAATAAATATAAAAATGATCGGATTGAGACTTTTCGCGCGATATTAATTGGTGGCTATATAAAGCGCGCCAAATCCGTTCCAGCACTATTAATGCGATGTAAGATCCATGCAACAATTAATGTGATATTTATAGTTTATAATAATAAACTTCAATAAGAATTGTGATGGAAGGTAACAAAGTTTTTAACAAATGCCCACAATTATGTGTTACGATAGTGTGAAGTGTAGGATGTAACTGTGTAGGCGTGCGCAAGTGCGATTAGCTGCTTATCACGATAGGATTTTATCAGTTGCCTATATCCCAAGTGACAGCGCGAATAATTGCGTGAAATTCTTACTCATACTTTTGCGCCACTGAAATATTATGTTACGGTACTATGGTTAAGGTATTTTTCATTACCTTCAAATGTCGGCATTACGAAGCAGAAGTGCTTATCAAGTTCTGTCGTTCACAACACAACGGAACGAAAGTTTTGATAAGCAACTGAAAAACAGTCATACATATTCTTGTTTCGCTTTGTACGTCTATACAACATATGTGTGTTTGTGCACGTAGTATGAATAACGAGTAGACTGTTTTGCGTTTTGTTGGATGACGTCAATCGCTTCATTTCATTTGGCAGTTTTTTTTTTGTTGCTTAGGCACGATTTGTTAGGCTCAAAATTCAGTTTTAAGATTTTGTAAACGTTAAGTTTCAAATAAATTAGATAGATTCTAACTAGAAGACTCAGCTTTTTCGATCAAGAAGAGCGTCAAGTCTTGCGGTAGATCACAAATATATTGTATAGAAAATATAACCTCAAACTTTCGCCATTCATGTACTTAGAAATATGCAGCTTTATAGCTCAATATTTTGCATGGAATCTAAAATTCTACTGCAATCCGATATGTAGTAAGTTCCTTGTAGGCGAGCTTTCCATTAAAGCTCTGCTATAGCTCCACTTAACTTGCGCTTTATAAGCACCTACACTACAATACGAAGCTTGTGTATTGTGATAGAAATTTCTGTATAAAATCGAAGTAGTGCATCAAAAATTAATAAACTAAATATCAACCAAGCCATATTCTGTGCTGGACTTTCCAAGATGTTTTCCTTGCTAACCTATACATTAGGCTATTTAACAAATATTGGCAGTAACAATTGCTCATCCCACGAAGACTTCGATTCGAACAATTCCGTCACGATCGAGCCACCACCAACCAAAACTTGGACGATCGGTTGACTGTCAGTTACCTTGGCTGCTTGGCGTATGCTGTTGTGCCGTCTTCGAAGCCAATGTCTAATCGCTTAAAACGACCGATTTAAAGTGCAAACACATTATATCTACGTATAGATATATTTTTATATACGAATATGTGTGCTTATTGTACAAAATTCATTTCGTCCGTCAGCTCGTCGCCATTGTGTTCGAGCTCGAAACGAGCTAGTTATTACTTTTGTTGCTATATACGTTTGTATGTATATTTGCTGTTGCTTTTGTTGCCGTCGTCATGTCAGCTTTATCAAGGCATTCACTTCTCGTAAGCGTCGTACAAACAGACAAATGCTTGAAACACATGCACTCGCTCGTAAACTCGAACTCAGATTCCCATTTCGCCTTACTTTTGCGCTCCATCCATCACAGCATTCCCTGCTGGCCACCATTGCCTCATTGTCCCATCAGCTATACTATTGGATATTATACATAAGCACACATGTATTCAAACACACGTAAACTCATATGAATCTATGTATGTAGTATGTTGGATATGCCCTCGATGTTCGCTTCTCTACATTTCCAACCATCGTTCGATCGTTCCATAGCTCTGGTGTGTTTTTGAACCCTCCACGTTCAGACCAGTACGTATATATGTTTAAAAAGAAATTTACTTTTGTTGTACATATATGTGTATGTATGAGTGTAAATATCGGAATATATGTTACGTTGTGCATGTATTCCTTCATTCCATTAATTCGTTTGTCGGTCGGTCGATTCACCATCACCACCACCACCAACATCAGTCTTCGAAATGCCGAATCGTTATATGTATTCGTATACACAATATATGTATATGAACGTAATGTGTTGGGATGGTTGTATATTGTTTTCAATGCATATAACAGATTCATGTTGCCTGACGACTGGGTCTGGCTGCTTGGTTGCTTGTCGGAACGGTCGCTCCGTTCCACGGCTCATACTGCTTTGTCTCATGGCAAACAAACAAAAAACTCGTACACAAAAACAACAACGACACAAACAAATTTTTGACGTAAAATACAGGGTGCTTCTTGGCTGGATTGAATTAAGAAAACACTAGTTTTCATCTATAGATTGGGATTTTTCAGAAAAAGAATCGCATACTTGGACGTTTTATTGAGGGAAGAGTTAAAATTGCTTAGCCTGAGCCAGTTACTTTTGTTCCCGCGCTTTTCTCATATCCGTCCTTCCTCTGATGACGAATTCGGGTGTCGGGAGTAAAACATGTCGGAGTGGTATCATATTAAGACATTTGTAGATAGTAGAGTTAGTACAAACTAACTTTTCAACGGAAATACTTAAGAGTTCCCTAATTGCTAGGTTTTCAATCATTTTCAAATGCAATTTTTAGTGGTGAATTAGGAAATGAGACCTACATACTAAAAAACGAAGAGATCAGAATCAGGTTTAGCACTGAAGATCGCAGAACGCCGAAATCTATTGTCACAAAACTGATTTTGCCAAGTGGATAGAAATACATACATTAAAAAATTTCCATAAACACCTTGTATAAACTTAAAGCAACAAAACGACTCAAATATACCGACTATTTCCACATCCAATGTTGCTGACTCGCATTAAAACCGAATTAAAACAGGCAACAAAAACGAGAAACAGAAACTTTTAGTCAGCAGAATGTGTATTTGTTGTTGTGTTTTGATGTTTCAGTTTATACGAATACTGTGGACGGCAGTAGCAACCAAATGGAATGCCATCAAAAGCAACAACGATAACACTAACGTTATGATCAGCAACGAACGAACCAGCAAGTCAGTCAGTTCAGCTCTTAGCAGCAAGCCGAGCAATGGCAGCAGTTAAGCAAGCAACCAAGTATTCAAACCAAAAAAAAAAAAAAAAAAAATTGAAAACGAGCACAATATACTGACTGAACACTACAGCACATCAACCGTCAGCCAGACAACCAACATACTTTACACATTATATATGTATGTGTATGTATGTGAAATGAACAATGAACAGAGAGCTGCTTATAGCTGCCGCAACACAAAGAATAGCAATGTGCCGAATACATACGATGTACAGTCGTCGCTGTACTGAGATAAAAATAAAGTGCCAAACAAGCGATACCAACAACGACAGCTACAGGGATGTATTGATGCAAGAGGCGAGGTAGTAAAATATTCAGCCACAATGCCGGTGGACTGAAATTATGAGGCAAGACTGACTATTTGTAGGCTATTTGGTGGTGTGGTGGGGGTTATGTTTTTTTGTTTCAATATTCCAGGGCGACAGCCCTACAGAGAGTGTCATTAGTCCGGAACTAGTTCTTGCGGCTAGAAGTCGCATTTAACTTTTGATCGCTTTATAAAGAAAGACCTATGATTTTTTTTTTGGAACATCTATGCGTGTATTAATAACTAACCCCTTTTTTCCCCTAAATTTAGTGAAGTGGGATGTAGATGGGCTTTATACACAGCAGGGTTTTGATTTCTTGTAAAGCCTGTAGATTCTTCTGAATACTTCTTAGTTCGTCTTCTATAACAAAAGCTATTCGAATTGTTAATAAATGTGATCTGGTACAAATTTACAATCGATTCGACCCGTTTCGTAGGGCGTACATTTCCTTCTAACCAATTAATACCCAACTAGACTCGATGAAGACGTATTCGAAGACGACACTCTTTAGAGACCAGTTGTATACTTCTTTTTGCATGTTAGAAAAGCTTAGAGTGCTCTGACTGATTGTATTGAATAGCTATAAAACGACTTTATATTTTTTGCTAGCTAGCTGACTGGTTGTAATAGTGGGTTTTAGCTGTTGGCAACGAAAAAAATAGATTTTGTGTGTTGGGAAAAATATGCAAGTGAATAGCAACTACAAAATTACAGTATGAACGTTGTTTGAGCTGAGTAAAAGTTTCTTTGTCGGTTTATGACTACAGACAACTGAGAATATAAAATTCATGTGAATACTGTGCTTTCCTATATGCACTTTTTGTAAGTACAGGGTGAAACGAATAATCACATTTATGTCAAGTATCATTTATTGACACTTATTCGCCTAGGCGAAACTAAGGAAAGGCAAGTCATCTTTTATCCGTTGATTTTTATTTAGTCGCCTGTCGAGTTCTGGTATCTAGAAAACCTTCTGGCCCAGGCTTCCTCGTTTATTCACATAACATGACAGTAAAGTCATATAGCCGCAATTTTTAGGTCATATTTAAATTTAACCTTCTAGGAGGTATTTCTCGCCCGTTTCTAATTTATTTTATAAAAAAATTCAGATATGGTTTTTGATTAGTTGTCCTAGCAAAAAAGTATTTTAGATGTTTCTACTTTTTAAAAAGTTTTTCTAAAACTGGGCTGTAGGTATGGCGCACCAAAATTGCTCATAACTTCTGACAACTAAAAAAGAACAAAATATTTAAGTCTACTTCTATAGACCTCCATATCGTCGGCTGAGTGAAAGATCAACCTATTTAAAAATATTTTTAAAGAATGCCCGAACTCAACATTTGAACAACGCCCTATTACAAAACTCAGCTAGAAATGTATGAAATTTTCGTTCAGATAGGGCATTTTTGAAACTCATTTTGAAATAGCGTGTTTTTTTTTTTAAATATTTTGAATTAGCGGTCGATATAGCAGGTGATGTGGTGTGCGCGAAACGAATGCCCTTCATTCATCTTTAAATATGGGCGCACCAGTGCGTACTGTGCCACATAACAGCTCAGCAACGACTGTTCTTTCACACAGCGCTTTTTATGTGCTCTACATAGTTGCAATTGCTTGAAAAACATTATCTACCAATACCGACAAAAAGAAAAAAAATTTAAGTAAAACATTTCAAAAGCCGCCCACTTGCCTAGCGTTAAGCCACATAAAGCGTCGTGACATTTTCACCTCACATCTCAGTTCACCTCAACGCATGTTTTTGTCTATTAAGCTGGTTGATTTTTTTAGTAATACATATACGTTAATACATACATATATGCATATTTTATTATAAGATTTTTTTGTGTGCACAATTTTTATTACGTTGGCAATTCTATGCACGTTGTTGCCGTTTAACCGTTATCCTAGCGCAGACAATAAAACTGCCACCAACATTATACACACACACACCCACTCGACCATAAGCATAAATACACCAACGTTAATATGCGTTGCTATGGTGAGTAAAACTTTTTTGTTTGTTCGCCCACAGTTCGACCGACGACCAACAAGCCAACCAACGAACAAACGAAGCGACTAATTCAACACCCACAATCCTGGGCGCCGACTACGTTCCAATCATTCACATCACTATTATACATTTTATGAAGCTGGCATTATTATAATATTATAACTTTATACCAAGTAAACGTATGTATGCGTGTTTGTTTTTATAACCAACAGTGTGTATGTGTGTATTGCTGCATATCCTGCACATTAAATGCTACTAAGTGTGTGTGTGTTTGCAATTTATAATAATGGGTTGCCATATAGTCTGTTTTTATACCAGTATATATGTACTTGTAGTTTGTAAGTATGTAGGAAAAGTTCGTTTCTTGTTATAAAAAGCTCTCAAACTTCCCTTATCGCCCATCAACTCCCGCTACCCTTACTTGCGGCGCCATGTTTCTGTTTTATTTCATTTTATTCTACTTCCATTTCCTCTCTTTTGCATTTCGTTGTGCTTTGCGACGCTTTTGTTATTGGGCTTTGGTAACTGTTTGTATGTGTAAATGTATGTGCATTGATGTGGTTGGTGTTGTAATCTTTTTGTTCGAATTTTTGAATTACATTGCTAAAGTAACTGTATGGTGTTATGTGCTATATAGCAAGGAATAGTATGGATAGTAGGGTTACCTGTATGTATGCCACATAAAGTGAGCTTTAGAAATGTGTGCTAAACGAGTTAGCATTGAGTCTGAATTATAAAATTTTACTACCTATAGAATCTTACTAGATATACTCGTATGTATAATAAAGAATGTCGGTGCCTGAATTATTAGAGAAAAAGTTTAATCTAACAATTTGCTAAGCTTTGACCTACGCTTGCAGAAATTTTCGAAAAAGATAGCCTTTACCCAGACCAGTGAGTGACGTAGCTCGCTGCGTAGAAAAACTGAGGTGGTGAATGAACTTGTTTTTATTGAAAGCTGTTATCATAAAGAATCATCTAGACGGCTAAGCGCTAAAGATAATATAAAATACCATGCCCTAATTTTTGCACATCACTGTATTAATACGTGCATGCGTCTGATATTACTCGTACATATTCATGCAGAACTGTGTGGGCTACGTTGACTTTTGTAGAAAGCCAACGAAGGTTGCTGCCCTCGTCACACTCGCAAACAGTTTTATTATGTATGTACAATATACGTTATGTATACGTATGTATTAGTGCAAGGATATATAAATTTGAGCACGAATACATTTGGTACTCAAACAAATCAGCTTCGTTGTGAGTTAAGCTACGAACGTACTTGGCTCGGTTATGTATTCATAGAATTTAATATTGCTTGTTTGTATGTATGCATGTCGTGTTTTGCGTGCAAACGCCAGTCGACAGTCTGTCGGTGGTTTTACAGTTTTGGCCTCTGTAAAAGTTATTCCTATTTTCCCTACTTCTGCTGCTTACATATTAATGCAGCAAACATGTATTTGTAGCTAACTGAATGCTTTGTAGGAACATGTTAGAGATACGCTATATACGCTTTAGAACAGTTTTTTTCTTTTAAGCGTGAGGGCTTGCTTTAGTACCGCCAAGTAATCCTCCACCTATGAATGTTTTGAATCTCAGTTAAGTCAAGCTTCTTTGTTCTTTCGCAGTCGTTGATTCGGTAGGGTTGAGCTGCGTAAGCTTGTAGGACCATGATGGATACTCCGGTGCTTGCAAAAATAATTTTTACCCTAGGCTATTATGAAAATGGAAAAATTACCTTGGAAAACGTACGACATTACTCTTGGTTTATGTGGACATTTTCTTACATCGCACTGAAGGGTTTAATGGGCTTATTATGTTAAACGTAACTCGAGGCGCAAAGTGACACGGTGACTTACATAATCATAGCCTTAGCTACAAATCTAGTACTGTACGAATAAGATATTTCATTTTATTTCTTATAAATTTTCCTACAGACCCATTTTAGTCTTTTTCATATACGAATTGGCGCAACGCCTAGAATGCGCCAACCAGTCCGACAAAAGGCGAGTGACAAAACACAAAATCACTAACCGACGTATGAGCGCTTTGCCAATGAGGACGACAGCGCTGCTAGCACACAGTTCAGGGATATTGTTAATGGGCATGGTATAAAAAAGGGCGGTTGTGCAGTGAGTTTTCGGAGCAATGTTGTTGTGGTATGGCAAGCAAGTGTTATTGTAGTATATGCTTGAGTTGAGTAGTAGGTGGCAATAGTGTTGGTATCTGTGGGGTTATTCAAGTATATATTTATCATATAACGCTTATGTTATACAGCATGTACATAGCTACAGTTATTTTTATATATATACATACACATATAATTAGTATATAGATTTGTAGTACTAAAAGTTTGTATATAAAGCGTATTTGTTTAGGGTGTGCGTGGTGAAAATTGCTACGTCGTACAGACACTGACAGCAACAAAAATGAAATGCATAAACCAAAAATAAAGTTGAGAATAAAATAGAGAAGCTATATTGAACTAAATGTATTTGTATGTATGTATGTGTGTTTGCGTAAGCTCGTATAATGAAATTGGGTGAAATATGCGGCAACAAAAAGAAGAAAAAAACCTACAATGACAACATCAATGAGTACTGACATAATAAAACCTCACCAGAGGCGCCCACATTTTGCTGCTACAAGAGGACAGCAGTGCGATAGCGAGCGGTATGGCTGCCACTGCCGGCAACCGAGTTAGTAATGAAAAGCAACGACACAAATTTGACTCAACTCAATTCAACGCCACCACTCAACAGCAGCGTTATAATTTTCTTGTATGCGTTTTTCGTGACTCTTCATAGAGTAGAAATTTATTAAAAAAAAAAAAACCAACGCAATTTTTGCGCTTTTGATGACTGGCACATATGTATGGGTGGCGTTTTTTGCGCTTTTCTCAAATTTTTTCACCTTTCACACTTTATAGGCGCTTTCATTAGCTGCAACAATATAAAATATAGCGATTTGTGTAATAAATATTCTGTACAGTGCGTATTGAATTTACTTGAAAATGTTACTCATACGCAGTGGCTGCTCCGAACTATTGTCATTACTGGTGTTAAGGCAGGTCACAATAATGGTCAACATATTAGCATATGTACGTATGTAAGGGCACGCAAGTTTGAGTGCGAGACTATGGGGGATGCTGTCAGGCATATAGACAACTAAACGCGCTATTGATTTCAATCATTGGTGGCTGATGACCGTACTTTATAGCGCATAGTGCCGATTGGGAATCACTTTTTTTTTTAGAAGTATGTATGTACTATATATAAGCTCTATCCCGTACTTTGCTAACTAGAAGTAGTAAAACTGTCAAAAGCTGAAAATTCGCTGAGAGCGAGTGAATGACACTAAGAAGTACGGGATTGATTGCTGGTAAAAAATATAATTTATGTCAATTATATGACTTTTTCTCACTCGTACAGGAATACAACTGAGTTAGTTAAAAAATATTTATATAACTGAAAGCAATCTTCATGGCAAAGAATGTGTTTGTATTTGTGGTGTGTTTTACCTCTTTTTCCACTTCTGATTTAAGCGAATTGCAACAATACTTCGTTAAAAAAAATGGTAAATTCTCCTGGGCGCAGATGAGTCCTGTTGCCTTTCTACGAAAACATGCTGAACTCATATATGTAAATAATTCTTGGTGGCTGTTTCTCTGTTAAGCAAACTCTAAGAATTCTTTTTACAACTCATTTTACCTGCTTCTTAACGTATTTGTAGGCAATTTGCGCTTTGAAAATGCAAGCAAAAAATCGTTTCTAAACAAGAAAGGGATAAACATAGATTGGGATATTAACAGCATCGAGATCTGCATTTGTAACTTGCCTTAATTGCAAACCTTTCAAAGTCAAACAAACGATTGTATATAGGTCAAAAGTGAAATCCCCAAAAAGTATGTGCATAGTAGACGTGTGACTGCCAGCATGGTTATGCGTCTGTGCGCAATTATCCTCCCAAAAATCATATGTGCCACTCATTAAAGCAACAAGTTATATATATTTCAACCGCAATAAACGCGGCGGAAATGGCTACCACTAACCGCATAATCGACAAGTTAACAAGAGACGAAAAGCAGTAGTCAATTTAAGGATACATTAAAGAAACGATTTCGAACGAAGCAACGACACACTCGTATCAATGAACAACAAACGAAACCCTTATACAAGTGGAAGGCAATACGTAAAATAATTTTTTACTTTTTTTTTGGCATATTAAAAAAGAGAAGAAGAGAAATGTATAAAAGGGAAGTAAAATGCAAAATTTACAGTGTGAGTGTGAGTGAAAGATGGTTCTGAAGAAAAAGTTTGCAAAATTTTAAATCAGCTGATTGGACATACTATTGAGCATATTTTTTTTTAAGAGCGCTTGTACATATCTTAACGAGAGTAAGTTATTTAAATGTATGTATTTGTGTTGATGACAAATAAAATAAAAATACATTTTTTTGCAGGAAAATCGTCAGAAACAAAAACAAACATAGCCATGGACGCGCATGAATTTTCACAACCGGAAGCTGTACACATTTTGTATATGACATTGAGTACGATGTGGGGCACGTGAATAAAAGCAAAATAAAAGGAAATAAAAAGAAAAAAAAAAGAAAGAAAACAAACAAGACCTTAAGGTGCGTACAAATAATTGAAGAAGGAAACTATGAGGCGACATTTTGGAGCATATTTGCTCAGTTAAGGCGCAAAAATCATGCATCTGAGTACATGAGTATATCTAACTATTTTAAATAGTTTACGATTATCGCTTTAAAATCACGTGAATGCTTTGTGAGTGCACCGGCTTAAGCATCGCAATTAAATAACTCTCAAATGTACATTAGCTTAACTTTTCTATGAAAGCGCTATTTATACTTTCTTTTGAAATGAGCGTATACTAAGCAGCACGTGTGCTACGCCACGCTGCTTTTACACTTGCGTTTTGTCCAAACATAATAGGCAATTTCATATTCTTTTCATACAATTTTGCTTGTCATAATGCTGCTAAATGAAATACTAACATATATTAGCTCAACGTGTTATTTTGAATTTGCATTTCCTACTACTGCTGCTGCTGCCGCTGGATTTTTAAAGCTCCCACCCAACGGTGCACGTTCTCTCTGGGCGATTTCACAAATACATCTAAAGCACGCTTTATCGCTTGTTGAGTTGTGTCGGTCGTCGTTAACATGCCCAAAAAATAGCAAACTTGCAATGCCCCGATGTGGTGCATGTGCAACATGCTCTGCTCGTTTAATACGATTTGTAAGTACTCATACTCTTACTCATATTTCGTGTGTATCGTACATATTCCTCGTGTCGTCGTTCAATCGCATGGTCTTGTATAGAAATTTTGTTTATAATTGCTTGCCACTTTGTGACGTTCCGATTGTTCTGCTCTTAACCCATTTAAATAGCTGTGGCTTGGGTGCTTATGTAGTCTTGTTTGGTCGTTGGTTTGCTAACAACTGAACCGGCGTGCTAACATTTGACGCTATTTATGAATAAATATCGCGCAGCATCCATACACATACATATATAACGTTAATGCTAGTAACAGCAGCGCGGAACGACTGACCGGCTCTCACAAGATGTTGCAAAAAGTACTCAGTAGAGTAAGTACAATAACAAGAAGAAACAGTTAGAATAACTTATGTTTATGTTTGGGTTGTAGTATATTTGGTAGACAGCGGTAAAGTTTAAAGTGCTAGTAGTTTATACTTTCGGCAACAGGAGAGTTGGCAGTATGCAAAATAGACTTTAGGCACACAACCACTTAATATATTGCATATTTGCTTGTTTGTTGTATTTGCTGCATGTACAAATGAATATGATTTGTGCCAAGCAACGATAGCTACATGCTGCTGATTGTTTGTTCTGATATGTTTGTTGTTTGCTCACTTGCACTGAGGGGTTGCCAGTCTGGACTTTTGGCAATGTTTTGTATTTTTTTTTTTGTAATGGCTCTCCATCTGTCCTTTTTAATCCTAATTATGTTACGCTGCTTTTATTATGATGTGCTTGACCTATTGTAGCGTTTCTTTGTTTTGAGCGAGCATAAGTGTTGAAGGTTTTTCGATTTTTTTTATAGGTTATGTATACAAAGAGTATGTTATTTTAAAGAGCTAGCATGTCATCTTTACAGATTTTTTTGATTTTTCGAAGGCTGATAAACCTTACCAGAAATTGGAAAAATGCTTTAAACAAGATAGCTTCAGTAAAGTTCCCTGGATAAAGTGAGGGCTCTCTTTCCTCTGCTACAGCCAGCGAATGGCGCGCTAAATGCTTTTCCGTTTCAAAGATTCTTAACATTTCGCTATTGAACTGCAAATGAAAGTGAAATCCAATTGTATTATTTGTAATAGTTAACAAATGAAGACGACCTTACGCAAAACAATCAACAATCACTTCTAATACAAAAAAAATATATATATTAAAAACAATTTAGTCAAAGAAACCATAAACAGACCATTGCATGAACAGAAGTTGCGGTTGGCATAGAGTTAAGTAGTGTGTACGAGTGGCCGAGTTTAAACTTGGCGCATGATAGCCGCGAAGGTATGTAGGTATTGATGATGCTGTCAACGTCGTCGCTTTATGGTTGTGCTATTGATTGAAGAAGCAGCGACGTTGACGATTAGTGTATTTCAACGTGCGTGATTAACTGAGGCTCTCCCGTGCTTATTGGCGCGTTGTGTTTTATGCCATGTTTGTATGTGTGTGAGTGTGTGTTTGTGCAGAAGTAATTAATGTCATTTGAAAATGTATGGTAACTTGAAATTGTTTATTGTTTGTATGGTGGAGGAAATTTGTGTTTGTGTAATTAGTTGGGTGTAAACTTTTTTTTGTTATACGTTAGAGCGGTTTGTTGCAAATAAGCCGAGCAAAACAAATAAATCGAAAGAATGCTAACAAGGCAATATTGATAATTTCTAAACATAGGAATGTGTATTAATTGCTTAGACTGTTGCATGTGATGTGTGAGGTAAAGAAAGATGAGGGGAAATGTGTGCAAAAAAGTATGTGCGTGGTAATATGTGAGAGAGGTTTGTATGGCGAAAGGAAGGATTTTATGTTAAAATCTAAAAAATAAACTTTATTCGTTTGCGTAAGGGGCGAAAATTTTGGAGGGTGTTGTCGAATTGAATTTCTATTACGTGCCTGTTCTAAAGTATTTACTGTTGTTATGCATGTCTGAAGCATATCCTTGTTTGTTTGGGTATTTCCATTTTTCTTCGCCGTTTTCAAAGGTGTAGGAAAAGATGATTTTTCGCAGCCATTGCAACGTGTTGCAACAACATCTTAAGCAACTGCAACAACAAAATGTGTCATACGAAAATATGTGCTTTCGTCAACTTTTCCGCCTTTTCAGCACATGTATGATCTGTTTGTAAGCTTGTGTGCGTGTTGTTCCATTACTTATGTACTTTTATGTTTACACAAATGTACATAAATAGTTAGTTTAGATTTACCCAACTTTTTAGACAGCTTGTGCACTTAACGCCATACATAATTCCATGTGTTTAAATTCAAACATTGCAGAAATATTTTGTAAACAATGGACGCATCTTCATGTGTTGCTGCGTAGGAGTGGGTATAGTGAATGGGTTAGCCTGTAAATGGCTTTTGTAACCCATAAAATCGTGTTAGGTAAATTGCATATGCCAAGGCACACTGACCAGTGTGTATTGGTATGCAGCAGATATAATGAAAAGCCGCCTGTTATCTACACGTAGCTGTATGAAGTAGCCCAATTGCGAAACTTGTACAACACGTGCTTGTTTTGATATCTCCCAATTACTACATACTCGTACATATGTAGATATATAAACTTGCCTCCAAATGCTTACTCACATATGAGGAACATGCAGCCTAGCACTACGAATATACATATAGCACAACCAACAAATTTAGCTGCTACGCCACGAATGCGGTATTTGTATTGCCCGTGTGGACTTTTGGCGCTCGTCTTACGAGTTGCAAGGATGCTGTAGTGACGCACAATAACAATAACAAGTGCTGCCAACATTAACTATAAACGTTGCATTGTGTTGCTTTAAGGTGATAAGGCTTACAAATTGGCGTAACCACATGTTGAAGTTCTTGTTTGTTGCTTGCATCTCACGCTGTTTCACCATATTAGTGGTCACTGACTTAAATATGAATATGCCACTTACATATACATATATGTATGTTTGCCTGTAACTCTATCCATGTGTTTTTAGTTTGTTTTGCTATTGCATTCCTAATCCTTTGCCGTGCTTTTGTTTTAACCAATTTCGTCAATCACATGCGCTGCGACCCGTGAAGGACGTTATGCGTTGCGTACGTGAAGGGTTAATTAGTTGGGGAAAGATAATAGTAACAGGTGGAGTTGATAAATTAGGCGCGTTCCAATCAGCAGTGAATCAGATCGAAATTTTGCAAAACAATAGTGTGGTTCTGATATTTTTTTGAATCAATTTTGGATCCGTATAGATCCGTTTTGTTTTTTGTAGTAGATTTTTTTGCTTTTTTTTAGCTTTTTAATCTACTTTCTTAAAAACATTCAACTTTTATGCTTTGACTGGCATTCAAGTAACGTTAAGTTTCTTTGAAGTATATGTGTACTATATTCTATAAAACATTTTCTAAATTAGATACAAAAAGGACTTGAAGCCCACGCTAATGGGACCTAGGGAGAACTCGATGTCTAATTTACAGATATAAAGCATTTTAAACCTCACTAGTAACCTCCTGTATCTTCAACTTTTTTTGGAAGATGAAACGATTCAAAAGTTTGATGGTGCCGAACAAATCGCTCAAGGGAAAGTAGTCGGGCGATTACCAGAAGTTACAAATACCGAAACGTAGAAAATCCACGTACTTCAATGGACTCGTCGTCAGTAAAGCTCACCTAATCCTCTAAGCGGTGTTGTTTGCCGTTACAAACCAAAGCAATCTACACCAATAACTTCCTGGCTATTGGCTCAAATTCCAAATAGCTTGAAGGTACTGATTGTTGTTGTTGCAGTAACGACAAAAACACTCCCCAAAGGTGAAACCTTCTAGGTCATGGCATATTTTCTTTCGTAAAGAAGGATAAGATGGGAGAGGTGAGGCATCATCGACTTGCACTTTACTTTCATTACTTCTATGCAGCATAAGATAATTCTCTAACCCGCAGTCTGTAGGTTGCTTCCATATGAAGTGAATCATTTGTGGTGACGGAAAACCTTTGTCCAGCTTTCTGGATATTTGAAGTTAAGCGTTGTATATCTATATGTTTGCCGTAAGACCTTTGTACTCAGACAAAATCGATTTGTTTCTGGAAACTCAAGCATTGTAGAGTGCCATTCTAGTTATTTACATTTTAAGAGCTAACATTGGAAAAACCATCATCTCCTCAACGCTTCAATCAACTTTTATATGGACTAAAACACCCAGTTGCTGTCAATATATAAAATTTTACGCATATAATATTTTGTAATACTTTACAATTTGGCAAATAACTTACCTCAGTACACATTATTAGTTTGAAATCACGTATAAATATGATCTGTCACTGCGCCTTGACAATGAATTGGTTATCTGGCTACGGCTATGGCTTATTTTTGTTGTGCTATAGCTTTTTTCTTTTGCTGCTTTCCAAAAAAATGTTTCCTTTATTTTAATTGAAATGTTTTTTGTATAATACTTTTCGTTGCTTTGACGTTCTCCTTACACAAGTTTTAGAAGAATTTTGTTGCTACTGACTGTATTCGCTGTTATACTGTTTCTTGGTGACAATGCAATTGTGCGTTGACTGCCTCTTGTTCTTGATGCTAGTTGCATACCTCTTACTCGCTATTTATCTCTTGACGAGTGTGCGTTTGTCGTCTACTTATGACTGTTTGATTACACTTGTTTATTGGCGATAGTGGGTCTTCTCTCTTACGTTGTCCTACTTATGGTTGTTGTTATGTTGTGCGTGGTTTGCTTGCCCCACAATATGTTGTGCATCCAATTGCCGCTTTTTGTTTACACCTCAATAAGGAAATGCGCTCACTGTGAAATCAAGATGCTGCATCAATGTTGCTTTAGTTGTTATTGTTATTGATGCTGATAGTAGTGTTCTTTTGGCAAGACATATATGTATGTATATTTACTTGTGTTTACTTTTGTACTTAGAAGCTGTTAATTTATTGCTTGTTGATTACACTTGACTTTGGTTTGCTTTTGCTAAGTTTATTGCTTTGTGAAAATCGCGCGTTTTTTTCACATATCTTTAAAAACAAAACAAACTGCACTAGTTCTTATTGGTAACATTTGTTTTTAGTTAAACATTACAATTTATACAAAGTCAGATGTTTTCACTGTATTTGCTTTACTTGTGCCGCAATATTTCTGGACTTGATATTTTTAGTTAAAACATCACTTTTTGCTTTTAACAGGTATTTGATACTTTTACCATTTATGTACATACTTTAACTCACTGTTCATCTTAAGCACATATTTTCAAAATTTGTCTCATATTTTATTATGTTTTTTTCTTTTTTTTGTTTTTCAAAACCTTTGTCTAGTTTTAAAGTTTACTTGCTTTTCACAAATATTCACTTCAAATATTTTACGTTCATTTAGTGTAGGAAAACATATTGGAAACAATCACGTACGCGCGTTTTATGTTATAAGTTCACGCGTATTGTTGTACTACACTATAACTCTAGATCGTACTACCTTAGTAGTGCTTTTACACCAAAAAATTTTTGTTTGCTTGCGCTTCAACGACGAAATTACGACGAAACGAGCTAGCCAAACGAACAAACGTGCGTGCGAGCGACGTTGTACCTTATTCTACCATGTTAAAATCACAAATAATCTGGCAAACTGAAAGATACGTTCACAAGAGGCACATAGAAAATGTGTTGGTTGCGCTGACGTCGCAGTAAACTGCGACTGTACAACGCTGACTTTATCGTCATCAACAAAGTGGATGTGTGTTGTGTGTGTGTGTGTGTGTTATTTCTGAAGTCACACAGAGAACTCGACAAAGGCGCACATATACTTGAATGTACATACATATATATGTATGTATGTATATTGCACCGCTGCCTCGTTTCTCCCCTGGCTCTGCTACACTACGGTTCGTTGTGGTAATCCTGGTGTATTGCTTGCTATCTACCTCTGCTCGTTTATGTATGTATGTACGAATACGTATGTATGTATGTATGAATGTAACGAAAATACCCAACAATCAAGCAAGCCAGCTTTGCGTTAACGTTTCGTTCAAATGACGGACAGTCATCGAGTCCAATGTTTTGTGTGTACGTACCTACCCTGTCGTTGGCATAGTCGTAAACGTCGGAGCGGCACAGTGGTGATATTTTCATATAAATATCTCACAAAATATATTTTCACATTACAACATATTGTCTTCCGTTCCTTAAATTGCCATCTAACCGCCTCAGCGCTTTTTCCCGTCCAACATAGCTCGTCAGTCATTTCTTCTTTGCGCCAACTGGCGCCAATTGGAGACCCCACGAGATCGCAGGTCGGTCTCCGCTTGGTCCTTCCATCGGAGTGGTGGTCTTCCTCTTCCTCTGCTTCCACCGGCGGGTGCCGATATGTATGTATACCTTCCACCATTTTGTACTTATTAAATAATTGAGTAACTCCTATGTTCGTAGTGGAATTCTGTAATCTTGAATAGACGATAGACTTCAATTCTTGAAATATTGTTTTGCAATAATTAATCACATTTATTGAACAAAAGGTTCTGTGCCATCTAATCTTCACACTTCTAACTGAACCCAACTCGTTACATTATTGTCTACCTCCTTAAGCTGGCCTTTTAAATGATTTGATTATATCACAGTTCTTCAAAATAAACTTCATAAGTCACATTTTTTTTAATCTCCTGACTAACCGTTAATCTAAGCATTGACATTTTCAACTGAACTTAATTTTTGAAAATGCACAAAACATTTATAAATTATATTCGTGATAAATTTTGTGAAAATACTCAAAAAAGTAACCACTGTGCCGCGCCGCAATCGTCGCAACTTGTATGCATTGTCTAGTGGTCGTTGTTGGTGTTTTTGCTGTTATGGTTGCTTGTTACGAGTTCGTTCGCCAGCACAAATATCATACCAGCGCCAGCTACAATGTCTATATGTGAAGCATAGAGGCAAAAACAAGCCAGGTGCGTGCAAAACAAGAGGGTATTATGTTGAGTTGAAAATTACTGACTGAAATTTCTATAGCGGTGAAATTAGAATTGGAATTTGGAGACCTTCAGACATAAATATTGAGACTCATTGGGCTTTCTGACTGGCTAGTTAATAGGAAATAACTTTTATGTATGAAAAGTCTGCTACTCTCGCTTCCACTTACCTAACTAACTCTTGATACAAAAGAGAAAAATTCGCTGAGAGCATATAACCACTTCAAAGTACAAGATTAATTTCTAGCAAAGTAATTTCGTTCAACTTGAAACTACATTTCGAAAATTTTCGAAGTTCAGGGAAGTTTAAATATCCAAATAATATTAAAAAGCAAACTTATTTTCCGTTGTTTACAGTTATCAAATGCACAAGAGCTGATCATTTGACAGATTTACCAGCAGCAGTCAGCAATAATGGTGCTGACTAAAACTTGTAACTTCTGTCAGAGAGAACTTTCTCTCTTTCCCTGCGGGCTAGTGTCAGAATATGGCCGAAGAAGGTATGCCGACTTATTTTTTATCTCTTTTTGTTTGAATAGTATCTAAGAACTATAAAAAAAGTTCGCAGTATGTCTTTCTGATTTATACCCTTACTCAAAATTATGAGTTGAGTCCCCTCATGTGCACGCCTTTGAAAACATTTTTGCATTAACAAAGGGATATGCGGCGGTATAAACGAGGAAAATTGAGCACACGAGTGCACGAGCAACAAAAACGAAGCAGCATGAAATTGAACGAACGAAAATTGACAGCAACGGCATGGGCGAAAGCAACAAAACCAGCGAGACTGACTGCTAAAGTGTATGTATGTTTATATATTAAGTATATATATATGTATATAATCATGTATATTAGGAATGCATGTATAGCTCATGGAATCGAGCATCGTATAGCCAGGCAAGGCATTTTTATTGTTGCCATTGCTATATTTTGCTGTCATTCTCTATCGCTTTGTACGTGTGTGTAGTGTATGTGTGTGTACACATTTTTTTTCATTCCTCCATTCACCTCGTTCGTGCCCGTACTTCGAATATTATCGCACAAACACACATAAAGTCACATTCATTTAGTTACATACATATACACAAATGTGCATGCAGTCATACATACATACATATATGTATGTATATATGTGTATATGTATATTTTACAATACAAAGGAAATATACTTACAAAAATATAAATTCGACTGCATATAAACATTCACACGCACTTACAAACCCACCAAAAATGTTGATCCCTATTTAGTTGTACGCTGTATTGACAGTATTCTCGTCAAATCTGGCGTTGAAAAGAGATTTCTCGCAGGCGACATCTGTTGGAAGTATTTTGTCGGTTTCATTTCCTTGTCGTTCCTATGAAATTTCGATGTACCGCTTTTTGTGGACATTTAATTGAGTGAACCTTAACTCTAATAATGTTTGAGATTTTGTGAATGTTTACACAAAACAATTCTTGCACTAGAATAACTCTTAAAAATATTAATTTGTTTTGATTTCATCTTGTAGGGTGAAAGCGTGATCAGGTTAATGAATTCTTATATAGGTAGATGTTACTCACCACAATGTCCCAAATTATTTTTTAAGGTCTCATACGGGTACATACGATTTTATTATGAAGATTGTATTGAAAAATTTATTTAAGTATGATTATCTCATTTCAACTTTTATTAATTTTCAGAATTATTTCTCATAATCTCCAACTTAATTTTTTGTGGGAAATATACATATCTTGAAAATATGTGCTTACATACTAACGTATTATATGTGTGTGTTAATGTGTGTATATTGTCTGCATCGCATACCCATCCACCTAAACTCTACACCGCACTATGGGCAAAATGCTAGTTTTTCCTACAAAATATATAACATAATTGCAGGCGGCTGAAAATAAGTAATCCAGATTATCAGTTTATTTTTTTAAATTTTGTAAGGTCTTGGACTTTTTAGCGAAAAAATTCAGAGGATGAGTTTTCTGTAAAAATAAATTCAAAAATCTATGGGGAAGATTTTGAAATCAAAACTTTATGAGCAGGTGGAACTTGCAATTGGCATTTTTTAGTCTTACTGAACCTACCGCCACTTATTGGCGCTTAATCGTCTCGTCACTGTCGGCCGTTTCGTATCAAAGCACACCAGGGCCATCTTATCTTCTTTCCATGCAGTCTCTGATTCCAAACGGCACATCAGGACAGGGTCTGGTGCTCGAATCGAGAGATAAGGAGCCACCTGTCTGTAAACTCGTTCCATTTCTAGTAGCACGCAGAGGTAATTCTTATTACTATTTCCCATATCTTGTTGTAAGGAACTCAGGTTGTCTATGAAACTAATTTATGTATATCCTGACTTGGACAGGAGATATTCAGAGAAAGAGAACCATCTACTTGCAAAACGCTATATTTTAAAGTTCATCATAGCTTTGGGAACGCTCTGCTTCAAATGATACATACATATATTTTAAGATTCTCATACAAATATGTGTACAATTTTGTTATTATTTTGCCCATAGTACCTACGCCGTTCCACACTCGCTTCACCACTTTGCACCATCAAAGCACACAGCTGCTGTTGTTATTGTTGCTTATATAAATGAGAACGAGCACAAGCATTACACTAGAGCGAGAAAGCGCTAAATAAAATAATATTACCAGTTGGATTTTTATATTTTGTGCTATGGGTGTTTTTTGCTTCAACGGCATCGAGTACGAACTTGTATAGCTATATGATGAATTTTTGAGCTTGTGCTGGCTGGCTGGCCTAACATATCTAGTAAATATAAGCTAAACATAACAACAACAACAACGAGCCATTCATCTAGCAAGCCATAACATTAGCCAAGTGCCAAGCTCTAGAAGTCAGCATTCATACACACACCCACACGTGCATAGATACATACATGCATACATAAACATCTTCTAAGTACAAATACCGTAATTTCGGAGCCAAAGTAGCACACAAACATTCATTTGCCAAGGCTCTGTGAAACGGATGTGGTACACATACACATTCGTACCTTCAGTTTGCTCTTACAAAGCCTTTATACGGATATGCGTCAAAAAGCCGCGCATCGATCGATAGCTTTGACTCCTGCATGTTTGCTGTAAGTAACAGGATTCAATGGCAGACGGATTTCGCCTGTCCTATTGGAAGGTTGTGTCTGTATCTCTACGCTGTTAAATATTGATCGTTATATTTTTTACTGCTTAAATAAATATAACTATCACTGTATAGAGAAATACTATTTCATGAGTTCATATAAATTCGAGATAGATAAGCGCCAATATGGGGACCAATGGAATCACAGCATGCCCGTAGAGAGAAACTCTTCATGGCGGTGTTTTGTCTTAACTACAATTGCTATAGGAAAGTTGAGTGGATGGGTGGAGACGGCAAGGTTCGACGTGAACCGGTCAAATACACAAATTGTGCTATAAAATACTCGGACGAAAATCCCAAGCTTTCGCAATGGTAAGGGTTGTATCTTTCTGATATCGCGAAATATTTGGACGTCCTGTTGACACCTACTTTGAGCTGCAAGTATAGTGCAGAACATAGAGTCAAGCGAAAATATGCTTCTTAATACTGGGCAATAAGGAGGACGTGAGCCGAAAAACCACGGCATGAATGTCCAAAGCAATTATCCGGCCAATGTTAAGGTGTGGGAAAATAGTGTGGTGGAAGGCAGTAGAGATGCACTACTTAAACAAGATCCATACATTTTCGGGTGTTAGGCTCTGGGAAGAGTATAAACGACTTCTATATAAAAACCAAAACGGACTACATGTTCTTCCCTTCGAGGAAGGATTGGAAAGACAGTTGAGTAGGATCTGGAATCTTTTCTTATTTTCGAAATAATGTTGAGTGTGCAGCAGAATGTGGTGCACCCATAAGGAAGCCCGTATTTAACACTTATCGTGTAGGAAGGACATTTGCAGACCAATCGCGGTGATCACCGAGCACTATTGGCACATTCGCGACGCGGATTGGGATAGGTGCACAATATATCCGAGAAAGAAAAGGTGGAGCAAGTGCTAAGCGATTGTCAAGCGCACTGCTATAACAGATATAACATTTCTAGAAAAAGCCTGCTACGAGCCTATAGGAATTGAAAGCGCTGCTGTTGTATTAGCTCTGCTTCGCCCGTACTAGTCGTCAATTTCGTTACCTAACGTTGTAATCAAATTCTTCTAAATAGCGTATCAGGGAAGTAATGCTTTCAACTGGGTAGGACCGAGGGAAATTGGTTTTAGAAGAGACTGCTCTCTCAAGCAGTTGAACAGATGGATGGCGTGTAAGAATCCACACCACATGTCAGGGTTCCGTCGGGATAGGTTAGAGTTAAATCTGTTACAGTGTCAGGGCGACGGCATTCACCGGGCTAGCGCTGACAAAGGAGTGAAGCGATGCCGTGTGGTTATTGGTGAAGGATCCCATCATATAGCTAGGAGATGTATCCTTAGTTTCCAGGGTGCGGATTTTCTTCGGCGTTTCATCTAGACCAGCTGGATCGGTTGCCGATCACTTATATAGGAGGTCACAGAATTATTAAGAGCTTAACCAGACACCATCACAGCAAGGACTATAGATCTTCCGAAGAACTTCTCGAATATCCACACGTAATCTTATCTTACTTCGACGTTGCCCATGATTCCGAGTCATACAACAAGCCAGGTATGATGACAGAACTATACAGAGTAAACTTTTTCCGCCGAGATAGGACTTTACTTCCCTATTTTTTGTTTATGTTATGTGCGTCGTCGGAGGCAGCAGGAGCATGAATTTTTGTACCAGTGTACCTAGTAACAATATCATTTACCATTTTATTGAAATCATTTGCACTAGTAGCACTCTGTATTCGGTGCAATGCTTGTTGTTGGGTAGATAAGGACTGACTGGCTCCTATGTAAACCTCTACAACAAGCAACTTGCGAAGTGAGCGAACGAATGGTAATGTTCCTAAAAATTTTTTGATGGTTGTTTCGTGTCAATTTCTGTTGCGGCGAGTAAAAAAGATATTCTCGGGTATGTGATGCTGGTTCAGGAAAGCAGCAACCCACAACACATTGCTTCACGATTTAAAGGATCACACTACTAACAAAATGTTTACTAACCAACAAATGTATGTACATACGAGTCGAAAAACTGCTCGTAAATGTTTTGCGCAATTTCAAACTATAGCACAAATGCAGGTACAGTATGCAAGTGAAACTACATAACCAGAGTTGCCAGTACAGTTTTGCCTTTTTACCGTTATGCCCTTGCTTAAAGTTGCCAGACTCCACTAATGTATGTACCAGCTTGATTTGTATGAATTTTCAGCTGCAAGCAGCTTACGACATACACCATCGACATCATCACCAAAACCGACCGAAAAACAAATGCAATGTACAAAAACACATTTCGTATGAAAGCAACAACGTTATAAATAACTAAATGTAATTTTATAATGCATGTGTATGTATGTATATATTAGACAGTTCTATCAAATTTTTTTGTTGTTTTGTTTTTGAGGGGTTTTGCCATAACAGTCCTTTACCTTTATGTCTCCGGTACGCTCCGTTACTCTCTTGCGGTTTAACCAGTGCAACCTTCTAGGTCATCTCACCAATCTTTTTGAAGCCAATAATGTTATCTTTAAGCGTTTTTGCATTCCCTACTTCAGTTGAAATGGGGGAAATTTTTTTTTATTTTAGGCAATTTTCAACATCTGTGGTTAACGCTTCTTTGATTTCCAGAAATCCGTAGGATATCTTTTAACGAAAATAGCTGACTGCGATATTATATATACTTTGACAAGTACACACGATTAAATTTCAAGAGTTAAAGGTCCTAAATTTTTTTTTGTAACCGCTGGTAATATCAAAAAAAAAAAAAAAAAAAAGTTCTTCAGAAAAAGCGTTGCCAATCGTTTTTGAAGCTTGTTCGATTTAATGTTACCCTTTTTTGCTAGATATCGTTACCGCGTGAATAAAATTTGCCATAACAATCCAATTTAAAACAAACGTGCCAACCTATTTGAAATGACAGAAAAAGATAAATTTTATGCAACGGTCTAGTGTGCTTGTATATTTATTTGTGTGTCTAAATGTGTGGGCTAATGATGATGACGAAGGCGAAAACGAAGGCGAGTGCTGTGCTGGGTCCGGTTTGAGAGCGTTCATGTATTTGTTGCTTTCTGTTACGAGTATATTGGATTCGTTCGTTCACTGGCTGGCTCGTTTTGTTGGTGGTGGTTGTTCCATTCCTTGAACAGCAAATATACATCGTTGCGGCGCACATATTTACACTATGTAAAAAAAATATATTCACAACCACATTTTTTCTTTTAAAAAGTCCTCGCCGTAGTTGATAGAAAAATTGCATTTAAAACAATATTTCAAAACTTCAAGCAATCCAATAAATTTTCGTTGAAAATTTTTATATTAAATCAGCTTATTATTTTTCCACTCCAATTAGAAAATTGTTTACATATCAAGCATCGCGGAAAACAACACGAATTTAATGACAAGAAATATCATAAGGAGAGCAAAAACTAAGGCGAATTCAATATCAGGTGGCAGCAAGGCCAACCGTCATGCATAGGCTTAACGTCAAAATCGTATTATGGCGTAATTTTTCAAAGTCAAAACAGGAGAAAAAGCAGCTATCAGCTGATTGGATAGTTACATCTTGTGTTGAATTTGGCTTTTCAAAAACGAAATGATGAAATGTGTGTATATACAGAGCAACGAATTCGTCGTGCTATTACCTAGTATAAATTCGCCTTGTAGGCTAGTATGCCAAAGTACAGGAAAATAATTTTATGAACTCACAAAAAAAATTACTAAACCAAGTGCAGAATGCTACGCACTTTTTATCAAACACGACTTTACAATTTAGCGGGTCCAAATCGAATGGCTTCTTTTTATTCTTTTTCTCTATATTTCAAAATGGTGTTATAATAGTGCTTACAAGTAGTTTTCTTAAAATGTACCCTGCCTGCAAGGCGTTGCCACCTACACTTAGTAAATGACTTAACCCTTGTGTTACACTACTACAGCTCGGCCATTCTGATAAAATAGAATCACCTGATTCTACGCCGATTGACCGACAAATTGCACATGTTTTCCATAACTAAACGATACATAAAACTCTTAGAAGTATTTACATGTACAAGTATTCACGTTAAAAATTTTCCAGTTACGACATTGCAACTTGTGAACTTGCGATTTATAAAGTCAATTTTTTTTTTAGATTTCTATAAAGTTGTTTTATAACATCTAGCAAAATTTACATAACGATAGTAACATCTTTTTCATTTAAATGTACATATATAATTGGTTTTTTTCTTTTTTTTTTTTTTTTTAAATTCGATAAAAATTTACATAACTACAGTTATATCAATTCTCTCTCGGCCATTCTACTAAAATAGAATCGCCTGATTCTACACCGACTGCACAATAAAGTACACATATATTTCGTAAAAATACGTAAAGTTATTACAAGTATCGAATAAACGAGTAATCGTTCTACATATACCTTCTTCTTAATAACGAAATCAGAATTTAACCAGTTGTAAAATTCAATAAAACTTTGCAAAAACAAATTTTTTTTTTAATCTTTTACATTTTTATAGTTTAGCCACGGTTTTAGGTTTTCTATTGCCCAAGTGCCTTTGTAGGGAATTTGCGTTTGTTGAAAACCTTCTACATCTTCTACCAGGTAGCGGTCATTTTCCAATACTTTGGATATTCTATAGGGGCCTTTGAATTTGGGTATAAGTTTACTGGAGGCTCCTATTTGTGAGCTAATGTTGGAAATGACTACGTAATCCCCTACATCAAATGTGCGGGATTTCTGGCGCCTGGAATCTGAATAGGCTTTATTATAGACTTGGGCTTTATGCTGTGCTGCCTCTGCTTGTCCCCTAACGCTTTCTATGTCTCTGCCTTCCGAACCTCTTGTGTCTTCTAGAATGTTTTCTTTCACACTATCGATGACTTTTCCTCGTTGGGTTATTCCAAAAAGTAGTACACTAGGATGTTCTTTTGTGGCTTTGTGTACCATATTATTCATTGAGTATTCTACTAATTCTAACACTTTTTCCCAGCTCATATCTTTTCCAGAGTTTGTCATTTTCGCTATCATTGGCCCTAAGGTTTTATTTACAATTTCTACCTGGCCGTTAGCTTGGGGTGAATTTGTGGCTACTTTAATGTGCTCAATATTATTACTTTCTAAAAATTCTTCAAACTCTTTCGAAGTAAAACAAGTGCCTCGGTCAGAAATTATAGTTTTGGGTCTACTATATGCTCTAAAATAATCTCTTAAAGCTATAATAGCTTCCTTTGAAGCGGTTGTTTTTGCGGCGTATAGACGAACAAACTTTGTAAAAGCGTCTATGATGACCAGCACGTGTTTCTTTTTCGTATTTTCGCTATGGACTGGTCCATAGTGATCTATATGTACCATTTCGAAAGGTCGGTTGCCTTTTGGTATCATGTGCAAAAGTCCCTCTTTTTTGCCGGTTTTGTTAGAAAATGCTATACATTTTAGGCAATTTTCTATGTGAACATTTGCTTTTTTTCGGACGCCCGGAAACCAATAGCTTTTAGTCAAAGTTTCTACTACCTTTTCTATACCCATATGCCCCATTTCGTCGTGATATTTATACAGCACGTGTTGTTCCATGTCTTCGGGTACATAGAAGAGTAAATCGTTCCCACTTTTTTTGTAGACTATTCCATTCCTCATTTCATAGTTACTATTTTCCTTGATCTCCAACTCTTTTCTTATTTTTCCAATGCGATCATCTCTATTCTGGCATATGATTAGGTTTTCTTCAAAGGTGTTGGTATGAACGACCAAAATATTTGTTCTACTTAGTGCATCAACGTGTTGCATTCTTTTACCCTCTCTGTGTTCAAGCTCATAATCGTAATTTTGCAACTCTAGTGCCCACCTAGCAATTCTAGGATTCATTTCTTTTTTGTTAAGTGTCAGTGTGAGCGAATTGCAATCGGTAACAATTTTAAATTTGATCCCTTGGAGGTAGACTCTGAATCGTTTAAGCGCGTATATTATGGCCAACGTTTCCAGTTCAAAACTGTGATACCTAGACTCTACTTCGGTTGTACGTTTTGAGAAGTAGAAAACTGGGTGCAGCTTTGTATCTTTCTTCTTTTGGAGTAATATTGCTCCGAAACCTAGGGAGCTCGCATCACAGTGGAGTTCTGTGACGTCGTTAGGGTCGTATATGGCTAATACCGGGGCGACCAGCATTTTTTCTTTGAGTGTATCGAAAACTTCTAGTTCTATTTGGCCAAAGTGAAATTTTTCTCCCTTTTTTAAAAGGTCATAAAGTGGCTTGGCTATGATTGAAAAATCTTTTACGAATCTTCGAAAGTACGAGCAAAGCCCGAGGAAGCTGTGAACTTCCTGTAATTTAGTTGGCACCGCGTAATTTTCGATTGCACTCAGACCCCTTTTATCAGCTTTTATACCTTCGCCGGAAATTGAATAACCTAAATATGATATTTCGGACATGAGAAACTCACACTTATCCAATCGCAATTCGAGTTTATTTTGAGCTAAACACAGAAAGACTTTACGTAATATATTCAGATGCTCATCAACTTTTTCTGTCGCGATCATGATATCGTCGAGGTATACAATCACTTCGCCCTCGCGAATCATGTCTGCGAAAATTTTATTTATAAATTTTTGAAAAGTAGCTGGGGCATTTCTTAACCCGAAGGGCATCCTCAAGAACTCGAATTGACCCAAAGGAGTTGTAAAGGATGTATATTTTATTGACTCTTCTTCTACAAATACATGGAAAAATCCATTCTTTAAATCTAGCTTAGTGAACCACTGTTTGTTTACTAACCTATCGAGCAAGTCATCGATGAGTGGTATGGGGTAGTTATCTTTTGCAGTAACTTTATTAAGTTTCCTGAAATCTACGCACATTCGAAGTTCCCCTGTTTTCTTTTTCACTAACACTATCGGGGACACAAATTCGGACTCACTAGGACGTATGTAGCCTTTGCTTACATACTCATCTAAAATTGTTTGCAGCTTAGCTTTTTCGCTATATGATAACCTTCTGGGCGTGCAGCTGAAAGGTTTGTTATTTTCTAACACTAAACGAATTTCCTTTCGAACCTTGGGCTCGAGAGGCCGGTTTGCATATAAATATTCAGTGCAAAAAAGTTCATGAAGGGACTTTCTATCTTTGTGGCAGACACTATTACCTATCTTATAATCAGCTTCGTTCGTACTTTGTACATCAATGGCTAGTATTTCACTTATTGCTTCACTTACTGTTTGACCTGGGTAATTTTGTATTAACAACGTTTTGTTGTTGTGACCGCTACCTGTAGACGCATTGCTTTCAACAAACTTACATGTATTTTCGTCTAAAATTTCAACTCCATCAATTTGGAGTTTTGCTCCACTTGACTCAATAAAATTTCTTCCTAGTATGACTGAATAGCCAATCGATTCATTAGGGACGACTACAAATTCAGTTAATATATTTTTATTGATAACTTTAACTAAACATTTTACTCTTCCAATAGTATTTAACATTGAGTTATTGATTCCAAAATATTTTGTGTTTACTTTTCTTAACGATACTTCTTTAGGCACGAGACTTTGTTTTATTAAACTGACCGGACTCCCTGAATCGATTAGGCATTCTATAAAAATGTTAACATTAGGCTGTGCTAAAATATCTATACTAAAATTACTTACAAACTTATTGCCGGACGACGACTTTTTGTAATGCTTGCAGTTTACTGCAAAATGGCCTCGCTCGCCACACGCAAAACACGTACCTGGATCTCGTTTAGGTTTTCTGCACTCACTTGACTTATGGCCCGAACAATTACAGTTGTAGCATTTCAACGCGTCGGGAGTTGTTTTGGCTGCGGCTCGTTGCGGTAGCTCTATGGTGCGAAATGCCATGACCAATTCGTTGACCGACTTAAAGTTGTGGATTGTGGCTTGAACTTTTAAATGCGTATCCGGGATACCATCTATTATGTACTCGATCAGCTCGACGTCACTAAGATCTAGCGCTGTGCTCAGCAAACGTTTTTCGTTTGTGTATGCTGCAAATTTTTCGCCTGCTTTCCACATTCTTTTTTCAAACTTGCGACGTATTTCTAACAAATTGTGTTTGGTGGTGAACAGTGCGGTCATTTCTTGCAGGACTTCGTCGACGGTTTTGGTGAACATTTGGTTTGAATTATACCAAGTCAGTGCAGCGCCTTTAAGCTTAAGCCCGATCACCAAATTTAAGGCTTCGTCATCGACTTTGAGGACTCGCTGAAAATGGCGTAGTTGCGAGCACCACACGTCGAAACCGTCACCGCCATCGTAATTTGCCATCAGTTCTTTAATTGTTTCTAGCGGCATGTCTTTCCTGGTATTGTGCGGTGAGTTAGCCTTCTCCATTTCTAGCTTTAACTTTAGCAACTCAATCTCCTTCTCCATCAATTTTAACTTGTAAAAGTTGCACTCGTTCGAATTGTCAGTGTGTTGTGGGGTTACCGTTTGGCATTGTGCACTGTCGACTCGAAAAATTTCGCCGAACGCACCGTTATTATAGCTGCCGCTATCTACGACGTTGACGTTGCCGCCGACAGCGCCGTCCTCGTTACCATCGTGTGATATATTAGCTAAGTCCGCGCCATTTTCGTTGTCCAATCCATTGCCGTTGTCTTCGTCATTCGAGCCATTGTTGTTGTCCGCATTGTCCGGACCGTTGCCGTCGTCTTCGTTGTTGTAGCTGCTACCTTTTCCATTTGCATTGTCGTTGTCTTTGCTTAAATTTGTGCCGTTGTTCGATCTGGTGTTTGTGCCATGGCTTTGTATTGGGCACGTACCGCGTGCTTCCTCTGAAAGTGCGCTCAACCTTGCTGCCAGCGATGCTTTTGCTCCGCTGCCGTTTAGCCCGACAGAGGTGCACCATGCTTTAAGCTGCATCAAGCTGTATCTTTCGGCGTTTACACCTTCGCTGTACATTTTCACGTTTATGTGACTAAATTTTAATTTTACTGTGAAAAAACGCTTGAAACTTTTTAACTTATATATGTTGGCGGTTCAGTGACCACTTCTGATGCAGAATGCTACGCACTTTTTATCAAACACGACTTTACAATTTAGCGGGTCCAAATCGAATGGCTTCTTTTTATTCTTTTTCTCTATATTTCAAAATGGTGTTATAATAGTGCTTACAAGTAGTTTTCTTAAAATGTACCCTGCCTGCAAGGCGTTGCCACCTACACTTAGTAAATGACTTAACCCTTGTGTTACACTACTACACAAGTTTTAAATATTTGTGCACCTTGTAAAATAACCACTCAAAACGGAAACCAAAAATAAGGATGCGAATTATTTTTTTTACATAGTGTATACAGTTCTTACTTAAAGCGTTGATACACACATTCCCAGCAAAAAAATTGTTCTGAACTGCTTCCCTGAATGACAGATAAACATTTTGAAAACGTTAAAACAGGGAATAACTATCCGCGCTTCACTCGCCTAAGCGAAGAGGAGACGAGCTTTTAAAGAGCTTGCATCAACATACTTATTTTTCGTTATCGATTCCAAAGCAGTTTTCTACAACAGCCCGAGCAACCTATTCGCAAAGTGATTCCCTATCATAAGGTGAATGTACTACCTCGTTCTAGCAGTGGAAATAAGTTAGTTAGGCAAAAGGAGTGTTTCAATCACAATTCACCGGTGGCAGCAGTTCAAAGTTGAGGCTGCATATCTGCTTTGATATCTAAGATTGAGTTTCAACTTCAGATGGAGTGTTCTCAACTTTACGTCTAATTTTATCAGTTCAACAGAAGAAAACGGTCCTAAGCCTTTTGGTCCAATAAAATAAACCTTATATAAGGCATATTTATTTGCTTGCTACAATTTTTCTTGTTGCGTTCTTATCTAATGGATGAATGTAAACTTGCATGTGTGTGTGTGTGTGTCTGCTACGCATACAATTGCATTTGTATACGAATACGTAGCTTTAAGTATGTGTGCGCGTTTTTGTTTTATGGGGTTGTTTGCCAATGCAGTCATTTCCATACAACGTAAATTTCAATGCCCTGTTTAAGCGTATTTCATACAATTTTAAAGGAATTCTTTATTTTAAAGTTTATGTGGCAACACTGATTCAACATTGACAGTTCAATGCAATTGTCAAAGAAGGCTATGTCCCTCAAGCTGAAAACCTTTGGGTGTGTTATTGTTGTATTTGGCATGAGTTTGCTTAGTTAGCAGTATATTTGGTGGGAGTTGCTTTTATTTCGAAGTATTTCAAATATAATAAAATTAATACATATTCAGTAAATTCACCAAAAAGAAAGCGAGACATTATTTTCACACTAAATATTATTTTTAACATCTTCAGTGGGATCACATCCCAGTGCGTAATGCTTCCCAACTCGTCGTACCCCATTTCCAAGTAAACATCGATTTTTAAGGTACTTAGAAGTGGATATAGGAGTTTATTGCTAGGCATTTAGAAAGTAAGTAGACTTGTCTTGGATTTAGCCTGAGCCATATTACGTTGCTCACGTACTTTTCACGACTTCACTCCTCGCGAAAGAGAAAACAGCCGATCGGGATAAAAATGTTTTTTGGCAATGAATCTCTCGAGGAGCCAGTAATGTTGTCTTTTGGACGTCGACTTTTGCACTTGTATCTGCAAAAATATTTGTTATTTTCGCTACAAAAATATATTTTACACATTTCCCCTTAGGTAGGTAGGTTACAGTGGCTGCTAGCATATGGGCTAGCACACATAGGCCCCGGAGGTCCCGTTGTGATACCACATGGATCTTTAAACGACCCCCTACTCGAACCACTTTACGGAATCCGCGAAGCGCAGGATGTCCTTTGGCATTTCCCCTTATTAAATATAAATTTTACATTTACCTGCAGCAGCGTTGCCAGCTGTAATAAAATTCGAGGAATATATGACCGTTAGCAGCAACCGTTCTATACATTTGCATTTAAATTTTCTCATTGCTCTTTAGCTGCTTTGCGAGCCGCAACGCAAACAGCAATGTCCTTGATGAATGTTTAGTGCCACTTTACTCACAACGGGTAGCCACCTAGTCAAACTACATTTCTGCTGGTGCATTTGCTATTGTTTGCAGTCGTATTGCATGAAAAACCCCTAATGGTGGGCTGCTTTGTTTTATGCCGATAGAAGAAAATCGAAATGCTAACAACAATCGGCATTAGATGGTTGAAAAAATAAGTGTGCTTGGTAGTAGAAATGTCATTTTGGTCCGAAATTGGACTGTGAAGAATCTATAAATTGTAGATGAGTATCAAATTCAATGTTTCAATTATTTAGAGTATAAATCCGTACTCAAGTTTTAAAAATGCAATTGAAAAACAAATTGCCATCTCAAATTTTTAACACTAAAATATTAATTTTTAACCGTCTAATGCTTAACATGCGCAAAATTTTACAATCGTAAGGTAGTTGCAATCGTGAGATTAAGCATTGGTCACCACTCAAATGTTACGTGAGTAACGTTGTAGCGTAAAGCGCAAACAAGTGACATGCAACCGTAGAACGAACGAATGTCCAAATGTGCTGTTTGTCGCTGCCTGACCGCCAACATGACTGGCTGCAGTTGCGCGAGTCGCGTATAAAGTGCAATAGCAATCACCGCAGCACCAAGTTTTGCATCGTAGGGCGTATTGTCGCAAAATTGAATCGCACAAAATACGACTAAATCTTAAATTTTCATGAGCTTACATAAATTGGAAAATTTTGAGAGCGCCCACTATGCGACAATACTCTCACGACGCAATCGTGATGCGACGATAATGCAACGAGCCGAGCAATGCGTTCGCTGAGGGAAGTTTTCAGTGCGCCAATTCAAACGCCAGTAAGAGTATTGTGAAGGAGCAACGAGTTCGAGGCCTCGCCAACCATTCACTTACATACTTTTATAGCTTGCTAGTTTAACTGTTGCTGCATCTGCATTTGCTATTGTTGCCACTGTCACACTGTCAGTTTTTGAATTTTTTCATGCGCTCGTTTTTTGACGTCCCTGTACGCTTATGTGCCAGCAGTTTATTGCCAGCATATTACATACATATAAATATAAATCTGTCAGCGCTGGAATAGCTGCGCCAAAATAAGTACAGTGGAGTCAAGTGTGGATTGGTGCTAGCACTGGATTAATGCATGCATAGAACCGCCTATGTCTATGGGAATGCCCTCAACCTTTTGAGAGTGGTTCCGAGCCTACAACAGAATAAAGTAAATTTAATATATTAGAACTGCTTAAAAATTCGATTAGAAAATTGTGTGGTCTGATAAGTATCTCAGTGAATACTAAACATTTTTAGCGACGTAAGCTGCAATTATTTCATTCGCGCTGCACTCTGTTGCAATTCGCGACCAGCTTATGAAATATTCCAAAGACTATAGTTTATGTTTGCAATCCCAAAAGGTTTTTTCTAACCGTAAATGAGGGTGCTAATCTCGCGCTTATACCTCAGAGCCGCCGGTGTTCTTCCCAATTAATACATACAATGTGTAACAGGTGCCCAGTTCTATACAAAACAAATATTTTAAATAAAAAAATGTATTATTGTGTTTTTATACCAACAATTTGTTAGCTCAAGACCATTAATAATAATTTTCTGGGCAGCTGGACCTTCGCACAACTTGGCCTATCCAACGCAGACGGCACGTTCTAATTTCCTATAACAAAGACTGCGTAAAGCTCATACGGGTATACAGCTCATCATTAAATCTTCTGCGGTACTCGTTGGCGCTTACGCCTAAGGGTTCGTAAATCATCAGGCATTGTTAGTTTGCAAGCATTTTACTGAGCTGGTGGTGCTGTCCAATATTCTTTTATGTTCGTCGGGGTATCGAAATTCCCAACTAGCGGTTCTTTTCATGCTGTTGCTTCACAATCGATCCTGTTTTCATGTTTTTTTTTAAGACTTAACCAACTGTGACAATCTGCTAGATGAAACACGATACTAAAGCTGATTCTCGTAGACTCTCCTGGAACTTCACCTTCAAAACGGTAGGCCTGCACTCTACACCAACCCATCAACATACCAAAATCGAAAAATAGTGTTGAAAATCAAGAAATCTGTCATTTGTAGTGCGATCGTGCTGTTGCTATATGCTCCGATGCGCAATAACAACTTTTTTGGTTACTCCTCGCACTATGTATTTTTACTTCCCTACTACGATTTTTTAAATCGCATGATCTTCGTATATCGTTTTCTTGTCGTATTTGTTACCTTCACAGTCTATCATGCAACTATTTTGTACCACGACGATCCGTACAATATCGGCAAAGCAACGAATAGACGATACTTGCCAACGAAGTCGAATAGTCGTTTCATTTTTGTGACGCTGCTGCTTACCTTGTTTGTATATTAGCAAATGCTGAACAACGAACACATCAATAGCAAATGGCAACAGCGGCAATTTGCGTACATTCGTACAAGTTTTGCTATTACGTAGCTCGTTCGATATTTTGCACCTCTCACCGTTCGTATCGCATTTAGGTAGTCGCCGCCACAATCGGTGCCGAGCAAATTTCATTACTTCTGTTGTTGTATACATTGCTGTTATTGTATGTATGGCGGCGGTATTGCTGCTATCACACAAGTATGAATATCTTTGTTGTTGTTGGTAGTGTGTTGTATATATACGTATTTTGTGTGAGTGCTCTTTTTTTTTAGGTTGTTTGGCTAAAATAAAATTATTGCCAACTGCTGGTGCCTTTAGAGCGTCAGTTGACGCAGTTGTTGGTTTACTGTTTGGCGGCATTTGTTGTTCGTTGTGCGACGCTAAAATTAAATAAGTTATTTGGTCTAAATTTAACATGAATGCATTTTAGGCCGAACTTCTTCAATTTGTGGAGTGCTATTCTCTTTTTGCTAGAAATTATAACAGTTCTATAGCGCACCCGAGTGCCGATATTGATTTTTTTTACGACCATCTAGTAGACTTTTGGCAAGCTAATTTCGAACTCAAGACACTCTCTGGCATGCATACTACACTGTGCCGAACAATGCAAGTTGCCACGTTTATTTAAAATTTTACTGTTTTTAGCTGGCCAACTCGTTACTGACGACATTTAGTAGACGCGCCAGCCAGGCAGCCAACCACTCACAATGCTGAACGCTGGTTTGGAATTTGGCGGCATTAACGTTTTCTATTTCCCAAGCGCACAAGTGAGCTTTTCTGTGGCCGCTTTGTACTGTTTGAAGCTCTGCTGTGCAGTGCTTTCATTTACTTCACCATTCGCTTATTCGTTGTTGGTATTTGTTGATTATTTTTTTTTTTTTTTCGATTTCTTATTTGTTCGCTTTTGTTGATGATGACACAGCGCCTCACAGCGCTCATTTTGCCTTGAATAATTTTTTTTTCTATTTTGTAAGTATAAAGTAAAACAAATGATATGAACATACTCGTATAAGAAAAAATTATAAAAAATGTAAAATTAAGAAAAAGTTTACTCACACAATCTATCGATGGTTAGTGTTCGTTTTCGTTGGCGGGTGTATTTTTAGCAGGGACCGCCACTAATGCTAGTTTTTTATATTTTACATGCAGAGAATCACAACCAGGCAAGTTTTCCCAAGTAAATATTTACAATTTTACTGGTGCCTGCTTGAAAATTGGCTCAATTGTGGTTCCAGCTCTAATTGTTGGCTACTTGAGTCTTCCATCAGAGCACTTTCTACCGTTGAGTGGTGTCAATGGCTTGTTTTCTACTGCATTATATGATCAGGGCACAATTGTTTAATAATATTTCCCCGCCTTTTTTGTAAGTTGATCTTTACTTGGTCCATCCTCTGCTTTCACCGACAGGTGACGATAAGAATACCTTCTGACGAACTTCCTTCACGCGCACAACATTGCTCGGCAGCGCGGGTTTTAATTCGCTGACCTTTGTTGCCGTCTGCGTAAAGCTTAATCGGATATGCAGCTAAATGTTAAATCTTCTTCGGTACTCGCTGTCGTCAAATCTTTCTAAAAACCTCACCTTCGTACACTTCTGGACCTTTTTGCCCCTAGTAAGTAACTGAGGACGCCCATTTTTTTCATTCTAGGGGGCTGGTACTCCTCCCAGGGACGTGCATCGCAACTGCTTCATACACAAATATTTATAATACGAGGCAGCGGTTAGCAACCCATCTACGAATAATAACAGGGTCCCCTATTAAAAAAAAATTAAGTTGGTTGATGGTATGAAGAACTTTTTTATGTTTTTCAAGGTCACCCTGTGCCAACTATTTTATACACAAGCCATAGCATGGCTGTGACAATAAGCGAAAAAACTCAAACTCAAATTTGGATTAAGCTATGTCACAGGCACTACCACAGACACAAATCGTGATTTTAAAATTAAAACTTGGTATTAGATATAAAGTGTATTTTAACAACTTCCCTGTCCAATGAGTCATATGTGAGTCACGAGAGTATATTGAAATAAGTACATGAGTCACATGTGACTCATTTGTCTATACAACTCAGAAGGTCCTATTGCTCACATGTAACTCATTGAAAGTGGTAAACATTGTTTTTTTTTGCTACGTTCATGAGTCACATTTGACTCACAAAATTATTTATAAAAATAATTTTTTATAATATATGTTCCTATTACTCAGTTAAGCAATACAAAAAACTAGTGGACGTGGGGCATTCACAAAGCGTTTTGTATGGGGACAGGGAAGTTGTTAAGTTGACTATGCCAGATATGAAATTTTAGGCTCATGTTTATTTTAGAATCATGTTTAAGTGAATAAAATTATATTTTAATTTGACTATGATTATGGACCTAAAAGTCACCGAAATTCAATCAATGTTGGCACTTACTTAAGTAGTTGTAGTGAAATTTTTGTACTTATTACACTACTTAAGGTGGTTTCAAACCAAATATTGGCGCGATTTTAATGCTACACACATACATATGTACACACATTCTGTTGCAAGTTGTGTCCCATCAAGGGTGATTCCCCGGATTTTCATTTGTTTACGTTGCACTGTCTCCTATTGTGTCGTCATCAAGTATGTTGATGCTGTGATTTAATGTCTCTTCCTTCTCTGCTTACTTGCATGATAAGTGCTTCTTCTGGTAACACAGCTGCTGTTGCATAGCTGCAATTGCACTTGCATTTCAACGAAGCTGGAACGGTTTTCTATTTATTTATATGCCGATGTCACTACGCCACCAATATTGTACGTTTTCATTGTTATTGCCGGCCGATAAACGTGAATGAAATTTGGTAGCCTGTACTCTCTCTTATATCCAACTGGCATGCACCTACAGCTCAATGATTGCGTAGTGAAATTCTTACTATTTTAAGGGGTGTGTGCTCTTCCGTTGAAGAGTAGGATAGCTTACGCATAAACTCATTTACATACTCACTTAACACGTGTACCGCTGCTTCTTATATGTGTGTGTGTGCATTTTTGTTTTTTAAATAACCATGCAAATAATGTGATTAGTGCAGGATGCAACTGGGATGAGTTGCGATTAATGTTAGTTAGAAACTCATTACGTGGACTGTAGGTGCTTTCTTTGAGTTTGTCTTATGACTAAGAACTAATTGTATATTTTTATGCCTACACAGGTGCATTTTGTTTCCCTACGTGTACGGGTGTGGAGGTGCAATTGACTTACCCCAACAATGAACTAGGAATCAGTTGTAGTTCAGTGTAGATGAAAGGATTGATTTGTAGGCCACTGTATTGGTTGTTTGTTCGTTGCGCCCACTGGCATCAATACAAAGCTTCGAGGAGTTTTAGGTCGAACTGAACGCTGATTACCTCAAGGGTTTTAATCTATATTGATAACTACACCGATCTATCGAGGCTTCAAGATTATGTTTATAGCTGTGAAAAGCCCTGCCACTAAACGCTTTTTATGATGGCAATCTATTAACTTATCGTACTAGCTCGACTACTGTTGTAGCTAAAAACACAACGGAAACCTTTCGGAGTCGACACAAAAAAGTAGGTGCCTGATGGCGGCCGGAAAGAATTAAAGCAGCATACGAGTACATATAAATTAGATGAGGAGCTCGACCTTAATCTTCTACATATATCGCTTCAATTAATTTTAGATATTATCCAGGCCGGAGGAGAAGTATGTAACTACTCCGGACTATACTGAAAGGTGTATGAAAGGCATTATCTACCCTATCAAATATATGGGGCGACTCGAAGGGAGCTCATATTAAGGGATCTGAGCCTG
The DNA here is from genome assembly GCA_951509765.1 of Sphenella marginata. Taxonomy (NCBI): domain Eukaryota; kingdom Metazoa; phylum Arthropoda; class Insecta; order Diptera; family Tephritidae; genus Sphenella; species Sphenella marginata. The sequence continues at coordinate 10,929,991 of OX608079.1, read as the reverse complement.
GGCGTATTATAGAGAAAGGGTCTTCCATATGCGACGGTGAGCACGGAAGAAGATTTTATGGCTACCGGCTTGGAGCAATCGACATGGTTCAAAGCATCGTTGCCAAGTCCATGTTATGCGAATGTATGAAGATGCTCTGGACCAGAACCCAACTGCGAAAACAGAGTATATTACCACTCCGATGAATGAATCAAGTGGGGGGTGCTTTATGATCCTGTGTTGTTTCCAACACCCATTGAAGAAGAAACCGAAGAAAGTGAATTCTGCTCCAAAGCGTTTCAAATCGTGACAATTTACAAAATTTTCTGGAATTCACGATCTTAATATGGCTTTTAGTTAAAGTTGAACGATAAACAAATTTTTAAACTCATATTTTCTTAGATATTAACCGAAATCAAAAACAATATTGCTTCCAGCAACGAACATGTTTTCTTTCGCTAATACGCAAAACGTCAACATCCAAATCTCATCAACTCGCCAACTCAACAACGCACCCGCTCAAGGTAAACGCAGAAGTAAACAATCTTAAGAGTCATCATTTACGTGCTCTTTGAAGGCATACATACATAGAAGAAACAAAACTATTGTTGTTAAAATGTTTTGGGCTAGTGCTGAAAGCAAGTAAGATACGCCAAATTATCAGCGACCCAACGATACGCAACATCAACACAACAACATACCAAAAGACAAAGAAATAGATAGACAAATAAAAACCGCGAGAAAGTTAAAAGTGGTGCGGCGCTCAAAAACAATGAAAACACTAACAGTATAGGTATACTCGTACATACATAAATGGCTGAGCAACAGATAGAACAAGTGCCACGCTAAGTCAGACCTCAATAAAAATCAGTAAACAACTAAAATCGACAGTGATCGAGCAGCGGTTGAGTTTGAACAAAAAAAAAAAAAAAATTGTGGTGTATTATATTTTCAAAGGTGTGTATGAGCATAAAGAGCAAACGAGCAACGAATGTTATTTTAGCACAAGTGATGAGCGCATGATTCACTCGATGCCGGTGATCAATATCAATGGCGTGCATACACAAAGAGTAGCATACTCATGCACTTCACAATAATTCTTACCACTTTGCTACCTGCGATGTGTACCTCTATACATACATATATACGAGTATGTATGCTCATAACATTCACAAATAATTCTGTATTGACGCAGCATCACTTTGTAGGCAGGCAATTATGTATGCCTCATACACCTGAAAGCATTTAGCAGTGAAACGATTTCTTCTCGGAATTCCTGGCATACCAGTTGGAAAATGAGTAATACCATTAAATGAGATATTTTAAATGACTAAGCAGTAATGCTCAGCGCTTTACAGTCTTCTCTAAATATAATTGAAAGAAACTCTTATCAGTGACCTTGTACTTATACATATTAACAGAGCAGCTTACACCATCCAGCTCTTGATGGATATTTTGTATGTTCTCTTTGTCCTGAAAAAAAAAATGTACACTTTGAGAGAGAACGAGGAGTTCGCCATGTAGAAGAGGTCCTCTTTTGTGTAAAAATAGTACCAAGCGAATGGCACTTTTCACGTTCATCCATTCTCTCATTTTATACTTCTTTAATTAGCTTATACGTTGTGCGGTTTCTAAAACTTAGCAACAGACTGTAATATTTAGCATTTTTTTATGTTCGCTCCTCATTTCTCTATTGTCCGAATACGTAAAGCTGCTGCCAAAGAATGGTTGACCGGCCGCGTTATTCTTTTCAGTGATCTCAATATGGAATTTCATTGAGATTAACATGGAAACAAGAAGTTATAGAAGGTATAGAAGAACGAAGATCTCGAGCTTAGAGCAGATATGAAGAGATTTTGGATGGATCACTTCTGTGCTTTTTTAGAGGTATTCACGAGCAGGCAAAGATTAAAAAATACCGTAGAAGATTTAATGATCAACTGGGTGCAAGTCATGTTCAGGAATAGTGCAACCCAGCAGCTCTTTTGGTTATGCCAAGTAAAGCGAGTGAATGTAAAATGCTTCGACTCAAACATTTTTTATATCAGCAATCGCCGGTGGATCCAGCGAAATATCATCACTTCGATGGAAAGACCAAGTGAAGACCGATTTGAGACCCCTTGGTGTTTCCATTTAGTAGCAAAGCGACGAAGGAGCGGCCTCAAAGAAGTAGATAATAAGGTTATGGAGAGAGTTGGCTATCCTGACGGCTCTGTATAATTGATTTTGAGTTATCACGTTGAACGACCCTTCTTCCCTTCTTTAACAAGGAACAGTAGTCACAAACGATGTGAGCTTATTTCTGTTTTTTTTCGGGTTTTTTTCTGACAAAATAGCAAATCTCTAAGGCTGCTATTAATTTTTTTTCCAAAAAAACGAGGCGTTTTGAATAAAGGTTTTGTAGAATACATGCTTTCAGAGGTTAAAAGATAAGTTTAAGAATGACTAAACTGTAGCTTTCTTTCCTTCTCATACATACATTATAAGGTTACTCATACGCCCTGACAAATGGCTGGGTTCACTAAAGCTTACAAATGATTGTTCAGCAACGAATTCTGCCATCACTGTATCTATGTCTTTTTAATCATGTTAACACTTGCTTTCTTTTAACACTACCTTCATACATAAACATACACATATGTATAATCAAAACTGTAGTCTTCCTTACTTTCGACTAATTTAACAGTGCGCAAATGTTGTTTGTTTAATTACTCAGTTGTTGTTTTAATATTTCAGAGATCTGTCGTATGTTGTCATATATTAGTATTAGTAAATTTATGTGTGTACTACTTCCGCCTTCGACAGAAAAACACACCAATACAAATACAAATAATTCATATGAAAACACTCATTCAATCAGAATCAAGAAATAGTTGATTGCTGATTACAGCCAAGGGGTCGGTCGGTCGCTCTCCCGAGCGCTGCGTCGTGTATGACGACGACTCAATTTTATATCAAATACTCGTGAACACACTGTTAATCGCGCAATAACAATGCTGATCGCCTTGAACCGCACAAAAAATCGAAGCTATTCTTACGAACGTAGTGAGCTGTTGATATGTGTTGTTGTTATTATTGTTTTTTTGATGCTGTCGACATTGTTGACAACATTGTGTGTTCGCATTTTATTTGCGCTGTTAATTTAAACTCTGTTTCCATGCATAACTCGCCTGACTGATTGAACTCTGTTGATGTCTTGTTTGCTTTTATTTTTATTGCTTTAAATTACGAAAGCAGAAATTCTGTTGCTCTCAGCTCATTAAAACAGAGAAACTTGGAAACCAAAACATACAAACAATTTAGATTAAGTAACTCGTTGCTGTGTCTGTTAAGGGCATTCCCCTGCAAAAATAGTGTGATTAATCTATAAAGATAGTGATCCATAAGTTATTCCTTTAGTCTACAGTTGGCCATAATTCAATAATAAATTTTTATTTGTGTAGCATACTCTCAAAAAATGGCGGTGTTCACATTAGGTATCTCTCTCTCAAATTGCGTATTCACTGCGAGTGTGGACCTAATGCTCTATTTTGAAGTCCTCACTCTGGCTTCCAACCTATTCAACATTTTCAATCGAATCGAGGTTGGTACGCTTATACCCAAACATAAAGGCGTTAATTTTATCTTGTTCTATATATCTACTTATATTTTCGACGGCACTTTATATTTTTGGTGATTTTTGATCCGGTCATATACTAAATGTACATAGATGCCAGAGAACGACGCGAGTGCTGAAATATAATTGCACAAGAAGATCTTAAAATTCTTTGCTGTGTTGAAATCAGACCTTTTAAATAATGATTAACAACTATGATTATTAATTATAATGTATCATCCTCAGAAATTTGTTGAATGATTGATTGCCAGTATCTGCACCATATTAATGATTAATATTTAATTAATTAAAATAAAAGGATTAATTAGTTAATTAAAAAAATTGAATTGCATAATTAATCAGTCATCAATAAAAATTTCTGATTATTGAACGACATTAAAGTTTAATTATATTTTTGATATGATTATTTGATTAATGTCAATTAATTTTGATAATTTATTATATGATTAACTCAGTTAAATGATTATATTTGATTGTTTGATTAATTTTTGTTGATTGATTAATTTAAAATAATGGACGATTTTTTCAATTATTTTTGATAAATTTTTTAATGACTATTTATCATGATTAGTTTTTATTATTGTTTTAAGTAATTAAATAATAATTACAAAGTAAATTAATTACCTATTAATGTTTATGGGAATTTACCAGGTCTGGTTGAAACTCGTCTGAGTCAAAGATGACTTGATTTGAGACTTCGTTTTACTCTCTCATTTTTGTCGCTCTCATTAGCTATTTATTTGGCTTTGTTGCCAGCATAGAGTCAAAATAAATATCCCGTGACAGCTGATGTGGTAGCCAGAACAAATTCGCGCGAAAATAATTGTCAAAGTCGGTGGATTTCTTATAAGCAAGTGTTTTTCAATGTGCCTTCGACAATTTTATTATATTATAAATCACAAAGTAAAAGTTCAAAGGTAAATTTAGTGGTGAAGTGTCTAGTAAAGCTTAGTGCATATTATTATTAACAAGTTATGTGTTTTAGGATCGGCTTCGATTAATTATGCCTCCTGGGGAACCGAGCACCCAAAACTAACTTCGGTAACGCGCCATGTACGTACCTCCTGGGTGATGTGGAAACTGTAAATAAAAGCCCCTAAAAATGCGTTTTCATACAATAATTTGCTAGTCGTTCAAATATTTTTATTTTGTTCTTTGCAAAACAATTGTTTCAACACACTCGTGGTGTCTTCATTAGTTGCTAGTTACTACTTTATTTACTTCAGATGTTAATATTTTTTAAATCATTGTACAAATAAATGCATTTTTATCAATATCAGTTAAATTAATGTGTAAAAAGTTGAATTTTCGCAAAATCTGCGAAATTATATTAGGAAACTAAAAAATACCCAAAAGGAATGTTAAAAATCCCCATTTTTGGTTTTCTATGCAGTGGCACCAATCACAAATGTTATAAAAAATGTGGATTTTGACAGCGCTCTCTCGAAACAAAGAGTCTCAAATCTATTTATCTATGGTCTGAGTACTGCGTAAACTACAATCTCACATCATCTATGTGCTGAAGACCGCTACTAATCTCGCCACGGTGCTACAGATACAGGTATTTTATCAAATACTGGCCGGGGTGGTGTGGCGGTAGTGTTGCTGGTTTACCACACTGAAGCTCCAAAGCTTGAGTCTTGGCACAGTCTTGGTTTGGCAAACTTCCTGAGTGCCACACCACAAATTTGTAGAGGATCAACTACTGCATCTCTCCTTTGTGATCATTTTGAGAGTATTCAGATTACCTTTTTTATAGGAATGCGGATAAGTGTTGGAGTACTCTGAGTATTTCCGTCTTTTTTTTTGCAGGGATCAGCACTTCAACATTCAGGTGCAGTGCATATCTCTGACACAAACACTAACAAATATTTTAATTTTAACTCATACCCATTAACTCTAGTATTTTACTGTATATGTGGATGAACCAGCAACAACATGAGCCGTAACAATATCTAACATTAAACTACGTATAGTTTTGTTGTACTTTTGAATATTTGTGCTTTTGTGTGTAAGGAAAATATTTTTGAGTTGTGGCTTGATGGGTTGCAACGAGCAACTCAACTACTTTGCATTGGCAAAAAGTTAGTTGCCAGCAGCTACGAAGGGCTGAGCCATGCGAAATAGTTAACAAAATAAAAATGTACGAGTATACATGTAGCTAGCCAACAAAAAACGTGAGAGCACATATGATTTTTTAAAGTTGATTCAAAGTACAGGATGTGTTTATATAACGATCACTATTCGTATTAAGCGATTTTTTGCTGGTTAGTATAATCTACAACTTAATTTAATTGGACTATACTACTGAGTTCACCGGTTGTTTTGGGTGCGAAACTGCTCACGTTACATACTCATCAACAGTGGCACCTGAACGTTTATCGGTGGACTAGTCCCATAACTAGTAACAACAACTACTATTTTATCAAATCCCTCTGCATGGTGCTTGTACGAATATCGAATCCACAAGAGCAGTACCAAAGATCTTTTTTTGGTATCGCTGCTGTTGTTATTGCTGTAATGATGGAAACAAGTTTTCGTATGCATTGTTGTTTTGTTGCTCAAGAAACGAGCTCGATTCAACAGTGCTCAACTCGACTTGTGAAGTCGGTTTAAAGTGTACAGTGTGGTGCTACGTAAATATTAGCTGATTTTCATTTATAAGCACTTCTACCTTCTTATTATTGAAAAACCACTGGACCAGGAATCGATCGCCGCAAGGTTTTTCCATCGAAACGTGGTCTTCCTCTGCTTTCACCGAAGCAGCCTTCTCTCGATTACACTTTCCAAGCCGTCTTACCAGATGTTGTTTGTGTCCAAATTTCCTAACCATACTTGTGACTTATAGAGTGTTGTTTCTGTTCGTCGGCAGTAAATTTCTCAATTGCCCACTCATACCAAAGTAGTATTTGTTTTTAAAAGTAATTTCTCATTGGATTGGACAGCTCTCTGGAATTTAAAAGCCAGCCACAAGTTATTAGGACTCAATGAGCCTTTGTAAAATTGTGCCAGCTGCCGTTTAGGATGTCAGAAAATACCCCAGAAAGGTATGTGTGTCATAAGATGCGTCTAAAATCCATTTCGAATCCTGCTTGGTTGGCAGATAAAACTGTGTCTAAATCTCTACTCGATGGAAGGTATTTAAGTGCCGAAGATGCCATATACTAGATAAAAGGAGACAAATGACTTTCTGTTCTATCGCAACTGTTTCAATCCAATCCTGTCAAATGGAGCGAAGCTTGTTTAAGCGACGTAAGCTGTGATTATTTCGTTAGTTTATTTCATTTACAATTCGCAATCAGGTTATGAAATATTTCGAAGATATATGTAGCTTATGTTTTGTAATCCCAAATCGGGGTTTTTAACAATGAAAATTAGGAGGCCAATCCAGCGCTAATGCCTCAGAGCCACAGATGCTCACCCCCAATGTGCACCTCCTGTCCCCTAAAGAACAAATAAATTAAATTAAATTACATATATGTATTAAAAAAAAAAAAAATTAAATTAGCTGCTCGCCCTCTATAAAGCTTAGACACAGCTATTTATATCAATTTAACGAACTCCACACGCAAAATGGTCCACTGTGAAATACATCGAACTGATTCGGTGCAATAGTGCTGCTACTACCGTAGCTCCTTGAGTTGAATTTAACTGCGCTTCGTTGCTTTTGTTGCTGTGTCACTGTTTCGTACGGCTGTACTATTCGAATCGTTGCCATGCTAAACATTTTGCTGCTGTTACTGCGCTACGTTTTCTTGTTCATTAATACAGAAATTTTGTGTTTGAAACTTTTACATTCCAGCGAGCTAGCAACCTATGTAGACAGCAAACTGCTTAAGTCTCGCTTATTGTACATTAGCAGTATGAAAATTTACAACAAAATCAACAAACTGAAACATACGAATGACTGACGTTATAAGTAAACTGACTTTGAATTGTGATACCAATGAGTACGAATATGCGAATACGAATAAACAGAGTTTTTCTCATTAACCGACATGAAAGTAAAAATTGCATTACATTGTTGTAGTGCATGTTGTTGTTTTTGTTATTGTTGCTTATACTTCTACATACTACTTTTCATCTTAATCACCAATAATAGTTTATGCTGTTGTTGCAACTTTTATTTCTTTTACGCCAGTGTTTACTTCATTTATGTGAATTTTTGCTCAGCACACCTCAACAGTAACAACAATGGAGTAAAGCATTTTAGTGCATTTTTAGCACTAACATAATTCAGTTGATTGTCGAGTAAGCTAAAAAACATGCAAGCGATTATGAGAAATGTTGTTTAAATTTTAGGTGGCAACTTGGTGAAAACCTTCTGAGTGGCAACGTCTTCATGAGGGCTTAAATTTTATCAAATAACCTATGATAAAAAGTTCAACCAAATATGTCAAGTTGTCTTTGATTTAATTGAAAATCTGCCAAAAAATAAATAAATATAATGAGATTAGGTGGCAACATCTTGACACATCTCAATTCAGTACAAAAAACACATGGGTGGCAACCCCAGATAGATTGATAATGGCCACTCAACCTAACCTTAAAGGCAAGCTCATAGCATACATGAGACTTTCTTTGATAAGGGTTTAAGTCATTAAGCTGAAGCTTGTAAGTCATTAAGTTAATTGATATATCCACTTTCCCCTGCCTAGAAACCCAAATCCAGAATATTTGATCAGCTTCAAAACTAATATTGCTTTATAAGTATCAAATCTTGGTTTCAAGTGCTTGTAATCCTCAATATATTCCCGCCGATTTTTCTTTCTTTTCGTGGCAGCTCAAGCTTCAGACACATTAAGTGCAGCTCCGTCATTAGTGAGCCTAAGACGGCCCTCCTGCGTCGAAGAGTTTCCGGCGATATATCCGACAAACAACCCATGTGATCTCTAAGCGCGCGCCAGAAATAGTAAGAACCTCGCTGAGCCCATTGTGACAAACTCGGATTTGGGGCTAACCAAGGTCTTTCCGAAAACATTTGCCAAAATTCCATCGACAGGTTATACTCTGGGCTTGGAAAATATATGAAAACTCCATTTTCTGATAGGTTTATCGAATCGATGTTAGATATACCCACAGCGTTTAATATTCGTTGCGCTCTCATGCACCCGTCGTAGTTGAAAAAGTTGGTCATTCTTGCTAAGTATCTACATACATAGTAGTTGCTCTTATGTAGTATAAATATGTCGTGCTGTAGGCTGCCACATTCGTATGCCTTTGTCTTATTATCCGTTCTAAGAGACGTATGCAACTGAAATAAAATTTATCTCTTGAATTTAAGGCCGCAAAAGCATCCTTGAGAGCTATTTTATGCCACCTCCAAAGCAAGTTCATTCAATCGTATACGACCGACATGAACATCGTCGTTTCGCATAGAAATATAATTTTACTCGTACTATTCGGATCAACTATAAACTGAGTTATACAAATTCATTATGTACTATGTACGAGTGAATATATACAGATACGAAAGACATGAAGAAATGTACATATGTATTTGTATTTCTAGATACAACCCACTAGGAAAGGGAAACATTATGTCAATTCAATTTGTATAAATACATACATATATACTATATTAATGAAAATGTTTTTTTTCTGCTCAACTCGGTAAAAACTTCCCTGTGTCTATTCAATAACACTGGACTTATTTCAACTATCAAAATCATATGTTGTTTGTTATAGACAATTTGTTTGTTTAATTATTTTTAATACGCAGTTTCAGTTTCGCAGTTGGCTAAGATAAATGAAATATTTCGCTGGTATATTTTAAATGCTCATACGTATTTTCGTTTTGCCGATCGTCTTCCTGGTTTTTGTTTGACTTATTTCTTCAGCTTTCCCAAATCCCAGTAATCATTACCATGTCTTCAAGGTTCAAATCAGCGGTTTAATGCGCATATGGATATGACACCATTATTTCAGCTTTAAATGCTGATTTTTATTTTTTAAATCGTCTCCTTCTACTTCCTATTTAGCTACGTCTTCAACATGCTTTTCCTTTTCTTATTTATCTTCTTCCCATCTTCATCTGGCCCTCATCTCTGCCCACCCCTCTTCCTAGCGTGCATCAAAGCTGGTTATAGTATGAACCCGATCCTCTACCCTTCTCTCTTTCCCTTACGTCTTTAATGCTGAATGAGCTTAGCACAAAAAGAGCGGACATTAGCTGTCCAAGCTTAATATCTAACGGTGTAGAAGTGCCGTTATAACTAGATAAATTTAAAGCTTTCATTGAACATAATTCTTACTTAAATTTCGCTTTAAAAATACCCCTATGTCCGATTGTGGCACGAAAAGTATATTTTAAAACTTCATCTGATGAAATCGGACTGGTGGATCTGATGACTTGCTCTTACAAAGATTTTGGCTTTAGTTTTATAAAATACCTACATACATGACCTGTACGACATTTTTAACTTTGAAAACATGCAGCAAAGTCTGCCGCTTTCAAGGTTGTTTTATCAGTAAGAGATAATTACTACGCTCACTGAAGAATTCTATTCCAAACATTGTCGATAAGAAAATTTATGCCTATACTACTTGTTACTAAGTTCCCTCATGGATCACAAATGATAGCTTTAGCTTTCCCACAGATTCGCCAGTTTTTACCATGACGGTTCTACATAGAATATATGTATGCACATATGTATGTACATATATACCTTAAATATCTTTCTGTATATACTCTCACACTCTCTGTTTTGCTGTTATTCATTCAACCTTTTTTAGTTCGCTGTTAAACCTTCGCAATGCATAGTGCGGCAATGGTTAGCTTCACACCATTATCAACCCACTAAAAACTTTCTCTCACACATTTAATATCTCCAAAAATGTATGATGTATGTATGTATGTATGTACATAGCTATGTACATCTCTTGTTTATATATATACATTCTCTCTGACTCATACTACAGCAAAGTGATGCGTGTGGCGTATTACAAATAATAAATAAACACTGTTCAACGTAGTTTTTTGGAATTTTCTAATTCTAGCTCTAATATAAATTTTTCCTTAAGATAAAAAAATATGTAATAATAATTGACTAAGAACTATTATCAACTGGTCTTGAGCTCATAGACTTTGCAAAAATATGAAGGAAGTTAAGATATCTTATTTTTGAAAACGTGAATAATTGAAGCGAATCAGAAAAACAAATTAAGTCGAAATATTTCAATATGTAGGGGGCTGTAAATAACAAAGCAAAATTCTGTGGCCTCACTAAAATATGCAGTTTGTATTTTAAGCGAAGTGGTTATCAGTCAAACTTATGAATTTTGGGCAGAGGAGACCTACGATCATGAAGAGATGATAAAACAGATTACTAAGCGTCGGTAAAACACGTCGCAAATATGGATATGACTATATCATAAGTAAGGTTAGGTTACCCGATAGCTCCAAGTTCCCGACAGTTGGTCTAGAAACTGAAAAGCTATTTCTATTTGCTATCCTCCGACTACAGCTTAGTAACAACCTTATTTTCGCGGGAAAAGAAATAATTTGACAACTTTTATACCCTGCAGGTATTCTGCCGGCTAAAATTACAGTCCAATTTCAAAACCATAAAAAATTTTCGTACACATAGTTAGTAAAAAATTATATATTATATAAGCACATGGAGTTTCGATCGCGTTTTCATTTTATTCTCTATTGCACAGTTTTCGCCTTGCTCGCAATGATAGTCTTTGTATGCACTGCATTACCGACCACCACGATTTTCAGTAAAATAATGTTCCAGACACAAAAAATGCCGGTTTCGCTCAACATCGACGGTTAAGAATAAACTAGAAATCTCAGAAGATGCCCAAATTTTGTTGCAAAGTGTAATATGCTGAAACCAAAAAAACACACACACACACAAAAACGATGAGCAATGTGGCTTCGCATGAAATTCTGTTCGTAATATAACGAGTATTTGCTGTAGATAAGTTTATGTACAGACCTATATATGTATACTCGCTGCTGTTATATACACATAACCTACAAAAATGTTTACCCATACATACATACGTTCGTGAACATAACAGCAACAGCAGCAGAAATAAATTCGTACATAGTATTCGTAAAAGCAATAACAACTCAATCACAAAATCGAAAAAAAAACATTGTACACAAAAACGACAACGCAAGAGGAAACTCAAAGCTGTTGAGAGTTTTTGTGCTGCTCGAATGCCTGGCTGTTGGCGGTACCGTCAATTTTATAGTATAAAGTTCGTTGGATTTTTACTTCTGACTGTTCGTAGGTACGTTTTGACTAACAGACCGACTGACTGGTTTGTTTGGTTTAGCAAGCCTTGCATTACTATTGGGGGTATGTTTGGTGGTGTCAAAGAGAGAGAGAGGGAACGACAGACTGCGCAAGGGAAGCGTGATGTGGTCGGTAACTTTTGTGTGTAAATTCGTTTGAATGTGGGAATGAAACTCAGCAATAATACTTTAGTTTAAGGAATGGCAAATGCCAAGGGAGGGTGTAGCTGTGCCGGCAGCATAGCAGTAAACCGACTATGTGAAACCCACAACAGCAAATAATAGATAGAAAACGAAACGAAAAAGTCAAGAAAGAAACTTTTATTATTGTTGGGGTCTTGAATTTTTCACTTCTTGTATTTTTTTTTTTGTTGGTAGGTATGAATTGAAATACATTTTTTTGTTTCGTGCTTTTGGGATTTTTTAGCTTATTGAATAATGAAAAAGAGAAAAGAGAGAGAGAATAGAAATTAGTCTTCGAGTTGAAGGCTGTGAGTAAAAAGTTGATGCTAACGAGATTTAACAGCTAAAAGCATACCACAGTACAGTGACAACAATTATCTTTATGAAACAAAAAACTGTTTACTCAGCAAGTAACCTTTAGTTTTTCTTGTAGTACACCAATCTGCTCTTGAAGGCAATGTGTATTGATGTAACCGAGCAAGGAGTACCGCCTTCGAGTACTCAATAGTCTCCCAATTGAGCCCTGAGGAACAATTGGAGGAATGCGGAATGTCGCTGCGGCTCAGAAAGATGGATATACGACGCGATAAGATCACGAAGGCCTCAACCTGCACTATAGTGGAGGCCGAGAGCCGTGAACATGCGGAACTTGCGATGCTAATACGAACTCTGCTTATTCGAACTGTTTCCTACAAACTATGAGAACCTTCAACTCTAAAGCAAAACAACGATTTGAAAATGGCCTTTCACTTCCCTGGGAGTGGGAGGAGAGGTGTACGCTGCTCAGCTGGGCCTTAATCTTTGCATTAGACTGCCTGACCACTGCAGTGTCTTTCAGGCAGAAGTGGGCGCGATACAGGAAGCTGTAGAACATTTGAAGGCAGTGGACATCAATTACGTTGATGCCTACATCTACTCTGATAGTCAAGCAGCTCTCAAGGCGCTGGAGGCAAGTATATGCAATTCCAGGCCTGTGGAGGCCTGTGCAAATCTCTCAACGAGATGGCTGAGCAACTTTCGATTCACCTGGTATGGATGCCGGGACACAGGGACATACCGGGAAATGAGATGGCAGACGAGCTTGCTAGAGGGTGCACTTCCGCTCCGCTTTCATAGTCCTGCAAGGGTCTTGGCATGCCGCTCGCGAGTAGGTCGGAAGTCAAAGGGCATTCTGCACTTTGCGGAATCCACAAAATGGTTCGAGTAGGGGTCTTTAAGATCCATGTGGTATCACAACGGAATCTCCGGGGCCTATGTATGCTAGCTCAATTACTAGCAGCCACTACAACCTACATACCTATCTATTTACCTACGTAAGCCGTACTCGGATAATCTATTATATCATTCTTCTTCGTCCTTCTGTGGTCTAAATAAAAGAGTCCAGATAAGTGGGTACTGCAGTGGATCAGCAGCAGTCGAAGTACTTCCCACCATCAAATAATGAGCCGACTCATTCGCTTTTCAAGTATCTCATCACAACTGTCCGGAGTATAGATCGGCATCATGCCAAGTCTCGAAGAGTATGGCCGTTAAAGTATTCGTATTTTTGGAAACTTCAAAAACCTTTTCTTAAATGCCACACATGAAAGAAAATTATATGCCATTTCAAGTGTTATACTAAAACACTGTGCCTACACCACTGTACTGATGAAAGTCGCAGTTGGTATGGCGAGCGTTAAGTGCACAACACTGCAAGTAAATGAGTGCATGCAACGAACAAAAACTCAGAGTGTGTGTATGTATGTGTGTGTGTACATACATTCGGTGGTGGAAAAAATATTCCAGAAAGCCGTGTAGAAAGTAGAACCAAGAAAATAATAACAAAATTGTAAACTACAAAGAAAAGTAAAATAAGAAGCGAAGAAAACTAAAAGAAAAAAAAAATAGATGAGAAATGTCAAATACTTTGCATAGTTTGGCTCGTTTCACCGGCATAGAACGAAAGAGCATTTGTAGGTAAGCAACAGAACGGCAGCTGTTAGAGCTAGCGAATTGTTGTACTGTTAAATGCAGCTGCAAACTGCAATCAGGGTCGCTTTGGATTTGCGTTAGTCGCATAAGTTTTGTTGTATTTTTTTTATTGAACATTGAGAGCCAGCGATGTGAGGGCTCTAATTTAACAGCACGTAAGGTAAATATGAATAGTTGAGGAAGTTTGAAAGAATTATATGATGGGTAGAGTGCTACTTAAAGATGCCGCTAGTGGCGACTTCAAAAACCCACGGTGAGGACAACGGGAGAAATGCAATAGATCACGAGGTAAATTAATCGATCTAATTGAAATTTGGCTGAGAATTTCGATAAATTCGATAGAGATTACAAAGCTCTATTACAATTTTTCTCGCCGGCAGCTCCACCGGAATAAGATCTGCCATTCGATCTTAGAGCTTTGAACCATAATAGTTTTCAAATTTTGTTTATAAATTATCGATTACAAATGCAATCGCGCCAAATTTGAATTTAACTGTTCAACTGAAACGAATGAAAAAATTTCCCTATTTTTAGCCCACGACCACTGCCTCTACCTGCTTGTTTACTATTTGGCAGCTTTTTGTTTTTGTTCTTGTTTTTTGTGTTTTTAATTTTAGCGCTCACACGAAAAGCTTTAGTGATACACGAATATGGCGCAGTAACTTAACAACTTGAGTAACAACAACGACAGTATGCGTTGTTACCGCGCTGTCTTCAACTATTCCACTATTTAGTTGCTGCTGCTGCTGTTGTTATTGGGGGCTTGCAATTATTTTAATATTGTTTTGTGTTTTCTTTCCACTCTTTTTTGTTCTTGTTCTTTTTTTTTTGGCTGTCAGAATGTTTGTTTGGCTCGTACAAATAACGGCGCTACAACGGTGAAGGCGATTCAACGAACGTAGATAGGCTAGCTGACAGTGCCGCTAGCAGGTTGCCCTTGTGCGGTGGGTTAAAGTTTATTTTGGAATATTTTTTAGTTTAGCGTAGTGGTAAAATTACTACAGTGATACGAGCAATGGAAAAATTATAATTGTACTGAATTTTTCTTTGGATAGTTTTATCAGATGCACACTAGATAAAAAATATTGAGATTATGTAAAAAAATATTTTTTGGTCACCCTGTAGAAATCGCGAAAGTCTCATGTTCGTTTTTCAAAAATGATACATTTTTAGAAAGTTATTGACCACGACGACATTTCCTTCAAACCAACTATTTATCCATCATGCCAAAATCAGTGTTTTGTTATTACTTAGCTAAAGGTACCCTGTATTTAAGAAAAAAATAAAAATGGCAAATTTAGAAGAAAAATCCAAATTTTGACAAAAAAAAAAAAATTTTGGTCACCCTGTATAAACAGCGATTCCTATTTTCTGTTGAATTTCTATGGTTCATTTTTGATTCTCAAAAATTAGACATTTTTAGATAGTTATTGAAAAATACCACTTTTCCTCCCAAGAAACTATTAGTCCATTCAGCTAAAAGCACCCCGTATTTAAGAAAAATAAAAATGTAAAATTTATTAGAAAAATACTAATATCTTTGCTTGCACAGTGCTCTCACAAAAATTAATTTGCTTCTCTGAAATCCAAGCAATGTAAATAGTTGACAATGGGATACAACATTTCCAACTTTTTTCGGTATTAAGCTCTAATTGCTCGTTTTTAGGTCGTTTATATCAAGAGATTTACTCAGATAAGGGGGCACAAGTAATATTTAAGGTACATATTGCAAATTTTTTTCTTTTTAATACACCCTGTGTTTTGTTGATTTATAAAAATAGTCATAGTCAAATTAAAATAGAGTTTTGTCCACTCAAACATGATTCTAAAATGAACTCTAACTCGAATTTAAAAATGACAAAAATATTATTTAAAACATTTTCGTTTGTGTATACGGTTTGTGATTAAAATACGGTGGCACAGGGTGACCTTGCAAAACAAAAAAACTAACGAACTTAATTTTTATATATAAGGAGACCCTGTTATTTTATTTAATATGACTCTTATCGAACAACATTTGAAATGTCGTTTTAGGTTCAGTAAAGGTTTTAATTAAAATGCATGTTAGGCAACACCTTTTATTAGGGGCCAATGGGTATGTTTTATCAGTGCGCGATTAAAGCATTTACAAAAATCTTGAACATATGGCAACACTGATTCAAAATCTGTCATCTTTATAAATATTTGCCGGCAATTTTCGCCAACCAACTGAATCGTTCACATGCAATGCGTCAACATTCAATTGCAATCGGTACAACATATGTACTATGTATACGATTAAGAGCGCTTCGAAGTAAATAACTTCTTGCCGCCATGAGCGAAGTCAGCACCAAAAGTTTGTATGAAACAATCCAATATCATCAGTAAAGCCAATGCATGTGACTGCAGTAAACATTTGTTGATTGCTGCTGTTGTTATTACTTGTTTTTGTTGTTGTTATTATAAATATTCGTACAAATGTTCAACTCTCTAAATGTCAGTCCGTTCCACTGTGTGTTCGTTCAACGGTCAGTGATTTGGTCAGTTATTTGCTTCACGTGCTCGTATTTGACTAAACCTCTCTTCTCTTCTGCCCCCAGCAAAAGTTGAACCACCCACCCACACATTCATACAAACACACTACACGCAATCGCCTTCATCATATATATATATATATGTACGTACCTACTAGTATAAGAGCAAACAAAAATATCACAGAAAAAAAGCAAAAATACCATTCTACTTACATACATACATACATATAATGTAATGAAAAAAGCAAATAAAACAAAAATGAAACAAAAAGGCAAAAGCAACAACGAATGTCATCAACGTCGGCCAACAACGAAAGTACAATGAAACAAAATGAAATGAATGTCTATGAATGTATGTGTGCACACAATAAAAACAGTGCACTGTGGGACATTTGGCATGTTGTACCAAACATTTTTACGAATAACAGAAGGTTCAATGATCAAGCCAACTTGCTGCAAGAAAAACAATGGTGAATTCGAGCACTCCTCCTCTTTGTCAAAGTGAGATGGAGATACGGAGCGTAGTACCAAATACCTGATGAGGGAAAAAACGTAAAGCCATCCGACTAGGACGAAGTGAGATTGGCAGTGTCCTGGCACAAACTGACTTTGGGCAACACCACCAGCTCAGTCAGAATTGGAAAGGACCTCTCCGAGATGTTCGATACTAACCGAGGCTTCAGATAGGCTAACCCCCTTGCGATTTCTTTAGTTGGGTGTGGGAGAAAATTCTCTCACCCAGAACATATTTTTATCGGCAACTGCCTTTGGTAGCAGAGGAAGAGGGACGTCGCTACTTTAATAAAAGGATCAAGTGGAGATCGATTTGGTATCCCGTAGTGTTTCCAGCTGGCAGTAAGATGAACCATGTGGGGTCTATTTTGGACGGCCATGACTATTTAGACAATTTAGCGCTATTTTAAGAAGAAAAAGTGTGCTCTGCCATTAAAGGTACTATTTGTGAGGCATTCTGTGGCCATGCATATTAGACAGGGCGAATAACTGTTAAGAAGTACAACAACAACAATAGGCATTCGGAACCAAATGAAAGTCAATGCTCCCAAAAAAAAGTCAATGTAGCCCACAGTAGAGACAAATGCCAACAAGAGAAAAAATAAATCCCAGTAATGTATATACATATACATACACACATACATAAATGCTTATATACATACATACATATATTTATATGTGCATATACTAGCATGACTGTAGTCGCCCGAGGTAGCGTTGGTGTTGTGGCTGGTGGAATAAGCAAAAATAAAGTAAATGAGAAAAAATACTAATAAATTCCCTTCACTGCGCTGCCAAGCTGGTTTGTGCACACGAAAAAAGATCAAATCATATACACAATAGGTATGTTCCTTTGCAATGCAGAGTCTACGCAGGCAATCGAGTTCAAATTTAGATAGAGAAATTTATGCCTTCAATGGCATGTGAGAAAATGGAATCGCGGAAACACCACTTCTTTTATAAAACATTTGTGAAACATATTGAAGCCTGGTCTTGAACTTAGTTTTTTTAGCTTGTGAAATTATTCTTAAGCTGAGTAAGTAACACATATGTATACATATTACACAATCAAATAACATGTCGACTTAACACTCCGAAAATATAATAACCGAACACATTTCGAGTAAATTTGGACGGCCACGGTATACTTCTGCAGTGATACGAACACATCTATTGCTATGCATGTGTGTGTGTATGCGTTTATAAAATACGGCTATGACAGGAAACGGTGTCGGCAACAACACGAATAAAACGATAGCAACTACAAAAATGACTGCTGCGCAATGGTGGCGTCGGCGATGCGATGGCTTTGCTGACGACAGCGGCGACGTTAGTCGTAATAATACTGACAGTACAGTATGCAAACACAGTCAAACATCCATAACTAGAATGACACGCATTAGTGTTCGCTTAAAGCTGTTGAGTCTGGCTGTTCTCGATAATTTTTAATGATGTAAACGAAAATCGTCACCCGCTCATGGACGCAGGATTTTGGCATCAGCGATCATACACGAACAATACTAAGCAATCTATAATATTGGGAAATCCCAGCGTCTCTGACGGGAAATAATTTGCAATACAATTTTGTTAACTCTATCCACTGCATTGCAATTACATCGATCCTTCATCTCAACTCTTACGAAGCCTGTCTTCTATATGCTCTCATACACCGAGTGCTATTTGGCATGGATAATCCTACTTATAGAAGTTCACGTTATTGATGTCCTACTGTTACATACACACACATATATATATGTATTTTTCCTGAATAATTTGTCGAGTTTTCAGCGGTGCAGCGGAGTGGTGTTTTATGCTGTGAATGTGTCAGGCCAATACGCGCTATTATCGCTGCTGTGTAGGCTGACAATATGACTGGTACTGTGAGCGAGTATGCCTGTGCCGGTTGGTTGGCTTTGAAAAGTAGGTCCGTGTGCATGAACGAGGACCCTGTGGAAATATTTGTTTAAATTTAAATTAGATCATCTCTATCATGAGCCGTCGGTTCTATCAAAGCTTATTTACAGACAATGAGAGTATTCTTGAGTTGTTAGTGGACAGAAAAAGTTCAGGCAAATACCACCAAAAAGAACCAGCGAATAATTGAAGGTTTCAAGAAAGTGACCATTGGTCGCAAAGGTAACGACGTGCTACTTGCTGGTTGGTCTACGAATATGAAGGCTCTCACCTCTCAACTTGCCTTCTTCTACTATCGGGAAGGAATAGGTCCACTATCGCTAACACAACAGCCGGTTAGTACCGCAAGGAAGTACCGAAGTGAGAATGACAATCTTCGGATAGAAAATGAAAGCGGATAATAACCAACAATGCCAATTGTTCAAATATATGACATACATCACGTCATGGAAGATCGGTAGGGTGCCTGCCAAATTCACAAGAAAAACTAAAAGAACCACGATAAACAAGTACCATTTCCTTGTAGATTACAAAGCAACCTCGCTTTAATGCGAACCGAAGACGGAATAGATTCTCAGACCATTTCCGACTCGTACGCTATCACAACGAAAATTTCCAACTGGGAAATATTGACATATATCGCTGTTCAAGGCGAAAACTAAAAAAGATACAAAATCACTCAAGTTATAGAAGACATGAAACAAAATGTAGAGGAACAAAATGTAGAAACGAAGCTAAAAGGAAATACAAATAAACGAATATACGTTAAAAGAGAAATACCACAAAAAAGCTGCGGCAAAACTTAGAATAACAATGCGAACTGCAACCAAATAGAAGAAAATTAAGGAAGTCTAAGTGCGTGTAAGACTGAACATTATATACGTTGTAGTAAGCTATGGTTATGCCTCAACTTAAGAGGTACTACCGTTATAGTTTAAAATAAGAATAACCAGAAATGTATATAAAATCCATTTCGCATTGCTTACCAACTAACTGGTCGGATATTTTTCTTGCTATCCAATTTGCTTAATTTTTGGCACGAATATGCTTAATGGCAATGGAACATAACGAAAGATCTACAATCGATGTTCGATCTTCGCTGATTATTGAACATCGAAGGGAGTACCGGAACGTACCGGATTCATATCCGGCCAGGGACTGTTATTTCGACAACACTTCCCAAAACCTTCGGGCAGTGATTTTGTTGCTAAAACAAGAACAATAAAAACCGATTTCGATTATTTCGTTAGGATAAATAAATATTTTTTCCAATGGGGCATGAAATTTTTTGTGGAATTATAAACTATTATTATTTAAAACGTTGGTTAAGCATAGTCATATCAATGAAAGATTTCAGCTAAACTAAAAAGTAACAGGCTCCCCTTATGAAAAAAAATTAGGTTGGTTGTTATTGTGAAGAAATTTTTTAGGTTTTGCAGGGTCACCCTGTGTCTACTATTTTATTCACGAATCATAGCATAGCTGTGGCAATTAGGAAAAAAAGCAAAACTCAAGTTTATAGTAAGCGTTGTGACATCGCACAAGCATAGACACAAACCGTGATTTTAAAATGAAATTTTCGTAATTTTAAAATAAAAAATTCGTCTCAGAAATAGTATTTATTTTAGAATCATTTTTAAGTAGACTATGATTATGGGCCGAACTTTTGTGGTAATTAATTTTTTATACTTTTGGGAATTTCTGTTTTTTTTTTACTTTGGCAACACTTTACTCTCTTCGTTTATGCCGTTAATCGAACAAAACTAGCTCACCTCACCTTGTAAACGTAGCGCAGCCAGGTATAATAATTGGGAAGAGTGAGTGGGAGAAATAACACGAGCGGAAAGATGAATTTTTAAAGATAAAACACCCAAGAAAAATAAAATGCAATGTAAATAACATGAGCATAACAATATTGATTAAAAAAAAAATTAAAATAGGTGCTGCAGCGAATCTCTACAGCTGGTAGCAACATCACGCTAATCAACGCCTGTCGCGCGACATCGAGATCTTGACAAAAATTAAGTTGCAACATGCTGGCAAACAGGTTGAAGCAAGCCGAAAATGCTCTCAGCTGGCGCATTCAACTCAGTTGCAATTCTTAAACGGTTGTCATAAATTGATGCACATTCTATCGGACGACGCACAGATGCGCAGCTAATACGCCGACAGAAGGTGATGCGCCTGTATTTTAGGCCAACTGGTCAACAACAGTGCACGTTATCACAATAAAGGCCATGCAAACATATATTCGGCAAACAAATCGTGGCTGCTTCGTTCTGTTGCAACTTGCTAGATTTTAACCACAGTGATACAGTAGGAAAACTCTGGTGAAATTACATCCTGGAGGTGAAATTGTCAGAGTCGAAATTAATTGTAGTATGCAATTACTTATACCTACGGTTGCATTACAGCACCAAAACTAAACTAAAGGAGTAAGTTTAGAAAAAGAGTATTTATTGCACATATTGTTCTATGGCAAGTATAAAAAATAAGAGTGAGATGGTAAAATTCCGCAAAAATACATATTAGTGACGAATTTCCCTTTGCGATGACCTGAAAAGCAGACTTTTAGTGCTTGTTGATTTTCAAAAAGTGAAAAAAATATTGGGTTTTCAGACTAAGTTGAGTATGATTATAGCTATACATTGAGCTTTAGCTCTATACTATATATTTGAGTAGACACTTCTGGGTAGCAAACCCCCTTTTGCAAAATAAAACCACATTTTCTATCGGGTCGATATGGGCGCCTCTATTAAAGCAATGGTTTTTTAATCATAAAATCTCTAAGCTGAACTAAATTTCATGTCTGGACTATATTTTTTATTTAAATCTATTCAAAACTTCAATCACACAGAAATGGCCATAGTTCAAAGTAAAACGTCCCTGTGACAAATGTGCTATTGAAAACATAATATATGACGAAAAATCATCAGAGATCAATCTTAAAATAGATTACCTATCATTTAAAACAACTTTTATCATTTTTCGTTTGCTTTGCGGGACTTAATTCAAGAAAATCTGTGTACAAACGCCACATTGTAATAAACATTTTACACAAGTACTAACATATGTATACTTTGACAACATCTTTGTCATAATTATAAAGCATTTTGTTTCTTAACCAACAACCGAAAAATATCTAAATGTACTTTTAACAAGTTTTCTTTTCTTATTCACCAAAATAATTTTGCAACACTTTGGTAGCCATAGTAGCTAGTGCTCTTTTCTTCTATGTTAGTCTTAAAATTTATTTTAAGTCTAAATAAATAATAATAATAATAATAATAATAATTTTGCAACACACAATTCTGAAATGCCAAAAAAGCGTTGACTGCCACCCCATGTACAGCCTGGCGGTGAATATAATCAGCTGATTGGTACAGAGTTTTACTACTGTATATACTGTGATTTTAACTTATGTTACTTGCAGTCGACGCAACAAAGCCTACGACATGAAGTTGCAACATTTTAGCGCAACCAAGTAACCATACTTCGGCCATTCGGCAGCAAGATTTTGTTGACTTTTGCTTGTTTTACTTTGCTGCTTTTGTGGCATTGCAACATCGTCAATTTGTTGTACAGTTGTTGACTATGACAACGATGGTAACGCCACAACCAAGCCTGCCAACTGCCAGCGATCAACCGGTCAGACCAGATTGGAATATTTATACATGCATGCATTGCTGACAAAGTCATTAAGAAGCTGAAGGAACAAGTGGAGTGGCTTTAAAAGAAATATAAAAACTAATGAGATCCGGCCAATATTAAGTATTTCATTATTTAATGGTAATTATTTTCTTTGTTTTCGTTGGCTACTGTTAGGTTTTCGCTCAGTAATGATGTGAAAAAGATGATTCTTTCTTATAGCTGACACATGCATCGTCTGATTAGTAATAGGAAAAATGTTATTTACCGATTGGTGGAAGGAAAAGTCTATTTAATTTTCAAATATGCCTACTTCCTTGCCAATCTCAGATCGTTAAAAAATTTTATCAAAACGAGAATGGAGTTTAAACGAACACCAATAAACTGTGCTGTGGGAGTTTAAACTCCTGCAGAGAGCGACTCCGTATACTACAACGGAAACAGACTATATGTGTCCGAAAATAGCCTTTGATTGAAACTATAAGCTGCTCTTCACTTCTGGGAAGGATTGGAAAGAAATGTGGCATTGAAGTTTTCGCCTAGAGGACATGTTATCTCGAGTAGGAGCCCCGGAAACCGAGACCCTATCCTGAAGCCATCCAGGGCATAACTATTTACCACATCACCAGTAATGGTATCGAAGCTCTTCGCCGAAAATCAGCTAACTCTTCGGGACAGTTATCAGGACTCCTACTCTGGACTACTTTCTTACCGGATAATGTAACACGAATTTGGTGAGCAGCATATGGTTCCTCCAATATCTCCAAGCACGGACTCAGCGAAGTTAATAAGGAAGCTGTTTAAGTATGCGACTCTCAGACAACGACCCATTCTCAAGACGTATAGAAGGCGCATACTCAGATTTTTTGCAGTACTTACCGGGCGACAATTGGAGTCATGTTCCATAAAGTGATACCGAACACAATATCGCATCTCACAGTAGAAATTTTCTGGTAGCGAGAAGAACGCGCGCAACACGCCTGTGGGATGCTCCAGATCTTGTATTAGCAGAATGTGATTGTAAACACTCTTGCAATTCAAGCGTGAGGAGCTACGCACCGAAACACTTTTGAAAAAAATGTTTGCGGTCTTAATCTAAGTTGAAGTAAATTACTGAAATACAAATGAAGCAGTTGAGAAGCTGCCCAAAGCAAAACTGTCTTAAAACTTACCACGAGGTGAAATTCATCTTTCATAAATAGCTATGGTCTTGAACTTGAATACGTCAATTATTGTTTATTTAGCTTTATTTATATTACTATATTATATTTTTGACTTCAGTGAGTGGTGTCCCACAAATCAGCTGTTATCTGTCAAATGGAATTTCAACAAATAAATTGCATAAGCATGTTTTTAAAATTTTTCCCTTTATATCGTTTACTCTCACAAACAAACAAATGTTTACAGGAAGAGGTTAATGTATTCTGTAAGCAGGTCGACAATCCTCTCATATCAATTTTAAAAATAAATAAGGGTAAAGTCATACCACAAAAAAAAAAAACAAAAAAATTTTACCGAATAATGCAAGGTCATTGAAGAACAACAAGTGTCCCACTACCAATACCATTGAAGTGGTGTTACATAAAAAAAAATTGTGCTACAACAATTCAAAGCATTAACGTTGACAAATTACTACAACAAAAACACAGTAGGCACGACCAAACAAACAATCCAGACATTAACAATGATTATATGTAATGGCATGAATGAAGCGTTGACGTCGCTACCATTTACTGGTTTTAAGTGTTTTATTTCCTGTTGCTACCACAACAAAAAACTTTTATTGCAAATAGAAAATGTAGCGTAGGAAATATTTATGGCACAACAACAATAGCTTTTGTTAATGCAGTGATTTCTGCTGTGCAAAAAAGACACATGTGTGTATGTGAGGTTTCTTGCTGTTTTAAGCTGGCGCCCGCCGTTGGCAGCATTGCTCATACCTGATAACTCGGTGTGTTTTAATGCGCCTAAGTCAATGATGACGCTATGATTGCTATATACAGTAGATGCCGTTGCTGATATTGTTGTTGCTCATGACGTGCCACATACCAATAAATATTCGCTTGAATTGTTGCTGCAACCTTTCCCAATGCGATAATCGATGTTCGCGTCCCCTTCTTTTTTTTGAGTTTTTTTCTTTGTTTTTTTTTTTTTAATAGCATGAATTACGTTTTATGTGACACTTGTCAATGTGTTTGTTGTTGTATTGCCCGTGGTGCTGCTCTTGCTCTCTCTCTCATTTTTATTGTGATTGAGTTTTGTTGCCGTTACTAATGATGATTTACAATTTGTTTACATTTTTATTGTTGTTGCTTGCCATTGTTTTATTTTGCCGACTCGACTCCTCTGTCTGGGTTTAGTTTGCACCTTCAGCATGGCGCTACCCATACAACCTCAAATACAAATATATGTATTTATGTAAGTACACATACATATATACATATAAATCATTCATGCCGCCAACTAGTCTGTCACTCACATTTCATTCGATTTTCATGTCTCGTCGCGTCTTTTCATGACCATAAATTTTAGTTGCTACAAAATTATTGCCATTCGCAGTATATTTGTTTGTAGCATTTTTGTTCTGTTTTCATTGTTTCAATATTTATTGTTGCTTTTTATTCCTCATTGATTGACTTTTGCTTTCATTTTTAATTTAGGTATTTTATGACTTTGTATTTTGCTTTAGTTTTTTCTTTTTTAATTTAGTTTTATTTGATTACCTTCAAATATATGGGCCGGTCTCTCGCTCTCCTTGTCTGCTGCCAATGACCGACCTTATTCTCTCAGCATGTTCTCTTTTGTTTACACTCATACCAGTAACGTGCCTTCAATATTTTCGCCAATGTGCTGCTGAAAGTCTTCAAGTCTGCTGATAATCACAATCGATAATCGTATTATTTATGATTTCTTTATTGGATGAGCGAGTTTGTGCGGCAAGTATACTTATCAATCCTTGACTTTGCAATCATTATTATGTTGCTGCCATTGTTCTTTGTTGCTGTGATTACTTGCGTTTTCTGGCGTGACTTCTTTTGTTCCATTTAGAGCTTCGTTCATGTTTTTATATTTATTTCTCATTTACTAGACATCCAGTATTAGTTCCTTGTTTGTCTTTGTTATTCATAACCTAAAAAGCGTGCTAATAATACTAGAATAAAAAAAATACATAACCTGCTAGACGGTTCGCCGCACAGCCAAATAATAAATATATGTAGGCTCATAGTCATAATCCACTTAAAATAAATTTTATGTCTAAGACAGAGTTTTAATTTAGAATAACGGCAATGTTATCTTAACATTTTGAAATCACGGTTTGTGTCTATGGTTGTGCCGCTGAAAACGCTTACTCCAAACTTGAGTTTGGCCTTTTTTGCTTATTGCCACATATAAGCTATGTTTTGTAAATAAAATAGTTGACGCAGGGTGACCTTGCAAAACATAAGAAATTTCTTCATACCAACGACCAACTTCGCACAAGCAATGGGCGGGTGCGGTACTATAACCAGTCAATGAATCAATTAATAACGACAGAGCAACAGCTGAGCTGAGAATGGGAGCAAACATTTTTATAAAGGTATATATACATACATATATAAATTGACATACATATGTGCATGTGCAGACACCAAAGAATTCCAAAAAAACAAACAAATTTATGAATAGAAATAAAAGACAAATGTAAACAAACGTGAAGTATTTAAAAAAAAAAAAATTGAGTTATCGAAAAGTCGCGTGCCATTGTGCTGCTAATGGGTGGCGCACTTCACATACCCATTCAAATTCACATAAAAACACATACACACATGCATACGTAGGTACAAATTTATTTCCATTCATACAAATTTTAATAGACCACAATATTCGGCCGGTATATAATTAAAAATAAAGTGACGTCAACAGCAACATTTGGTACACATTTACAAAAATGGTCATTAAAAATATTAATATCTAGCTTTACGGCCAATGTCGTCGGCTATGACACAAAACGCAACCACGGCTATGACAATAACAATAACAACAGATATTTATTTACATAAACAGACGATGAGGCAACATGCGAAAAGTTAACAAACAAACAAAAAAAATATGTATTTTAATGACCCCAGACGACCTTAACAAATTAGCATTTAAAAAATATACACGTGTGTACCAAAATACACAAACAAATACCAATGCATAAGGTCTGAGTAGCAGGAATTTTAAAACCAAATCACCAACGGTCTGCCACATTCCTAACAACCCAATTAAAATTTATATAAATATATATACATACGTACTTGTATGTATGCTAAATAGTACATGCTCTGGCATAAATGGTGGTGTAGTAGCGCTCAGCTGTTTTGCAGAAATGGTGGAAAACAGCTGAGCAAAAAACTAGCTGGGTGGTGTTGTTACCAACAAGCGCACAACAACTGATAAGAATTTCAATGGTTCTCATACAACTCGTTCGTTCATTCATTCATAAATTGCGAAAGAAAACAAAAGATAAATGACTTAAGTAGTTGCACGACTTAATGAGAGTGGAAATGGTATAAAAAATAATTTCCTAGAGACTTACACTTTACATCCACCATTTAAGTAACGTAAAACATATCGATTACAAAAACTCTTTCTTGCAGTCGAAGCGGTTTTTATAACTTAATTTGACTTCTGGGTGGAAATGTAAGGATATAAGGACACAAAAGATTGTGGAATATGGGAAATAAAATACGCAGAGTTTCGAGTCATGTAGAAATTTATTTAATTAAAATCGCTGCTTTACTTGAAAAGACATTTAAAATGTAGGTCAATTATAGTCATGTTAAGCAAAGATTTTAGCGAAAATGAAAAGTAACATCGTCTCCTAATGAAAAAAATTAAGTTGGTTGTTGTTATGAAGACATTTTTATGTTTTGCAAGGTCACCACCCTGTGTTCAGTATTTTATTCACAAACCCTAGCATAACTGTCGTAATAAGCGAAATAAGCCGAACTTAATTTAGTAGTAAGCGTTGTGACATCGCACAACCATAGATACAAACCGTGATTAAGTTGCTTTCATCAAATGAGGAATCTACAGAGATCGTTTGATTGGTCAGTTGAGAATTAAAGTTCCCTCTCTATGATTCCCTACAAGTCTCATAATAATTGCACTAATGTATAGTTCGGAGTCATGTTGCTGTCGAAAGAAAGTAGCATGGCTTTTGTAGTATTTATTAGACATAAATGTTCTACGGGCAATTTATGATCCTCCCCGTAATGAAAACATTTTGTTTGTGATTAAACTAAGTGCAGTGAATTGAAGTACAACGCCTGCGAGGGTTTGGCTATCGGATCCTCTAGATGTTGCTACCGAATTCAATTGTGGCAACAGAACAAGGGTAAGGCTTCCAGTGGCAGAGAATGGCTATTGGTGTCAGTTGCCGCCAGAGTAGAGCTCTATATTTTCAATCCCACTTCAAGCACTTTTAGGAGCCGAAAAATGGACATTTATGTACTTAAAAGGTTATCAGACCATAGATACTGGCAAAGATTACTTCTTTCGAAACATCCACACACATCTCTCATTTCGCTAATGAGAAGGGAGGGAGGGTGATGCTGTCGTGTTACTTGGCAACCAGTGGATATCTGGTATTAGGGACCGACTAATGGATCAGCGTAGCGAAGACTTGCGAAATTCTAGGATCCCGTATTACTTTTTTATTATAATGTTGTATTTTTTTTTCCTTCCCTCGCTTTGTTTTTGAGTACTCTGAGGAGTAATTTTGGGAGTTTTTGGATATTCGTATGCCTTAGATATTCCATGAGGTACTCAAAATCAAGGAAATCGTCATGTACCACATTTTTCTACAAAATGAGATTTAGAGGTGGGGTACTCTTATTTTTTTTAAGGAGACCCGGTATGCCTACCGCGGGCATATTCTAAGCCCCAACCCGCAGGGGTAGACCCATAGCCCCTTTAACCCCTTTAACTTAGCACCTCAAAGCGTTCTCTACTTGGAGCATCCAGTGGAGTGGGTGCTGTCCGTTTCTTGAGCAGTTCAGCAATAGAGGAAATGATTAATTTAATTGATTCTAATGCTACAATCCTAAAAAAAATCATCTCCATACGCAGAAAAATACGTATAAATGTAGGTAAACTTATGTACAAATGCTTGCGCATTCCCGCTTCATTTGTGGTAAATGCGACTTTACGGATTTAATGTTTTATGTGCCGTCGTCTCTAAATGTCTCTCGGCGTTGTTTTTAAAGTCGAACGCCGTCATTATGTATTACTATTTTTTGTATATTTTTTTTTTCTTTGATTACGTTTTTATACTTTGGTTTTGATTAGAAAATGCGGAGCAAAACAAAAACCATGAAAAGGGTTCACCGACATGTGGCATGGTTGTACATTCTTAACAACATTTCCAAAAACAAACAGATATTCATACATACATACATACATTCATATCTATGCTGTTGCCGCACTCATACCACTTTTCGGGTTGCTGCTGCTGCTCCTAACTTGTAATCGTTTGGCATTCGAGTAACTTATTGCTCTTTTTTTTGCTGCCTCATTTGGTGGTTTGGTGATTGTGTTGTTGTTGTTGTTGCGACGTTTTATAATTTATTATGTACATGCGCGCATTTATTTATTTTGCATCTCAATTGAATTCATGTTTGCTAAAGCGGCTATGTACATATGTATGTATGTATGTTTGTATGCTGATGGTTTTGTTTACATTTTGGCTTATATGTGGGGTGGTATGTAAGATGTAAATTAATGGATGTACAGATATTCGGTATCCAACCACAACATATTCAACAAAATTTTCAAACTCGCACAGTAGGCAAATAATTCTAGTTTGCAGCAAAAAGTCAAAATAACTGCGAAGCTGAATCGAATCATTCGTTGAGATACATACTTCTAAGATTTGGGAATGAGCTCGCCACTTTGTAGTGCCACCTAAATCCTAAATTAGGGATAGACTATTTTCATGCTTGCTCAAGTCCGTATCTCTTAAACGTGCTTTAAATTACTTATGTGACGGCAGCTATTCCCACATTCTCCTAATGAAAGTTTGGAAAGTGTTAAGTATGTTAGCAGTTCTTTGCTAGAATGGATCCCCAGCACCTTTGTCTCGTAGCTCATGGATTTCAGACGCCTCTGCCAACAGACAGTTATGACCACCAGAGCGCTTTTGCTCAAGGTCAACAGTCAACACCTCAATTAGCCAACACCAAACCAGCGTAAGCACCACTCCCTTCCTTCACTCACCCGTCGTTATAAATACTTTAGTGCCTTGGTTTGAGCTGCTGAGAATTGTTTCATATTTTATAACCGATTTATACGCTATTTTGTGCTAATCATTTCGGCACGCATCATCACACCATTTGTTGCACTACCAATGAACACTCACTAATTGCCCACGTAGACGTCTGTGGTGGCGTTTAAATGTCAGCGTGATGTGTCAAGCATCTCACATTCATTGAGTATCCGTTTTCTTGCTTGCCCGCTTCCTGTGCACGTTTTATAGCTTTGCACAGCTGTTAACTTTATCGCTTTAAGTTGTTTTTTTTTTTTGTGTTTCTTTGTTTGTTTATTGCTTTTATTGTTTTTTGTTGGGGGCCGGTCATACTGTCAATTAAGTAGCTGCACGTTGCTCAATGGTAACACTACAATCCTATAAATTTGCGCAAAAGGCTGTGTGTGTGTGTGGCAGATTCAAATTCATTTTACACACACACACATACAAATCGTTATACAAAAAGAAAGCTTCATTGCTTATTTGTCGTTAGTCGTGTTTGAGTTAAAAAGAGCGCGCAAATATACAATGGGATATTGAAAAGCTTCAGTTGGGACGCGTGCGAAATCCACTTAATGTCGCGCCAAATTATTTACATACATACATATGTATGTACATCGATATACATATGAATACAATCAAGCAATCTTTTATACAAATTTTTTTGTGTTTTGTTTGTGAAAAAAAACAGCATTTGCTGTTGAAGTCATTTAGAAACTGACCTATTTGTGATGTTTTTTTTTTTTTTTTTTTTTTAGTTTGGTGTTTGGCCTGTAGCGCGCATTGTAGAGCTTGTGCTGCCAACTTTTCTCAACTCTGTTGCTTTTGTATGCATGTATTTAGCATATTGTAATTCGTTCGTCATTTGGGTGTATGTTTGTTTGTGCTCTCACGATTTCTGTGCGCCAAACGGTGCTCGACTTCGATCATTAATCAGGAATTCAATTTGGTAGTTTTGTCGGTCAAGGACGCACAGCTTTTGGTGTTGGCAAGTAGGTAGGTATCGCTATGAAAGTTGTAGATGCAAAGTGTTGATAACACTTGCAAATGTACATACATACATATATTTTATGAGCGCTTTGTGTTGTTTTACCTGTTTTTCACTGGGAATAAACTGTAGAATTTAAAATTCTTCAACATATTTTTTATTGGCGGTATGTAGTTTATCCATGCTTTGATGACGCGACGGTCTTGCCTAAAAGCTTTTAATAAATTATTTATTTCATATAGAACGGGTGGTGAGTTGCACTTGTTACACCTTCTATACATTCACTAAGAGCGAGCACTCGTGACTGTGAGGTATTAGCGCTGGATTGGCATCCTCATTTTTGTTGTAAAAAACCCCGATTTGGCTGGTTGCGAATTACAAAATCATGCAACGCAAATGAAATCAACAAAATAAATAACTACAGCATTCGCTAGCAATTGGACGCGGTTCAAGTCTGTTGCTCGAACTATCTGCTCCAACAAGAAGAGAGCAACAAAGTGGAATCATCATATTTGAAGCCCTGTTTGGTTTCGAATGACTCGTAGAAGCCCTCCCAATGCTGTGGACTCTGTCGATATGTATTTGTTTTTGTTATTTAGAAAAGCCATATAAGCCTTGCCGGAAAGTCAAATTCAGTCATGGCAGCTCTTTGCGGGCTTTTAAAAGCTAGTTTGAAGTCGACAAATAGTTTTTGTATGCCGATTGGCTTTTGATGGTTCTTTACAAAGGTTTAGAAACGAATCGCTAAGATCCAAAGTCCAAGAAGCTTGTCGACGTTGGGCTTTAGTCGAAATAAAGCTTTAAATACATTATTTAGAAGACTGATTCCGCGCTAGATGGTGCGATCTGAGGAGTTGGGCAAAATATATTATAAACAAAAGTTAATACAATTAAGTTCGCCTTACTGTTTGAGCAGTTCGTTCAATAGTCTTTACCACTTCTGTTGACGGTTTTTTTTTGTTAATTTTAGCCAGCAACAATTTTTTTCCCTAAGACTACGAAACCAATTTTAAGAGTCGCTCAAAGTGACTTAATAATACAATCGATTGGGCTATCGACAAATTTTGAGTCAAAATCCCTACACATCTCATCTAGTGAATCCCCATAGAGTTCTTTATATTTGTTCCCATTCTCGGTTTTATAGAAATGGTATGAATTTTGCCTCCTTACCAAGCATTGAAATGACTGCAAGTAAAGAGATGACGTCATCTGATAAAGATGAATTACTCGGAATGCTAATAAACCCCGGCGAACAACACACTATTAGCATTAAATGCTCAAATGATCGGTGCAAAGTTTAAGTGACGCAGTCAGCAAATAATCAAGAATTTATAAAAATAGCAGAGGGAAAAGTAAACATAAATGACGAACAGCTTTTTAATTTATCACTACGTTGAAATGACGATGATGACAACATCACAGAAGGCGCATGATGATCATAATGTGTTTATATGAGTGCATGCAAGTGGTGAATATTCGGACCAACTCTTAAGCGTAACTGGACAAACCAAAGGAATTGTAGCTCTAATATAACCTAAAAATGTATGAGTCCGAAATGATTCAATTTTTATTTTTAATAAAAAATTTTCAAAAACAAAATGCATATGAATATTTGTTCCAAAGTTGCTCTGTTAAATGGGCACTCTCCGTATTTTATAATTTGCATCACATCGGAGTCATAAACGCCTATATGATCTTATTTCTAAGTCTAAAATTATTCACATATTTCAGACTCATATCGGACTCCGAGAATGTTTGTGGGGAGTATACAGGAACTTTTGATAGCAATACTTGGTCTTCCTTGCCGCAAAAGCAATTAACAAACAACTAAATCATATCGATTGCCGACGGCATTTTAAAATTTCATTTTAACATCTTACTCGTCGTCATGTTTACTTCCTCTACATCTTTATCAAAAGTTTTACGATATTTGTATGATATTGTTTGGTCAAATGTTTGTAGTATTCATTTTTTAAATTTTTTCCATTTCTTTATTTTCATATTTTTTCTGTTTGCATAATTGTCATTCGTAAATATTATTGCTACTTTTCTAGCTTTGTCGGCCACTAGTTGTCTAGCGTGCTTGTTGCGTTGACGTTTGCCTTTATTTACGTTTATAAATACATACTTTAATTACTTTTTTCATCTTTTAATGTGTTTTTATTAATTGCTTTATTGTGACTGCGCCGCTGTTGCTGCGTTTGATGGCGTTATTGCCGGCTTTTGTTTTGGTCTACTTCGTTATACCACATAAAATAATTCCTGCTTCCTTGCATTCATAAGTACATACGTACATTCATGTTTACAACCGGCAAGGCAGAACGCTTGCCAACCGCTACCCACTGTGCTGTTGGAACGCTCTGTTAACACTAAATACGCATGCCATTCCATTTTGGTAGTTTTTGTTTTTTTTTTTTGCTGTCTGCTGCTGTTCTTGTATGTCATGTATTTTATGGCCTTTTAATTGCTTTATATAGATATGTTGAATATGTATAGTGATTTTTTAAAATATATACATGCATACAATCGTGCTTTTTTTCTGTCTCGCAATTTCGGTATTCTGGTATTTGAGCATATTTGTTGCTGTTCTTATCCATGGTAGTTGATAATGAAACTTTTGCATTGCTGTTAGATTGCTGACGCTAGCGGCATTATCGACGCTGCAGTCTTAATAATCTGTAAGTACTCAGCTGTGGTTAGCACGTGTGCTGTTAGAAATTTGTAAGAGAGAGAGAGAGAGAGAGATACAGAGGGGAGCGAGAGAACTTTTGTAAATTGACTACTTAATCGATAGTAGTTTCAAAAAAAAATAAAAAAATCGATTACCGCTAGTGAACGAATTGACTATTTGTTTGGATACGACTCATTGACAGATTTGAATATCCGAATTATTTTGTTTCTCTCTTTGTTTTGTATAACTTTTTTTCGACAATATGCGGGTTCCAACACCTTCATAAACTATCTATGGAAATTTTGAAAATTTTTGTTTGTCGTGGTAACGATTTGGTATGATCAGTGTAACTTTCTAGGTCATGTTATATCTCCCTCCGTAAGGAAAGAGAATATCGGTAATGAAAGGTGAGAGGCATCATATCCGTAGAGCAACCATCGAGTTGCACATCATTACCTTTGTGCATATTAGTTGCCTCTTACGACCGTTGAGTTGTAAAAATTCAATCAGTCCACAGTCACTAGGGTGCCCTGTCATGAAAATGTGACCAAGTGCGACGCATCAATCCCGTAGACTTTCCGCCTTGAGAGGAAATTCGTCGGTTGGTCAACGAAGACAAATTTAAACGACATTTTAAGTCATGCAACCTCTCGCGCTTTGTCGGCAATCCATCATAAACACTCAAGGCGCTTTCAAATTCGACAAAACACAACGACAAGTGCTCCATTACATTTTCAGAAGCGTCAATTCAGACTACATCACTGTGTCCGAGTTGAAGGAAGCTATAATCATAGCTGAGCTCTCAGAAGCAAATGTACCTGATGGAGATTTTGAAACACCTTCGTCAAGGGGTTCATAATTATTTAGTGGATTGTTCTAACCACCTTCGTCATTTCGGAGATGTGGACCATCTACCTGAAATAGCTAAAGAGGAAAGGCTCGTTCCGAGGGAGCCTACAGTCATACTAGCACAACTTCGACCAGGATGATGTTATAGGCTAAGCCTACCGCTTCTCTTATGATAGTGTTTATCTAGGATATGTTTTCTGCTTATCAAAGAGTAAACGTGATCCCCCGGTGAGCATAAAGGTTGCAATACTATAGACAGCAATGACAAGAAATATAAAATTTGAGCAATTCTGCATCAAAGCTTTTTCAATTATTCTTATTAAAGATTTAAATTTTAAATTTAAGGGACTAGGTTGTATACAAAAATTTAATTTGCTGAACCCACACTAGCATATTATTTACCTATGTACTCGTACATATGTATGCATGTGCTTGTATGTATGTATATAAAATCAAACTATTGAACACAGCTCTAATATTCCACCAAACAATATGTGCTTAGATATGGCTTATGCATTTCAACAACAGGAAAATTAAAAAATGTTAAAGGTGTTAGCAGATCCTTGGATGTTTTGAAATAGTTTTAGGAACAATTTTGGAATTTTTGTATGGTAATTTTGTAACATTTTCTGGATTGTTTTGTGGGCTTTTCCAAGTTAATTTGGTATTGTGTTCGGTACTATTTTTCGGGGTCATTTTCTTGAAACTATCCCAGCATGATTTCTAAAACAATTACAAAATTGTCTCAAAAACGTCCGAATATAATCATTACAACAATTCCGAAATGATTCTGAAAAGCAGAAAAACTGTCGCTGAAACTGTCTCGAAATTACCTCGAAAAGAACCCAAGAAGTCGCGCCAAAAGCCCTCTTTCATCCAAGTTATTATCGCAAATCGCTTCTTCTTAATTTTTCTTTCCTTTAAAGGCGATCATTATATGTACATATGTCACAATTTCAATCTACTATAATCGCTTACAAAATTTGTTTGGAGTATGTATTAAGTATCTACAAATATACATATATGCACATTTACATATATATAGGCATTGAAATTTGTAGCATATACTAAATTTGCATAAAAATTCCCTACAAGAAAAGTCCAGCCTACTATTTGGTTAACTGATGTTAAGTGTTGCAATTGAACTAAGCTTAACCGAACTATTCTAATATCCACTTTACCCTTTCTAAGATACAACTGGAAATGGTGTAGATCATCTGTTTAGGAGTTATAGTATGAGCTTATAGTCTTATATACATATTGACGACTGGAAGGAACGGACCTTTTTTTTTTAAAAATGCCCAGCTCGACGAAATCTTAATGGCCCATAATTATAGTCGTAAAGAAAATACCGTTTGAAAAAAATCTTTCGGTATAAAGTAAGCACAAACTTTTCCTTTTTCCTGCAGGGAGAGTGGAAAAATGCATCAGTAGTTCTTTGTGTATTGCAAATGTCTTTTACATAACGCATTATATATATAAATGATATAATATATTTAACTGAAAATAATTTGCATTTGTATAGCTTTAAAGGGAAGGGTATGAGTTGTTTTTAAATATAGATAAACACGGAACCCTCCGTATAGCAAGAACTTCATCAACTCAAATAACTTTGTAGCGCCAATTTATGTTCTTACCCGACATATTTTCGTTTCCCTAAGATCACTCCGTAAGAGCAGGGTGTCAATCTGGTCCGCCAGTGTCCCTAACATATTCAAGTGCTAATTCTTGTTGTTGTTTCTAGCATATGTGAGTTGCTGGGTGATTGCTGCAGTTCATTGTCGCTGCATTGATTAGCTTGATGTTGCTTTTATTTTTGGGAAATCGTGCATAAACACGATGAATACGCGCGATCGGCAAATCAACGAACAAAATTGCAAACTGCGCTTATAAAAAA
This sequence comes from Sphenella marginata, assembly GCA_951509765.1. Classification (NCBI taxonomy): domain Eukaryota; kingdom Metazoa; phylum Arthropoda; class Insecta; order Diptera; family Tephritidae; genus Sphenella; species Sphenella marginata. Next base: position 10,893,728 of record OX608079.1, on the reverse strand, counting down.
TACACACAGTGCTTACAAAAGCAAAATAATCACTATTCATGTTAAATTGATTTTCCATTGAGTAGCTAGAAAATGAAAACACTCAACATAGGAGTTAATTTCTTTCATATTTGTAATTTATTGCTGATATTGATAAAAGAAAAATTTTAATTAATTAAAAAATAATAATTCAAAAAATGGAAATATATGTAATTAAAAAATAAATAAAATAACATAAAATGGAATAAAATAAAATAATTATTTTTTTCTTGCCGGCTTGGGGTCAGTTGAAGTATCAAAAATAAATCCACATATTTCTTAATTTTTTTCCAATATATTTAAAAAAAAAACAAAAAAAAAAAAATAGTAATTAAAAACAGAAAGGTCGAAAAAACTAATAACTCAAAGCTAAAAAATAAAATATATACATACATAATCAAAAAAAATTAATAAAGATAAAAAATAAAAAAATATAGTAAAAATTAAATAAAATAAAAAAAAAATAAAATGAAAATAAATTTTTTTTTTTAAATTTAAAATAAAATAAAATAAATATTTAATTAAAAACTTTAAATAAAGTTTTAAAAAAGGGACCAATAATAATTTTAATTATAAAAGTTATAATTAGTGTACTTAAGCTCATACGTCATGATAAAAAATGTACAGGCCGTAGAAACGAAAAAAGCAAAAATTAAATAAAATCTAAATTATATTAATTCAAGAAACTACGACAACGGGGGGTGTAAAGGAACGGAAGGTATTAAAATAATTTACAAATAGTGATTGTTGAAGGGAGAGAAAATAAATCAAAACGAAAATGTATTGAAGAGAAGAAAAAACAGAGGAAAGAAGGGAAAGTACTAATAACTAAAATAACAAGTAAGGAAGTCTAAGTTCGGGTGAACCGAACATTAAATACCCAGCGTTAGTTTTTAGAAAAAGGGGGCGTGGTTTTCATCCGATTTCGCCCATTTTAAAAACCAATCTATGCCGAGCCTAAACAATAGCGAATTTGGTGGGAGCGGCCACGCTCCTTGCTTATAAAGCTTTAACCGCTTACATGAGCCAAAAGTACTGAATCGATCTTTTCAAGGGTTATACCATGTCCTATATATAACTTTGGAAAAGAAGGCGTGCCATGCCCATAACTTTTAACGTATTTTGTGAAATTTTTCGATGTACGGATATATGTGTCCATTAATCAATATTTACATAATTTTAAAAAAGTGGGTGGTGGCACGCCCACGGATTTTATTATGTTGTTTGTCCCTATTGAAGATCAGTTTTCATTGCAGATCTTTATGATACTTTCACAGTGGCTTGTTAATAGTGAAATGTTGATATTTTGTTTATTCTCTTGTGGGCGGTGCCACGCCCATTTTCCAAAATATTACCAAAAAACCTTTAAACATCACAAATAACATCATCAGGTGAATGAGTGTACTAAATTTTAGCATTATATCTGTATCAGTTAAACAGATATTGCATATTCCGGTTTCCTAACTCTCGTTTAGAGAACTTTAGTCCAAAAAGGGGCGTGGTCGTTCACCGATTTTTCTTATTTTCTGTGGTAGTACTCTACATAAACATAACATACCTGGAACCTAGTTTCGTAAACCTATCTCAGATCGTTGTGAAGTTATTAGCAGTCGAATTTGAAAATTGCTTGACTCATAAGTGGGCGGTGCCACGCCCACTTTCCAAAATTTTGCAAAAATAATGTAAAGAATATGAAAATTGATGTATGTACAAAATTATATTATTATAGCGGTATCAGTTAATTAGATATGGACTTTTCAATATTTCCACCTCCTTTCAATATAACTTTTATAAAAAAGTAGGCGTGGTCGCCAAGCGATTTCGTTTATTTTCTATATCTGAATTTAACACAACAATAGTATGCCCTCTACAAAATTTCGTTATACTAGCATAAACTGTTCTCAAGTTATTAGGAGTCAAAATTTTAAAATTTTTTTTCAAATATATGGGGGCGGTGCCACGCCCCTTTTCAAAAAATTTGGTAAAATCCGCCTAAGAACATATAAATCAATACATATTGCAAATTTTATCATTGTAGCTGCTTCTGATATTGAATTAACCCGTTTTATACGTTTTTCGAAATTTTCGATATCGAAAAAGGGGGCGTGGTTATCATCCGATTTCGCCCATTTTCAATAGCAACCTACCTTGGCCAGAAAGTAACCTGTATGCAAAATTTCATGCAAATATCTCAATTTTTACTCAAGTTATCGTGTACACGGACGGACAGACGGACAGACGGACAGACGGACGGACATGCCTTAATCAATTCCTCTTTTCAACCTAAGAAGTTTCATATATGGAACTCTATATCTAACTCGATTATTTTGTGCCGTTACATAGTACCGTTATGTGGACAAAATTAATATACCCTTGTACTAGTACTAGTACGCTGGGTATAAAAAGGCAGACTCCCTGAAGAAGATGCAAAATGCATCGAAACTGGTAGGAGGAAAAAGGAAAAAGAGAATTTTTCGCTTCTAATCAACGGCCAAAAAAAGCTCCTTAGGAATACCCCAGGAATAATCAACATTGGCCCAACAAAAATTACCATATAAAATAAAATAAATTGTTTTGGTTGTATTTCAAACTCTGTGCGATATATATGTATGAGCTCAATCGAATAGTCAATATAGTGACTCAAGCGCCACCTATGTAGAGGAAATTTTTCACCCTTATATTAGTTACTATCATCTCGGCATCCGAATCAACGTACCTGCATATTTTAAGTGATACATGTCAGCTATGTATAACTTTTCCTACAGAGATCAAATGCATCGGAGTGCAAAGAAAGTGTACAAAAGATAAGTATGCCATTCTGGCAGAATGTGGTTATTAATGCACTCAAATAAGAAAACTATTAGGAAGGGAAGTGATCTGTCTGAGCCGAGTGATTTCCTCAGTGAAACAGTACGTTACAGTTGGTTGAGCTTTTTATATAATTCGTTGGATGTAAGGGTAGTTCTGGTTCTTATATTTTTGGCCAAGAACTGTACTTACATATGTATATGTTTGAGTATTGCAGCGTGATTATTTTTTATGCCTTGGTACATAAATAGCAGCATAGCATTCTCAGAAACTTTTATATTTACATATACATAAGCTTTCAGTTAAATTACTCGTATTCGCTTCTCATATAAATATACATATATTTCACATGTAAACAGGAGTGTTGCGAGTACCTAATACCAAGTAGACATGTGATTGCTAATAGGTTGGGATTTGAAATTAGAATTTCATTATTTATACGCTTCACTTTTTGGACTAGAGCGTCTTCATTCGTTTCAATGCAGTGATAGAAATTTTAACTACGACCGACATATGTACCTACTGCGGGAATATTCTAACCCCTAACTCCCTGGAGCTCAGGAACTAGTTAAACAGGACTAAGTGCGAGATCATTATATGTGGGGCCTTTGAAAAGACTGAGACAGGTCTTTATAATTTATTTTTCTTACCAGAAACTGAAATCTTCTTTGTATATTTTCTGAAGAAAGTAAAACATTATATTTTTTGAGCCCAAGGAAGGAGTAGATTTTGGAAAGGAAAGTTCATTGGAAAGAAAAACTATCACTTTTGTAAGGACTGCAATAACAGAATGACGTTGTAAAGGGAAACGTCCTCTAAGAAACGGCTTCTTTATGGAGCTGCACGCATGCTGTACATCACGCACTCAGGATCCATTACAGGGTGCTGATAACCAATCATTTTATGCTGAATTAGATATGTACGTCGGTAAGAGAAAATGCAAATTTTAAAAAGGAAAATGAAGGGAAGCTAAATGTTGTCATCATGACGATAAAAGCTACTAACTTGATTAAGACATTTTTTCAATAGAACGAGAAAACTCAATGAATCAAAAACCACTCAAAGGAGATTTAAATAAATTGTAAAAGAAACGATCAGCAAGAGCTTTAGACATCATGAAATCCACTCAAAAAAATGTTTGACTTGTCGAACTACAGAGTAAGGATTGTAATCACCCGTTCAGATGTTGCCACCCTGTACAGATGTAGCCATTATATATTACGTATACGACCCGTTGCACATGGCAAGCTTTTGCTATGACCGAACGATAAAGTCTGTGCTTTCGGATCGTTTGCTCGTTTACACGAGCTGCGTTGTCAGTCAATGGTTTGATAGTGGTTGTTGGTTTGCTTTACTTCTCTCATATTACTATATACATATATGCTTATGTATATGTGTATGTATATAATGGTAGAATATTTATGTGTCATTCACATAATGTGAACATTGCTTTGCATATATTTTCATGTCTGTGTTGTTGTTGTTGCGATGAAAATGAAGCGTAGCAGCAGCATTAGCACCACCAGCAGCAACAATACCCCCATCAGCCAAGAGCCTCGGCTCGTAATAAGCTTTGTTATAATAGCAACAACAATGACAAGTAAAACGAAATAATAATAATAGTAACAACAAAAACGACTTCAATTACAACAATAAAGACTGAATTGTAGATACATACATATATACTTATGTGCTTATATACATATACATATATTGTATTCATGTACATATATACCTATGTACATATTTTTGCATGTATGTCTGCTGCCTGAAACGATTTTGTGAAGGTGAAATTAAGGCACATCGACAAGTTCGACTGCTACTTAAATACCATATGGTTGGTTGTTTTGAATATGGGTTAAGCGCGTAGCATGAGTATGGCATTAGTAATGATGGTGCTGTGGCACATAAGTCTCTACTTGAAATTATAAATGTTCTGCTGACGAAGATAGCAAGTTGGAGCACATATTTTGTTAAAACTCTGACCATTCATCTCGAAAAATTACAATCGAAAATAGTCGCCAATTTTACTGCATAAATAGGCAAATAGCTCGAACTAGCTGCGCGTTATTTGATCCCCAATGGAGAGAACATTCAACTTGGATTGTGTTACTTCTAATAATTACCTAAAAATTATCTGGAACTAAGGCTTGCTGTTTGAAGTTAGGTAGATGCATTTTAGATGAAGAGCTTTTCATGGCAGTAAGACATTGGGAAGATTTGCGTTGTCATTTTGATAAAGTTTTCCAGCTTAACAGACGCGGGGAATTCAGCCTGCACATTACGGACTTTACTAAGACGAGAGACTTAAGCAATATTTCAGAGAAAGACTATTCGAAATATTTATGCACTTCGCCGCGTTGTTGGCTGTAGAAATCGGCAAAACTTATCAACAATTCAACGGTACATTAGGCCAGCCGCATCCAGCACAAAAAGGGTGAAGATATCATTGCATTGGAAGGAGGGAGATTTTGTTGTTGTAACTACAAAAAGACTTCCCAAAGGTTTGCAAACTTTGTGGACATAAGCAGTTTTTCTTCTTCTTCAAATAGCCATCCAACCGCCTCAGCGTTCAACATACATAGCTCGACAGCCATTTTTTCGTTTCGCCAATTGGAGACCCTGAGAGATCGCAAATAGATTTCAACTTGGTCCTTCCATCGGAGTAGTGGTAATCCTCTTCCCCCGTTTCCACCGGCGGGTGCCGATAAGTACACCTTCTGGGTTGGATCGTCTTCGTTCATTCGCACGACGTGGCCTAGCCAGCGAAGATGTTGTGTTTTAATCCTCTGAACTATGTCGACGCCTGCGTAAAGCTGAAACAACTCGTCATTAAATCTTCTTGCTGCTTTGGCTTCGAGGAGTTTAGTCGCCCCTTTCGAGCAGTAAAGATAAGCTACCTAGCCTTCTGGACCATAACTTGGATTCGTTTAGGTTGTTGGTATGGGGATGAGTTTGGTGCACTTCATTGGATAAAATGTCTAGACAGTGAAGCGCCAATTAGGAAGCAGGGAATATAAATGCGTTTGATAGTTGGAAGTGATGTTTGGAATACCTTTTCTTTACTTTCAGAAATACAGCTCACTTTCGATTTCAAGTTCAAATATAGTTGGATCGTTCCCACGCCAGATCGAGGATGTTTTTGATTCGCGCTGTTGTTGCTTATCAAAGCGGAGAAAACCGTGGATTTACACCCGCTAGCCAGAAACCTTTTTTCTTGTTGTGTTTTCGAACTTGATGACGAGGTCAAAGTATGGTAAAGTGCGGTGTGATGTATGTATGTATGTATATCGTTCTAATTAAATGTACATTTTTAAATCAACAAGTGATTCACAACTTCCACATGTGTACATGTGGCCCTTTTATATTTTTGCTTTTATTTTCTTAGCCATAAGAAGTGAGAAGGGAAGCTGTATTGACAATGGTTTTTAATGCTACGTTGGTCAATGTTTTAAATACATACATACATACATATATATATATATACAACTATAAGTGAATACATGCCAAAGGTTGCGAAGAAAAGGAGGCCCGTCTGTCTGGCTATTCATAAAAAAAAACCTGAGCGCCAACGGCAGCATCACTGTGCAAGCCGAATTGTGTGAACGCGTGCCCATTGAACGTCAGATCCTTTCACGCTTAATTAAAATCAACGGCGAACGGGTTCACTAGCCACAATGACGCAAGAGGTAACGTTAAAATGGCGCAATGATTTGCGGATATAGCATAAAATTATGTAAACGGTACAGCTGATAGAAAAGAGATGAAGGGAATAAAGATGTAGAATTGGCGTGACAAGAATACGAAAGGCAGGAAGTTCAATTAACTATTAAAGAGTAATATTTCCTAACAGCGATAAGGTTGTAGATATGCTAGTGGTAAGTAAAAGTGATTCAGTTGGCGAAAAAATTGGTTAATTTAGCTCATTTTCAGAAGTGGTATATATTAAGAGAACGTAGATACGTTGCAGTACACTTTTGGATCAGTCCTCAAAAAATATAAAGCGAGCTGTTCATCTAAGTCGAGATGGATAGCACTCCTCCAATCCTTCTGCGGACGTTTTGCTGCTGTAAACCATAAGAATATCAGGTAAAGGAATTACCAGAATATAGACAACCCATTGGGTTATATATGTATATTCTCTCAAACTTCATAGGAATCATATGGGACAAAAAGAAATACAAACTCATCTTTTTATAATTCAGAAGTGGAATACAAAAAGCACACATGTCGCGAAGATGTTATTAACACCATAAATAAGGTGTGGAAAACAATAGGATAAATCAATCCTCAGGTGGCAATTGTAAGATGAGCTGTGGTATACGTGCCACGACGCAACTTATACGTCACACTGGTATTTAAAAAGCTATACAACTTTTATAAATGAGCGAGTGAGATATACGCATACACTAACAAAAAAAAACAAGCAGCGACCCTCAATTTTGCGTAAAACGCGCGACACATTGACTAATGATGGATAGCCGTTGTCTGTCGTTTGGTTGGCCCGGACCTGCCTCATGTTGCGCGGTTGTTATTTTTTTTTGCTTTGTTTTTTTTTTATTGTTGTGTTTTTTGCTACTCGCTGCAGACCCATTAAAAATAAACAACAGTGACGGGAAGGTTGCGTAGTAAGTGGAGAAAGAGTTATATACTACTATGTTTTGTAGTAAAAAAGAAAATTCAAGGTCGTTGCTTTGTATGTTAACAATGCTGTCGAAGTTGACGCCGTAACTGTGATGCTGCTACGATACCTCAAGCACTTCTTAAAATGGCGTGTGTTTGTGTGTGTGTGTATGTAAAGTGGCATGTTGTTAAGTTGAGCTACAGTCTATAAACAAACGTAAAAAAATGATAAATAAATAAAGGTAAAATAAAACTCATATGCAAACATGTGAATGGAGTAAAGGAAGTACTACAACTACACTGAATATTGATAAGAAAACAACAACAACAAAACAATGTGAAATAATAAAAAACATATCTACATACTTTCAACTAAATATATATGTATATCCTTATATACATTTTTATAGCCAATATGTTAGTAGGTACATTTCGCTGCCATAACTCACATGGGGAATGCCTAGCTTCGTCTCTTGACAGTCCAACATATGTATGTATATAATCGTCATTTCAAAGATAAATATGTGCATATGTTGTTGAATAATATGTCTACCACTCGTCAAGTATGTGATTGTCTGTCTGCTCCCTGACCGGCCCACATATTTCTGTATCGCTTCTGTGTTCGTTTGTTGTCTTTTGCTGTATATAATTTTAGTCAATGGTGCATGGAAAAATAATTTTTTTCTGGTTATAAGATGACGTAAAGGAAGGTATATGTTACGTATTAACATATGTTTTTAAATTAAACTATAGAGCTTCCCAAAAATGGCATGAAGTTTACTATAGGAACTTGCCAGTGAACACCTTTAATTTTTTTTCAATCACCGGTGGAAGCAGCGTAGAAGGGGGCATTATATAGAATAGCATATAGTCAAAAGTAGGCGCTTGGAATGTAAAGTCCTCTATCGACAAATAAAACATATGCTTTTTAAGTCTCTCATCTGCTGATGCATGCCTGATAACGATGTAGAAAAATGATGGGATACCCCTGATAGTATTTCATAAAAATTCTCTGGAAGATTTCATCATGGTATTTGACTGTAAAAAAATAGGCGAGAAGATGTTTCTATTGACACCTTATTTTCGCAGTAGTAGTATTGGATTGAGAGTACGACTTTCATGACGAGCTTCGTCTGAGTCGACGACTTCTAATAAACGAAGACATCCAATCAAGAATGCTGTACTGGATGAAATAACAGATGGGGCCACGTTATTGGAAAGGGCTATGACATGGGTGCTTGGCTTTGCCATATTTATAACTGGCGCAAGTTGGAAAGAACAAGAAGCGAGTATACACTTTCATTAGACCTGTAGTAAAAGATCCTCCGAATCGATATCAACACGGAATTCCACAGTATTGGTGTGATATTACTTTCATCATCATCATGACCTCATGCAGCTTTTGCGGTAGACATGCAGTAGCCAACATAAGTGCACGCGGATGGGCGCAAGCAGGGCAGTCCGGTGCCTTACAACAGGGCACTCCTTTTCTTTAATCATGTGCATGAGTGTTAAGAGTGTGCGAATCGAATCACAATAACCAAAAATGAAAAAACAAATTGGAAACATACATAAATCAATGCGGCGAGACGATGCTTTTCCTCCGTGCAGGAACTTTATGCGTTCATACCTTTATTTGCGACCTCCATAAGAAGCTACGAGAGTGCTGATGTGGCATAAGGACATCTACCTAAAGGCGAGTAAGCTCGCAAATATCCCTGTGTGTATGTAATGAATAAAAATATGTTGTCATGATTGCGCAAATTGAGAATTGAAAGTCGGTCGGTAAAATAAATTTGATTTTTTTTAAACCCAAGCTTTATGTGGGTCAAGAATGTGTTGGCGCACGCATTTTAAATATGTATATTTTGTGTGTTTTTATGCATTGAAGTATTTTCGTCAGTATGTATTGTATGTGGAAGAGTAAATAGTTACAGGTAAAAATATGGGAACGTGACAGTTATTGTTGGTGTTTTTTTTTGAAATATCAACTTGCAAGTTCAAGTGCATGTGAATATATTAAGTGCCCCACAGGTACTATAAGGACATTCAATTCACGCATTAAAACATGCTCAGCTTCTGTATCGTTTTAGGAGTTAAGAACTAATACTATTGCTTTTTCAGAAGTGGAATAACTTAGGTGTCGAGAAGGGTAGTAAAGTTCAGTCGTCGAGAAACAGCGATGTGGTGCCTCTAACTATTAGTCTTCTTTTTTCTTTTACGCTGAGTGACGATAAGTAAGCTGAAGGCAGAATTTTCGTTGAAAGGTAGGATGCGTAAGCATTAGTAGATGGGCATTCCTTTTCGAGCCTTATCTCTTTCTTCTCAATTGTTGACTTTGTCCAAGTTAGTACTGTCCAAATATACTTGAGGCTGATGTCATCGTAAGAACAAGGATAAGGGATGCGTGTTGTAGATGGCTCGTCAATATGTTTCAAAATGTCTAAAGGGAGATTTAGGTAATCTTTTTGTCCAAAGCAGATTGCCCAGAAATTTTTGTACAATTGGTTCGATGGCGTGAAAACTTCTAGCAAAAAATTGCTTAGGTTGTTGCAGCATAAAGCTAACAAAACCAATAAGTAGCAGTCTAGGCGTTTTCGACAGATTCCCAAAGAAGCACCACAGTAAGTCCTTTTTTAGCAATAAATGACACCACTTATCCCCCTATGTCCGCCAATAAACCGTAAAATATCCGCTTAACTCCTTCTGAAACTTGCTTAAGGCACTTCATGCTCAAGTGGGGGTGTATTTCGCTAGTTCAAATTTCGCTACAGTTTGAATACCTTTCTTGCTGGTTCATTGATGCAACGAGCCGGTACTTATACACCCCTGCGTTTATGACTAATGACTCACCAATACGTATATGAAAGCGCGCCAATTTCAATGTCTGCATTTGCATGTGTGCATGCTTTGACGCCAGACGACTTGTTGCCGACTTTTGGGCGCAGTCTGTTGATTTTTCATTCACCGCTACATTCTCCCTCCAGTCACCCTTAGAGATTTAGCAACGTCAACTGCGGAAATCGGTGCACATACGCACTTACACACATATGCATGTATTGGGTGCACGTGCCCTTTTATTTTGGTGGTTGTATCATGAACTTTGTAACGCAGTATATTTTATCCTCCCTTTTACTTGCCTCCCATACATACATACACACATAAATACTTACATATATCTTTCTTTAAAAGTTTGCACTTCCACTAGAAAAAAATGTGTGCACATGTTCAAATTTTCCAAATAAATTGTATTGTACGCACACTTGTACATATGTTTATGGCACATGTCAGACATAGTACGTCTGTAGGTACATACATACATATATTGTGCGTAAATTCCGAATATAACATATTTAATGCAATATGCAGACGACGCAATTTATTGCCAACTGAAGGAAAGAACTGAACGGTAGTAAACATATAAATATGTTGGTGTAAGTGTGCGAAGGTACAGCGCACATCAAAATGATCAACACACCCGCACCCAAATTTTTTCTAACTAAAAATTCCTCCTAACGCCAATTGTAAATATCAAGGAAGATCGAGTCATTCTCCACCTATTGCTTTCATCTAACTCCAAACCTTCCTACTCTCCTTCAAAATCGTGTGCCGATAGTTAAACCTGCTGGCCTCAAGGTTTTTTGCTCATACGCATAATATGACCCTGGTAGCGGAGCTCTAATTTCAACTCGTACAGCCCATAGTTAAATTTCCTTCTAGACACTATTTTGGCATTACGGATGGGATCTTATGTTTCATCATCCTATGATGAAAGGTGAGGTATGATGACAGACTTATAGAGCGTTATTTTTGTTCGTTAAGAAGGAGATTTAATTCTCAGTTGTCACATTCTTTTGGATGTTAATGCTTGTTCTCTATTAAAGTTATTTTTTTTTTTTTGTAGAGCGGGGGTGCAAGGCACCTGTTACACTTTTTATGTATTCATTGGAGGCGAGCACTTGTGGCTCTAAGGTGTCTACTCATTTTCGCTGTGAAAACCCTAGATTTGGGATTACAACGTCCAGAGCCTCAGCTGCTGATTGTACGCTTGTTTCATCAGCACGCTTTGCAGATTAATATTCAGTATCTTCTTAGTGTGCCAATTGATTTGACACAGAGTGTATCAAAGAATATGAATGCGTGTAGTAATTGTACTCAAAGGGGTGAATTCACTTTTTAGAGATCTTTGTCCTGAATGGTACATCAACTTTGTAGGCCACTTAGTTTAATGATTCTACATGAAAGTGAAAGTACTCATATTTTCATATGTATGACATTAGCGATTAGTATTATTTTAGTTTTATTGAGATAAATTTGTATGAACATATTTTACAAAGAATTGCAAATCCGATTAACTGAAATTGAAAGTACTCCACACTTACGTTTTGCAGAAAAGATGTAAAGTGAACTAGTTATTGAATATTAATATGTTTTTAATGGAGAGTTTGACCTTTGCGTATGTATATTTGTAGATCAAATAAAAGTTTGTTTGGAACTTCTGATGGGAGTACAGTGATGCCAGATGAAGCAGTGTGCAATCGATGTGCGAGGTGCAGTAAAAAATCCGGCCTCATACATATGATTGCTTTCTTTTATAGACTTAACTTATTGTTAAAAAAACCCTTATTCCTTTAAGGATTATGGGCCAACATCTTCTTTTCGTTGAGACCGACGCTACGGTCTAGTCTTGTGCAGTCTCTAAATTTTCAGCAACACTTTTCCTGAATTACCTCTAACGGCGGCAAAGAAATCCCTAGATAAAGAACAGCCTTCTCATATAACTCGTTTTTTTCGAATAACTCGAACTCTTTCCCGGAAATTTGCAGTGAGATAAAACTCACACAGCTCCGGATAAGAAGGTTTTATTAAAGCACCCATGCGAACACAGTAGAGGAGGCCTCGAATGAGTTGAAAATAAAAAGAGGTGACTTTGACATCGAGGCGGTAAAGCGGTGATGGGTCAACGAAATCGTTCCCACAAGGCGATACTAGCGGTTAATGCCGATGTAGAGTTTTGGGGTTAGAAAAACTACTCGCCGTCGCCTTCCTCATAAATCCATCACTCATGTAGGTCAACTCATTCCCATAATTATCACGCTCCTTTAGAGATTTGAGACGTTCTTCATTTTTTATAAGGAACTACCACAAAAATGTAGCGTAATGTGAAGTTTATCTCGTTAACCATCCTTATGAATTATATTCACCATCAAGATGTCTCTGAAATTGTAAGCTACATATATGTATGTAACTTTTGTCTGTCGTACCCACTTCTCCATGCAACAGTTCAAGCCAAATTAAAGTTTCACTTTCAATACGTCAAATAACCGAGGGAGTCCTTGTGCGATTTACGCGCCATTTGAGAGCTTTTGCACAAATTAATGTGCGACTGAAATGTGTGGGTGTTTGTTAGATGTGCGCTCGTAGATGGATGTAATTGTGGTAGTGTATGTGTGAGCGCTTCTGTATTGTTTGTTATCTTACAACATGTCGTCCTATGAATGTTTCAAAATTATTTTCTATTAATAATCCGCTACGGTACTTCAACAAATGCACCAGTGAACCTAAGACCATGCTTGAGAGCTTTGTATATGTGTGGTAGGTATTATACAGAGAATCTCTATTTGTACGTTCGTTCATTCCTTTTTGGTGAGATTGTGCAAATGCCGGTGCTTAGGAGTTGGTTCCTTAGCTGATGATGGTGCTCTGAATCTGCTACAACGTCAACCAACTGATAGGATCCATGTTGTATTTTTCCTTAATTTTCGTTGTTGTACTTCTTTTTATTGTTGTTGTTCTTTTTTGTTATTATAGTTGTTGTCGCTTCTTTTATTTCATTCGTTTCATTTGAAAGTGCTTGTTGATCTTACGGTCCAAACTGGAAACGTTGATTTTTATTTGTTGTTCTTATTTTTGTATTTTTTGCTATACCTTGCTCGATGCAAGAAGAAATTTAATCAACGTTGCCACCCTATGCAAGCTCTAATTTTTGTTTTCTCATCTTACTTTCTTTCTTTTTTTGCTGTTTTGTATTATGTATATTCTCGCTTTCTCTCTGTTCATATTGCAGGAACGATGCTACACATCTACTAAGTTTCCTCGAACGAACATGCGACCGTACGAACTAACCCTCCATAAATGAATCAAGAAAAGAAAGCATTACAAATACATAGCCAAGTATACACAGACAGGCATTCACACTCTCACCGATTTCCCCTGTAAAAAATGTGTTAAGGCTAATACCACATGCGAAATGTGTCGCTGAGGAGTTTGTAACTACTACCAGTTTTCAATATTTCACAGGATGAGATCACCTTATTACCTCTAAACTAATGCTCCGACAGCTCCACTCTCAGCCCCTAAAAGTATGTTACACAAATTAAAACTGAATTATCCCACCTATGCCTAATATAGGCTAGAGGGTTTGTATTATAGCCCCTTCTAGACAAAACGAGCTCATCGCGGATTACTCTCTTTAGTGATTAATCTCACAATTTTATGCAGGCTTGCTATATTTAGGCAAAAGAAAAGAAAAATTGTAGACAAGTAGTAAATGAAAAAAAGGGAAAAACGAACAAACTGATAGTTGTGTACGTTGAGGCTTAAGTGGAGAGGTCGACAACATCACTATCCTGCTTCACCAGCTTGATGTCGGCTGGCAACGTCTGAAGCAATGGTTTTATCATCAACATACAAACATTTTTCTCAACGGTGATAGAACAGCAAAATTACTTGGGTACATAGTTTCTAGGTCGTACCAAGTCGGGGAAATTTTTAATATGTTTCGGTTATTTTACAAGAAACTCAGTGCCAAGCATGAAAACGCCACCCGAACTCTGCTTTTGATATAATACCAAAGATTAGGCTTGTCGACCTCTGTGTAACCTGTACTATAACCTCCTGGACATAACCCACTGACGTCGAAAGGATTAGTTTGACCTCTTGAAATTAAGGCGCATCTTTGTAAATGCTTATCCTACAGCAGGTATATTATAGGTTCCTAACCCACTGGGTTGAGTCTGTATTCCTATTTCTGCCAATACTTGCTAATGACATCCTTCAAACAAAAAGGGTCTGTTCTAAGCTCTGGTACTCGAGATTGCAAATAATTTGAATTTTAAATTACGGTATCCCAAAGACGCCACTGCTTTTTCAACATACATATGCGTTTTGTCCTTGTTTTGAACTTTGCTACTTCCCAGCAAACACAGAGAACACATTAGAATTGAACAGATAACTTTCGATAAAATGAAATCTCTCGCAGGCTTAGATAACTTTCAAAAGTTTTCAAAATTTCAAGCTTTGAGCTGATTTGAAATCATTTTGATAACCAGAATTATTTCGACTTCCATGAAGAAGACTATGAAAGCTAAGCTTTGAAACTTTGAGACAGTTCATTATTTATCAATCAAGTTTCCATTTAAACTCGTGTCTAAATGTTTACTGGGTTTTGTTCATCGTTAGCTTTACGATTACTAACTAAAATGATTTTCTGCGTCATCGTTATCCTCATTCAGTGCTGCTGGCATATAGCCTCGTCTCTCACCTTTCTTCCTTCTCGACTCACAAACATTTCATTCTTATTCATGTCGTTATTTTCCAACTTCCAGCCCTACCCTTTAGAATTCTTATGCTGTACAAACATATTTTTTGTTGCGATTTTCTTTCGTCTCGCTACTGTTGTTAGGGTTAAGGTTTGGGACTTTTGCGCGAATACTTTGAGATCGGTTTATCGAAAATAAATCCAGAAGTATCGATAAAACTGTGGTCTTAAGCTTGGTTTATGGCTGCCCACGTTTATTGCTGGTTATGATGATGAATTCATCTGGTGAATTAGATAATAACATCTCGATTGGCTACTTGATCCAATTTAAAGTTTTCTTGGAGGAAGAGCGAAACGGAGTCAACGTTTAATAAGAAGGCGAGGGAGAGATAGAAAACTTTATTAGTGAGTGAAGCTGCTGGAAAAGCTAGTTGTTAAAAAATAGTGACGAAGGTGTGTTCTCTTCATTCTGCTGTCACTGTCATGAGAGACCGATGAACCTTGTTGAACTTCACCCACGAATAGCGACGAGGAAAGTGGACGTTTGCGCTTTCCCCGTCGCTCTCTGCCCAAGATATAGTCTCCTTCTGTGTACTGCATAGTTTAGCCAAATATAAGCACAACGAGTTATTTTACTTAGAGTGACACTTGTACAATAATCGATAACTTTGTCACATGTACAATTAACCCCAGCTGATTTGGTTAGCTGTTCTCTGAATTTGCGCGCCATTATCAAGTTCTATTGTTGTAGTTTTTTTTTTTAATAATATGGCTAAGCTTGCTTCCACTGTGCTTTGCGCCATGCTTTTATTCCTCCGCTTTGCTTATTTTTCTGAATTCGTTCTGAATATTTGTTTTATACATACATACATATACGAAATCGAAAAGGCAGTAGTATTGAATTCTGTGGTCCAAGCTTTGGACGCGTGTGTGTCGCTAACTAAACGGTGTCTTACGCATGATCCGATCATTCTTCCTTACAAAAGCGAAGCCTAAGCATTGCCTGGTCACGAAAGTAGCCAACGATAGTAGCACATTCTAAGTTTGTCCTAATAAGTCGGGACACCAAGTCATGGCGGCCTAATTAACAGAGTTATACTGAACTAATGGCTTCGGTGGTGTACCGTACCACGCCGATGGTCCTAGGCTCTAAGGACGCGATTGGTAGCATAAAAAATATTTGGGAAAAGCTTTTCCAAAAAACCCCTCGGTAACCCTCCGAGTGCATTTCTTCCATGATAAAGTTTATAAGCAAAAAATCCGTACGGGTCGGCATAGAATATGTGAGGCCATTTGTACGGTAATTATAAGCAGCATAATACAAATTTGTACAGAAGCTCGGCCTTAATCTATTCGGAGTTATATCGCAGTGAGTGATTTTGGTCTTCTACTTTCAGCTTCATACAATTTTATTTTGGTATTTTAAAGATAAGATAATTCTAGACCGTACATATATTTTCACTGGGTCCTCAACCTCACACTGTGTGGTCTTTATTTCACATTTCGCACCGTGTGAGGGTGCTATTTCAGTTATATCTACATACATACTTGTTTGTGTTTTATAAAGGTCTTTCTGTGTTAAACTAGTGACGATTATCTTTTGGATTTTTTTAGTCCCGGGATGCCGCTTTTTAATGGTTTTTATGCGTTTCTTAAATTGAATCATTCTGTTTGTGTTTTTGTGAATCAAAATTGCCGTTAACCCCTGAAATCCTCGGCAAGAAATTAAAAACAAGGGATCCCGTTATCTCGTGTGTCGCACCCCTAGTCTACACTCCGTGCATCCATTACTGTATGAGAGAACGTTAAGATGATGGTTGATATTTGAACTGGTTTTCGTGGTTGGTTATGGAAGCGAGAGAGAGTGGTTCTGGCTGGAAAACCAGAAGACCCACTTTCTATTGGCCTCTCATCATGCCTGCCTTAATGTATGGTGCAGTGAAATAACTCCCAAATGAAATAACTCCCATGAAATAACTCCCAATGAAATAAGTCCCAATAAAAATGAAATAATTCCCAACTTTAATAAATGAAATAACTCCCAAAGAAGGAAATGAAATAACTCCCAATATTTGGTAGTTATTTCACAATGAAACCACAAGTCCCCAAAAAAATGAAATAACTCCCAAATGAAATAAGTCCCAAAAAAATGAAATAACTCCCAAATGAAATAAGTCCCAAAAAAAATGAAATAAATCCCAAATCAAAATTTGAAATGGTATATTTTTACAACATAATCAGTTACAATGAAATTTGAAAAATACAGGAAGTTAATATGTACATAGATATGTGAATGTAACAATTACATGAAAACCTGAATAGTGTTGTCGACCTTTTGACGGCAAATCGGACAGTTAAAGTTTTCTAGTCCTTCAGAAATACTCTTAGCATGAAGCATTAGAACACAAGCGTTGCATATTTTTAAATGTTTGCACGGCATCAATAGTACATTGGGCTCAACCTCCAAACAAATTACGCACCCAAAAAGCGAATTAATGTCAGTGACATTAAGACGCATGACCAAAAACGAATTAAAGTCAGTGCCCTTAATTCGTTTAATATTTTGACTTTAGTTCGCTTTGGACATGCGAATTAATGTCATTGAGGCAAAATTTGACTTAGGTCAGATCTTCAATTCGGGGCGTGATCGATGGTATTTATGTGCAGAACTCCTTTCCGCATTGGCGGCCTGCGGCCGCGCTTCAAAAAATAACCCTGGGCTACGCCATTCCAACTCCGGGTGTGTGCCATAGCCGTGGCTACCGCCACGGTGATGTCCTTCCGCGTGCCACGTTTCCCACTTTTTTACTTTTTTGGCTCAGCGTAATGTGCCATTACAACAACCACATGAAAATGACAGAAAATTGTGAACTTTAACTGGAAATAACTTTTGAACTGTTGAAAAAAATCTCATTTCAGATTCTAAATCTAGACATGGGTAATCGTTTACGTGGGGTACCGAGCGCTAATACACAACCAAAAATGTTGAGACGCGCTTTGGTCCCAGGAGCATGAATATAACTCCGCTGAACCAATATTTTTAGTAGTTTGCGAGATATTTGCAGTTAAAGTCATGTTCATGTGGTTATTGTAATCACATTACCCTGTGAGAAAAGAGTGGCACGCGGAAGGACATCACCGTGGCGGTAGCCACGGCTATGGCAACCACCCGGAGTTGGAATGGCGTAGCCCAGGGTTATTTTTTGAAGCGCGGCCGAAGGCCGCCAATGCGGAAAGGAGTTCTGCACATAAATACCATTGATCACGCCCCGAATCGAGGATCTGACCTAAGCCAATCTCAGATTAATTTTTTAAATTCCAGATTCTTGATATAATGATCATAAGTCGAAGGTGATAATGAAAAATGAAAATTTGGAATATAAAAAAAATGTACTGACTTTAGTTCGCTTTCGTACTGCGAATGAATGTCAATGACGTTAGTTCGCTAAAAATATTCCCCAACAAAAATGAAATAACTCCCATTAAAAATGAAATAACTCCCAATGCCTGGATTACAAGCAATGAAGTAAGTCCCAAAAAATGAAATAACTCCCAATTTCCAAAAATTATGAAATAACTCCCAAAGATATTTTATTGGGGATTATTTCATTTGGGAGTTATTTCATTATGAAATAATTCCCAGTTAAAATTATGAAATAAGTCCCAATGAATTGGGAGCTATTTCATAATGAAATAAGTCCCAACTTGCATGGAAAATATTTGGGAGTTATTTCATTTTTTTGTTGGGAGTTATTTCATTTGGGAGTTATTTCACTGCACCTTAATGTATGAATCGGGAGTCCGTGTCTCTTTCATAGGCAGTGAGTTCTTGGAGTAGTCGATGTAAAAAGTGTGTTACAAGACTTATGGCTCTTCTCTTTATGGTGGTAGCAGCGAACAAAGCTCGAACTCTTCGCTAGACAGGTCATGTTGTTCTTATGTTCGGACTATTTAATACTCAATTGTGACCGATAAGCGGGATCTAGCCAACAAACTCTGTAGCCTATATACATATGTATATATAAAATAAATGAGTAGATTCGTAAGCTCAAATTTTTCTCTCGCTGTGGTAGGTCGCATTGTTGGCTGGGTGAAATTTTCAATTGTTTGTTCGGGGATGGCTTTGTATATGGTGGGTGGCTTTTGAAGGGTGTTTTTAGTTGATGTTACAACAGTGACGATTTATCTGTGCTAAAATTGTTGTTTTTGTTTTGTATGACAAATATATGTACAAGTATATACAGATGTAAGTCAGTAACGTTGTGATGATATGCGTGCCAGTGGTGTCTGATTGAGGTAGAGGGCACATAACAGCACCAACGCATCTAAGACGAATTTTTTACAGCACATACAGTGGATGAGACCTTGTTTACGAAAGTGTTGGGACCCTGTCTGAATATCAAAAAAAGTTATAATTCCTGCAGCAGGAACAATTATGAATCGAAGTTGTTGATGAGCGTGATTACAATTAGTCCCCACAAGCCTTTTATTATCCTCATCATGGTTATTTCTAACATCAGATTAGATGACGCTTAGAGCATTTGAAAATTACTTGATCATGGAAGATTTGTAGGCCCCAGCGTATCGTAGGAGATTTCAGGATGAGAGGCAACTGGATGGGAAGCCCAATACTGATTTTTTTTAAAGTGAAGGAAACGACCTTTAACTTGTTTTGGACGCCAGCCGATCCTAACTTCCTCCCTCTGAGAAAGTGTTGGAGAACTGTAAGTAAAATGAAGTATATCGGTTTAAAATCAATGGAAGATTATATTAAGACGCCCGTGTTGCATGAATACGTAGGAGTCTATGATTTATAATACATATCTACAAAAATATCTATGTATGTACTGACATGTATATAATGTAACAATGTATACCAGTGGCGCAGTTGAAAGGGGATATATTAGTTTTACTATTTTCATATAAAATCTCTTTATACATAGCTTGTCGAGCTGGCGCAAATTGAAAACACTATGGGATCTCGGGGTGCATACTGTTATTTATAAGCAGCTTGAACTCCAATATTTTAGGCAATAATAGTTAGCTATCACTTTAAACTCAACTTAAATTACTCTTTTAACACCAAGATAGACGTATAAATATTTCCTTTAATGATTTCTTTTTATTGAAACCTGGGACCCAAAAAATACAAACGTAAAACAAATTCATCCCAGCGGCTCCCTCTCTTTCAAAACCATGGTTACTTCAATGCACCATGTACTAGTTTGGTTAATTTTTACAAGGTGGTGCAATCAATGTAATAGATTTTTTTTGGCTGAAAAGTCTTTGCTCGTATCTGAGTTGATATGAGCGCAATTTCACACCAAGAGCGATTTTCAGCTAGCGAATACAAGCCAAATCAGAGCCACGAAATCAAATGTGCTTCCATTGAGTATTAAAAACTGTCATTAAGTCGATAAAACAGTGCTTGTCAAAGACTGTCGTCAAATTGTGGTATCACTCGATTGAAATCCCGTTTCTCAAGCCACTTAACTATCAATTGTTACGACGCGAGTTCGCACCCTAACTCAAGATTTCACGTCATATACATATGACTAAATTAAAACTAGGCATAACTCTCGGCGTTAATTGATATATTCTCTTAAGAACCATATGTCAAAAATGACATTTGAAATACTGCCAACTTTGGTAACGAGCTTGACGCATACAAAAATTCGCTCTAGACTATTTGCTCGCTTATTTCTTGCACCCTGTACTCGTTAGTGCAAAAGCGTTGATGTTGTTGTGAAAAATTTGCAACGTTAATAGTACTGTACTGATGTTTCTATGTATTGGTATTGCATATATAGAGGCACAGGCATGCTCGTTGTAGTAAGCTGAATTTGGTATTTGTTATGTAAAAATTTCAATCTCATCGGTACGATGAGGATAAACAGCAGAATGGGCGCTGTATTCGAATTCGAATAACTCGATTAATTCTGTTGGAAACAGATAGACTACGGATCTGGTGATATACACATACATGTATACCTATAAAGATAAGAATATTATTTATATCTTTCCAACACCCCGGTGAACTTCTAGTCATAGCTATTCACCGTACTCTCTGAACTTCAGAACGTGAGTGGGAATCCTCTTTCTTATGAGGCTCAGCTCCAAACTCCAAAGATTTCACAAAGTTCACAGAATTTGTTGGTGTTTTTGAACATCAGCTGGAAGTCTCTTTTGGGATAACAACCAATGCTAATGACAGTTATACTTCTTTGTGTTGCCTTGGATAGGACTATGTAGGATGTATTATTTGCATCATCCACTTCACTTATTTGTTCAATTATAGACCTTTAGACTAGTCTATGGCTGCTAGTTTAATCCATATAAAACGACTGCTGTAATACCACAGTCATTGACCAGCTTTCAGTCAACATGGCGCACTAGAGGTGAAGGATAATGCACACATGCAATAGCGAAATTACCTACACTCACACAAGCACACAAATATCCTCAACGTTTTTACACATTTATAGCACATTTGCAGCTAAACATAAACACATACTTATATACATACATACATACATACAGCTATTCCGAAGGTGCATTGCTAGCAATCTCAGTATTTGAGCATCCAAGCATGGAGGACAACAGAGTGCGCCAACTCAATGATATCCTTGATGTGTTGAATTTAAATTTAAATTAACGGTTGCAGCTTGTGCACGTTAGTACAATGTGAGCGGGTTTAGTTTTATACGGTTATTGCTATACCTTTTAAGTTTACGTTAGCTCAAAAGGAAAGATGTTACATATAATGCGATCCATGAAACGATGAACTATCAGTCGAGCGGTTCAAACTCGGTTGGACAAGCGCCTGCTTTGAGATTGGAGCACAAGTAGCGTGGAGACAGTCGCATATAAGACTCTACATATCTAGCGTATTGTACGAAAGACTTAAATCTTTCCTCGACAAGTTGATTGGACGTTACAACATATTGGATTTTGTTGGCGGAAAACGGGGCTTTCGAGTCGTAAGTCTGCCGGTGTAGAAATACTGATTTGGCAAAGAGCAGTCATACCAATCACCCATAAGTTAGAAGAGTACAAGGAGATAGCATAGAGAGCTGTGTTCCATAATTCTGGAAATTCAAACCTGCAGGAAGTTCAACAACTTCTGAACTAACCTAGGACTAAACCATTCAAACCTCTGAGGGTTAGAGAACTTCGCGGTCAACGAAATCGTTCTCAGAGCTGACGGGCTGGTAAGACTACTAGTTGCAGTTTGGTTCGTCACGTCCTACTTCATTAATGGATGCATCAAGTAAGAAGGCGGAGTACAACAAGAATGACAGTAAACATATCTTTGACTCTCTTTTTTGGAGACTGGTTCGCAATTTGACTACATGTCATATATGAATACCAATCTACAACTCTCTTGTGAATGGGCAAGGCGAATTACAAACACACATCCATACATTTTCAATTTACTTTGTTTTTGTAATTCGTAAGAGTAATGTCAAAATCGTACGGCAGCGAAATTTGTGTTGTCAAAATTTGAGAGAAAAGTATCTATCAGCTGATTGCATATTTCCACCTTTTACTGAATTCGCTTTGTGAATGGGCGTGTTGCGCTCGATTGTGAAACATTTCATTGCGTATGACGCATTTTCGTTCCCATTTCAGTTATCCCACTATATTTCATGTGCTTGCTTTATAATATTTTTTTTTTATTTTTTAATGTTTTAAATTTTTTTCTTCTAATTTGTGGAATTTTTTGCTGTTGTTGTTGTGTTACTTTTTGTTGTATTTATTTTCATTGTTGACAATGAGTTCACAGCGCATTTTGCCATCTTGTTGTGTAGTGTTGTTGCCTTGATGTTGATGACACGTTGGCTCTACTGGATGTTCAGTACCACGATAGCGGGTCGATTCGCACCAAATGACTGAATTCAGTGCCGCCATTGCTACTGCGCGCGGCTTGGCTCGCCATATTACATGGCCCTACTTTAAATGTGGCTAAAAGCTTCAACAGCGCGTTTGAGTTTGCGTTTTTGGTTTTGGTATTTGCGTTTATTAACTGCTTGTTGTTGTTGGCGTTGTTTGCGCACAATGTCCACCCACACCCAAATTTGTATTTTCATATGTACGTATGTTTTTTATACTGCTTTGTGTATTTAACTTTTGTTGCTGTTGAACTTTTATATATATATTTATGCGTCAGTGGCGTCTTGTTATTGGGGCAAATAAGGCGGCTAGGTTGGGGCACCAAAATAATGCGAGTAAAGTGCTTGAATCTAGAGATGGTAGATTTTTGGTGAGTTTTTAGAACAAAGACGGGTCGGGGGAATATTGATTCTTTCAGAGAGTTACCCGACAGGAGGGGGATGAAAGGAGGGGTTGACATGATATAAAAGGTTTCCAAATGGACACCGCGGTAGTCGGGCTAGTACCGCATGTTGCTAAGTCCCAAGTCCTTGCAAAAGAGAAATAAGGTCAACAAAAAATGAGAAGTCAAGTTCTTGACGTTATTTCTTAACTCACATGGAAATAGCGTTTTGGGTGGGTGGCTAGTATCCTTTCACCCGATCTTGGGTCAGAGATGTGGTTCTGCCTTCCCCATCATTTGAGCGTATATCAAGCGGAAATGTTAGCAATTCACGAAGGGAGCCCGGATTTGATATTTATTCTCTGACTGTCAGACCGTTCTAAAGTCGTTCACTGTATGCCGTATATCTCTCAACCAGATGGCCCATAACTTCAGGATCAGCTATAATTGGGTACCTGAACACAGGAATATTGAAGGCAACTGTACAGCAGATGAGCTTGTCAGGAGAATATGATTGTCCTTATCCTTCCGGTAAATAGTTTGGTAGGTGTAACCATACCCTACTCGATATCAAAATTGGAAATACAGAAGAAACTAAACTTCGCTGACTCCACGGGGTAGTTTGATCCGCTGCCTTAGTCATGGAATCGGGTATCACAATGGGACCGTGAATGACCTGAGTGTCGGACTGATAACCTTTTCCTAGTCCAACCCTGTCTTCGGCTTTCTTGTAACCCAATATTCGATATTTAATTAAATTTATGTAGCCCAAGACGAGTTTATAGGGACTTATTGCAGGATCTTAGTGATGTTCACTACGTCACACGATTTTTTTGCAGGGATATTATAGTATCATTTCATTTCCTACAGGGGTCTTTAGATGCATTGTTTGTGCGCTTTACATATATTCATGTGGATGTGTTAAGTTTTTTGATATTTAAAATTCAACAATAACCAGTCATATGAGAAAAAATTGTTTGGGTTATGTGGATTTCACTTTTTTGTTGGCATTTCATATTTAATTCTGCACTTGATATACAAACTTTTGCGTAAAAAACTTTACAAAACTTTAAAAGTTATTCGTTTCACTTAAAGTTTAAAAATATATTTGAGACTGCCCAACAATTTAAGCTTACATGAGGTGTGACAGCGATATGATTTCTGTCGTGCATATGGAGGTGGTGTCAATATCGGGTTGCTCGGTGCTCGATACAGGCTCCAGAAACATGTCATCGATACCAAATATCAGTCTTGAGGGTGCAAAGATCGCTTCCAAGATATTAAGAGCCGATCACTTGAGCCAGTTAATGGGTCATCTAATTCTCTATGTGTTACAATGTCCCATCACCCGTATTAGAGAAACGATATGTAGACTAGTAAGGTTTGTGGTCCAATCTCTGCACTGACTAACCCATCTCGTTGTAGTCTTTCCTTACCCGAGAGACGCCGGTCTGTGTCGTTGTAACATAGAGCTTGAAGCCTGAGTAGACCTTGGGAAGCCGTTTCCTTGATAAAAAGATCGTTGCATATCACTTCAGTGAACCTGTAGCACATGCTCTAATCGCTCCTGTTATTGTACCACAGAACGCTAGCCCCGTGGGTGCAGTGAAATAACTCCCAAATGAAATAACTCCCAACAAAAAAATGAAATAACTCCCAAATATTTTCCATGCAAGTTGGGACTTATTTCATTATGAAATAGCTCCCAATTCATTGGGACTTATTTCATAATTTTAACTGGGAATTATTTCATAATGAAATAACTCCCAAATGAAATAATCCCCAATAAAATATCTTTGGGAGTTATTTCATAATTTTTGGAAATTGGGAGTTATTTCATTTTTTGGGACTTACTTCATTGCTTGTAATCCAGGCATTGGGAGTTATTTCATTTTTAATGGGAGTTATTTCATTTTTGTTGGGGCATATTTTTAGCGAACTAACGTCATTGACATTCATTCGCAGTAAGAAAGCGAACTAAAGTCAGTACATTTATTTTATATTCCAAATTTTCATTTTTCATTATCACCTTCGACTTATGATCATTATATCAAGAATCTGGGATTTAAAAAATGAATCTGAGATTGGCTTAGGTCAGATCCTCAATTCGGGGCGTGATCAATGGTATTTATGTGCAGAACTCCTTTCCGCATTGGCGGCCTTCGGCCGCGCTTCAAAAAATAACCCTGGGCTACGCCATTCCAACTCCGGGTGGTTGCCATAGCCGTGGCTACCGCCACGGTGATGTCCTTCCGCGTGCCACTCTTTTCTCACAGGGTAATGTGATTACAATAACCACATGAACATGACTTTAACTGCAAATATCTCGCAAACTACTAAAAATATTGGTTCAGCGGAGTTATATTCATGCTCCTGGGACCAAAGCGCGTCTCAACATTTTTGGTTGTGTATTAGCGCTCGGTACCCCACGTAAACGATTACCCATGTCTAGATTTAGAATCTGAAATGAGATTTTTTTCAACAGTTCAAAAGTTATTTCCAGTTAAAGTTCACAATTTTCTGTCATTTTCATGTGGTTGTTGTAATGGCACATTACGCTGAGCCAAAAAAGTGAAAAAATGGGAAACGTGGCACGCGGAAGGACATCACCGTGGCGGTAGCCACGGCTATGGCACACACCCGGAGTTGGAATGGCGTAGCCCAGGGTTATTTTTTGAAGCGCGGCCGCAGGCCGCCAATGAGGAAAGGAGTTCTGCACATAAATACCATCGATCACGCCCCGAATTGAGGATCTGACCTAAGTCAAATTTTGCCTCAATGACATTAATTCGCATGTCGAAAGCGAACTAAAGTCAAAATATTAAACGAATTAAGGGCACTGACTTTAATTCGTTTTTGGTCATGCGTCTTAATGTCACTGACATTAATTCGCTTTTTGGGTGCGTAATTTGTTTGGAGGTTGAGCCCAATGTACTATTGATGCCGTGCAAACATTTAAAAATATGCAACGCTTGTGTTCTAATGCTTCATGCTAAGAGTATTTCTGAAGGACTAGAAAACTTTAACTGTCCGATTTGCCGTCAAAAGGTCGACAACACTATTCAGGTTTTCATGTAATTGTTACATTCACATATCTATGTACATATTAACTTCCTGTATTTTTCAAATTTCATTGTAACTGATTATGTTGTAAAAATATACCATTTCAAATTTTGATTTGGGATTTATTTCATTTTTTTTGGGACTTATTTCATTTGGGAGTTATTTCATTTTTTTGGGACTTATTTCATTTGGGAGTTATTTCATTTTTTTGGGGACTTGTGGTTTCATTGTGAAATAACTACCAAATATTGGGAGTTATTTCATTTCCTTCTTTGGGAGTTATTTCATTTATTAAAGTTGGGAATTATTTCATTTTTATTGGGACTTATTTCATTGGGAGTTATTTCATGGGAGTTATTTCATTTGGGAGTTATTTCACTGCACCAGCCCCGTGGCCTAGGATCGATCAAGTAACTATTTTGTTGATATGACTCCGGTGCGCATCGGTACTAACAATCTGTGGTACTATCCCGACTGCTGTGAACTCTGAGCTCAGACCCCACTTGTTACCTTGTTTTGGAAATAGTTTCTATCGGCAAAAGGTGCGATGCTCGTTTGAGGAAAAATTTCATCTTCATTTCTTTTATGAGTATCAGGGATAAGTCTTCGAGACCATGTAGGGTTTACTAGAAAGGTCATGTAAAAGAGGCTAACACTTAGATCAAGCAACACATGGGATATACATACTTACCCAGGAAAAAAACTTCAAACCCTATTGTCTTATTTTATGTTTCTACTTTCAAAATCAAAATAACGTTTCAAAGAGGGTTCATGAACTTTTAATTTAATAATATTAATGGGTGTATATTTGTTTAAACAAAAATATGTGTATGTCAATTATGCGCCACGTGGTTACCTAATTCTACTCCCACCCCAAACATGCAGTGAACGACCTTGCGATCTTGTCAATGGCACCTTATCAACAGCAAATCGTCCGAATTCCAAATGCAACCATAAATCGAACGTATTTGAATTTCAATACATTGCTTGCTTTTACTTTATATTATTAAATAACGTATTCGCTCTCCTCATTGTCGCTGCACCTCACACTCCACACTCCACTCGTGAGTACAAGTTATTCATTCATTCAATCTTAAATCGTCTTTTTGGGTCGATGGCATTGTTTAGTTGGGGGTATATGTGTATGTGTGTCGGCGGCTGGGTGGTATGCCGGGCAGGTTCGTTGGTTGTCGTTGGATTTTAATAAAATCCCATCAACGAAATGAAAAAGACGCACGGACAACAAGGAAAATGAAAGAAAATTATTTCAAATCATGAAAACGAGAACGGAAAAACTGAGGGAACCAAGCGCAACACAAAACAAAAAAAAAAAAAAAAAACATTCTCATTGTTGTTGTAGGTACGTATCTATGCATGTATGTGCACATAGTTTTTTGTTGTTGTTCGGGCAGTGGTATTACGAGATTGTGCGCTTTGCTCCAGTCCATGCTGGCGCTTAATGCGAGTGTGCTGGTGTTGTGGCTAGTGCCGGTGCCATTGCTGCTTCTCTACAAGCATTGTTTGTGCTACTAATGCCAGTTTGTTGCTACGAATATTCCTGTGCTTTTTCCTTGGATGGGACATGGAAACTTCATGAGAACATCAGAATTCTAAATTACGCTGTCGACGTAATGATATTTGTATTTGTTGGTTTTGTTGTTGTTGCTTTTTGTAATGCTATTGCTTGAGTTTCCCATTCCATATCGACATACTTACTATATATTAGACTGGCTCATTCTATGTACAATATAATTAATCGTTTTTTTTTAACAGAATCATAGATTATATTTCGATAAACGGCAAGCTCCATGCGAGCTATTCCGATGACGTTGACCCACCACCCTATCGGAAATGTTTAGCTGGGTTGAGTGGCCCCACTCGCTATATGAGAGGCTGAGTTGCACAATAGCAAGTTCCATTGTGAAACCACATGAAATTATGGTCAAGTCTTTGATTACTTTAGGAATCGGTCAGCTACAAAGCTATAATGCCGAATGAGGTTAACTTCGAGCACGGATAAAGCCGATGGAAACCCGAGTAACTTTTCTAGTTCAAACAAAAGGTTGCCAGGACCATGAAGAATTCGATGATTCCACCGAGTGATCCTCAGCGAGGGGTGGATTTTGAGGCTTATCCCGTGTCTTCTGTTTGGCAAGGCCACATAAGAACGACTGAGAAAGTATTCTTCATAGCCGTAAGTTTTTTTGCATTTTCAGGTGGTTCATGCCTAATGTTTTCACGTAATATTTGAACGATAAGTCTCTCGTTTTTCTAACTCCGTTTGAAAAATCAAACTTTTTTTGTTAAGTCACCCTACTGTTCTCGTATTTATATCAAAGAATGTTCGTGCTAGATATGCGACCAGTATTGCTGTTTCTTAGACTTTCGTATACACCATAGTGCTGGCAAGTCAGGGCAGTTAGTCAAAGCGGCCAAGTAACTAAAGTGGGAACCAAAATTGCCAACTGCCAAACTACGTAGCAAAGCACTCAGCGTCAGCATGTCGGTCTGCCAGTTGGTACGAATTGTTGTCGGCAACCAAAAGCAACAACAAACAAACTACCAACAATATAACTACGACGAATCAACGAAGCATTTCAACCTTACTTCTTTCGATCGATGAGTTGTTCTCTTTTATTTGTAGAGCTTTGGTGTTGTAGAATACTGTGCAATTTTGTTTACCGACAACTAAAACTCTGTTTAGATGGTGGTAGTGCTAGCGTGCTTGAAAATATTGTATGGTGCATACATACAAGCATAGCGTATCAGCACCGAAAGATGGCAGTCGACCGAGAGCAAATGAATATGACACAATATTATAGAACAGTGGGATGATGAGTCAATTTTTTTTAAATTGTCTTTCCAGTTTTTTTGCAAACATTGATTTTTGATGTTAACTGTCCTGGCACTTGATCTGTGGACTTTGGTGTGGTGGAAAAGTACACCATCAACACACCAATAATAACGACTGCCTGAAGTATTCACAATAGGCTGGTGTTCTATAAGATTTGCTCATAGTTCACTCCATTGCAAAGAGTTCGATCGATTTCTTAAACAGCTCAAGGTATAGATATCTGCCGTTGCACTTTTATTGACCGATATCGTCTCTTTATAAACACTTTCCTACAATAAAATTGTATTCATAAACTGCTGTCATAGATCATAAATCTTTCAGGGAGGTATTCAGTGAATGCTCCATGGGCCATCTCATTTTCTTTTAAGGCGTGAAGTTTGTCGTTGACTTTACTTCCCATATACTCTACCTTTCAGGAGTAATTCTGGCGCTCAGATTATCTTTTCCAAAATCTGGTGAAAGATTTTGTATCTATTATGACATTCGGATTCGATTTATTTTTTCATTTTGGATGTCTCTTTTGCCTGTTCAGAGCACATTACACACACCACACGCAAAGTGGCGCTGAAGTTGAAATTATTCATCTCTTCTGTGGTTCGTAGTGGGTCGCAATAGCGATATATGGTTGGATCAGAAATTTATCTCAAAAAACAAGTGCTAGAGCTGAGTGCAGACATTATAAGCTGTCTGTTTCGTGCTCAGCTTCTTGGAGAAAAATGTTCTTGTGATTCGGATATTCGTTGTTGTTGCATTTGTATGTTGACTTTTTATCCGGCTCTGAATCATTGCCCATTGGAACACGGCATACGACTTACTATCCAGGTGTTGCCACAGGCGATGTTTTTTGCATTGTTGTCACCTGATTTTGTTTTTTATTGAAATGATATATACCATTACGGGTTTCAAATGAAATTTATTTAAAGCTATTAGATCGAAAAATTTTAGAGTCATTTCTATGCAATTTTATTTTTAGATCGTCCGGTGAAACACAGGTGTCGACAATACGGATATTTCTAAGGAGCTTGGAACCTATCGGAGATGAAAAAAATATATAAAAACTAGAAGTTGTTTACTGATGAGCAACCTGGAAAACTGAGACCTCAGCTTCTGTCAAGTTCGGTTGGGGTACTTAATATGATTTGGCATGGAGCACCTTTTGTTCCCTGAATTCTGCCTCACTCTCTTCTTAGCACAGCTAACTTATTTTTTTCGAACTTAGCAACAGATTTCATAAAATCTCATTGTAATCAACAATTTGGTCAAAAGTTTTCCTTTTAATGAAAATTAATTGTTTGATTAAAAATTCATTTCTTTAGACAAAAATGTATTGCGTATCTCACTGTACTTCTTTGTTGTTTCATGTATACTCGACCCCGCCACACCACCACATCTACACCACAAACCTTTACACATAAAAATATATATTTCTGCATCGTAAATGTTGTGAACCAAACAACCAGCGCCAGCGACTTAGCAACAGACAAACAAACCGAAACGTACAACAGACTATCGTCATCAAAATTTCATCCACAGTAAATGGGTACAACAAAATAAAAATAAAAATTCACAACACAAAAATACTTCATTTTTCCTCCCCACATTCCGAGCTAAGTGTCTCATTCACTTCAACGCCGACACTGTTCGGTGCGACCTATTCGCAGCTGCTCCATCCAGTCAGCCATCCAACCAACCAACCAGCCAGTCAGCCAGCCAGCCCATTTGTTCAATGTGACTTGGCGCGCCACAACGTGTATAGTATATATGTATGTGTGTGTGTGTGTGACTATGTATGTCTATAACGTCGAGCCATTCTGTGTCATGCTAAGCTGAAATTTTACTTTGACTATAGCACAACGATGACAATCAACACACTATGGCATTGGCAACAGCCGTACTCCACCACTTGGTGCCATCATCCGATTTAGTCATTGCCATCGTCGTCGTCGTACTGCTGTTGGTGCCGTTGAGCTGAATGTGGCTCCATAAAATGTATTTTCGTAGCAATCTCTATAGTAGAATGGTATTTCCTTTACCGTAGAAAATAGGGAATATATCAGAGCAAACTCATTGCTGACTTGTACGTTTGTTCAGACTTACATATGAGACCGTTCTTTTTAGATACGTTCCTTTATACATACGTTCAGTATATTCGACTCACTTACGGTTCTTGTTCGTCTTGACATTTGCGCTTTGCTTTGTTGCTGTGATACAGTGGGCCAACCATTCCTATACACTTACGATAGAGATAATTTGGAAAGCTAAAGGTCAGCCACTTGTATGAGAACATAGCGCTTGGACATATGACAAGAAAATTTATTAACTTGAGCTTTTGATAAAGTGGGAAAGTTATGATGTGACAATTGTTGTACTTTCTGGGCTTTTGAAAATTTGAAGGGTTTAAATTTGTCTTCGAATTATGTGGAAGCCAGTTGATCACACCGGGTACGTATCTTAACGTGTTTGGGCTTTCGAAAAACCCGCGGTAAGTATGCCTTCAATACTTCGTTGTGGTCAAGCAGATCAGTCAAGCTAGTACCAAAAGTTGCTCGTACCGGACACATATCCATGCACATAAGATACTGGTACTGCTGAAGATTTAAGCTGCTGCCAGTGGCATTATGCTCGAATCCCATTCGTATTGCATAGAAGCCAATAGGTCTGGCGAGTACTGCCATTAGTCTGAATATTTCTCTTCTATTCTAGTTAACGGTTGAAGACCTTGTAACGTAGAAGGAAATTCAAATACCCTTAGAAACTCTAGAGGACTGCATAACTTCCAAATATTTTTAAACTCGCCATGCTTGACGCGCCTGTTGGGTACTAGGACCCGCTTCTCGTTAGAGACATAAATAGCCGATCCCACTCCATTAACCATTGTAGTTGCCACTCGAGTAATAATTGCTAATACGAGAGCAATCTTTGACATTCCTACGAGTAGAAGAGCCACCTCTGTTGTCAGTGCCTTTTAAGCAAAAGATGAAGTTTTAAAATATTTAACTTTAGCTCTTGAGAAGGGAGTTAACTATGCTCCTTCTCTTATAAGCTTAAGCATCCACCAAATTCCAAATTCTACTTCTTCATCTACTTCAGTCGCAGACTTCCTCGAAGATTATCTGATAATTCTTCACTCATAAATTCATCAGAATATGCACACTGTAAATATAATCAAGCAAGTTTTTCTTTTTTTCAATTTGTGAATAAATAAAAAAAAGCATAAGCAAAAGGAGAAAAATAAGAGGAAGAAAACATTTCAACTTTACTGCTATGACTTTAATGCGCGTTTGCTGCCGGCTGCTTGGCAGTTTGATGTGCTGGCTTGGCTGGGTGCCTGCATTGATGATTGCTGAACTGGCCGGACTGGCTGTTGGTGAATACGGTTGAATGATTGTTGGGTTGCTACAGCGGGATGAGTTGTAGGTTTTGCTGAATCAAACAGAAAACCGGACCGAGCTAAGCTTTCAAGTGTCAGTTTGTTCATTCGTATTCGTGGTGCTTTTTAAAAATTTAACAGTGAAATTATTCGAAAAAATACTGGATATAATTAAAGAAGTCTAGGCGCGCGAAACGAATAATCAAAAGAGTGATCAACTTGAATATATAAGTCCATATGCCCGACTGTCGTGGGAGCGATATTGTGTGATCAGTGCAACTTTGTAGGTCATGTCACGTCCCCTTCCGTAAGAAAGCAAAACATGGGCAATTACGAGTTTAGAGGTTTAATATCCCTAGAACAACTATCGAGTTGCACGTCATTATCTTTTGTGCATTTTAGTCGTCTCTTACGACCGGTATGCCTACCTCGGATATATTCTAAACCTCTAACCCACAGTGGTGAATAAAGAACTTCAGTAAATTTCGGAACTGTTGTGCACCCCAGCGCCACTTTTGCAATACTTCTGGGTGACGTGCCATAGTTCTCATTTTTTAAGAGCCTTAGAGCTCTCACGGACCAAACAGTTCGCGAAAGGGTCGATGGAGGTCGCTCTGGTTATCACCTGCACTGCATTTGCTGTTACCGTTTGTCCACGAAACGCTGTTGAAACACTTTTTACGTCTAAAGTTGTGAGCGGCCAACTCATCTAGATTCCTTATTACCTTACCTTGTTAGGGGGGTTTTCCAGTGGAGATAGTCCTCACCTCTTTGACTATTAGTACCAGGAGCGGATCTAAAACGAGGGGACCTTGCGAGTCCATGAAAAAATGCTACCAAAACTTACCATAGCTTACTAGAAAACTTTGACATTTGAGCGACCCGAGCGCCCATTTGGACAGTTTTTCTATGGCTGTGGAGGCTTCTACTTGTAATTCGAAATATCATACCAGTCTCAAAAGGGATGAGATTATTCATACACTGCTCTATCCCACTGTACTTTATTGTTCTCCATTCGCATCGTCGGTCGTTATTGCTGCTATATAACTGCTATACCGATATTTACTACCACAGTTGCTGTCGTTGTTGTTGTTTTTTCTGTCATTAATTCAACCGAAGTTTCTGCCATAGCTGCTTTTATTATGAATTTCTCTTGCTTCTTTTGCGTATAGATGTAAATATCTACATACGTATGTGTGCCGATGTATAAGTACATGTACATATGTATGTATGTTGTTTTTTGCTGCTTTCGAGGTTTTCGGTCCGAACTGACGTTGCCAACACACAAGCTTTACCTTCAATACAGCACGTCTCCATTCGCTTTTCCATCGAGCGATTGTCGCCTGCCATTTACCCTGCTTTGCCTTGTCATACCCTCACCCTTATCATTTCAGGTCGTTCGTTCATTGCTTGCTCAGCCAGTTAAGCAACCATGCAGCTATGTTTGTTTGTATCGAATGAGCGCACCATTCAACTGCCGTAGAAAACTTCAGCCAGCCAGCAGCTCGATTCAGTTCAGTACGATTCGGTGTGTTGTGGCCCAATACGACTTTGACTTTCAGCGCATTCTTTTAATATCACGAAGTTACCCGTGGTATCCCGAGCATGCACAATATTTCGGATTTCGCGTTCCTTTAGTTACTTATCGTAGTAAACTAAGAGATGACAGATTTCTTTAAAAAGAAAAATTACATATTAAAAACTAAAGTAGTAGTTAAGATCTAAAACAAGTTAAATGTACCAGGTTCGTTGCTATTTCAAATAAAGGGCGTCTATTATAGTCTTCATTGGGGTTTTTATATATTGTTTCAGCTAATAAAATGGTTCTCTAATGGCATTTTCTAGTGGTTGTGGGCTATATATAGTTTGCGCGCAAATGTATCGGGCAACTTTGGGCTGTCAATAGAACACACTTTGTTTACTGTGACGAGATGCGACACAACTCTTGCTTATGGGGAGTTTCTTATTTCTTGCTTCTCTTCGTCGTTGGTTGCTGTAATTCTTTTTGATTTTTTCCACCGCCCGCTCAACTCAGTTGAAGTTGGTTTTTATATGATGTTTGTATACTTTTTATTATATTTTCCGTTTTTTTGTGCTTTAAGTTATTTTTTTTTTTTTTTTGGGTTTCCTTTACATCGTTCGTTCATCGGTCTACAGTAGAGTTTCAACATAGATTTTATACAAACACTTAGCTTAAATTCAATATGCGACGCATGAATCTGAGTGTGGATAGAGAGCCTAAGTCAATATACACAAGTTTTGATGCTTTTAATATAATTCGTGCGTTTTTTTTTTTCTTTTTGTAGGTTAGATGCATGACCGGAAGTATTTAATAAACCGAAATCACCTGAGTGATTCTAGAAGCTCTCGGTTTCCACCAAAAGTGAAATGTTAGAGACACCTCCAAACACCTACGTTCTTTCCCTAGATCACGGAGAGAGCTCTTAGCATATCACTTATTTGCACAGACGTCATAAAGTATGTAACCACTGGCTTAGTGAGATTGGAATGTTGGCTCCAGTAAATAATACCGGCTTCCGATATAAGGAATGTTACGCTGCTGCGGAGAAACGAGTTGCCACTAAAGGCATGTGGAAGTATTATTGAGGCTAAAATATAAATAAAAGTCAATAATATGGTGAGTTTCGGCTGCTTTTCATCAGATATAATCGGCACTACAGCTGGAAGGAGTAAGGATAATATCGAAGCAGGTAACTATCGCCATATCACCTTTTAATTGAATTCAAGGTGTGCTGCCTAGTGTGTCAATCTATATAAATTCATTTTAAGGCAACATTAGCAAAATACTGTGGTGAGAAACAGCTGAACTTTTATTCACCTCATAGCTGTCAAAAAATTTCCCCTCAAAGCAATTTTGCCACTATTGGGCATTTTTGAGTTAGTCACTTTCACCATTAACAACTTGGTAATGCCAGATCCAACAACAAAGACTGTGGTATGTAGTACTTGAAGGTGGAGTTGCTGCCGGTGCTACGTTACCAGTATTGCGAACTATGCTTGGCCAAATCGACGCAAGTTTCACTTTAATGCTCGCTAGCTAGCTGGTTGGTAGCGATTGCAGTGTTACTCGTAAGGGAAAATAAAGGGGGCTATCACATGCGCATAGATATACATAGAACAGGAGCGGATCAGAGACTATGCGTGGGAGAGGAAATACTTTTGTTGAGAATTTTAGGTTAATGTA
The DNA here is from genome assembly GCA_951509765.1 of Sphenella marginata. Lineage (NCBI taxonomy): Eukaryota > Metazoa > Arthropoda > Insecta > Diptera > Tephritidae > Sphenella > Sphenella marginata. The sequence goes on along the minus strand of OX608079.1, from coordinate 10,857,972 downwards.
AAATCAATTAATACAAGTCAAATTTAATAGAATAAACCTTACTTGCAGTTTAGGCTGGGCAGAAACATAGGAAGGTTTTTGTTAGAAGAGTGTTCTGTGCACTTGTGAAGTTGGTTCTTATCGCTCAGGGACATACTCCATGCAGAGTTAATCTGTATTTTAATTCACTAAGGTATCCAATTTGAAGCTAACTTAATATTCCTTACGAAAGAAGAGAGTAGAGGTGGGATAACCTACCCTAGAGGATTGAATGTTCGGGACACTATTCCAAAACATTCGGGAAGTTACATTCAAAGAACAACAATTTTCCCAAAAGCCTTTGCATTATAGATCTTACTAGCTCCGGGAGCCGAAATCTAGACTTCAGTATTCACTCTTCTAAAGAAAACGCCTCGAGTTTGATCATGCACACAATTTCAGTTGTCTTGTGTTCATTAACTTTTTCTCGTTAGTTCCATCTTTCTATAGTGCGGTGGAACATCCTCGAACAAACTCTAAGCGCACGCATACAATAATAACCAAGCAATCGAGCGGTAACGATGATTTTGCTTAGACAACACTACTAGCAACGGCTCGTTTGCAAACTGTATTTGTTGTTGGAAAAATGCCTGCTTCGTTGGCAACGTATTTTGTTGATATCGCTGTAGTGTTGGACGTTGAAGAGTATTAGATGTGGTGCGAGACAGTAAAACAAATCTGAGTCACCGCCAGAAGAAAAAGGTCAAACGTAGTAATTTTTTCTGAAATGAGGAGGACCTTGAATTGAAACATGTAGTAAAATAAGATTGATGATGAGCTTGCTGTATCTTCTCTTGATGTCTCAGACGCAAAGCAGGCCCATGCACCCCTAAGACTTATCGGACGCTATGTCTACTTGAAACTTAGTAATGCAAATACGAGATGGTAAACGATTTCGAGATGAGTAGAAGGGACATATTCAAACTGTTTGGAGTATTCACACAGAACTGAACTTTTGGGGTCCATGCGGCATTGATAGGACTACAACATCGCATCTGTAATGCTGCAAGGCGGGTAAAGCCTTGAATCACCTGTTGTACAAGTATTAGATGACGGCTGGGTAATGTGGTGCTGGATCTTAGTGTGGCATTGTTGACGGTATCAAAGGGTTGTACATCTGTCCAGTGCACTACTAAAGCAGCATAAAACTTCTTAGAATGCTCTTTTTGAACAGCCTCTCGTAACTCAAGGATATTAACCTGCGGACGTTTTCAAACATTTATACTCAAAGGTATAGATGCAGTGAAACGCCCCACTGTGGTTCGGTCTACTAAAGCGTTGGAAAATAATAACAGAACAGCAAACACTTCAACTCCACCACCAACAACTCAAGCGACTGAATCATAGACACATCCGTACGTCTGCTACAAGAAACAAAATTGAAACGCATCGAGCCACTGCATTGGTGATTTGTGAAATCCTGTAGAAAACTAAGATTGTCTACATCTTTTTCTTAGCATTTTCTAAAAGCTCATTGTTACCTACCCAGCTGCATGGTATGATTGCTAATGCGCTTATTCTACGACAAACTAACAATTAGTCGTAAGAAGTTTGAGTTTGAGCATTGGAATGCCGTCATGTCCAGAATTTTGAGGCAAAGAGAATATTTCGTTCCGCTCGCTGTGCATCTTTTTGCATTCCCTTTTTATAAAACTGGCGCACACATACATACATATATATTGCGCCATAAGCTCATCAACCCTCAGAAATCCCCTCTCATAATTAGCTGAACTGTATGAGTAGCGCTTATGGGACAGCGTTTCTTATTGCAGTACTTCTAATTAGGCAAGCGGTCGTCTGAGCGATGCTTTGATTGCCATTTTTTCTTTCATCGCTTCTTATTTCTGTCATCTTGCTTGTACATATCTTACTCGGCGTTTATTTAGTTTTACGAAAAGCTTTTGTTTTGTATTTTAAGTGAATAAAAAAGAAAGGAGAAAGCTTTTGAAAAACGTCAGCTCATTTTGAATTGTTATAGTCTACACATTCTCATATTATCATCTGGAGATTTCTTCTTGAAGTTTTTGTAGGTCATTGCTTCGCTCACATAGCTGAGTTAGCTGGGGTTTCTTTTTGAAGAGCTGATGGTATCCAGAAAAATATTTATAATTGTGTGACAGTTGTGTTAGTTCTGCACGCAAGTGGCGCTGTAAATAAAAACATCCCAGGAACCTCAAGAAGTGCCAGTCTCGAGAAATAACTCCCAAATCCCTGGGGGATTTAAGGGCTTGTATCGGTACGTACCGAGTTCATTCGGTCAAAGGACTACCCTTACCCTCAACACCCAAACCAGCCTGTTATGTTTTGTGGTTACAACAAGACCAACTCCGCATTGCCTGCAGGGCCAGAACGAGATGCCCGGCACCGAGAAGTGTCTGGGACTGCTACCATGTTATTAAGAGCGAGACCGTTTTCGGGGAAAACTGAGTAGAAAGGCGGGAAAAGCGAATGAAGCCTGATTTACCCTGAGCATATCTTATCATTGTGGTTAAGGCCGAGCTCCCCTTCCTAATAGCAGTATTCTGCTTCTTTTTTTTCCCTACAAATGAGCGGGATCTACAGATGCGGACGGCGAACGGAGGGGAGCTCAATTGGAGTAAAAATGGGAGTGAAAGGGGTAAAACCTTCGACGAATACCAGAAATATTGGAGGTCTATCCACTCGAACAAAGAACAAAACCGTGGAAATAAGGCAAAATCTTGAAGAACGGCGAACAGTTCCGAATTTGAGGTTAGGAATGAAACTTGCAAAGTTTCATGGCGATAAGGAGAAAGGCCAAATCGTTTTACTGACTTTGGTTCCCACATACGTCTGTTAAAGTGATGTGCCAATATTTCACTCCATCAAATGACGTAACTGACCTACTTATGCACGCAACCTTTCCATTTCAGAGTCATTCATCAAAAATTAAAATCACATTCATACATACATCAACAAGCACCTGTGAACCATTGACCCAACTTATTTGCCGGCTAAATGCCGGGTCAACTTTTTGGCGCCCAATTTATTTGTACGAACTCAAATTTCAAAAGAACCAACGCTCACTCATACAATAGTTAAATACAATAACAATAAATTAAAATCAAGTAATGTGCCAACCACCAACGTATAGGTACAAAGTTGCCGGCTACGAAAAAAAAAAATTTAATAAAACAAACGATAAAAAGGACGAAGGGACGCAACTAGGAAACTCATACATTTCTGGTACATTTAAATGGCCTTCACATGACAGCGAAACCAATTATAATGAAATTTCAAGGACGCGCAACAAGAATCCGTTTCGACATTTTACAAATTTACCATCTACCACGACCAATGTTACAGTTCATATTTAAACGACGTCGACAAGAGCTTATCAACTTTGTTGTACACGAACACACAGCCTCCACCAAACAGCCACCCACCATTCATACGTGCTCTTAATCACATGCTCTCAGTTGCACATATGTATTTACAGTGTGTGTGTACTGATAGTCAGTCGAAGTAGTGTGAAGTTGAAATTGAAGGCAACGTGAAAATTGGCTGCCCATTTGCCTATCCGACAAGGCAAGACAGTTAATAAAGGGTGTCCATTAGCATGGCGATATGTGTGCAATCGTTAAGCTCTATACGTCTTCATATTCATCTGCCAACTCACGAGTATGTCCTGCTTTATATGCTTCAACCAACATCAATCTGCCTCTCCTCCGTGCACTGTTATCGCGGTTATGGTCTGTCATCAGTAAGCTCCGCACAGCAGCTACATTGCGTGCTTGACATTCCTTCTTCGCCTGTTGAGAGGAATTCCTTTAATTTTTGATAACTTTTACTTTTCTTTGACCTAAAAAATACTTCCCTTTGCAGAAGGAATAAAAACAAAAAAAAAAACACTGTATGATGCTATGGAAAAAGGAAAATTTCGTTGAAATGACGAGGGCAAATAGTACGAATGCAAAGGAGGCACCATGTGTTGGCGTAGTATGTTGGGAATGGGCGTGCTACGTAGGTGGGAAATACCAATTCTCTGAGCCATGACTGCAAAATAAAACACCAAACAAACATGAAGACAAGACGACGCGACGCGTCGCTACCAAAAGTTGGCAAGAAATTGTAAGCTTTTTATCCCATGCTCGTATATTTAGCTGATAGTAAACAATAGATGGAGGCGATGGTCTACGTGCATATAGTATTGTTGTCAGCTATTCGAACGTAGACTCGAAGTAGAATTCCCAACATGAGCTCGTATAAAATCGCTTCGAGCATAAAGTGACAGGCTAACTGTATAACACATAACTAAATACATAGAAACACGTAGTAGATACCCCGTAGCTAAACGTGCTAGTGGCAAACTACTTCAGGATACATATTTTTTCGGATATAATTTGACCTAAGAGATGTCATTTACCAGATTTCCGACAGCAATATGCCCGTCACAAACAGTGACAGGTTGCATCCTGGTACTGGAAACCAAAAAATAATCGTATTTGGCGAAATTTTCTTCCGAGAAGATAAAGGACGAGTTCCTCTACCAATTTGAATCAAAATACAATGCATAAGTTCCCTTGCCGATACTGGCGCATCCGAACGCTTAGGGTTGCGCCGATTGTCAAAGATAAATGAGGGATCATTGGTGCGTTATCGGTAACCTTATAAAACAGCTGATTCGACCAACTTTATGCGAAACAATGTAATCGATTATTGGTGGTGCTACTATCTGTAACGTAACCTTGCCGACCAATTGCATGTTGGTTTTTCTTTTTTCTCTTACGTTAAGGATACGACAACAGCGATACGACTACCGCACCAATGCCTCCAGCTTAATATTTGTTGATTTTAGGAATGTGTAACATTATTCGATTGCAGAGCATGTATGATGCTTAGGAAGTCGGCCCAACTGTTAACCACTAGCCGAACGTTAAGCTTAGCTTGTGCTTAACGAAAGTGCGATTCTCTGACTCACCTTTACAATGAAATACGGAAAATTGTAATATGTGACATCTTAGTCGAAATAGATGTAGGCATTGCGTAGATCTTAAGTAAAGAATTTAACAGGGCGCTCGTCCACATTAACTCTTTCAATTATTAAAACAGTACTCACAAGAATCAGCTGAAGTTTTTCCGGACTCGTGTGAGATGTTGAAAATTCTAGTTTAGTGTTTTACTACTGGGTATACTTGTATATACATACATATATTATTTATATTTAAGTGCTTTTGGAAAATGAGTTTTGTGCCGAAAAACCTAACGGAAGCTAGTTGTAGCAGTTGGTATAGGCGTCATTGCCATCATTTGCGCCACCAAACGAAACAGTAAACGAAGCAGAACAACCAAAATGAAATGAAAAGTATTCGTAGTAACTTTTCGGAACATAAACCCAAAGTTTTTGGTGGTAAACGGTGGTGGATCCAAGGCATGAAGGTTAGAGGAAGTGGTTAAAGCTTCTACGTAAGTTTCGTCACTTTGTTATACTCTCACGTCCACGTTCATGGATTCTATGAAACGTTAGCAAACCATTAATATGGGAGAATCTGAGATATGTCTAGCAACGCCACCTTGAAAGACGAAGCACCAAAATACTCCGATATCAACGGCCGTTCTCTAGACGTTTAAAGTATAGTCCACAGAAGTAAAAGTAGCAAAACCTAATGGATTTTTTCAATACAATCGGAATCTTGTCGGAGCCAACATGGCCACTGACTGACCGACACCAATAAAGTGCTGAGTCCGACGAACAGCGAAAAGTTCAGCAGCAGGCGCACCTCGCTTTTTGAAAAGTCGTCAGTAGATTTTTATTGCAAAATTTTTCAGAGTTTTCGGATAAATGTTAGCATACCTGTGATTTTGTCACAGTGACCTAACTATCGCCATGAAATGCAAGCTTCCGAAAAATCGTCGTGACTAAGTGTGGCAGCACCTGTAATATGACATAGTGAAAGACATAGATCAGCACTGATAATTTCACACCTTCACCCTAATGGTTCAGTTATGCTTGCATAGCATGGCAGTACATTGCATGGGTTCTGTCATTTTCGATATCTGTTAAATGGGTTATACATGTATTCGATTATACAACGCATGGCAACCCAGAGCATGGCATAGAAGTCTGTTGAATTTTGATCTCTATGTAACTTAACATACCTACTGTCAAAGCTTTTGCTTATTATTCTTATAAATTTTAGTAAAAAACAAATAAAAGCGTTGTAATGGAAGAAGAAAAGCTGAAAGAATGTGTGCGAGCTCATGAAATTCTGTATGTTTCGCGAATATCTGATTTTGAGGGGCTGTGCGTTGTGCGAAGTATAATCAACATTTTCTTTTACGTGCTGTGTATTGCTATGCTATGCCCTGCTATGCAAGCTTAACTGAACCATAAGGGACAATCCTGACCAACACAAGCAGACATCTGTTTAGTGGTTCGCACGCCACATACGGCTCAACACCCAGACATTTCTTTGATCAGTGACAACTCAGCTGATACTCAGGTCTTAGGTAGATTAAAGAAGATTTTACACCAGCGCCATACTAATCTTATCACAATTCTGATGCCTAACAACCTGCGACCTGAGTATCAGTTGTCACTGACCACACAGCTGTTCAAAATCCACGATTACACCTGCTTTTTGCAAATGCTTTTAAAGTACTATTCATTGTGGAAAAACGCTGTGGCTGAGGGGGACAGGTCACAATGCGCGCTGTCCCTTAAAATTCGAAGGCTTTAGCAGTGTAAACCTTGGAATAATTAGACAGCTGCTGATTTTTAAAATCGGAAAAAGTCTTCATATAATACTGGCTCAGCAGGGTTCTTTGTGAGTTAAGGTTTTCGCCGCTTTCATAAATACAACACCACAGCGCCCCTTTTGTATAACGAAACGCCACTGTTAAACTTTGACTCATGAAGCAGTCAGACGTTGGTGTAGATTTCTAAGCATAAGCTCGGGGTTGATTGATTGCGACTTCTAACTAACAATTTACCAAAAAAACTGGGTAGATTGGGCGAAGCTCAAGGACACACAAACACACTCAAATTATAGCAGTCGATATGTGTGTGCGTTTGCATTTGGTGTTGTATTTGGCAACAATAAGTAATTTCAAGGGTAAGAAAAGATATTATACGGGTGCCATAAGCCACCATTTACTGTATTCCTTTGAATTTATTTATTTAGATTGTACGAGTATATACTTACATATGTACATATGTACCTCATTTCACGTAGGATATACGAGTACACTTTCGTGGAACATGTCAAGCTAGTATTCCTCGTGTAAGGTAAATAGCAAGTTTGTTTACAGGATAATGGCGATGGGAAGCTTGTTTCCATTCCTGAATGGAAGCAGCTACAAGTCGGTGCTTTTACCGCATTCATAGGCATATAAACAACGTTTTTTGTGTACGATGTTTTTGTTGCAGAGGCTCCTCCCAGGTCGTTTGAATCCCAAAGTATGATAACGGCTTTCCCTGCACTGCAGTAATGACTAAAGTTAGGGGCTAGAATATGGGTTTGAATATTCGGGTTAGGGGCTTGAGCATGTCCCGTGGGTTAAGATATGCGATCTTACGAAAGGTAGAATCGTTCGTTCTTTAGAAGCAGTGGGATGAACAGCAAAGAAGTTCTCGGAATCCGGCCCTATCAGCTTTGCTAAAGTTGTTGTTGTTGTTAGCAGTGCTTCGCCCTGCCCAAAGGGCCAGTACACTCTTAATTGTCATCGGGCTCTTCTAACGTAAGTCCAAGGAAACGTGCAGTTTCGACAGGGTTGGACCAAAGTGATAAAGGTATTAGAAGAGTGTGTTCAGAAGAACAGGAAAAGAGATGTTGTGTGTCATGAGGGGCCATACCGCATGCAGGGCATTTGTTCGGTATGGTGGGGTTCAGTCTGGATAGATAGGAGTTTAGCCTATTGAAGTATCCAGACCGAAGTTGTCTGAAGGACACGTTCTTCCTCAGCAAGAACAGGTGGTTGGGTACCAATAACGGATTTCACAGGCCGGGATCTGTGCACCGACTCGGTGTGGAGGTCATTTAGGGCCCGCCTGTGGCCCCGCAGATCAAACGGCAACGACATGTGATGCCGGATCTCATCATAATGCTTTCGGAGATGTTTCCTTATGTCTCTGGGGGGCGGAGTTTCATCCAATAGTTGTCGATTTGGATGGCTGGGTCTATGACAGCTCAGAAGGAACTGCCTACTTAAAAGTTCCGCATGCTCGCGAACGTTGAGCATTTTAGCCTCCTGGTGAAGGTGAGACTCAGGTGACATAAGCAAACAGCCCGTCGCAGTTCTGATTGCGGTGTTTTGGCAGACCTGGAATTTCCTCCAGTTGGTGTCGTGAAGGTTTGGCGACTATATGGGCGCAGCATAATCAATAACCGGTCGGCCAATAGCCTTATACGTGGCCAGCAACGTTTCTTTGTCTTTGCCCCAAGTACTGCCGGCCAGTGACTTGAGGATCTTGTTGCGGCTTTGTACCTTTGAAGCTATTGCGGTGGCATTATTAGCGAAGGTGAGGCTATTGTCGAATGTAACACCTAGAATTTTGGGGTGGTTGACTGTAGGTAGTGGGACACCATCAACGTGGACATTCAACTCCTGCACCATCTGCGCATTCCACGTAGTGAAGAGGGTCGCTGTCGATTTAGTCGGGGACAGTGTTAGGTTCCGCTCTGTGAAGAAGCTGGAAAGATCGCGCAAGTACTAATTCAGTCTTGTACATAGTTCGTCCGTGGAAGGTCCGTGCTAAAGTCAAAGACACGAGTTGCTGAAGTGATGGTGGTTTTGGCTTTAATGTACAATCGAGCGCAGTGCCATCTGTGATTTGCCTAAACATGCTATATCGCGACATCTATGCGTGGAACTATTAAATAAAGCATGCAGGGGGTTGAGTCATGGCTAGGATGTAGCTATAAACCACCCTGTCTTACACTGATGGCGTTAAATATGTTTCAATGGCAATGAAATGAGGTGATTTTATGAAAATTATAAAATATTTTTGACATAATCAGATCATTAAAAACTATAAATCTTTCCGAAAAATGACATTTTTACAACTTCGACATGCTCAAATAAAATAACAGAATTTTCGTACCTACCCATCATTTCAAAACTATATCAATTGGAACTTAAGTTTAAAGGCAGCATCTACTGGTACACTATTTTGTATGCGAACAGCGACGCCAGATGTCGCCGACCTTGAATTTGATATTTGACAATCAGCTGTTGTACCGGCACGCCGTATTACAATTTGGAATATTTTTATACAATTTTTTTTTTGTTTAAGAAATCTTAACAAAAATCAGCAATGTTTGCTCAAAGTGCACGTTCGGTAAGTATGATAGATAATCTGATGCTAAATTAATGCTTTTGGTAATGAATAATAAATCTCCTCCAGTTAATGCCGCGTCTTCCTATGGCCTTTACACAAGTACTACGCCACAAATCTGCAGAGGCTATGCCAACTCGTGTGGAGAAGAGTATGTTCGCGAATTTTACAATACGATGACCTTATATTAATTAATTTAATTCTTCTTAGCTGTCAATAATGTAACAGTTTTAGGAAGAGTTGGCGCTGATCCACAACTTCGTGGCTCCGTGGAGCATCCGGTTGTTATGTTCTCTGTGGCGACGCATGCCAATTACAGGTATGAACTGAGTAGATGTTGATAAAATGTACATATACCTACCTATTGCGATTTGCAATCACGTTTCTTTTCGAAGCAGTTTCTTATTAGCACATATACCTTTTATAGATATGAAAATGGTGATTGGGCTCAACGCACTGATTGGCATCGTATAGTGGTGTTCAAACCAAATTTACGTGACACTGTTATGGAGCATCTAAAGAAAGGTCAACGCACCATGGTGCAAGGGAAGATCACATATGGTGAAATTACTGATGTACAGGGGAATCAAAAAGTTAGCACTAGCATTATAGCTGATGATGTAATATTCTTCCGTACTGAAGCGCCGTAAAGTTATTTACAAAACTAATCTTATCCACATAACTGTTATATATGCTAAGCTTATAGTTAAAAACCTGTAAAGTTTTTTTGTTTCGTACATACATAAATAACCACCAATCTAAATACACAACATTTCACTACATTTGTTTAAGGAACGTAATTTTGCATTTTTATTTATTTTTATATAGTTTTTGTAGATTTCAACATAAAAACAAACTTGTTGCCTAAAAGTGAATAAAAGCTTTTGTAACTTAAAGAAATTTAACATTTTTGGCACAATCGCCAATTGGTTTACTAGAGTTTGGCGGTGCTGAGTGAGATCTGTTTTGACGTGAAGCAAGCAGTCGTTCTGTGAATAAATGATAAAAGTTAGTTTTTCTACATTTTGGCGTATAAAGTTCGACGTGGGCATACAAATAATACAAACAAAAGTCGGGCCAATACCTAAAGGTGCCAGTACCTAACCGGATTGATATCCGATATTCGGAAACATCTCTCAAAACCTTAAGAAAATAACTTGTAAACAAACAACGCTGCTGCGAAAGGAGCTTTCCAAGGTAAAATGCTGGGGTGGTACAATAAGCCGATGTTGTTTTGGCGCTTAACATTCTAGCCAATTTTGCCTGCTGCTTATCAAAGCACGCCAGCCATTCATTTTCTGAACTGACGCGAATTGGAAACACCAAAGGAATTCAAGTCATCGCCCATCAGTTTTCTCCAACTCAGTCGTGGCCTCCCCCTTCCTCTGCTACCGAATTCAGCTGTCTATAGGCAAACCATTCACATAACGTGACGCAGCAAGCTCAACGTTAAATTACCTACGATGCTAGCCGTTGGCATCACAGAAGTAATAAGTCTTTCAATTTTAAGTTGTAGAAATCGAACGAAAAGGAGTCCCCTTGTCAAAAGCCAAGTACGGTTTCGAATGGCTCAGAGTGGTTCTCTCCAATTCTAGCGGAGCTGTATCCCCGAAGGATTATGGGGTGCGGCAGGTATTACACTGCTTTGACGGGACAAAAATCTTGTGCATTCGGGCACTAGCACCCCGACTGTAGTGCGAACCATTTTATATTAACACGTCTTATGTATCTAAAATGATTTTCGAAGAAAAATAATAGCAATTCCACTTACGCATTGCCAAATTAATTATTCCATCTACTTTGTACATCTTTTCAGCCAAACGGTCCAAATTCTTCTCGGTTTGCTTTAACGTCGTTACATGGCAATCCAATATGTTGCTAATCTACAAAAGGGAGCGTAAACGTCTACTCAGAAGATACGGTATACTCTTAGCTTACCGTATTAAATGGATTACTCATATGCTCCACATAAGGTTGCAGTTCGTGTATCTCATTCATCAGCATATTCAGTTGAGCCATTGTCTGGTCTGTATTCTGCAATAAATTCAACATACCTAGTTGCTGATGCTGCCCACAAATGAGGGGACAACCACATGTGATACCAGCTGGGGTAAGAGGACGCTTTGTATAATCTTCCAGAGCCTTTATGTTACTTTCTAAGACATGTATGCTCGCCTCATTCACGGCTAATTCCTGTTCACTCAAGTCAATTTTCTGTTTCAGAGCCCGCATAACATCATGGATTTCGTTGAGCTGCATTAGATCGTATATGTACATATGAAGAAGAGGATTTTTAGGAGAATCTGCGATATGGACACTGAAAGATTAGCATAGCGTGAATGGGTTTAATGAGTACTACTGGCAGAAAAGCTTATGAAGTCCAATCGCATTGGATTCAGGTAAGTTTATTAAATAAGAATTGTTATCTTAACACTCGTCTCGTCTTTCAGAATCCACTATGCTAGCATCCCTACAGTTATAACCAATTGTTACTTTGCTTTCATTCTGGATCACTTGTTCTTGTTGATTCTGTACAGCCGAGCTTTTAGTTTGAAAATCCATTTCCAATGATTCGGTTTCACTAGTTAACCAATTGGTGAGCATTTCCAAGTTAACGTAACGCATGGGTTCGATCTCTTCAGAGTTTAACCGCTCCGAAATTACACCACAGAATTTTGACATTTTTTCTTTTAGTTTTAGTTTTAAATTCTTGTAAAATTTATTTATTTGATAATCTGAAAATTGTTCAAAATATTTTTGAATAGAGTAGAGAAAAATATTTAAAATCATCATATCTGTGGATCCTTACTCATTTGATATATATGTTGCGGGATGTTCCGTGTTTACTGAATATTTCAGATCCAGAGAAGACAACTGGATTTAACCCCTCAATTTTTAGTATAATTCGTGCCATTGTCTTGGAATGGTGGATACTATTTTAAAAAATTAATTGGCATTTCGTAGGAGGAACGTCCACTCATGGATGCGAGTTAACCAAGGTATAACAGGTTGCAGTTGAAATTATGCCCTGGTTGTTGCATATTGTCTAGTCCTAAGCACAGTATTAGGGTGGGAACAAAGAAAGCAGGGCGTTCATGAATGTAATTATTGATACTACTGTGACACTTCCGGTTCAAGTTTTTGGGCTTCCGTTTCTATTCCCTTTTCGCTTTCATTTCCAGTTTTGGCAAAGAGCATAGAATAATAAGAGGGAGCAGTTTGCCACTCAATGGGAACGATGAAACACAAAAGTCTGAAAGGTCTGCGACAGGGTTTCGTCTCTGCTTTGACATGTCTTTCTTAAATATTCACCACTAAAATTGTGTTGAATTTCTTCGAATTCGCGGGCGAAAGACAAATTTCCAATGAAAATGCAGAAATGTATTTTGGTGTTGTTGTAACAAGTGCAAACGTATGTATAGTTGTGTATGCAGCCGAATTCCAGTTCTAATGTCCTTGAATTAAATTCTTACAAAATCCGAAGAATTATTTAAAAACTATAAAAGATGTTGATGAACACCCTAGGCCAAACTAATTGATTTTTAGATGTTATATGGAGTTGTGGTTTGGACGCATACATAAAGCTACCTCAGGTCCATTTAATATAGCTAGCATAGTTCAGAAGATAGGTAGAAATTTTAGAGGTTTACAGATAATGTTATATCACTCTTTTTGCTGGAATACCCCTTTTTTCAACATTTCGCAATTTTAGATTTTTAGAAGTTTTGTAATTTTTGGATGGATTTTGGATGGACTTTGGCAGAAATTTATGAATGAATGGATTATGAATGAAATTGTTATTGTTGTTATTTCTACGCATTTTTTCAGGTTTTATTGCAAATTTTCCATAATCCATGTGAGCTTGACAAATCAGAAGCATTTTGGACTGCTGATTGCGATCACGCACTAGGCCCCCATAAAAATTAGCAAGGGGTATCAGCATCGCGTTAAAAAGAAGAAAGAAAAAGAAAAATTCAAACTTTTTGCTTTGCGGACAGGCTTCAAAAAGTGTGGTAAGAACCCTGTCGTGGATCTTCTAGAGGAACACCAAAACGTTTCAGCCAAAAATTGAGTGGCAAACTGCTCCCTCTTATTATTCTATGCTCTTTGTTCTATGCTCTTTGTTTCCGCTATTTTTTTTTTAACTCGAATTGTTGTAACTTGGCATCACTAACTCTGAGTGGCATACAATTCGATTTAAATAATAAAATAAAATAGTTATTAAAATAGGAAATTATCTTTTATGTATATTTGCTGCATGATTTGCAGCAGCTTTCAACAAATAAATTTTATATTTGTCTTTAAGTGAACACAAAACAGCTGACTTTCCTAGAAGGATTAGAAAACTGATTCGGTAAACTTATTAAACAGCTTATTCAACTAACCTTATGAGAAACAATGCAATCGATTATTGGTGCTATATAATTTATAATATAATAATTTTGGTTTTTCTCTTATTTTTGATTGCTGTAAGGATTTTTTGGGACTACGTAACATGCGATTTTTTACCGACGACAGCTGACTCGCAATAACTCCTAATTTTTAATGCAAGTAGAAACCACTTTGACAAGCATCGAAGTGACGTACAAAAAATATAAAACTCATTATTTGTTATTTGCGCTTTAGCAAATGAATCTTACCTTAAAACTCAACAGTAGTGATTGCAATATTTAGCGGATGCTTATGAGTGCTAAATGCAAACCAAAACTCTGCGCTCTCTCTTATCAAATCAAAAAACGCCCTTTAACACCTCCAACGTAATCAATAATGTTCTCGCCAGCGTCCGGACATTAACGAAATGCAGTAGATGCCTACTAAACTCGATTCCAAATGAGCTCCGCAATTTTTCTATATCAGGTCTACTACTCTATAAGAATAAGTTTGAACACTGGCTAAAACACAAATTGTTACTAGCTTGCAGATAAACGTCTATAGCGATAAAGTTTATCTTAACCAGACATTGAGTAAATAGCCCTAAGGTCGCTTTCGTAAAAACCGGTAGCTACGAAACGAATGTTAATTGACGCATTTTGTACGGTTAGCTGGCAAATTAACCGCCGATTAGTGTGATTTTCGAAGGTAGGTAAAAGAAAAACCAACATGCAATTGGAGGGCAAGGTAACGTTACAGATAGTAGCACCAGTAATCGATTACATTATTTTTCATAAGGTTGGGGGAATCAGCTGTTTTAACTCACCAATGATTCCAGCTTGTTTGTTCACTAGGAACTAAGATTTTTTTAGAGACACCTCAGAATTTATTTGAAGAACGCCCTTTTTCAGAATTGGTTTCAAATCTGTCTTATCTAAGCTTTACAAACATTTGATGTCTCTCACGCACTGTGCAATGTGTAAAGCTCCACGCTCATTTTCACTGTTGCTCAGCTTGCTCGCTTTGGCTTGAGGCCTTAATGTTGTCGTCGCGCGCACGCAGTTTCATTGTATCGCTGACTTGTGTCGTGTGCTAAAGTGCTTGGCGTCTATAATTCGCGTTTGTATTTGATGGGGTACACGCGCGTTTGACTCAACGTGGTCGGTGTTTTCGAATTTTAATTTGTATTTTTTTTTTTTTTTTTGTTATTTATTTGGAGTGTTTAAAGAAATGAAAATATAAGTTTAACATTTTTTTAAGAAAAAAAGTGTTTAAATTTAATTCGTGGCTTTTTTAATTGCTTTTTTGCGCAGTGAAATTCTTTTGTTCTTTCTTTGATTAAGTTGTTACTTTTTTTGTATGATTTTTATTTTTGTTTTATTTTTTTTTTGGTTTTTTAGATTTTCAGCTGTGTTATTTCAGTGTCTAAACTGGTTTTATATCAATTTTATTTTGCATATGAGCAATGAAAAAAAGTTTATTTTGCAAAATATACATATGACTATCAACGGTGTGTGGATTTGTATTTGCATTTTTCATTATCAAGTTCATTGTATTGTGTTTTGACTTGTCGTTTTCTGCAGTTCAATGGCTAGGAAATATAAAATTTTGTATCGCAACAGTTGCACGAAGCTTTTCAACTGGTCTTTGTTTGTTTTTGTTTTTCATCTGAACATTTGTATATCTTCGGCTGACTGGAAGATCACCCAATCTAAAAATATTTTTAATAAACGCCAGAACTTTAAATTTCAACATCCCTATTTTAATTGAACATCTTTTAGAAACTAGATTTCAAATAAAAGCTGTGTTCGCTGACAAAACTTGCAAAGCAGGGTCAGTAAAGTGAGAATGGGGTAAACGCAAACGCAAAAATTAAAAAGTTTCCAACGAACCGGAATTAACAGCAACAGCTGATGCTTTTCTATGTCGTGATCAGCTGTTTTCACTTCCAACTTTTACTGAGTGGAATTCCACCAGCAGAAGCTCGCAGCTTTCCCTATGAAATGACAAAATTTGAGCTCTCTCTGCACATTTTTTTGTGGCACTTTCCAGTGAAAATTTTATAAAATTTTTTAAAGTTTTATCCTCACCGAACACAGGTTCGAAGAAGAAGAGCTTCATGCAACAGCTATTTATTCCCAAATTATTTATGTCAAAAACGCACGATACTAACAGATTTGCACTAAAGTTCGAGTTGGCAGAGGAAAAGTAATATATAATCCCAAGGGAGTTAAACCAATAAAGTATACAATAAAATGGCTGTGGATCACGTGCTTGAAGACCTGATGGGCAAACTGGGTAAGTTGCGA
Organism: Sphenella marginata; assembly: GCA_951509765.1. Lineage (NCBI taxonomy): Eukaryota > Metazoa > Arthropoda > Insecta > Diptera > Tephritidae > Sphenella > Sphenella marginata. Next base: position 10,841,979 of record OX608079.1, on the reverse strand, counting down.
AATTCCGAAATTCAATTTAACTTATTGTTAGCTTCTTAGAGGTGCAAAACAATCGATAAATCTATCGGTTTTGTTTCGGAAGTTGTTACTCATTATAATAGTAATCTAATAGTTCAACAGACATAAGTTATGATTTGGTCAGGAAAATGTATTTTAAGTTGACTATGATTGACGTAAAATGATGTTTGTTTCAGAATTATGTTTAAGTAGTTAGATAAAACTCTATACTATGATCACGGGCTCATGTCATATTGAATATGACTTACATATATGTACAAATCAGCTGTTTTTCGACTTCGCCAAAAAATCATACTGCCTAATAGCTCAAACAGAATAAGTCCGGCAATACATCAGTTACGTCACGTACGTCGATTTTAGAGCAAATTCTATTTTGGCGTATGCGTCGTATCTGTCGCTACGCACACAAACACTTCTCGTCTACTCAGCTGTCAGTTTTTTCAACGTATCGCCGTACTGATTCTGCTTAAGCCATAAGGGTATACTCGTATTGTATGGAAAACGTGACAAGTACCTTTACACAACATAAATTTACAACCTGCAGGTTTTCCTTTCACATTTTTCTTCAAAAGCCATTTTCATTATTTCCTATCTTTATGTTATAGCATCGCTTATCGCCTCCACTCTCTCGCCAGCATTAGGTACTTCATTTTATAATGTGTGTAGATAATACTATATTGGGTTAATTAGTTAGTTATGAGTTTCAGTTTTCTCCTTTGGGTGTTTTGTAGCATTCAACTGTCATAAAAAAGCAATCAGCTATTGCAATTGCAAAAACTGCAAATTCTGCAATTAACATCTTTGCTTTGGACATTCAAATATCAGCTTATGCATACATGTGGGCGTAAGTAAAAGTAAGTAACCTAAGTCCGCTGAGGCAAAACATATGTTATTTGAATTTTTGTGTATGTATTATTATCCATTCATGGACCAAAAATCAAAATATTATGGATGTGACTTGAAAACAAGACTATGGATTATGTTATGAAGCCATTAATTGATTAGATTGAGTTCTAAAGTTTTGACTGGATCAGCTGTTTTATACGGATGCGACTATGTTACCATTTGCTTGGTATTATGTATAATTTCCAAGCTCTTAAGTCAATCGATACTCTTATCAGCTAAACCGTATAGTCAAGTTTGCTGATAACAAAAACTGCTCAGAGCATTTTCTGTGCAGCTGCTTTACTGCTTATCAGCGTCAAAATGTTGGACGAATGGTTGTTTTTGCTAAATTTATCTAATCTATAATGTACATAATACATATGTAATAATGTTATTTACAGCTTAATACAAATGTTTGCTTCCAGGAAAGCGGATTTTATCTGATAAATATAATCTTAAAGTTCAAGACACACAGTGGGTTAGGTTGGGTTGAATTTCAGTTTGTTCAAATTTCAAGTATGTATTTAGCTGTTACTTTTAAGCAGATTGCTTTGAAAATATCGTCAGCTTTTGGGAGCCTGAATATTATATTGTCGAAAGTCGTATAGCTGTACGTTTTTCGTCAACTAAACGAAAGCGACTGTTATAATAATGTAAATTTATTTTACCGTATGTGTTTAACACTTTCTTTTCATGAAAGACGTTACCGATTAAGCATTTTCGGTACGTAACAGTCAGCTGTTATCGTGTTGCCTGATATATGTAACAAGATCCAAACGCCTATCTCTTGTGAAGTTACTTACAAATCGTTTGCAAGATTTTATATGAATTAATTAACCTAAATCTAGTTATCCTGCAGAGATAATTATTTTGTTCCCAATATTTATGCGAAAATTACCACTGTGCGACTGCCGACTTCACGTGCTTGACTAATTTGGAAAGTTAAATTTTGTAAACATTGTTTTTATTAGAATATTTTTGAAAGGCAATTCGAAAAAGTGCAAAGTACATAGATAAATATTTTAAATCACTGTTGTTGTTTTTGTTGTTTTAAATGACAAAAATAATCTCCGAAGGTTTAGCGGGGTGTTGTAAAAAGTGACAGCGCTTTGCCGGTACGCTCCGATACTCCCTTGCGGTACATGGCCAATCCTATAAACGATCGGCGGTACCCGTTCCTCTACTTTTACCTCTTATAAGTGAACAAGCATGCGGGTTTTTTTTTTTTCTTGTCTTCTGACTCGTGCCAATTGAACACCAATTAAAAAATGTTAAATAACAAAATAATTGAAAATTGATAAGTCCTAAAGAATTGTCGCACTTGAGCACAAGCAAACGACCACAGACAATTTCTAATTTAAATAAGTACAAGTGTTTGGCAATAATATAGGCTTTTCTCACTCAATGTCGCTTGAGCTTTTGTGACGAAATGAATTGAGTGGAGGAAGTCGTTATCAAATGTAGTCTTCAAATCCAAGTACTCTGGCATAGGGTGCTACTAGTCGTATGCTGCTTGAGGGGGGATTATCCGTCTAGACGACTAGACCGCCAGCAAATATTCTTTGATATTAAAATGATCAAGATTTCTTTTTAAAAATGTCTGCACAGAAAAGATCCTGGTTATCATTTGAAAAATTGACGAAAACCATGGTACAATAAAAAGATAGACGCATTAGCAGCTGGATCCCAGTTATCGACATCGTCTAGATGCTGAAATATGTCAAAATACCAAAGCAATTACTATGCGAGATCTGCTTGGAACAAAAAAGCCTTTAAGGGTAGCATTTTAGGCCTTTAATTGCAGTAAATATATTCTGTGATTAGAGGATCGCTGGACTCATCGGCGCTCCAATGTGATTTTAATAATTTTTATAGTTATTGTGTTACTAACAGGCCTTATCTTGGTAATAATAAGTGCCATAAAGTGGCTCACTCTTGGAAACTTGCTAAAAAAAAGCATATCTGTATACAGATACATATATAGCACGTTTCTGTATCCCATCGATAAGATTTTTAACGCAAAGTGCAACCCTCTTATGTATGTAGGTATCGCTGAGCAGTGTTTCTATAAGCAATAAGCGAAAAAAGCCAAACTCAACTTTGTAGTAGGCGTTTGACATCGCACAACCATAGACACAAACCGTGATTTTAAAATGTTAAAATTACGTTTTCTTTATTAAAACTCCGTCTTAGACAAAAAATGTATTTTAAGCTGAATATGACATACATGGAATGGTGTTTATTTTATAATCCGGTTTAAGTAGATAAAACTCTATTTTAATTTGACTGTGATTATGGGCCAGTGAGTGCAAGTACTTTACATGCAGGTGACCATAGATAAATAGATTTGAGACTCTTTGTTTCGAGAGAGCGCTGTCAAAATCCACATTTTTTATAACATTTGTGATTGGTGCCACTGCATAGAAAACCAAAAATGGGGATTTTTAACATTCCTTTTGGGTATTTTTTAGTTTCCTAATATAATTTCGCAGATTTTGCGAAAATTCTACTTTTTACACATTAATTGAACTGATATTGATAAAAATGCATTTATTTATACAATGATTTAAAAAATATTAACATCTGAAGTAAATAAAGCAGTAACTAGCAACTAATGAAGACACCACGGGCGTGTCGAAACAATTGTTTTGCAAAGAACAAAATAAAAATATTTGAACGACTAGCAAATTATTGTATTAAAATGCATTTTTAGGGGCTTTTATTTACAGTTTCCACACCAGCCAGGAGGTATGTACGTACCGAAGTTATTTTTGGGTGCTCGGTTCCCCAGGAGGCATAATTAATCGAAGCCGATCCTAAAACACAAAACTTGTTAATAATAATATGCACTAAGCTTTACCAGACACTTCACCACTAAATTTACCTTTTAACTTTTACTTTGTGATTTATAATTTAATAAAATTGTCGAAGGCACATTGAAAAACACTTGCTTATAAGAAATCCACCGACTTTGACAATTATTTTCGCGCGAATTTGTTCTGGCTACCACATCAGCTGTCACGGGATATTTATTTTGACTCTATGCTGGCAACAAAGCCAAATAAATAGCTAATGAGAGCAACAAAAATGAGAGAGTAAAACGAAGTCTCAAATCAAGTCATCTTTGCAGGTGACAATGGTGAATTACTTGCCATCGATTTAACAGCACCCACTTGCATTCGCTGTTGGACCTCAATTTTAATTTCTTCAATTTCCTCTCGCATTCCCCCCCCTCTCCTTACACTTTTCAATTCCGGTATTTTCATCATATGTACTTCTCTTTCACTGCTCGGGATAGAATATTTAAGCTCGTGCTCATCTCTATCAGCCGCGTGCACATTCATACGTGTACGTAACTATAAATTCGAGGTATGCGTTTTGTTGCTCTGCAAGTGTCAACTGTTTATTTGCCCTTACTTAATTGATTTACAATTTTAATTAACTAATCTCATTGCTAAAACACTTAATATGAGCCGTATTGTGCAAGTCTGCTTCATAAATAGTAAGTATATGTGTCACAACGCCACACATATCGCACTTCTAGATCTAAGCTGCGGCCAACTCATATAGAACACAAGTAAGGCAGTCTAACTTCGGGTATAATCGAACAATAAATACTTAGTTGTAAGCGGTAGTTGAAGTTATTTTTGCTTTGATCTAGGCCATACCTCTATATAAAATGTGTTCTTTAAGTGAAATGTACTTTGACTGAGTTTGCCTTCGTCTTAGTGCAACTCTTTTGGTTTCAGAGATGCCGCTTTTCCAAATTCCCATAGGCACTTTTTCGACACCAGTATCAAAAGTGGGCGGGGTTATAAAGCAATTTTGTTAATTTTTACGAAAAAATGTGGTTATGATAAATTAACTCTCCTTCGAGATATGACTAGCGAAACGGGAGGCAGTGCCACGCCTATTTAAAAAAAACATACATTGTTCTGTATTTCTTTTTACAACGACATTTTCCTTTTATATTCAGCTATAATACTTTTGAAAATTATTTATATAAAAGTGGGCGTGGTTATAACCCGATTTTGCATTTAAAATTTTAAAAAGATATCTCAAAACTTGCTAAAGTTATCGTGTTTACGACTTAGCTTCGTCAATTTCTTTATTCCTCCTAAACAATTTGATACAGGTAGAAATCGTTTATGTCGTTACGTCCTATAGGTAATACCCTGCCTTCTTTGTTCAGCTGAGTATAAAAGAACTGTTGATCAGAAAACACGAAAAAAAAAGTTTAATAGGCGCCCATATGTGTTAAAAGAATTTGCGTCATTAACAAGCCCATTTTGAGGTTAGTAGGGGAGCTTTCGTTGAATTCATTATATATGTATGTATACGTATATATGCCCACATACAGATCGTTGGTTGATCGTATAGCCAAAACTCGTATTTTTTAATCGGCTCATATATAAGACATATATTTGGCACAGAAAATAAAAAAGATACAAGAAAACATTCATTAAGTGGCGCTTCAGGCTTAATATTTAGGTAATCCATATTTCAGTAACTAAAAAATCCCGAATTAATTAATTCAAAATCACGAAATTAATGGCGCATAATCATAGTCAAATTAAAATAGAATTTGATCTACTTAAACATGATTCTAAAATAAACACCATTTCATGTCAAGTTAAAATACATTTTATGTCTAAAATGGAGTTTTAATTTAAAAATTACGAAAATGTGATTTTAACATTTTAAAATCACGGTTTACGTCTATGGTTCTGGAATGTCACAATACTTAAGCTGCCATTATGCATACTTAGCATAGACTTGACTTGACTTTAGAACTGTCACTTACAGTTCAGTTAAATGGAATTTGCGTGTTATCGATTATCCAACACTTAGAAGTACTTAACTTGACTTAGAAGTCTGTTGAATTTTGATTTTCTATATAAGTTCTAAGTGACGTTTGGATTTTGACATGCCATTTTGACTGTATGCGCTAAGTGAAGTATAATCGAAGTCTAAGTTGGCAAGTCAAGTCAATTCAAGTCAAGTCTCAAGTCTATGGTAAGTATGCATAATGGCAGCTTTACTCCAAGCTTCAGTTTGGCTTTTGTCGAGCATGGCACAACTATGCTATGGATCGTCACACAGGGTGACCTTGCAAAACATAAAACATGTCTTCCGACCACCAACCAATCAATGTATGTATTTCTTCTTTTTCTTTAATCTACCATCTAACGATTTTGAACAATATAATCTACCCAACAAATTATAGATAAACTCATTACGGGCGATATTTAAAATTACAAAAGCGGGACGCATAACATCGCGTTTAAGTATTAAGTGCAAAACACCATCTCTAGCAATACAATAGTATTCTTAAACTAAGTCGCAAAAAGTGTTTTGTAATTAATTGATTCTATGCTATTTCTTGAGCTTTATTAATTCAACGGCAGAAATCGCATCACGTGCATTTTTCAAAGAATTCATTTAGTTGAGGCAATGAATGTAGGAATATCGAACAAACCAGTTTTGACATCAATCAGTAATAAAAATTTATGAATGGATGTGTCAGTTGCACAAGGTTAAATGCTATTGCAACAACAACAAGAAGAACTTTAGCCTATATGAAGTGATCAGAGAGCATACTCAAGAGGTTTCGAAAATGTTTGAAAAATATTTGAAATATATTTATGTAGCTATTTTTGAAAGTTGTAATCACTAAGAAACATAGATTGGTCTTAAATAGAGATTTAGTTGGATTTTCTCAAACATTCCTGGGCGTCAATAATACTGACTGATAAGAAATAGGGTCAGACCACTTGGCTTCTCTCTTTAAGCGCATGAAATGCTGGTGAAGTCGTTGAAAAGCAGCAAGGAATTTTCGGGACCTCGAAAGTTTCATGCTCCCGCTATTTCGGTACTGATATCCCTAATATTCATTTGTATAAAGTAGGTATATACATAGATATGCAGATTTGATCGGAAATGTCAATAAGCTTGAGTGCTTAATCTCTATAAGTATGTATGTAGATAATACGTTCCAAGTCTTATCAAAATAATACCGCACCGTCATACGAGCTCGATAATAATCGTTTCGATAAGTGCTAAGTAAATATAAATATGTAAAATTATTCTCTCTATCAATATGTGATTGTGTCATTAAGTTTTAATTTGCCAACTTTTATATACCCAGTTGTTCTCTGCATACAACACATTGTAGCGGTGGTTTGTAAAATAATTAAATCACGTTAGGAAAGTTATCAAAATTGTGTTCAAAAACTTTCAGCACACATTCTAAATTCTCTGCCTTCCCTGCAAGACTAGACTTTTGTTCCCCCGATTCCACGTCTAAGTATTCACAGCTATCGACTAGTATTCGGTATTCACGAAGAAAAGTCGCCGTTGACGACTACGCCATTTTTGTCGACACCGTTTCTCATAACGACTAGAAGGATTTGTGAGTGACAATTGCTGAAATAAAAGTGGAAAATATAATCTGTAAGTTCTTTACACTTTTCTTTGAAAATTATTTATTAAAATTTCAATTCTAATTTATTTATGTTTTACTCAAAAGGACATAAAATGAATGTTCTGTCTTTCTGCCTGTCTATCTAATAACTTTCCTCCGTATTTTTAAATGCTTTTTTGACTCTTCATCGCTGGAATTTGAATTAAAGTTTGACTTTAAATTCAAGAACAACATTTTTACCCATAAAATATATACGTTAAAAAAATGTTGATACACAAATGTCAGATTTGTTATTGCCTTTCCTAGATTTATCGATAAACTGTCGACGTTGTCGCAATATGCTTGATGTGAAGAACGACAAGAAGTGAGGATGTCTGACGACGTCAACCATAATAAGACTTGGCCTTAGCTCGTTTATAGTCATGGGTACTTGAAAATAAAAATGTCTAAAATACTTTTAAAGCTTCAATTAATTCTTTTACAAAACTTTCAACCGCATATTTCCTGTTTTAAAAATATTGCTAAATTTATATTCACTTGCTCATGCCAAATGTATAAGTATAAATATAGAAAAATGTAAAAAAAAATTTTTATTGCTTAATTTGTTAATTATCAGTTAAAGCTGTCGCTTAATATAACGCGATCTTTAAAAGACACGCGCTACTAACATACATTTTGGCACGCTATACGAAGCGTGCGGGCTATTACGAACACTTACTAGCGCAATTAATATTGAATTATTTTTAAATAATTTTAAAAATTCCATTTTATACTTGGCGCAACTCAAGCGCCATTAGTTTTACTTAACTAAGTTTGACAACTGTCACTTAAAATATGTCAGTTCCATGGCATACCTATACAGGTAATATCAGCTCAACAGCTGATTCGATTTTTTTTCGTTTACATTTTTTCTAAACTGTCAAACTTGCTTGGAATCGGTTTGTTTGCATTTTAACATGCGCTTTGGTGTTTTGACGTTTTAGAGCAGCGATTTCCAAGATATTACCTGTATAGGTATGCCATGGCCAGTTCAATAAAGGTTTTTGCCCAATGCACGTTTGCTTTGCTGCCTTTGCTTACTTGAGTTTATTTTGTTTTTCGTGGAAAGCTTCTATGACTAAATAAAAGCTTCGAAAGCTGTCACAATGAAGCACTTCAAGCGAGTAAAGTAAGTCTGTCACTTGGCCAGTTTGTATACACTTTAGTAAAGTTCAAACCATTTTGATAGTTATCGAAACAAATCAGGCGTATATTCGATTAATGGGCCTACAAGAACGCTTTGAGATGGTAGGTAGTAGATGTGGAAAAGAAGTGACGATACAATCGATATGGTTTATTTCTATCGGTGCTCCGATCGATTGTAACGGTTGTCGTATTTGATAAAACACTGCTATGACATTTACGAAATGCAACAAAGTAGATAGTTTTGTGTCGAAACGCGACCGCTTCTTTAGAGGTAGACTCACCTAAATTATCAGTTCAGGTGGCTTTGCTAGTTCAAAGCCCTGTTAATGGTGACATAGCCATATCCAGATAAAACAGCTGATCCATCCAACCTTATGGGAGTCAATGTAATCTGTTAATGGTGACATATCATAACGCTTAGGCCATAACCATATCACAGCCAACCAATTGAATTTTGGTTTTTCTGTAATATCCTTAAACAGCTTATTGCTATCATGCAGGGAAGGGGAAGTACATAATATGTTGTTGATGATGAAGTTTACTATCAACTGGCAGAAATTGTCAGCTGTTTACGGTTATGGCACGAATAATCGATGATAACAGATGTGTTTAAGAATATGGTATGGTTATGACTATGGATTTATGGATAAGAAATTTTGTTTGCAATTTTAGTCGGACTATGCAGTAACAGAAATTTGGCATTTGGACACAGCTTTTCAGGTACGAAGTCCAAAATCAGAGTGATGACAAAACAAAATTGTCAACGACTGCAACGAGGTGGTATTTACATATGTACATACACCTGCATATATGTACAAATTTATATATGTCCATATTAAACAAAAGAAGAGGAATTAAACAAATTAGTACAAGGCTTTTATTTATAGCGAAACTCAGACGGAAGCATAAATATGTCAGTATAAAGTTCAATATTCGATAAATTGGCGATGACATGCGTTGTCCTTGTTTTTATGTCATAAACGTAAACATTTTTATCGCATTTTACATATGCACATACAGAGCCAGATTAACCAAAATGCGGTGTAGGGGCGCCGTGCAGAAAAAGGGGAAGTGGGCCGTGAATGTGAACATCATAAGAAGACATAAAAGACAGCCAAAGTTTTGATATTTAAGATTTGTTTTGCATCAAAATTTATTTTAATTTGAGTAAATACATATTTTCAAGTGAACTTCTTTTAACTAAATAATGAAATAGAAATGATTGGATAAATAACTCTTGACTTCTAGTTATTAAAGAAATGATGTATGTAGATCCTACAGTAGGTAGTTTTCGAGATTTATGGATTTCATTAGATCTCAAGCAGAAAATTAATTTATCTATGGCCCAACGTCATTGATACGCCCCTGTTTACATATGCGCATATGATTGCTTACACTACAATGATTTGTATCTATACTTCAATTGCTGTCAAATCACAAATTAATTTACTATGATTGCTCCAATTATGAGTATATCGAGGCTTTTTTATTAGTTTTGCCTCTGTGTATTACGCACTCTGCGTATCAATATTTATTTACATGTCGTAGCCAATCAAAGTTAAATGTAATCAATTGAAACGCACTTTTTATAATTCATAGCCAGAGTTGGGCAATTGCCAAAGAAAATATAATTCTGATGGTCATTTGCACTCAATACACTTTAAAAAGGTTCTTGCGCTGAATTCATCATGCCAGCGCACGAGAAGTTGCGCCATTACCCACCACTACTCATGAAATAAGTTGTTGCAATTGTTAATGGTTTTTTTTTTATCAACAACTTCTATAAAAGTAGTTTCACGAATTTCCATATGATTTGTTATAACGACATTTTCAGCGATCATACTACCTATGTATGTATATCTGAGCCTCAGTATCGAATAATTGAACGAAAGTTGCCTAGCATGTGCATTATTACCTGAAACCTAAGAAATGGATAATATTAGATATTCCTTATTTTGTTGATATATTTCATTGAGAAATAACGGGGACGTTAGAACTGAGTGCCTACCCTGTAGGAAAAACTGCAAGTGACAATTGGATTAATTTGTTGTCTTTTTAAAAACTGTTACTTTGGTACACAAGAGGTTCATACTATCTATAGATGTTTTTCCCAGTGTTCTCGTGTAAAACTTCCTTTCATAAAGGAACGCTGTCAGCAGGCCTTGTGAGACGCAAACGTAACGGCTGTCTATCGTCGGACTCTTCAAAAAAGTTATTTGCTTTAATAGTTTGGATAGTTTCCTATAGTTATGGATCATTTTTGAGACATATTAAGCACGCACATTTGACAGTTGTCACAGCTTTCCTCCACCTTTAACAAACAAAATTTTGTAAAATTGCCGATATTTTATATTCGTCGTCAGGGAAAAGTTATATATTGTGGAGCACAAGAAGGTTGGAAAAATATTTTACTATTCACGAATTATCTGCACGATTTGGTTTTACTTGAACAGCTGATTGAGTTTAAACTATGCTCAAGCTGTCTGTCAAATTAAATTGTTTTCTCATTGTTCTCAAGGTCCCGAACACGTCAATTTCCAAATTCAAGGTAAAAAATTACATATGTGCAAACGATATACATATGGGTGTTTCCATGAGAAGGTCAACCACGACTGAAAAAATTATATGACCAGAAAATGGGTTTTAAGACGAATTATTAAGGGAAAAGGAATTGAATTTTTATAAAATGGAAGTATTTACAGCTTGTTGGTATCTTAAAACTCATAAACGGAAGAGTAAAACTGAGATTTTCTTCAACTCAGTTTTCGCAAATTGAATCAACTATTTTCTCTTCCGAATTACTTAAATTAAGAGATTTGAAGTAGTGCAAATACATTTTAAAATTAAATTAACAATGCCAACTACTTACAAAAATGAGAAAAAGAGAATTTTGAACTCGAATAACGGTATTTTTTTAATTTACTTTTGATAGTATACCTTTGTCGCGTACGTTATGTAAAAACATTATTTGTCTATATCATTTGTGTATTGACAGTCGCAAGTAATAGAGATTACAACTCCAAATCAAGAGATCTTCTAGTTAAATATATTCGCTGATATTTTCTTTTGAATCGAAGTAATAAAAATTGTATTACCCTTTAAAGTTTGTCGCATACGTTATTTTAAGTATGAATATTTTATTGTAATACATTAAAATCGACGTTAAAAGCAATTTTTTCAATACCATTATCCTGAATACATAGGTGCAGTTTAAAAATAAGTTTATTTTAACAAGCATCCCTTATTTTGTAAATAAATTTAGCTGCAAATATTTTGGATGGAATTTCTTTGCCACCTCGCATGGCAAAGGCGCTGTGGATGGAATAGGTGTTGTTATAAAGAGAAAGGTGTGGCAAATAGTAAAAGCTAATAATATAATTTTACCAGATGCTTTTTCATTTTATAAATACGCTTGTGAATATATCGATATTTTCGTCGACAGTCAACATACATATAAATACTGCTCGAACGGCATACTCCTTACGAGAAAATATTAGAGTTTATGTAAATATATAAAGAATGTATATCAACAAATACATATGTTATGAATTCGATTTTATTTTCATTATCATATAGTTTTCATAATAAGAATACATTTTTATTTTGTTTCCTAATTAAAGTGTAAATTTCAAACAAAAAACATTTTATCAGGAACCGAAAATAATTGTTATTTTTTTCTTTCAGAATTCACATTATCATCAGATTTATTTTATTTTAGTCATCGTAACCAATATAAATGAGAGATTTATTTTTTTGGTTACGAATAACCCTTATCGCAAGTAATAAATTTTTTGGTTATCGGTGACCCACTCGACAGCAAACTATTTTTGCTGAATAGTGGTAAATTTTTCCTCGAGGAACTTGCAGACATTGGTCATGCCACTCCAGCAACTCAAGTTGTTTTATATTGTTAGCATTTTTTTGCTACCGATAACCAAAAAAATTATGTCACTTACAATAATGGTTATTGTTAACCAAAAAATGTTTCTCTCATTTATAATGATTATGTTGACCAAAAAAATGTCTTACGGTAATGGTTAATTATAACCAATATTTGAATACATCAGTATTAATGGTTAAATGGGACCTTTTTATCATATTTCTTATAACAGTTACGTCCCTGCATTTTATTATTAATATACTAGAAAAATTGTCGCGTACGTTATGTCACGTACGTTATTTAGTTTTTTTTTAAAATAATAATATAAAGAGACGATTTCTCTTTAAATATGAGAGGATTGTAAAGGTGCATTATTTAGCTTAGGTTACGAATATTCAAAGAAATTAAGAACTATCTTAATTCGCAGACTTTCGCATATATGTATGTGCACAATATAAGCACTTCCGTTTTTGTCGCGTAAGTTATCACCTCATTTTGAACGGATATTTTAGACACCAAAGCTTTCAGGGCGACCAATTTTTTTCCAAACATACTTCTTTTTAATTGCAACGTAACTGTATTTTTATTTTCCCGAAAACTCGTTTTATGTGAGATTTATATTACTCCAAAAGTGTACGAATGTCGCATACGGCTGCATGGAAACACCCATATGTATGTATGTAGATAATTAAAAATAAATTTATATTAGGGATGTTACGGAATGTGAGCTTACCAGAACCGGATTATTAAGATTTGGGACCGTTCACTGAATGTGTGATTAACTGCTTAATCGATACTTTATCAGAGGTTGGTCAAAAACCGCTTACTCAGTGTCTGATTAACGACGACACGCTGATTATCTTCTGATAAAAGTTATCAAAGGATGGACCGCTGATTGATTATTTGCTTGTCAAAAGAAAAAGTGACAGCTCAAAGTATAAATCCGTTTTCGTGACAAAATGTTTTTCTAACAAATTTTGCGTAGGTATGATATAGTAATGATAAACAGCCCCACAGGGTTGCTACATAGTTGGCAAGTGTTAATAAAAATCGGAGGTGTGAATCGGTTTCGGAACTCGAATCGAAACTCCGTAACATCGCTAATAAGTTGATATGTATACGTATTTAGGTACATCTCACATACAAAGGAGTTCAAACAACTCCAAATAAATTTATTCAAGTTCAACGATTTCGCTAATGCAACATATCTTTTGCATTTAATTAAAATCAAAATCAAAAAGTTGTTGATGTATGTATGTTTGGTTATTGGCGTGGCGTTGCAGTATATCGACAAATTTTATATATATCTAGTATGGCTTGTATGTAACAACGTACTTAAATTACTTGCAATTAAATTTGTATAAGGTAATTACAAGGTCTTTTTTATAAATTGCATTTATGTAGACCGGCAATGAAAATAAATTCGAGAGTATGTAATTTATAAAAATACAAGAATATATGAACTTATCAATATGAATGGGTGTTCTTGAATAATAATCATCTAATACTACTGTGAGCAAAAGTTATTAAATTTTTTATGTGTCCATACATTTAAATTTATTTAAACAATAGGTATATTACAGTAACAATACCTTATCATAGCCTTTTTAAGCACAACCGATGTGATTATGTGTTTGGCACTACTAAAATAACGCGTAAGATCTGTGCCATGTTTTTATTGATATTTCCATTTTACACGTCCTGCAGAAATGCTAGTCGCCGTTTGCGACTTTATTGATATTGATTTAGTGGCTTAATTAAGGCCAATCAATTCATATGCAACAATTTTAAATACAAATACATACCCAGCAAAAAATAGACAAACACAAATATATTTTCCGATTTCAAATGAAATAAGTGTTATAATAGGTGAAAGTTCTTTGGTGGGTACATATGTACCATGGTGACCAATTTTTAGGCTTTTACAATATCGGTATTTACGTTGTATAATTTTTCTAATTCCAACTGATAGTCCACCATATTTAACACATACAAATTTAAATTTACTCAAACCATCACATCACACTTACATATGGTTTGTATTAAGCCTCTATTTGTCATTACTTTTTGTGAAGATAATTCAAAAACAAAATAAAATTGTCTTCACAAATTTCACTTCAGCAAATAACATTCTATTATTAAATTATTGTTCCCTGTTTGAACAGCTGATTACTTAGCAACGCTGTGTCACCTCAAAGAATTCTGAAACTTTTGTTTACTGTACTTGATAATATACTTACAAAACATACGATTTTGTAATATATTTACCTGACATTCGCCTTATACTCATATCAGCTGCTTTGAGTTTTAGTCACCCGCAACATCTCTAGAGCGAGCAACCTGACCTTTTGCTCTACGGTAGAAATATAACGTCATGTTCACAGAACATTTGGGTAATATTTGGGCATCATTTTTGACACACTTAATTCGTCTCAAAATAATATGCTGATAAGAGAGACAAAATAGAACTTAATGCAAGCACGAAGCATTAACACATTTCGCTAATAATTTAAATGTAAGTGTGTATATGTAAGTTGATATGCATATTCATAATATATATATTTAAAAAAACATCTGTGTTTACATTCGCGATCAGTAAATTTGTTCAAGTTTTAGAATGTCTGTAAAATTTTATGGCCCATAAATAGACCGTAACATGTAATTGCTGTTTATTATTAATAACTTATCAGTGAGCTTAGAAAGTAAAATTTATTTTTTATTCAATGCAAATATTACATAGCACAACTAATAAATATAATTCCAATGAACCATAACCACAATATTGTTGAAAAATACTTTGATTAAATGTAAATATTTCATTGGAATTACATTGTGATCAGTGTGAACATTTAATCAGCTAATCATGTTGAACTAATCAATTGTTAAGTAATTTTTTTTTTAAACAAACCCGATTAGCGCGCATGGAAATAATAATTATTATTGACACAAATCAAAAGCTTTCTAATAGCGAAAAAAGTCTTGAGCAGAGTTAAGGCCCTGTTATACTTATATGACTTGAGAACTGCCACTTGCGATTCGATAAATTTAGCGTGTAACCGCTTACCCAACACTTAAAAGTCAGCGGATTTTATTTTGGTGTTAATTGTCTAGGGGTATATATTTTTTTTTAATTATCAAGTGTGTATACGAACGCACCTAAAGCGATAGCAGAGAAATCGTTTTGAACTGACAATTTGAAAAAGCTGTGCATTTCGTGAAGAATGTCTTTAGGAAACAAGTGAATAATTTCGCTAAATTTAAATTCACTTTGAATATTAGAGGTGTTTATACACTCTATCAATGTGTATGGAGACATTAACGACCGATTTGAAAATGAGTTTAAGTAAAAACACTTGTTGTGAAGATAAGGATCCGATTCATCACTTCATTGATTGATGTCTGAAGCTGCAAACAAAGCAACCCAAATTTTCGGGAAATTCTATATGTATAGTAGTAGGTATGTGTGGCAGTCGTAAGAGGCGATTAAAATCCATAAAAACCCCAGATTAGGGGTCAACGAAATCGTTTGTCACAACGTTTGCTCCATAACGTTCTATTCCACGAATGGAATCACCTACTAAGGAGGGTTAAGCAATGTTGCAACAGCAACAACAATAGAAAGTGGGTGAAGAATAGGAGAGAAACCCCGAAATAGGAATAAGGAGAATGAAAAGAAAATGTAGATGGAAAAAAGTGTTTTTACTATTTTTCTTGAAGGAAAGATAGCACTCAGCTGTATCATTCATAAGTTAGTTAAGTTACTTAGGAAAATGTTGCCCTCAATATCTCACCGAATCTACATATGTATTCTCATTTCAGGCGAGTTTGGACGCTATCAGGCCATACAATATTTCCTGCAAGTTCTTGCTGCCATAACAGCCGGTCTACATATGATGTCCTTAGTAACAGTAGCTGCCGTACCCGAACATCGTTGTTTCATTGAAGGTTATGACAATAGCAGTTACTCATACACGCCATGGAATTCCTCAGAGATACTCAAAGCCATACCCTTAAAAGCGAGTGGCGAATTAGACAACTGTCACATGTACGATGCTGAGCATAATACAGTTCCCTGTAAATCGTACGTTTATGATCGTACATATTATCCGGATACGCGCGCAATCGATTGGACTTTCGTATGTGATCGACGCTGGCTTGGTTCTATTATGCAAACCGTATTCATGATGGGCGTATTTACGGGTGCTGTCACTTTGGGTGGGTTAGCCGATAAGATTGGACGCAAAACGGTGTTCTGTTGGTCAGCGCTCTTGCAGCTGATACTTGGTGTTGCGGTAGCTTTCATACCGGAATATTTCTCATTTATGACAGCGCGTTTCTTGCTGGGTATTTTTGGTTCGGCTGGTTCGTACATTTGTGGCTTTGTGTTAACCATGGAGTTGGTGGGCGCCAGTAAGCGTACCGTGTGCGGTATTAACTTTCAGGTGGGTAGCGAATTTTTTTTTTTTGATATTACTGAGTTGACCTTGATATTTTTTTGTCTTACAGCTTTGCTTCGCTGCAGGTATCTGTCTGGTCGCTGCTTGGGGTGCACTCATAAAAGAGCGACAGTTACTACAAATCGTCTACGGTCTACATGGTCTAATTTTCATCGGTCACTGGTGGTGGTTGGATGAATCGCCACGTTGGCTTTGGGTGCAAGGACGTGCCGAAGAGGCGGTCGATATTGTCAAGAAGGGTTTGCGTATCAATGGATCTGGTATATCTTTGGATCGAAATTATTATATACAAAAAGCCAAACAGCAAGCGGCGATCGAAGATAAACCATCCGCCGATTTAGGCGGTCTCTTCCGCACGCCCAATCTACGCATGAAGACACTTAATGTTTGCCTTTGTTGGTTTGCCAATTCACTCGTCTACTACGGTCTCTCACTTAGTGCTGGCAAATTGTACGGCAATCCATTCATCATACTCTTCATTATGGGACTTGTAGAATTTCCCAGCTACTTTACTATCATGGTGATACTGGATCGTTTGGGTCGTCGTCCAATCACCAGCACACTCATGATCAGTGGTGGTACCTGCTGTATTATCGCGGCCTTCATTGCACAAGGTACGACCCTATCGACGGGCGTGGTTATGCTGGGCAAATTATTTATTGCCGGCTCATTTGGTGTGATCTATAACTATTCGGCGGAATTGTTTCCAACTGTGGTACGTAATTCAGCTATGGGTTTGGGTTCAATGTGCGCCCGTTTCTCGGGTGCTCTAACACCGCTGATTACGCTGCTCGATTCATTTGATCCGAAAATTCCGGCAGTCGTGTTTGGCGTTATTGCGCTTGTATCCGGATTTTGGGTGATGTTCTTGCCGGAGACAATGAATCAGCCAATGCCCGAGTCATTAGAGGATGGTGAGAACTTTGGTAAAGGTGATACGTGGTTTGCTCAGTGTGCTGGAAGAAAGCCGCGTACAAACAGTATTTATCCAGAAGATCCCGAACAAATGGTGCCTCTTAAAACGTTGGAGAAGAAATGAGCAAAGTAAGAGTTGGCTGCCCTGTAATGCGGCTGGTATTCGTACGGAAAATCTGTTGATACTCTTTAGTTTTGATTTTTGTTGTTTGTTTATTTTTTATTAAATTGTTATATTAAGAAAGTAGTTAATTGTTGGCGTGGATTAGGACAGGAATTATGTTATGCCAACATAAAAGTTAATGAACGATGTGACGAATGTTGCTTTCGCAAAATGAATATATACAAATACATTCCTGGTTAATATTACGAATAAAGGTAAAAAAACTTTAGATGAAGAAAAATTTAACTTGAAATGTTTCAAAAGGAAACTGGTGAACCGGAGTTATCAATCTGAGGAGTCCTGCTTTAATGCTACCACGCAGCCAATCCACAAATTTGGGTAAAGAGATACCCCTTCTTTCGCTACCGAAGGCGCTCGAGCTGAAAGGGATTCCAAAATCTGTAGTATAATTTACTCAATTTTATCATAGCTCAGAAAGGTGGCATCACGACTTAGCGAAAACAGCTGATCACAGAACATCGCATATCGATAAAAGTGGTCACTAAATAAAGAAATCGTTAAAATTATAATGTTCAAATCCACTCGGACTTTTTGCTAAAAAATAATCATGCATATTCCGATATTGAAAACTTAAAAAAATTAATTTTGTTCGATTTCTTATAAATTCACTAGCCTAGTCAAGACCATAAATATGAGTTAGAAATAAATTATTTGTATCAGAGGTGGCATCACGGACTGAACTATAACACCTGATCATAGATAAAAAAGAAGCAAATAAAAATGCTCACTGGATAGTGTGATGTAGTCGATGATTCCTCAACTACTTCCTTTTGCGACCGTTGACTAGAGTCAAGTAAAAACGATATGTTTTGCTTTGTTGATGGAATGATTTTTCTACATCCCTTATCTTGCAATAAAAATTCACAAGTTAACTAGCTCCATAGTAAGTTCACTGTACTACCCTCTAAAGTGCTTCAGGGTGTGAGCTCACATCTAGAAGGTTCTCGGTTATTCGTTCATTGCGTTCTCCAAACTTGATCCATTTCCTGTTTGCCCCATATCCGTGAACAATCGTGCTATCTCTCTTTCGCAATAGCAATCGTCATCTCTGTTGTGCTTATTAGTGTAAAGAAAAATATATATAAAATATTTGTCACACTATAATTTTTATAATTTCATTTTGAAAGGTGCAAATAAAACGAATATATTTAATTTTTTTAGTTCTACATTCATAAATCTTTTATTTTTAGTTTCACTTTTTACTCGGTTTTTACCAATGCATAATATTTTTGGTTTTGCTTTTACTTAAAATGAAAGTTATTATTTAATTATGATACACAATTTATGTTAACAATTTGTTTATGACTTAATACTAAAAACATACAGAAATATATATATGTACACACAAGGGATATACATACATAATACTCAAGGCTTGCAATTCCTTTGATTGGCAACCTTGGCAGCTTTTTCTGTTTGAAACATTGGTATTTTAGTGTTTTGGTTAGAGATTGTTAGGTACATATTCTTTAGTTAAATGTTAGCATATTTATTTTGTTTGCCGATAAATTAAAAAAAAATGTTTACAACACTTTTAACAGTTTTAATTTTTTATAGCACTTTATTACCGCTTTTTGTTGAATATTTTGTTAAGGGTCTTGATGAAGTTTTAATATAAACCAGCGTGTATCATCAGCGTATATAGTTTTACCCATAAACAGCTGATTACTGCCTCGCCTAATTTTTCTGTCGCTACCAAAACCACGTAGATGAAATGGAGTTTTAGTTTATAAATTAAAAATGTGTATGTAAAATTACCAAATATAATTCAGTTGCAAAATAACTTTTTACAAATCAAATATTCGCTTTTAACGTCAGCAATTGTCAGCTGTTCATAATCGACCTGGCGTATTAATCGAATTGAGCTATCGATAAGCTGTCAACATAAACACAGATTACCGTTAACTGGCGTGCCGTAGGTGTGTTCGGTGAAAAAACTTGCAAACTCTCAAATAACATTTTTCAATAACCATAATCTTTGTACTTATATTGCTGACCTACAGTGCACTTGCAGAAGTACGAGAAACGCTTAATTTAGCGTTGCATACTTTTGGGCGTTTGTTTTTTTCAATGGTGAATTCTGCAACTGCTAATATACGGCGCAATTTCGTCAAAATAGCTTCTTCTTTTACAAGTTTTTCGGACAATCCATTTTTTTGTTTATATAATTCTACAACCAGTAAGGATGACATGCATATACATAGATACATATATATTAATTTTCTGTTTTCTATGATGCTTTACAAAATGCAGTACTAAAACTAACATGTCTGCAAAAAAGTTGTAAAGGCATTTTCGATGGGAAATTTTGTAGCATACAAACGGTAGAACATTTTTCCTATTTTTTATTTTAATAATTTTTTCAACATTTTATCCTTACTAGTAGTAAACTTAGATTAACAAAACAAACTTCTTCACTATATTGATTTTTCGCCTGTACATCTTATTAAATTAAGAGTATATAGTTGACAATTGCATTACATGATTATGTGCTATTAGTTGAGAACAGTGATGAACATTGAATTCATTCGAAATATGAAAATTTGATATTTCTACCCACATGATGGAAACAAGTTTTTTGCGTTCGCATGGATTATGTAATAGTTTTTCTAAGGTTTTTATGAACAATCAATTCGGTAGTAGAGTGAAAAGTAAAACATTTTAATATTCATTTCCGGAATTCACTATTCAGTTAGTTTTATTATTATATCCTAGTTCTATTCGTATTAAAAATTCTAACTAAATTCTCACTACTAAAGCTTTCAAAATTAATGCTTATTAACATGGATGTATGAATATAAATAAACATGTTAATTAAAAAAAAGCAATATTCATAGAAATTATCGCTGATCAATAAACATCCAGCAATAACAATGTTCTGGTTGACACCGAAAGTGCTGATAATGCAGAATAGCAAATGAAATGTTACAACTTGGCTATCTGTAATTTCCATATTTCTATTCGTGACAGGAAAAGAAAATATTTCCATTGTTAGCCTTTGGTGACTCCGTCAACTAGCTGATAATAGAACAGATTTCGTTATGCCCTAACTGTTTACAAATAGTAATAAGCTATTGAATTTCACAATATTTTAGAATTTTTTTAAAGAATTATATAACTATCTTAGAATTTCATTCGATAAAGCAACATGACGATTTTTTGAAAAATATTTTGAAGTATCTGATCTCACACTGAGCCTTGATTTGAACTTTCTATTGGTTTGAAAAATTATTTGGAAATTTTGTGTAAGCTAAAGGACTTTGAATACGCGTTTGTTTTCTTCTATCCCGAGCCAAAGAACCGAGAAGTCACACATACAGTTCTAACAGCATTAGAACTACCTAAATCTTCGAAAAGGCCGCGTTACTGTAATAAATACAATGAATGCTCCCGGAAAGTTTGCTACTCTATTTTTCCTCACCTGAATTATTACTATTTTTTTTTTCAAGCCATCCTTTAAAAGTATTTTTGCACTCTCGCACAGTGTAATCTGTTTTATCATCTAAACGTGAGTAAGACTAATCATCAATTTATGGGAATGGAAATAACTTCTTTTTTATAACATATTTCTATACAAATATTTTTATAAACTATTGATAATAATCAAAATAATGAGTCTCATATAAACCATATAAAGCTCGCAAACTTGTATGCCAAGCTAAATATTTATGAGTTTTATAAGCATAACGATCAACAGTTTGTATGAATCCCGTGAATAATAATTTCATAAATTATTACGCACACCCAAAATTTGCATTGTGAGTGGCGAATGAACTTTTTCGTCTGCCGTGTGTTGTTGTCATTCAAACAAATTCAAATTCATGCAAATTTTTGGGTGTGCTCGTCAATCTGTTCGACTCGCCAAATATATTCGCTTCGTAAGTGACAATATTCTTATATTAGATATGCATAAATTACTGGCCACGAGCTCATACGATGCAAATACATGCTTTAGAGCTTCATGAAGCTTTTTTTGAACTTATTTGAGAAGATCCAGTTAACAAAAGAAAGTAAAATGAATTTGATTTTTCAAACGCAATGTATGTATTCACAATATTTAACTATTTAAGTATTTCTTTCTTTTAACTTATTCATTTGTTCAATATGTTTTTTTTTTCGTATTGAAAGCGTTTTTCTTGCACACTTTTCAAAACACTTAAAACTATGTATGCCCTTTATATAGAGCTTAAAATCTAATGCATTTCGAATGTTATACAATATACAAGTACAATAATAGAAATTAATTTTCGTACATTTTGAAAAGCGTTAACTTACATATATGTATAAGAAAATTCATAGATAAAAAAAATTCATACACGCATAAATTTTATGTTTCTTTATAAACTAATAATAAATATATATGTACAACTGTTTATGATCATATATGTATGTATGTAGATTAACGTTCTAAGTAGGAAAGTGTCTACAGCTGATTAGTTAAGTTATTATTATTCTCAGTGGTAAATAAATTTAACAAAGCCAAATGCTTTAATTTCAAATTTCATAATTTCAATAACAAAAAAAAAAACAGTATACATATATACATAGATATATATATTTAAATTAACTGCATAGTTAGCTTCTTATACTCTTTGTTCTACAAAGTGCTCAGCACCTACTACTTGTACACTTAAAATTATTTCGTCTCTCCTCACAGCGCATCTTTAAAAATCGTTCAGCAAAACTCTAGATGGTACATATATTTGTATATATAGTAAACTATTTTATTATGCTCTCCCATTTTACGCTCGCTCTGGACATTTGGTTTGCACAATGATTGGTTTTGGTGCGGGTATTGGCGCGTTGGCTGCTGTTGCTGCTGCTGTTACAGCACCTTCTGGTAGCATAGCCGTGTGCACAATAATACCCGGTTGATCTTCACTTTGTGGATGTAATTCATGCGATTCACCTGGTGTCAAACTGGCCAATGCTGCTAATAGATCATGATTAACTAAAGGTTCATTCTCCTCACGTGGCTCCCAACCTGCGGGCGGTGAAGCGGGTGGTGAAATTAGGAACTGTTTAACGGGCGCTGGAGGTTGTAAATTTTTATTAGAAACTGGTGTGACTGGTTGTGCAAAATAGCAAGTTATAACGGTTTTCTTATTAAATTCGTATTGATGCAATTTGATGCGCGCATTAGCTGCTGCTATGGCATTATCATAGTTAACGCGTAAACGTCGGAAACTGCGTAACCATTGAAAGGTCGCCGAATCACAGAATGTGCGAAAAAGTTCTTCCATTTCTTGTTTTAATTCGGGATTTGTAAATACCTCCGAGTGTATATTTGTTACAATTATGGATGTTGGTAAATCATCAAATGAATCTGGATCAACAGTGTCGTGCTCATTTTCACTATCAACTTCGCCATCGGGTAGGGTGGGATGTTTGCTGGGTAAACCATCGGCTGCATTAATAAAAATATCTTGATCGGGTGAAAGTTTTTCACTGTTGCCTGCGTCATTACTTTGTGCCGATTTCATTTTAGCATTATTATTGTGATTTGTGTCACCGTTACTGCTAGTGACGTTGTTGTTGTTGTATGACGTCGGATCATTTGATTCGGATGGTGGTGTATTTGCGCGTGACGCCGACATTCTGATTTGTTGTTATATTTATATGTTATGCGTCTTGAGTTGGGTAAGTTGATGAGAGTTTGCCAAAAATAACTGAAAATATAAAAATATTTTATTATTAAAGTTAGATCGTAAATACATATGTATGTACATACGTATGTATTATGACAAAAGATATGGGTATCAAATGAAAGGTATTTCTTTCCGTATTAAGAAAAAACATGCTTAGTGTTGCCACCTGAGCTTATCTTATAAAACAACTGAACCGATTTAAATGAAATTCTGTACCACATTTTAGAATTTTTACTTAGGTGTTGCCACTTAGTTTATTTTTAAGGGGTTGCCACCTATCTGCATTTTTTCAAATAAAGCGAAATATGACAAAAGATATGGGTATCAAATGAAAGGTATTTCTTTCCGTATTAAGAAAAAAAAAATACTTAAGGAGAGTTGTCACTTAGTGTTCCCACTTGAGCTTATCTTACAACTTTAGACGAGCTATTCAGAATATCTCGAAAACGGCTGAACCGAATTGGATGAAATTCGGTATGTGGATAGGGTACCACATTTTAAAATATTGACTTAGGTGTTGCCACTTAGTTTATTTTTACGGGGTTGCCACCTATCTAAAAAATTTTTAAAATGAAACGAAATATTTCAATATGGATATCAAACGAAAATGGATATCATTAGTATTTAAAAAAAAAAGTATTTCTGTGTGGGGCTGTATAAAATTATATATGTATGTATGTACATATGGTGAGTATAAAATTATATACATATTAGGCCGGGTCGATTTGTGGCGAGACAAAAAAATCGCCAATTGCTCTGTGAAAATCATATTCTAGGGATCAAAAGAAGAAACTTTGGCGAAGGAACCATACCTCAAAAACGAATTCTGATGTCCCCCAATTTGGGTCGAACTTTTGGGTAGGGGGCCATGGCGTATGAGTGACATTTTGGGGCTTCTCTTAGGACCACAAATGATACCTACCCACACAGAGCAATGAGCGATTTGTAAATCGACCCGCCCTATACATATACAAACAACCGGAATTTCTTAACCAATTGATGTGTATCTTAGTCAAACTAAATTTTAGGACAACCTAAAAAAGAGACAAGCAAAGCTCGGTCGCCCAAGTACTACTACATAAAGTACAACATGGGTACGTCTTGTAATTGAATTTAATTGAACTGGTACGGTAACTCGTACAGTAAAGTCAGCTCAACAGCTGATCGAATTTAGAAGCCATTTTCATATTTCCCAAAATTAGTATTTACATGCAATAGTTCGAACCGGTTTCACTAAACGCGGCTTTATTGCCCTGTTGGCAGCAACCAACTCCAAACGCGGTTTATGAGTACGAAATTCAGTTGGATGTTGCGACTACTTCAAAGTGATCACATCCCAAACATTTGGATGGTTTTGCGGTTACAACAACTTCAAGTAACAGCCAAAAATATTTTCCTCATTCTCCATCATTGCAACCACGCTAGGAATATCATCCTTTATTGAGAAAAACTACTGTTCAAAAACTATGGCTGTTGAGTTAGACAGTGAGCAAACCGCCAGGAAGTATTTTAAAAATGTTTTCATTCGAATTGTGTACACACATCCATACACATATCTACGCTGTACAAGGACGTTGAAGCCTCACATACAATAGATAGCATGTGTATAGTATTGCAAACATGGAAAAAAACAAAAAAGAAATTAGAAAGTACGCTTTGATGACGGCGTTTTTGGTAATTGGAAACGGAAGTGAAATTTGACGTAGTTGTTGAATTGGTTTAAACACACCAAGAGCGCTGGTATATTTTCGTCCTCGAGCTCATGTGTACATTATCTATACGTCACGTACAAACGCTGAACGTGCTAAGCTCTCACTATGTATGTATATACGAGTATGCAAGTGTTCAAGTAGTTACAGCTCGTCCTTAACCCATTATCTGCCTCAATGCTAACGTTTCCTTTTTTTTTTTTTTTTTTTTTTTTTTTTTTTTTTTTTTAAAAGCAATCACTCATGTAGTTGTATTTAGTATATTGATTTTCTTGCTTGATTGATGGCGGCGAGAATGAATACATGAATACATTATTTACTTGGTATAACTATTTGCATGTAAAAATGATCTCTTCATGGGAAAGCTTAATTTTAGTGTAAACTTTTTTCGTTACATTGATGCACTTCACAAAGGTGCACAGAGTAAGACATTCTAATGTTGTTTGTAGGAGTTGCAAGAGTCAGGAGAGTGCTAATCTGTCTGCTTTGGGATTTATTCTAATGTCATCGAAAATGGTTGTAGGTGGTACTATTATTGCGATGCGTGCAAAATTCGAGCTACAAAATTTTATTCAGGAACTGTGAATAAAGTCCTCGAAATTTCATACAAAAATTTTGAGCCCCCTACTTCCCAAAATTCTGGATACGCCACTGTTGTATACTGTATGTAACCATTATAAATTCCTACAAAAAGTTATTTCGGCAGCTACCCCGTGGCATTCGTGCGCCCTTGAAACAGATTTCTTGCGATAGTCGATCAAACTTCCAGTCAGGGAAAAAGCCCTCAACGAGTTGTCTTGCACTGTATGCATCCATTAAAAACTTCCAAAATATGAGTTATAAGCTGGAATACTAAAAGAGAGTTAAGATGCAAAAATTCAATGGGAATATTTTTTTTTTTTTTTTTTTTCTTTTCGGCCACTGAAAATGACACATTTTTTCGAACCCTGAACTGACAAGCCGTTTCATCTATTTTAACAGTTGTTGCTGTTGTTGAAGTAAAATTAATTAAGGCTTGTCAATGCAAAATAAACGCGAAGTTGCAGCAGACATTTGGTTTTGAAACAACAAAATGGCGGAACAAATCAACATGAGTTGGGAAGCTTAGTAAAAGCGGGCAAGTCATATGAAAACGAAAATTACCATAATTTATTATATGCTATATAGTTATTAAACAATTTTTTCGTTCAACATTTAAGCATTTATCGATGCAAGTTTTATTTAATTTCTCCGAAATATTTTCTAAAATAAATTGCAATTCTTCTCCAATTACTGTTTTGGAAAAAAAATCATAATTAATTGATTTTCGTGGTAATCGAATTAACATAGAAATAAAATGGCAAACTGTTCATGCTCCAATCTCCTACACAATGCACGTATGTATGTACTCGTATATTCGAAAGCTTATTCACAAGGAATGGAAAACCTCCAAAAAGTCGTGCGACTGAGCTTTAAAGAAAGTGATCCGCGATCAATACTTTTCGTCTACAATCGGTTTCAATCAATCCCAACTAGTGTAGTTGGGCGATTTTATTTTCTGTAGCCTACTTTTAGGTGTTGAAACTAAACTTGTGCGACCAAACCCGCAAGGGAAGAAAAGTAATCTGTCTGACATTAGATACCCGTTTAGGCATAAAAGGGACCAATTATCCTCTCAAAGAAAAGAAATCACTTCAACCCGTACAAAGAGCTTTAAACTGGCATTGGTCACATGCTCCAACTCATCCCGTATTCATCACAATGGTCTAGTTTGATTGTATCCATTCGGATTAGAGTCTGAGTAAGATGTAATGGCTTCACTGAATTCTTCGCTAGAGACCTTAGACTTTGCTAATAGCCTCCTGCAAGAGTGAAGCGCGTTCGAAGCTTTTCTAGCTCATTGTCTTACATGACAAATTTGAAACTGTGGGGGACTTCGTGTACGCTCATTGTAGAAACACTTTTAGCATTAAGTCCTTACTTCGACTGAGTAGACAACTGAGAAGTAAAGCCCTTCTGCTGATGACTAAAAATCACGAAACCAGATGAGGTGGCCCATGAAATACTACAGAGAAAAGTTCTCCCTTTACCCTATAATTGTATACGAGTCCATTTTTCTTTGGGTAGCATAGTCGTAGAGATAAAAATACGTCTCGGATCGTACCTCTTTGGGTAGAAAGAGGATTAGTATCTACTATCATACCCCTTCGGGTGTAAATGGGTATACATAATTGGTGTCTTGTAGAACGTGCTCAAACAAATGTGAACACTTCAGCTCATTAAAGGGATTAGAACTAACATTAGTCACATGGTCCTCAGCGACTCATCCCAGACTAACCCTAGACTAATGGAATTTTTGCAGGTTAGTGCCAACAATTCGTAAGTAGTGAAAGGTACACACACACACATTTACATCCAGATTGCATGCACTTTGTTGCTACAAAATGATTATAAATTTCTTTGTGTCGGTCGTAATGGTTAAAGTTTTGCAAATTTACAGATTTGCCGTGCAAGCAGATTGTTTTGTTTTGTCGTCGTTTGTGCGCCAGAATACCTATTTTGATGTCGTCTACTCCATTAAATAAGTATTAAATAGCAAATCATTAAGCTTCTTCGAGAAAGTTTTATTATTGAATGATTAAGATAAAGTTGGCAAAGAAAGCTACTTCAATGTAAGTTTTGCAGTTTTAAATGTTCACACTTTGGGGATTACAACAACTGTGAAGGTTACGAGTATTAGCACACTTTGGTTTCATAGCAGATTAAGAGTTTGAATTGGTTTTAGTTGTTGCACAGATATTGCGAAAATTAATTAAGGATAAAAACTAGCTTTCAGTGTCAGCAGACAGGTAAAGTGGCTTTAGATTGCTTACTACAAGTTTCAAGTATGAATACCAGTGAGACTATTGGGAAGAAATCGTTGCGACTTTAAAAGAAAAATATAAAAAATTGTTAACAGGTCGAAAGTAAAGGAGATTTTGAAGCCCAAAGTGCCAAGCCAAGTAGGGAATAGAGAAAGTTGTATTGCGCTGTCGTAAAGACGTGAACCTTGACGCCTGATCTCACTATCAATTCACTTAGAAGGTTCTACTCATATTTGAAGAGAGATGGTTTTTCTAGTTGATATGAATAGAGCTGAGCGTTTTTTCTTTTTGTTCTTCCAAGAATGCCACTAATCTACTAATCTACATCACTTAGAAACATAAACTCTTTTGACCGCATTTGATTTATTACCCTTGAATTGAATAACAAGAAATTTTCATCATGAACCCCTATGCCATATTAAAAGCTTTTCTTTCTTTCAACTTATCATACGCAACGAATGGACGTACTACAACGACAAAACAATATTTCTACATACTAAAGAAAGCAACATGAACTTTAACAATAAAAAATTATCTTACACAGACAATGCTTTATTAGAGCAAATTCTATGTAAACAAAAGACAAAAGCTGGAACAAAGCTCTTTTCCTGCCATATTAGACCATTATTTTTGTTTTCGCTTCCACAATTTTCTTTCCAAACATACAACGAACAACTTCCCTGCAGGCAAAACAAAAAGTTCTGAACTATTTCACAACTATATCTTTTCCAAGTGTGCTTTAAAAATCGAAAATAAATTTGAGATTTGTTCAATTATACTTCAGAAATCGTAAAATGAGTTTCAGAATAGTCAATCGTACTTCAGAAATCATAAAATGTACTTCAGAACCAGTTAAATGAATTTTAGAATGGTCAATTGTACTTCAAAAATTGTAAACTGAATTTCAGAATAGTCAATTGTACTTCAGAAATCGTAAAATAAATTTGAGAACAGTCAATTGTACTTCAGAAATTGTAAAATAAATTTGAGAATAGTCAATCGTACTTCAGAAATCGTAAAATGGATTTGAGATCATCAGCCAATTGTACTTCAGAAATCGTAAAATGGATTTGAGAATAGTCAATTGTACTTCAGAAATGATAAACTGAATTTCAGAATAGTCAATTGTACTTCAGAAATTGTAAAATGAATTTCAGAATAGTCAATTGTACTTCAAAAATCGTAAATTGAATTTCAGAATAGTCAATTGTACTTCAGAAATGGTAAAATAAATTTGAGAACAGTCAATTGTACTTCAGAAATTGTAAAATAAATTTGAGAATAGTCAATTGTACTTCAGAAATTGTAAAATAAATTTGAGAATAGTCAATTGTACTTCAGAAACAGAAGCTGTAAAATCGGCGTTTAATTTTTTTGTGTCAACAGAAAAAAGGTTACCGAAAGATGGGTATATCAAAAAACAAAAAAAAAAAATAAAACTATAAATTTTGTACAAAACATTGTTAAACAAATCTTTTTCTAATTTTTAGGAATTCATAATCATTTACTGTCATCATTAATAATCCTCAGTTGCCGAATTCCAAGTGTAGATATAAGAAAACCTTCTGTGCGTGGGCTTCGTATTTTCTGTTCAGCAGACAGAAGCTTAATAAAAGTTTTTACGACTTAATCTATTATACTATAAACAACTATAATTTAGGCGTCGGTCGGTCTGTCCATTAGGGGCTGAGTTTCACAGCTCTGCTCTTTCTTGACTTGGCCACTGTAGTGGATGTTGTAAGACCGTGATGTCAGACTTTACAAACCCAAACTAGCGCACAACTAGGGCTAATAAATTTATTTTACGGTCACTCTTATTCATATTAATTTATACTTACATACACACCAATGAGAAAAACAATCACAACAAAGCGCAAGCAAACATAAGCAGAAAGATTGTAAGGCTAATGATAATGAGAATAGGCAATATGCTACTTTTTGGCCTTGAGAATGTGGGCGGTTTAGATGCATAAACTATGCTTGTGAGAGGCCATGAAAAAAAGTTTCTTGCTAGCAAAACCAAAAGTACAGAAAATAACAAAATGTTCGATTAGATTTGTATTTGCGTCATGCAATCGCAGTTCAAATTGAAGTGCAACAAATTGAACTACTTAAGTAACATACCAAAGCTGAGTCAGTTGCAGGCGCTGGAAGGAAAATGATTGCTTTGCACAAGTATATAGGCCATAGGCACACGATTACATAAAATTATGCGGATAACGAAAAACAATGGCAGTCGGTATACGATGAAATTTGTTTTTGCTTCATTAAATTTTCGTTGCAAGTATGTATGTATGTATATATTTACGTGCGATTTGTTTTTGTTTTCAAAATTCGGAAAATTGTGCAGAATAAAGAGCAGACATAGGCAGGCTGCATTAAAATTTTAGTGCAGCAAAAACTCTAATAATCACTCAAGGTTTACTGATAAGGAAATTTCATTATCACTCAAAATTTTATTTATTTAGACTCCATTATCATTCAACTTTGATTAAGAGTACATATTTCCTTTCATTAAAATTAAACATTTTTTAATGCCACTTTGAGTGGAAATTTATATTTATTACCACTCAAAATCTAATTTAATTAAACTTACTCTTCCATCATCATGCAATGTTGATTTTGAGCACATATTTATTTTCATTAAAATTAAAATTTTTTTTAATGCAACTCCATCTCCATTACCACTAAACTGTACTATTTGAGTGGAAATTTATATTTATTATCGCTCAAAATTTAATTTAATTAAACTTACTCTTGGATTATGGCTCAACGTTGATTTTGAGTACAGATTAACAATCATTAGCATTCCAATTTGTTTTTAATGCAACTTCATTTCCATTACCACTAAACTGTACTATTTGAGTGAAAATTAATATTCATTACCAGTCAATATTTTGTTTAATCAAACTTACTCTTTCATTATCATTCAACGTTAATTTCGAGAAGAAATTCACTTTCATTAGAATTAAAATGTGCTTTTAATGCAACGTCATCTCCATTACCCCTCAACTTTTGGTTTAGTGAAAATTTACCTGCTTAAGCATTAATGGAAATGTGTGGGAGCTTTCAGCAATAGAGATAAAATATCATTAAAAATAAATTTTAGTGGTAATAAAAGTGACACTCCACTCAAAGTATTCAACATTGAATGATAACAAAAAAAAAGTTTCACTAAAAGAAAAATTTATTTAAACAAAAAAAACTGAAGAAGGCATTATCGCTCAACACATATTTTGAGTGAAACTTTGTTTCATTTAGCACTACAATTTTTATTTAATGACTATTTAGTAGTAACAAAAACTGCCCATCTGTGGCAAGAGCAGCGTGTGCCTTGCACACGTGAGTTGAGCGTCGAGTGTAGGTGGTTGTTTTATTACTCGAATTTGTTTGCCTCAAAAGCAAAAGCAGCAAAGCCAAAGTAGAAGCAAACGTAAAGCATAGCATTTACTATAAATAGGATAACTGGTTAAGAAGAAATATTGCACTCGGTGGAGCCACCAAAACCTTTTATTTCAACAAAATTTGGTGCTTATTTTGTTTTCAACCGGCCTGAATGTTTGATTAACATCCTCTGCCGCCTTTTTCGCCTTTAGTTAGAACACTTTGTCAAGTTTGTCGGCGCTTGGAAATGCTAAGTTGGCTCGCTCTACAATTTTAAATGATTCTTGTTCAAGATCTCTTTTATCTTTTTCATTTTGTTTGTGCTGAGTTTGCAGCAATGCAATTTTACGATTTTATGTAAATTTGGTTATTACAGTGGCTGTGGCTAGATATTATGGGACCTATAATATAAATGCACAAGATGAGGAAGATTGTCTCACTCTACGGCAAAGCCTTACACAATTATATATGTATGTATGTAGGGATGGGTCTTGCTAAGCTGGAGTGCAATCAATCAAAAAAATTTAAAAAAATCAGTTTGAAAAAAAAATCATGTATTCACCTATATATGTAGCTGTTGTTGTGTGCGTAGGCATGTCCACACGTGTGGTAGTGTTTGTTATACATATATTTCTAGAAAAGTAAATTTAATTAAAGTTATTTTAAAATACTTACAGATTTTTTTGGTTTCACTGTGTCAGTGAATCAGAAAAGCTGTCTGGTATATTTATCTGAAAAAGACAAAAATACAACAAATTTAACGATATTGCATTTCAACTGTTACAAATACTAATGTGAATATAAAAACGAATTATAAAAGATTTTCTCTTCCCTTCACATTTCTTGCTGACTCCATTCTGCACATCTTTGCTGAAATCTATCACCTAAACATATGCGAGTCTTCGTAGCCCTCTTTTTTTTATTTCATTTCTTTATTTATAAAACGAAGTTCTGTTAGAGAAAAAAATTTAAACCTTTTTTCAAGAGTGATGCCATTTAAAAATTTTACTTTAGAAAAATTTATTTTTTGAAATTTCCGAAGTTAAAAAAATAAACTTGGAAAGTGGATACTTGGGAAATAAAAAAATATATTTTGAAAAAAAAAATATATTTTGAAAAAAAAAAATATATTTTGAAAAAATTTTTTTTTTTTTTTAATTTTTAATTTTACAAAATTATTGATTTTTCGGCATTCAATTTTGGACCAAAATATTTTTTTTTAAATAAACTTGGAAAGTGGAAAGGGCATAAAAAAAATATTTGGGAAAAAACAATTTTAATTTTCTAATTTGCAAAAATTTTGAACTAAAATTATTTTTATTTAATTAAACTTGGAAAGTCTAAAAAAGTATTTTGGAAAAAAAATTGTTTTTAATTTCTAATTTTACAAAAATTATTCCAAAAAAAAAAAAAATAAAGTTCGCAATGAAATTTTGGACTTAAATACATTTTTTTGTATTACAACTCTGATAATCTAAAGATATCATGGAATTTTCTGAAAAGTGCTTTTTATTTTTTAGAAAATATGAATTTTTAATTTTTATCCAAATTTTATTCGAATCGGAAGAGGTCGATTCCAACTATGTGTAGTGGAAAAAGGGGCACGTATGTATCTTAGCGAAAAATCTCATAGTTATGGCAAGTTGACGATTTTTATTGCCTGGGGGCGTGGCACCGCCTACATTTGCAAAACTACATACATAGTTCCTATCCTGTACTCACTGATCCCATTGAATTTCTATGAAAATATCATAAAGTTCGGTGCAGTACTTTCCATACCTATAAATACTAGATAAATGCGATTATGCAAGGCTTCGCCACAAGCCCAAAGAGTGTATACATGAACAAAACTGTGTTCTATATTTGAAGTTAGACCTACAGCAAAACATCAATGAAGAAATTATTTAATTTCGTGAAGTAGTTATTTATTGAAGCGAGCACAAACATCCATACATAAAAACTGTTGTTTTGGATTCCTTTACTCTAGTAAATACAACCTATTTTATTGTATATACATACATATGTATGTATATATATTTTTCCTTAACATTATACAATTTTATTACGTTTCAAGATATCCTTTGAAAGATAGAAATAGCACAAGAAATAAAAAAAAAACATTAAACCCATAGAAACCGCTATTTACTTAGTTTATAAATATTGCCATATATTTTATGTATATATATATATTTATATTTGTATTCAGGTATGTATGTGCGTGTACACAGCATGTGGATGCTGTGCTCATAAAACGCCTCCAAGGAAACTGCTTTTGATGGTAAACATTTGAGACAATTTCGAAACCACAAAACACACCTACCTACCTACACATACAATATTTTATGTAAATAGCAGAGCTCCCGAATAACTCAAAATATTAAAGAGTCCTGCAAAAAATAAAAAATAAAAATAAATGAAAATAATGGTACTAAAATAATAATTACTTATATGAATGTTTCAAACTCATCTTCAATCCGGATTTTAACTCTCCAAACGTTCGCCTCAAAACTTTGAAAACTTGGCATTCGCTGCTATAACCGAGAAGAGCATTGCCTGGCAATATTTGTTTGTATTTAAATATCTCATATATAGAGTTAGCAATCCTCTTATGTGTGGATATACAATAATTCAGCATTTACATATT
Source organism: Sphenella marginata (assembly GCA_951509765.1). Lineage (NCBI taxonomy): Eukaryota > Metazoa > Arthropoda > Insecta > Diptera > Tephritidae > Sphenella > Sphenella marginata. The sequence continues at coordinate 10,807,803 of OX608079.1, read as the reverse complement.
TCGTTTTTATTTTCTTCGCCCATAGCAATAAATATGAAGCACAACTTAAGTATCTTTTATTGTGAATAGACACTTACTTATCCGGATTTATAATGCAAAAGACCGCCTAGACTTCTGTTGTTTGTATATGTTTTACTTTGTAACACTAACAATAAGTGGTGATAGTTGTTGCGGAAAAAGTAAATTCCCTTTGCTGTTTAGAAATAACTGTCTGGCAGGATTTCTTTTGGTTTCTTTTTTCGTTGCGCTCTCATACCAAAACATATTGGTAGACGTTACCGAAAAAATTCGCAACAAAGGAAAGAATTCACACCTTTAATTTTTATTCCTCTTTAAATGCATGTTGGTATTAATAAACTTAATACTTCAGTACTGGTTTCGGATTTGCACATATTTCTTTTTGAACAAAAATTGCAGTTTTTCTAGAAATCCCTTTGATATTGCTTGTGATCGAAAAAAGCGCCCAGTCATCAAATGCTTCGTGTATGAATTCTTCTGAACCACTTGTTATCCCCTTTAAGAAGAACCTTGTTCTGTTTGCAATCATCAATAAAATCAATATCTCAATACATAGAAATAATTACTGACAATGAAATAGTTTCCAAATTTTCTATATGCATATATCAATTAAGGCAAATATTTATTTTCTCACTTTATAGCCACAAATGTTGCAATCATTAGCCCAATTAGTACAAATTGCACATCCTCACAGCTCGTTGTCATAGTAACACGAGTAGCAGTACGAGCCAGTAGTACCCAGCAAACCAGCTTCGGAGCGCTCTTAGGTCTGAGCTCTAATATGAGCGTTTTTATGAGTGTTTTCTGCACGTGCGCATAAATATGAGCGTTTTATGAGTCTTTTCTGCACGTGCGCAAAAATATGAGCGTTTTATGAGTTTTTTTTGCACATGCCCATAAATATGAGCGTTTTCGGTAACAGTATATACATATAAACATGTGAAATGCAAAATAAAGAAAAATACATAAGTTAGTTTGCTTGTAATTTTGAAAAGGTGACGTGTTTTTCTTTAATTTTATTTTTTTAGTAATAATATTTATTGTCAATGAATAAAATAATAATTTATATTTTGAATTATTTTTAATTTTTTATTTATTTTATTTTTGGTCCATACATAGAAATATTTAACATCAAAAATTACTATTTTTTGCACTGGTTTTAGAGCTCTTACTGCGTGGAAAAAAGGTCAAAAAAGACTCTTTTATGCACTGGTTTTAGAGCTCTTAATGCGTGGAAAAAAGGTCAAAAAAGACTCTTTTATGCACTGGTTTTAGAGCTCTAAATGCGTGCAGAAATTCATTCATAAAAGACTGCTTTATGCATGAAACTGAGAGCTCTTTTATGAGTGACCAGTTTCATAGAAAATGACACTCAAATATGAGCGTTTTATGACTGTTTATGATTGTTTTATGAGCTCATTATGAGTGTGAGCGCTCAGAGGAAAGAGTGCTTTATGCGCTCATTCTGAGCTCATATGGTTTGCTGGGTAGATACATACCCTACCAACCATGGCTAACCATGGTGAAACTCTGATTCCAAAAATTCACAAATTTTTACTAACACCAACGCATATTTTTATAATTTGTATGGAAAACGACAAGTGCCTAAAAGTATGCTTCACACTTACACGCAAAAATCTTTTCAACATGGGTAAAAAGTGAACCTCTCTGAACAAAATTACCCACTTTTTTATCCTCTTTTTTGGTAAGCGCGACTCAATGATTATCCAGATTTTTATCCGATCATGGTTGGCAGGGTATGTACATAGCAACCACTAGCGCAATTGTAGTGGTAGTAAGAAGTGGTTTTACGAGTTGGCGTTGTTGTCCCATAAATTTATCAGTAACAGCTGCAATCGTTGAGTAACATAAACCCACACATCCTTGTAATATTGCATTTAACCACCAACTATGCGGAAAGCTAGCAAATGAGGTTTGAGGTTTGAGGCGGTAGGCCATGTAAATTGTAATTGTTGGAAGCAAAATATTATTTTACTGAATTGGATGGCTTGTGGGTTAGGTTAGGTAGTACAGTAATGAGTCATCCCCAGCTACATTTACTACGAATGTTTTTAATGTAGACCAAGAACTTATTGATGTGTATCTTTATACTTTTACATACTGTAAAAAAACCAAAATTGAAAAAAAAAAAATTAAAAAAAAAATTGAAAAATTAAATAAAAAAAGGATTGAAAAAAAAATTTTAAAAAACATGTTTAAAAAGTCGTCTTAGTTAAGTTTTAAGCGAATATTGTATACCTATCAGGAATTGACTAATATATTCCCCAAAAACAAAAAGCAGAAAGCATACAGTTGTGTGCAATATTATAGTAGTGAAATTAAATTGGATATCGTTCGATAAAACAAGAAGAATCTGTCTTTTTAATAATTTTCATTTAACGTAAACCAAATTAACAGAAATTTCAAATTATACACAAAGTTTGGGAAAATGAATTAAACATTAACAAGTAAGGAAGTCTAAGTTCGGGTGAACCTAACATTAAATACCCAGCGTTAGTTTTCAGAAAAAGGGGGCGTAGTTTTCATCCGGACGTGCCATTCCCATAACTTATAACGTATTTTGTGAAATTTTTGATATGCGGTTATATTAATCAATATTTACATAATTTTAAAAAAGTGGGTGGTGGCACGCCCACGGATTTTATTATGTTGTTTGTCCCTATTTGAAGATCAGTTTGCATTGCCGATGTTTATGGTACTTTCACAGTGGCTTGTTAATAGTGAAATGTTGATATTTTGTTTATTCACTTGTGGGCGGTGCCACGCCCATTTTCCAAAATATTACCAAAAAATCTTTAAACAACACTAATAACATCATCAGGTGAATGAGTGTACTAAATTTTAACATTATATCTTTATCAGTTAAACAGATATTGCATATTCCGGTTTCCTAGCTTTCGTTAAGAGAACTTTAGTCCAAAAAGGGGCGTGATCGTTCACCGATTTTTCTTATTTTCTGTGGTAGTACTCTACATAAACATAACATGCCTGGTACCTAGTTTCGTAAACCTTTCTCACACCGTTCTGAAATTTTTAGCAGTCGAATTTGAAAATTGTTTGACTCATAAGTGGGCGTTGCCATTTTGCAAAAATAATGTAAAGAATATGAAAATTGATGTATGTACCAAATTATATTATTATAGCGGTATCAGTTAATTAGATATGGACTGTTCAATATTTCCACCTCCTTTCAATATAACTTTTATGAAAAAGTAGGCGTGGTAGCCAAGCGATTTCGTTTATTTTCTATATCTGAATTTAATACAACAATAGTAGTTATGCCCTCTACAAAATTTCGTTATACTAGCATAAACTGTTCTGAAGTTATTAAGAGTTAAAATTTGTAAATTTCTTCAAATATATGTGGGCGGTGCCACGCCCCTTTTCAGAAAATTTGATTAAATCGGCCTTAGAACATCTAAATCAATACATATTGCAAATTTTATCATTGTAGCTGCTTCTGATATTGAATTAACCCGTTTTATACGTTTTTCGAAATTTTCGATATCGAAAAAGGGGCGTGGTTATGGTCCGATTTTACCCATTTTCAATACCAATCTATTCTGAACCCAAATAAGTACGCATGCCGAGTTTGGTGAAGATATCTCATTATTTGCTCAAGTTATCGTGTTAACGGACAGACGGACGGACGGACGGACGTCATCAAAATTTTAAAAATTCTTTGCAGAATTTCTAGAATTTAAGTTCAGAAGTGTACAAGTTAGAACTCGTTTAAAAATATAATTCGCACAAAAATATCGAAATACTTTAGAAAAATGGGAGTGGCACTCAACCCCGATTTTGTACATTTTCAAAGTAAAAGTAAGCGCTATAAAGTCGACAGTTTAAGCACATTTCGTTACGTTGAAATAATTTTATTCGAGTTAATGGCATTAGCGGTTTTGCACTGAAAAAAGGTACTAGTCACGCCCATTTGCGAAATTTTTATTTTTTTAAGTTTTCTTCGTACGCGTACACTTTGAAAGTGAAATAGATAGAAGTGAATTTTCATAGAGTTATTGTATTTTGTATTCATCTATGATAATTTTAAAAATCTTTTGAATAAAAGTAAATGTGGTCCTAACCTGATTTCGACCATTTTTCGCTCGAGTATTCCATGTAAAAGGGTAAACAGTTTCGTTTTGACAGTTTTTTGCTTTAAAATTAATAATGTTTGTAAATTTACCTTAATCACTTAGAGAGAGCAGTGCAGCCACGCTCACTTCCCAAAAAAATTAGTAGACGGCACATCTTCATAGGTCTTTCACCAGTATATTCGATTCTGAAAAAGTGAGCTTACAAGCATACAACATTAAACTACATGAACAAAAGCCATAGAAAATTTTATATCAGAATCAGAACAATAAAAATTCTGTAAAACACATTCCCCCATGTGACTGCGGTGGTAGTGATATGCGTCTAGTTATTACCTATTGCAGTTCAGAATTCAAACTTTTCCAGAGATTCACTTTCATATTCAATGTTCACCTGTATGTCATAGCGACTCAATCAACATGAATGCATAGAAATGCCGATTGTGTGCCACATGGCGTATGAGTAATATTTTTTTCTTTTAAGGTTACGTATACGCCACGTATCTGCATACATATGTATGTACCAACATTTGTTGTTATAAGCTTACAGCAAACAAAAACATAGTCAGTCAGCAAGTTCGCATCTGTTTTTATTTGTTTAGTGTGTGCTTACAATGTATGCATATGTACATACATTCATACATACATACATATGTATACTATGAGTCAGTATGTAGATATGACTGTTGTGATAGTGCTAGAGAGAGCTGATCAGCGATGCGTTCAATGTACACAGCAGCATCTGGCTATTCATTGCCATGGTTAAACAAAAAAAATTTCGTTTGCATTGTATGCGCCTTCATTTCGTGTTCAGTTCAACAAAATCATTGCAGCGCATCACAACGGATAATCGAGTTAGTTTAGCACCAACGAAAAGCTATCAATACAAAGGAAAAAATCTGTGCCATGTGGATGATGATAAAATGGTTTTGAAAACAAAAACGACTATTTTATAAAGTTAAAAGTCTGTATAGTTTATATGCAGGCGGAAGTAGGGAAAATTTAATACTGAACTGCAAGTTTTGCATTCTGACAATTTTTTGATTTATATTTTTGTATAAAAATTTAAAATTGTTATCTTTTAGCCGGAAACACCAATTCATGTTGCATCTCTTTTTTTGCGCACTTTTACGACCAAACTATAACTCTAAGCTTTAAAAAATGTATGGTTACGTATTCATAGATTCTCCCCAGCTGCGTTGACATCCGTCAGTTCAAAAAATATTAAATACAACATGAAAAAATCAGCTTGAAACTAACACCACTACAAATGCCAAAACACGTACACACACTATGGCAGGCTGTTGTGAAAGTAGAAATGTTTGCTTGAGTTGTTGTTATTGTATTAATCTTGGGCCACGTGGAAACACAAGGAGTTGCTTTGTTGTTAACATTGAAACAGCTAAAACAAACTTGAGTGTTTACAAAAACAAATCAAGTGATTATTTATGTTGAATTTATTGCAGCTGAGAATACTTAATACAGGAGTTAATGTTGTTTTTGTACACTTTGGGGTTAGATTTGTGTGAAATTAAAATAAAATAAAAAAATGTTGGTATGACCATCGTAGTATAAAAGCATAAAATAACACCCAGAAGACTTATGGTCCGCCCCACGACTCCAAAGGTGAGTATCACAGTAAATTCAACAATGAGCTGTACGAGATTTACACCGATATGAGCATACTAGGGCGAACTAAAACCCAAGTACTGCTTTGGGTGGATCATGTTATATGAAGGAATATAGAGGTTCGGTCTATAAGGTTTTACTATCAACACCCGATATCAACAGCAGATGAAGTGAAAAGCCTTCACTAAGATGGAAAAAACAAGTGGAAAATTACTGGCTTTTGTTACGAAGAAAGATGCAAGTCACGTTAAATGCCGGTCAAAACACTGGGCATGTTTGGGTTTAGTCTGGATAAGTAAGACTTTAGCCTGTTACTGTATCCAGACTATTTTTTTTTTTAAAGGAATAAGGATAGGAATAGGGTTAAGGATATAACGAGAAAGAGAAAATTGTATGAAAGAAGAAAAGTCGGGAAAGTGAAGGAAGGGGATGTTGAGGAGCTGAAGAATATTGAGCTGGAGATGACGACGGCAGTAAATTCAGCCAAATAAAATTATTTAACAAGCACTGGCAACCCTTAAGCTTGAAGTTCACGCGTTCCTCGCTAAAAAAAAAACAACAAAACAGATCAAGTTCAAAACAAGGAGATACATGGAGTTCTACCTTAAGTCCTTTACCAGTGTATATATGTACATATGTACACATGTATGTAGCAAATTAATGCATGTACATATGCTTAAAACATTTCTTCACATATTAAAGCAACAGACGTGTGATGCGTTTGCGACAGGAAATTAAATTTTTCACTCAAAGCAACGAAAAGTTTCAATATAACCATCAGCGGGAAATCATTTAAAAGTGTATCAAGTGGATCTGAGTCTGCCAATAAAATAGTTTAGCAATGAACTGTTTACCTGTTGCTATAGTAGCAGCTCAGTGCAGCCACTTATAGATTAAATTACTTAGTGTGGGTTTAAAAAATACTTTGCTATACCTACGAGCGCATACATATGTATGTACATACATACACCGCGTCTCACGCATGACAAACTTAATGAATGTATGTAGGTGTGCAGTATAGAGGGATGCACTTGAAGTAGGCGACTATGGATGGTATAGAGCGTAGCACAGAAAAATTATATTGGACTGTGGTGAAAAAAAAAATTTTTTTTTTTTGTTTGAAAATTATGTTGTTTTTTCAGAATAGAAAAATTAATACAACTATTGCTAGTTTAGATTTTTTTTGGACTAATCGAATTCTTGCTTTAAAATCTTTACTTAACCTAAAGAGAAATTTAAAATGTTGGTCAATCAGTCACAGGCTCGCTTTATGAAAAAAATGAAGTTGGTTGTTGGTATGAAGCAATTTTTTGTTTTTTAAGATCACCCTGTGTCAACTATTTTATTCACAAACCATAGCACAGCTGTGGCAATAAGCGAAAACAGCCAAACTCAAGCTTAGAGTAAGGCAGGTCATAAGCACAACCATAGACACAAACCGTGATTTTAAAATGTTAATATGACATTTATGTCATTTTAAAATTAAAACTCCGTTTTAGATATAAAGTCCGTTTTAAATTGACTATGACAGACATGAAATATAGTTTATTTTAGAATAATATTTTAATTTGACTATGATTATGGGCCTATATACATATACATATGTAATATACCGAAATTTTTTATGAAAATGTGTATTGTTTTCATTTGTAAATTTGTATAATTATTCAATGTTTTTATACCCAGCGTATCAGTACTAGTACAAGGGTATTATAATTTGGTCCACATAACGGTACTATGTAAAGGCGCAAAATAATCGAGTTAGATATAGAGTTCAAGGTATGAAAGTTCTTAGGTTGAAAAGAGGAATTGATTAAGGCATGGCCGTCCGTCCGTCTGTGCGTCCGTGTACACGATAACTTGAGTAAAAATTTAGATATTTGGCATGCAGGTTACTTTTTGGCCAAGGTAGGTTGCTATTGAAAATGGGCGAAATCGGATGATAACCACGCCCCCTTTTTCGATATCGAAAATTTCGAAAATCACATAAATTAACATAACTTGAGTAAATATTGAGGTATTTGCATTAAATTTGTTATGCTGGCTACTTTCTGGAAGGAAAGGTGCTGTTCAAAATTGTCGAAATCGGATGACAACCACGCCCCCTTTTTAAATATCGAAAATCACATAAATTTACATGAAAACTAACGCTGGGTATTTAATGTTCGGTTCACCCGAACTTAGACTTCCTTACTTGTTAATTAGTAGTAAGGTAGTATTTACATAGATATTTTTATCTGACGCAAAGCCAAATTTAGAAAAAGATAAAACGTGTAGTGGAAATCCCACACTAATGTTTAAGGAAATTTTATAAATTCACCATCCTAAAAATATAAAAAAATTAAATAACAACAAACAAATTTTATGGCTCAGTCTAATATGTGTCTGTTTTCTGCACGACTAACAAATAAATATGCCCCAGCTGCATTCGTATTTACACAAGCACTCCACACATCGCGAAGTAGCTGCAAGCATGGTGAATTTTCTTTGTTTTTTTTTTTCAAGTTCGCATACACTGGAAATATGGACAAATTTGCTCTGTTAGTGTCCAACTCTAGCCAAAACCAGGTGAACAAATGGCATGAATAGCTTACCTATCAAGCAAATAAAAGTAGAGTCATGGAAAGCGGTGCTAGGAGACCATGCAAGAGACCAAATAATCTGAAAAACCATTTCTACCTAACTCCTACCATGCCATATTGACATTCCTATGAATTACTAAATTTAATGCAGGCGAAAAATGAACTATGCAACTATGAGGAGTGGTTGAAAAATTCACGGAAATCCCATCAACAAAATGTAAATAACGAAAGCTTTCGAAACAAAGCCTTTGCACACACGTCAATACATATACAAGTGCTGTGTAACGCTGCGTTGAGCAATTGCGCTGTCAAAAGAGATGTTGATAACCATGGTAGCGCGCTAAAGGGGGTAGCAACGTAGATAGTTTTTCATAATTTCACTATCAAATCTTACACATACAAGGTCAGATCATTGTTTTTATTGAAGTTTAAATGCGTTTCAGAAATTTACGGACGGAAACCCTAAGGAATCTCTTTATTGGACATATCGAAATTGGAAAGAGTGCATGGCTTAAACCATAAAGAAGCAGTCTTTTCTAGAAAGCTTTGTTTAAACAAACAACTAATGTTAGATCTTATCAGATCGTCTTGATGTCAAGTTGTATTTTTTTACTCACAGAAACACTACTACATATCTAGTCAGGTACAAAAAACTTCAAATACTAAATTTGGATTAATTAAAATTAAAATTATTATCAGAGGTTTTGAGTTTTAAAGAAGAAACAATGAGGTCGAAAATAGAAATTTTTGAAAAGCATAAACTCATTGCGCTGAAAACGGTTTTTGCGTTGCCTGATTTATATTAGCGCTCGAAAGTTGCGCAACGTTACCCAGCACTACACATGCGGTATACTCGCAACTACATTTATACATATGTACATATGTACATACATACATATTTGCAATAACATGCATGAATAGAAAAACATATTTACCTAATAAATACAAATTTGCTGTTGCATGTGGCGAGGAAATGAAAATTTCTACTTAAATCAGCTGTATTTGTAATGAACAACAACAATTTTCCATTTGGCGCACATATGTAGAAGCAAAATAATAAGAAAACAAAGTAGAAGGTTGCAACGAACAAAAAGTGAAATTAGAATAATGCTGGGTGGTATCCCGTAGATTCGAGTATGCCTCGAACGTATATTTGTTGGTATACGAACTGATTACGGTTATTTAACGGTTAATATTGAATTTGTGCAACAGCTTAAATATTAAAATATATTTAATTTCAAGTTAATATCGAGAGGGGAAATCATCCCATTCAAAATATTTTTCAGAATTTGCTTGAAAAAAAAAACCCGACACAAATTCTTTTTTTTTTTGAATAACTTCATATTTAAAAAATTTATTCAAAAGCGCACCCTCTTCCCTAAATATGTATTGAATTTTCATTTAGATAGTACGTTTTTCAAAGACATTCCGATATAATGTGTTCTACCACCAAATTTTAAAATAGGTTATTGAAAAAAAAATTCTGAAACTGCGCGAATTCCAAACAAATTCCGAGGACGGAAAGTATATTTATTATATAGTCACCTTTGAGTAAAATAATTAACGCTACACACTCTTTAGTATTTATTTACATAGTCGAATGATGCGTGCCTGGGTTCCGAAGCATATGGCCAACAAATGAGAATAACAATATTCAAAACAAAGAAGGCAAATAAAAACAAATAGAATAGAAAGCACGTTGAGTATAAAACTCTTTAAGAAATCAATAAACATGTTCATGTCTACAGTTGTGTACAATATAATAGTAGTGAAATTTAAATAAAAACAAATAATTTAATAAAATAATAGCAAATTATATAACAGAATCTACCTCAAAATAAATTTTAAAGCTTACATGAAATTCAGGAAAATTGATTAAATTTCGAAACAAGACCATCAGCATCTGCAAATTTTTTGACAAAATTTCTCGAAAACTTTTAATTACGTAGTGTTGTAGTGCAATGAATTTTAGAAAATAATTTGCAAGTTATAAGTACCTCAAAATTCCATTCTGCATTTTTAGAACATTCGGTATTTTTTCCATACTAAAAAGTTGTATGAAGGAAATCACTCGACGAAAAAAACTGCGTACCTAGAAAATATTGAAATTTTGATTTAAATTTTTTAAAAGTTTAATTAACTTTCCTGCACTTCGTCTTTGAAAATTCTTTTTATGTGGGGTCTGTTCTGAAATTCGTTATATTTTTAATGAAAATTGTGATTTCGCCGAAGCATATCCAATCTATTTCCACTACTCATATATTGCACACAAATGTACATGATCTTTTTTTGGTAACATATTGAAAATGTCGGGATGTTCAGATTTTGTAAAAGCACGGTGTCCCTAATAAAACCAAATTTATACCAGATGTGCCGACTACGATTGGCAAATTTTTGGATTTTAAATTTTTTTGAGAAACTCCTGGACCCGATAATATTCAATGTACGTCTTTTTTTATCTAAATAAGAATTCAACAATGCCATTGGCAATTAAAGTTGCGATTTGCTTCTGGCTTGTTAAACTGGAATCTATTTTCCAAAGTCACTGAAGAAGGTTTTAAAAAGTTCAAGGCATGCCCATTATGACAAATGACCCTCGGCAGTGTACTGGTGAGCATAAGTTTTTGACAGAACTAAGTCACTTTCGTTGTGCAAATAGCAACAACAACATACAGTTGTTTCAGTAGTGAATGCACTTGACATACAAGAAAATATTATGCTGCTCGCTGTTTCAATGCAATTCAAAATCCTCTTATATGCTAATGATTAAATATAAATTGCAAAACAATTTGCAACAGTAACGCCTTTTTGTTGTTGCACGTCAGTGACATAAACGCAAAAATGTAAAATGTGAGAAGAGAGAAAAACAAACATGAGCTTATTAAAAATAGTCAAAGTTAAGTAGTGAGTGAAGCTTTTATAAAACATGTTGAATGATGGGCAAAGAAATTAAAACCCAAAGAAAGGAGTAACTATGGATGAATGGCAAATAAAATAAATAATAATTACAAAAGTGGGGATAATGGGTATGCAATTGTAAATGCATAATAAGAGACAATAAAAACGCTAATGAAGCTTGTATTTAGGAACACTGAGAACATTTCCGATGCATCAGAGACCACACAATTTGAGTACAAAGGTAATACAAAGTATTTGGTGTCATCAAATATATGTATTATCAGTAGGGCTGTGCCTTTATACGATTAATCGAGTAAGTTGATTAATCAAATTTTCAGTTAATCGATTACTTGATTAATCAAAATTATGAGTAATCAAAACGAGCTTTACTCGAGTATTTTCAGAAATGGTTTATCAAAAACTGATTAATTTACTCATTTTCTTACATATGTGAAAGTTTGCCTTGAAATATCTGAAAATAAAAAAAAATTAAAAACCAAACATGCAAAATATTAAAATATAAAAAAAGTTAAGAAAATTTTGAGGTGTTGTCCGATTGCGAATGGGCAAAATGTCGAAGATGCTTAATATGTATATGATTAATCATTTTATTCAAAAAACGATTAATCAAAAATCAATTAATTTTCTTTTCGAATAATCAAAATCTTTATTAATCGAGTAAACGCCCTTTTTGATTATTCAAAAATTCTTATTGATCGATTAATTGAGTAATCAAAACTATGATTAATCATTTTATTCAAAAAACGATTAATCAAAACGGCGATTAATTAATTAATTTCCTTTTTGATTAATCAAAATCTTGATTAATCGAGTAAACACCCTTTTTGATTAATCAAAAATCGTTATTAATCGTAATTATGATTAATCAATTAATCGCACAGCCCTAATTTTCAGAAAAATCTATACGACAAAGTGCATAGTCACTCAAACTTAGTAATAATCCTTGACATTTTAAAATTCTGAAATACCAGAAAATACCTTGGAAGATAATTATAAACCACATAAACCAAAGAAAATTCATTTGCGTCAGGAAATAATCAGCAAAAAACAAAAAACATTCAAATAAAACATCACACAGAACACTTCTTATAAATGTCTATCCTGATTTCGAGGTGTGTGTATGTATGTATGTGTAAGCTTTCTACGTCATTCGTCAGCGGCGTGCGTAAATGGAAATCAATTTTTGAAGAACATAAAAAACGTGTATATTATCTTCTTAAAATAATAAACCAACATCAATTGGTGCAGTAACAAATTGAAATGCTGCGAATATTTCCATTGTCTGTATTTATGCTGATGTGAGCATGCGGGCAGTGACGCAGTTGGCGTTGAACGGTAGCCATGCGAGAACAATTGTCGCTAATTGACGAAATATTTAGTGTGGAGCTTAAGGAGGCGTATAGAGTACGTCGTTGAGCAAAACGGAAGCAAATTATTCATAGCCTTTTTTATATCATGAGCGGCGAGTGCCGATAATTTCAAATGATCTATTTACCTGTGTATTGATAAAAAAAAAATGTAAACAAATAATTTGTAGTTTGTGCTGTTTACTAATTGATTATATGGTGGCTTTGTTGTCTTAAAATAATTCTCACTTTATTTTTAGCAAATACTTTGGCACATTATCAATTCTAGAATTGGTTGCGCGCGAATAAACAACCGGCTGTCGACATACAGTCGTGATCACAATAAGAAAAAGCTGTGCTTTTTTTATAATTTTCATTCAAAATATAGCGAATTCCATAACAGAAATCACATAAAAAAACTTACGCATAGTTCCTGAACTTAATTAAACCTTTTAAAATTTTTTGGCAAAATTTCTAGAAAATTTGTGAATAAACAGTTTTGTAGACCAATCAATTTTAGTACAACATTGTGCAAGTTAGAACTCGCTCAAAATCTTTTCTGATTTTTTAGAATGTTTTTTCGCCATGAAGGAAAATTGATATGAAAAATATACCCAACATCCTTGACAAAAAAAAAAAATTCTCAAAAATTCAGCAGAAATTTTGAGGTACTTCTAACTTGCATATTCGTATACTCAAATTGAAGGAGCGATAAAACTGCATACTAAAAATTCTGCCCAAAAATATTGAAATTTTGTTTTAAACTTTTAAAAGTTTAATTAACTTTCGTCAACTTTGTGTAAAGTTTGAAATTTCTTTTAATGTGAACTCTGTTATAGAATTCGTTGCATTTGTAAATTATTAAAAACACAGCTTCTTTTCATTTCGTCGAACGATATCCAATTTAATTTCACTACTATTATTGTGAACACAACTGTACATATGCATATCATAATATTCAACAGGAAAAGAAAAGTCGATAAAGATATGTGAACATTATAAATTGAGCAAAATTTTCATTGCTACCCACCTCAAATCGGCATTTAAATCGGATGACTTTTACGTATGGCATATTTTGGGAAATACAAAAAAAGGACCAAATTTGATTCTTTCTTTTTAATTCTTTAAAATGGGCATATTTATTTTAAAAAATTGTTATTTTAAAAATTACTCTTGTTACAGCAAAACTACCGCATAAAAAATAAACAAAATTGGCAAAGGACCAGGCCCGATTGACAGTCATTTTTATTGGTGATGCCACCTTGGAGAAAATTTGCTATATTCAACTTCACATCAACTCGTCACACAGTTTTGGATTAGCAACTGGATAGGGCTCTTGTTCAGAATCGATTATCTTGCTAATCGACTATTCGAATAGTCGAAAGCAACTTTTGTTTTGGTTGAAAATCGAATAACAACTAATCGACTTCATCATACAGCGCAATCGGTTAGCTGTCATTAATCGATTACTGATAGTTTTTTTTAATAAAATTTTTTAGTATTTTTGTTAGTATTTGAATGGGTGAGAACGATTTGTTATTACAGTTGGAACCTTCGAGGTCTTTTAACCCCCTCTTCGGTCACGAAATAGAAAGTCGGTAATGAGAGGTGAGTTTTTGTGACCAAAAACTGTTGTGTTACACAAATTCCCTTGATCGTGAAAAAATAACTAATCAAATATTCGATTCTGTCAAGTAGTCGAATGCAAACAGCTAATCGATTATGGACGAATAATCGATTATGGAGGAAAAATCGATTAGTCGGAAAGAAACGATTAGTCGATTAGTGGTAATCGATTATTTTGGTAAACGACTTTTGCTAATCGATTAGTCGATTTTCAAGAGCTCTACAACTGGAGAAATATGCTCAACAGGTATAAGCAATTTTTTTTCTTGTTTGTTGGGTATATTAGAAAGATAAATAAATGAATTTTTGCCATCTGCCATCTATTTTTGTCATATCTGTCGGCATTGCGGCAAAGTCAATTAGAGCTTATCTATTTACTTTATAAACATTTACATGTGTAAAACATTCCTTTGAAGTAGCATCATAGAGTGGCTATTTTTAACACAATAAGTCGAGTGAGTCGAATAAAGGTTTCGTCGTTGAATAAAGTTTTTCTGAAGACCTTGAAAAAAAATTCCAAAGGGAAAGTAACAAACAGAACAAAAAAATGACAGGCTCTCTAACTTTAGATGGTTATAAGCAACTTCTTTACATTTGTTTTTAAACAATTTTTCAATTTTCAAAACAATTTAATAAATTAGAAGCGTCTAAACAAAAATTGTTGACAACTTTTAAAGAATGTACCAAAAAAATCTTATTCGAATTTCAAAAAACCTTCCTTATTCAGCTGCAATCAGTAATGAACCAAATTTACACATGATGTTCCAGTTAAAGATTATAATTTTCCTCTGACTAAAAGACAACAAAAATATATCAATCAATTTTAAAACATTAGTAGACACAGTTGATATTTTTGTAGATACATACATATATGTATGTATGTATGTAGTTATGGAAATATAAAAGAAAAAGTTTTGTTCATTTCCAAAAACGTAACGAATTATTTTTTCCAATTGCTTTTACTGCTGTCATCAACACTCAACTGATTCGAATAGCAAGAAATCATATAAATATGCAGCATTGTTGTTGTTGTGGAAAAACCTTGAAGGATTTTTGTTTATAAAAAAATTACATGAAAGTTCATATGCACGTGTATTCAATTCTCTAGTCAATGCATGCACGAGTAAATTTCAAATTTAGTAATGAAGGGGGTGGCGGATGCACATGCATGTATTTATGTCAGGGTTGCCGTTCGGTACTTTTCATACCAAATTTGGTAGTATTTTTGTTTTGTTGTTGGTTGTACGATTTAAATTGTTATTTTACTAAAATTATTATTAGCGCCATATATCTACTTCTGAAGCGCGGCCGGGGTTCTCTTCACAATTCGTGGTGAGTTGTCGAATACTGCTGAGAAGCGACCCTGTTTTTGAAGAACTTCTTAAACAATTTTTGAACCTGAGATTTTACCATGAGCGATATATACTGCGCCCCTTTGACGCGTCGCCTAAAGAAAATAATATCAGTATCAAGTTTCTGCGTTAGTTGGAAAAAAACATTTATTGGTGGCAACCCTGATTAATTTTCCTTTGCCATAGCCAATATATGTACGTATGAGTTTTGGCTTTAATCTGAATTGAAATGTTAGAATTATTGTGTAGAGAAATGGGATTTCTCTTGTATACAATTTGTAAGTTTCCAGAAATCTTAGTGAGAGCATGCATGGAAGAGAAGATCATGGTCAAATCAGAAAAAACATGTTATTCATGTTTCTTAATTTTTTGTTATTCACATATTTAGAAGTGGTCGGCACGTGCTATTTGGTAAAAGACAAATACAAATGAAAAGAAAATGAAACTTGATGTGTAGGACAATCAAAGCTTTTAAAACTTATTTTCAAGGACAAGCCATACCTTGCTTAATTTTGAATACCCTAACTATAAATCAAACAGAAATTGGTGCTATTAAAGTTGTCGTTGGAAGGTGACGTCTTATCAGCAGTGGAGTTGAGTATTAGACTCGCTTTCGGTCGGTTACAAAGCATTTAGATATTTGCTGATTGCACTCTCTATAACCTTAGACACTTATAAGATACACATTGACTGAATTATGGGTTACAGTGCGGTCCGTACCAGTTGTTGAGTGACTCACTTGTAGGGCTCTTGTTCAGAATCGATTATCTGGCTAATCGACTATTCGAATAGTCGAAAGCAACTTTTGTTTTGGTTGAAAATCGAATAACAAGTAATCGACTTCATCATACAGCGCAATCGGTTAGCTGTCATTAATCGATTACTGATAGTTTTTTTTAATGAAATTTTTTAGTATTTTTTTTTAGTATTTTTGTTAGTATTTGAATGGGTGAGAACGATTTGTTATTACCGTTGGAACCTTCGAGGTCTTTTAACCCCCTCTTCGGTCACGAAATAGAAAGTCGGTAATGAGAGGTGAGTTTCTGTGACCAAAAACTGTTGTGTTACACAAATTCCATTGATCGTGAAAAAATAACTAATCAAATATTCGATTCCGTCAAGTAGTCGAATGCAAACAGCTAATCGATTATGGACGAAAAATCGATTAGCCGGAAAGAAACGATTAGTCGATTAGTGGTAATCGATTATTTTGGTAAACGACTTTTGCTAATCGATTAGCCGACTAATCGATTAGTCGATTTTCAAGAGCTCTACTCACTTGTCTCTGTGACTAAGTATTTACAAACATTTCCTTGATATGTGGTATGCTACCGCTCATAAGCCGAGATCATAAGTAGTACTTTTAATCGCCTCGAGACATGGACTTTCTGCGAAATCGAAGTCTACATCAGTACTTTATGCTTAAATACCATTTCAAGCGCTTAATGACCGCGAGCTCTTATGAAGTGATTCCCGTGAGCACGTGCCTCATTAAGATCAGAAACGAAAATCACGACTTTTTACGCAATCATGAGAGTAGCCAACTTCACGTTTTACAGCGTTATTGCTACCATTAACAAAATGTGTTGTTCGTAAGCATTTTCAGCTGAAATAATTTATTAACTATAAATATGCAAATTTCATTTAAAAACAATCGCATAAGCTTTCAATGATTTTACACTACATGCATACTTATATACATTTGTACATAATTCAATTTAATATATATAAAAATATATTTAATACACTCACCAGCTCAGCGCCATTAATCAAAAAGCAAGAAGAAAGCCAACAAAATGTTATGGGTTGCCCCATGTGAAATCGGTCAATGGTTGAAATCATCCACTTTGAATTTGGATGAACAAATTTTACGTAGGACGTTCAAGGATACTTAAGGACGCATATTTAGAGCGCGTCTTTCCAAGGGAGACTAGAGTCATGCTGGCCCAACTTCGGACTGAGAGGTGAGAGGCATCATATCACATCAGCCATCGAGTTGCACATCATTACCATTGTGCGCCTAACTCTAGTAGTAGTTGGGTTCCAACCATGTATTGCTAGGATTTGGAATGCCCCATCACATACACAAATACTAAAAAATAATGACATAGCAGAACGCATTCGTGTATGGAGCTGCAAGTACAAAAACTTGAACATTTTACTATTTGCATTTGTAAATTGCAAGTGAAATTAATTTCAATTTTAATTTCATTTATTTGTTGTTTGTGCAAGCAGTTAACACGCTCCAGAAGCACGTACAACGACTGTAAAGCAAAAAACCAGCAATTATGTGTGTATCATTCACAGAGCCTTGCAGAGAAATTCCGGGAAGAAATATTTGCTAATAGCTTTAGATTTTTAAACGAATTGTCATACTTGCTCAGTGATATTTGTAGAGCATAGATTTTGAAAAACTTCTGAAATGAAAAGGTTTTCCTTGTTTAACCAAAATATGTTTAGAATTAAAAAATAACAGGTGTCAAAGAGATAGATAATAAAAGGCCGTGACATTAGAAAAATATTATAACTTTCATTTCCAACATACATAATTTCCAGGCCCAAAGGAAATCAGAACTTATAATAAGTCCATCCGGTTTAAATCATTGCGTCTGAAACCAGTTACGATATGGAACCTAATCACATCGCCATTTGAAGTACTCATTAGCACCTTTCATTTGATACTCATATAACTAGAACTGAACCTGTTTTTGGCTACCCCTGGTGTATAACTTCGAAACTGGTAGCGTTATTGAATGAAATTTTAAACCTACCTGCAAAACCTCCATATTTAATCACCAGACCTTCTCAAAAAAATAAAAAATGTAATGCGAAAATATTGTTTGTTTTTCCAAACATCGGATTAAGCATGCAAATTTGCATATCATAAATGGAAGCGATACTGTCCACAAATTTATAGAAGATGCTCGAAACATACGATATAAATGTTTAAGAAACTAAAGATACTGTCAAAAAACCATGCTGAGTAGGTATATGTATATATAACTATGCGTCAGAAATTGTTAACATACCAGTGAAGGAATGTGAGAATATAACAAACAATAAGATATGAAATCTAAGATTAGCTACGATCTGAGCTTGGTGTTGTTGTTCATGTTGTAACAGTACTCAGCATGTCCACCCATGCAATCGGCGTTAACATCTTCTAATGAAAAAGGCTAAAAATTGAACAAGATAGTTCGTATTGTGGAGGCAGTTCAAGGTCATTAGGTAAATGTCCCATATTACGTGATACTTAGAATTATTCTAAATTTGTATTCCATATTGATCATCAATAGAAATGAGCAGCTTCAACAGGCTTACGTTTTTGGGGATGTGTCGGTGCAGAGTCCATTTACTGCCCACCTATCGTTACGCAGATGACACAGTAAGGTAATGTGGAGTCAGGTCTCCTTATAGAGCTTACGGATATGGTTCCTTATATATCTAGGAGTCAGGACTTCCTACAATAGATGTCGGTTTGGTGGACTGGGTTCATAGCAGTGTAGCGTGATCACGAACATTGAGCATTTTTGTGTTTTGATTGAGGTGAGACTCAGATGCCATATTGCTATTTTTTTGAGCCCAGCTGTACATGTACATGAATATACATACATATGTACAAATTTTTAAAATAAAAATAGCCACGCTCTTTGATGTTATCAACATCAGCATATATTTTCCAATCGATTAACTTATGATCTATGCACGTCTGTATACATGTACATAGGTATGCATGTATGTAGGTATGTACTTTTTTTTACTCGGAAGCGACAACTTGTTTCGGTTTTGCAAAATCACTTTTCAAAGAAGTGCAGTTGTTGCTTTATTAGCGCTTGCACTTAACACAATCATTTTTGATATAATAAGATGCAAAATTGTTCAAGTTCAAGTGCCCTGAGAATCTCACATCCATGCGTCAGCGGCAGACAAATTGAAAAATGGCAACAGTAGTAGTATTCGCTGCTACAACAGCAGTGCAGAATTGCCTTAATAATCTTGGATATTGAAATTTATTTTTAATTGCGTTTCAATAGCTGAATCTTTTGACCTTTGATGTCAATAGCTGAATTCGTAGTTATCGGAATTGAGGATAGATATTAAAAAGATGTAACCGGATTTCAGACGTGCTAGACTTACATACAAATGCACATATTTATCCTACATACACTTTTCGGAAAAGGATGTCGAATCCACCACACTCCCCAGGATCCGAGTGGCTTGCTTTTGTTGCTCCCCAAACAAACAATTAAATAACTGATTTGATTGATTAGTTTTATTCAATAATAGATATTCGACAAAAAACGCTTATCGGTTGCCTTCTCACTACGGCCGTTCCGGTTTTAGACGACTAAGGGCCATTTTGAAACTCCGGTTAACTTTATTAAATCGATAGGTAAATTTCAAACGCCGATTAGTGATAACCCTAAGGGCTGTTATTCTATTCCCACAGCAGCCAGTTTTACAGTTTTTTCCGATGTTATAACCTTTTTGATTTGATCAACCGCCTTGGGGATGTTGTAGGTGGGAAAGATAAAAGTGGGATTAGTGTGGGCTTTTAAGTGAAATATTTTTACTTTGCTACCATCAGACTCGTACATCGAGTCCGTAGTAC
Organism: Sphenella marginata; assembly: GCA_951509765.1. Taxonomy (NCBI): domain Eukaryota; kingdom Metazoa; phylum Arthropoda; class Insecta; order Diptera; family Tephritidae; genus Sphenella; species Sphenella marginata. The sequence goes on along the minus strand of OX608079.1, from coordinate 10,787,604 downwards.
AGATCTTAGGATGAGCTCCGCAGCTTGGCAAATTATATAATTTGTAAACCATTGTTTCTTTTGCCATATACACGATTTCTTATAGTGCACAATATAACAATAACAACTCTAGCAGGTACATATTCAACTCACCCAATTAGATGTGCAAAAACTTTACAGTTCCAGAGTATTTTGCAAATGTTGAAAGACATAAAATTGCTGGCCACCAAAAAGAATATCGCCACAACGCAGACAATAATTTGTGAATTTATTTTTGCACTCACTCCTTTTAGGGAATTTTTACTATGTTTTGCGATATACTTTTCACTTGGTGAAAATTAAGCAAATACTTTGTTTAGTATTGCACTTTTTATATTTTATTGGATTTTAGCTTATTTCATCTCACAAACACCTCCTTTATCCAATGCAAACTTTGTTTTTGCTTTTAATCACTTATATGATGAAAAAATAACACTTTGCAATCCGAAAAATTCTGCAGCTTTCTTTGACGTTCGAAAAATTTATGTTCGCGAAATGTTAAGAAATGCAAACAAATGCTGCTCGCGTTGCCAACCATGAGTATAAACGAGAGAATCGGACGTAAATAGTAAAAGCATTTCACAGGGTGGCATGAAATATAAAAGAAAAATAAATGTTTCCTTCTTGAAAATCTCGCATGCGTGTAATTTATTTCACGAATATGAAAACATCTCGTTCTTCGGATCCGGATTACTATAAGGATTGATGGTATTTGTTTCCTTTGGCACTCAACGCTAAAAATATGATAGGAGTGTCAAAAGAAGCGTTTTAGTCTCGGTATCAATGATCCGAAGTCGAAATTTAATGTTTTTGTTTTAGTGAAAAGTTATTAACAAAAAACCAAAAAATTACCCTGGTCAAACCCTGATTTAGGGGCCCGATCCATGTTTTTTATGTGCAGAACACCTTTCCGCGTAGGGGGCCTTCGGCCGCGCTTGAAAAAATAACCCTGGGCTACGCTATTCCAACTCCGGGTGGTTGCCCTGCACGGTGGCAACATGCAAAAATTTTACAAATTACAAAGAACTGTTCCTTCCTTTATTACCTAATTTCTCAAACTTTGTTGCCTTGCACAAGGTCTGCTGGGTGAAATCTCATTAGCAGAAACTTGCTTTCGAACAAAGGTCTGTCATTTCGACAAAATGGGGAACGTTTATGTTTCTGCTGCATAACGTAAAATGACGTAAAAGTGCAATGCAAAGTGAGATTAATGTTCTGAATGCAACCATGTGAAAGGTTGGTAGGACTGTCACCATTCAGTTGTCAAAAAGTTACTGCACTCGTTTTATTTATCATTTTCCTCCGCTTGCGGGACAAAAAATTTGCAAAACTATTTAAAAGTAGTTTTATTATCAGCCAAATACACTCAAAGCGCATATAAATTCAGAAATATGGCTAACGTTGAATCCATGATTGTTGAGGAAAAATCACATCTCAAGCCAATAGATCGTGAAAAGGTTTGTACAACAAAAAAAGAACGCCGACCATTCTTTAAAGAATTTAGTGTTGCTCTACTTGATTACATTTTATACATTAGTGGACTTTTGTTAATTTGATTATTTTCAGACATGCCCTCTATTGTTGCGTGTTTTTTGCTCCACTGGTCGTCATCATTCCGTCTCCGAATATATGTATGGCAATGTACCAAGCAACGAATTACAAATTTATACCTGGCAAGATGCTACACTCCATGAACTCACCTCACTAGTGCGCGATGTAAATCCTGATACACGTAAAAAGGGTACCTACTTTGATTTTGCTGTTGTTTTTCCGAATTTCCGCAATAACCATTATCAAATGCGCGAGATTGGTGTTACCTGCACGGGACAAAAAGGTGCTGACGATACTAAAACATTGGCGCAAGCTAAATTCTGCATTGGAGATTTTCTAGATATTTCTATTACACCACCAAATCGCATGCCACCTATGCGGCGCAATCGGCCATATTAATGGGAGCAGACATGAACTATTATTAACTCCAAGTTAGTATTCTAAGGTTTTTTACATATAAATACATTAAAACGTGTAGAATGTATTTTATTTCAATTAATTTAGCATTTATTATTATGTTTGATTTAACATACATAATAATACTCTTTTATTAATTTCAATTATGTACATACCGCTGTACTTTTATCATTTGAGTGAGCGTATATTCTCGTACGCGCACAATTTCATATCGATGTATAACATTTGTTGCTAAACAAAAGTTACAGAAAGTCTATTTATAAAGAAATACGATACAAATACAAATTACAAGTTTATAATTAAAATCGCAAAATGTTCATATTCGCAGACCACTTAAATAATATTTTTTGTTATGTACAAATGTATTAGATATAAAACTAGTTTCTGTAGATAGAAACTGGTCGTTTGGATTTCTTTTTGCCTAACTGTCCCATGTCAACTTCAATGCCATTGGGTAGAACTGCTATATTTTGTTCGTAATTCTCAAAACCATTCTGCTGAAGTTCTTCCTCAGTTTGACGTGTATTGGGATCACATTTGATGCCGGTTTCATAATGATATTCACGTTTGTTACCATCGGGATCAATGTAGCCGTATGTACCCCTGAAAGCAAAAATAAAAGTGAAACAAATATAATCGGGAGTTCGTATTATTCTGCGGGCACGGGCTTGTGTCTGAATGAAAAATTACTTACTTTGTAACACAATCTGTGCCGATGAGTTCTTCCTTGAATGAGCCGTCATCATTCTCATAACCCCATGTAATGCTGCCATCCTCATTTTCCTCCCGCCATTTGCGTGTGGTTTGAGCTACGGGACGTGTGCGACGGTTTTGGTTCTGTGCGTGATCTCGCTCGTCTTGCTGCACTTGATTATATTCAATTGAAGGTCGTGGTGTAGGTGCTGGACGTGGTCTGGGGCGTTGTGGTGCTGGTTGTGGCGCTGTTTGTGCTTCATACTGTGGACGAGGCTCACGCACTTGTGGGCGTGAACGTATAACATTGACACGTTGCGGTTGCGGTTGATGTGGTGCTGGTGCGGGTGCATTTCGTTGTTGACTTTCCGAACCAAAACGTTGTGCACCACCAAAGCTACCTATACCATAGTCATTAAAGGCTGGTCGAGATGGTGCCGATGTAACAGGCGCTGCTGGTGTTGGACGTTCAGGGAAGCGTGTAGATGGCTGAACAGTTTGTGGTGAAGGTGCATATATCGAATCATCCTCTTGAGAAAACTGTGATATTGACGGTGAGTCTTGTATTGAATTAGCATCGCTATTGAGGAATGCATTTGCCTGTTGTTGGAATTGTTGTTGATGTGCTTGGGCCAACTGTTGTTCGCGTAGTAATTGTGGTAAATAGACATCAGGTTGCTCATCCTCATTTGATTCCGTCACCGGTTTTGGTTCCTCTTGTATGCGTGGTACAGGTGATGGTATGTACGAATTTTGAGCGCGCAGTGCAACTGGACGTCGCACACGTACTAACTTATCGTTACGAAATTGTGGCCGCACAGGTACGGGAGATCCACCCACGGGAATCGCGCCAGGTATGCTTAGTCGTGGTGGAAAGGGGCCTTGTGCTTGGACGACTAGTAGCAGCATCGAAATGATGGCCAACAATGTGGGAATCTGGAAAGCAAAGGAAAGAAAAAATGTTATTTATTTATATCCCAAATGCGTTAGATCTATCAAGTTAAGCGAGTACCGAAGAAATCTAGTCTGGTCAGTTTTGGTTATGCCATCAAAATCTCTACTGCGATATTTTTTTATTATACCCAGCGTACTAGTACTAGTACAAGGGTATATTAATTTTGTCCACATAACGGTAGTATGTAACGGCGCAAAATAATCGAGTTAGATATGGGGTTCCATATATGAAAGTTCTTAGGTTGAAAAGAGAAATTGATTAAGGCATGTCCGTCCGATACACGATAACTTGAGTAAAAATTGAGATATTTGCATGAAATTTTGCATACAGGTTACTTTCTGGCCAAGGTAGGTTGCTATTGAAAATGGGCGAAATCGGATGATAACCACGCCCCCTTTTTCGATATCGAAAATTTCGAAAATCACATAAATTGACATAACTTGCGTAAAAACTGAGATATTTGCATGGAATTTGTTATGCAGGCTACTTTCTGACCAAGCTAGGTTGCTATTGAAAATGGACGAAATCGGATGATAACCACGCCCCCTTTTTCGATATCGGTAATTTGGAAATCACATAAATTAACATAACTTGAGTAAAAATGTAGATCTTTGCATGAAATTTGTTATACAGGTTACTTTCTGGCCAAGGTAGGTTGCTATTGAAAATGGGCGAAATCGGATGATAACCACGCCCCCTTTTTCGATATCGGTAATTTGGAAATCACATAAATTAACATAACTTGAGTAAAAATTGAGATATTTGCATGAAATTTTGCATACAGGTTACTTTCTGGCCAAGGTAGGTTGCTATTGAAAATAGGCGAAATCGGATGATAACCACGCCCCCTTTTTCGATATCGAAAATTTCGAAAATCACATAAATTGACATAACTTGCGTAAAAACTGAGATATTTGCATGGAATTTGTTATGCAGGCTACTTTCTGACCAAGGTAGGTTGCTATTGAAAATGGACGAAATCGGATGATAACCACACCCCCCTTTTTCGATATCGAAAACTTCGAAAACCTCATAAATGGACATAACTTGCGTAAAAACTGAGATATTTGCATGGAATTTGTTATCCAGGCTACTTTCTGGCCAAGGTGAGCTGCTGTGAAAATTTTCGAAATCCGGTGATAACCACGCCCAAATTTTCGATTTCGAAAATCACATAAATTAACATAAGTTGAGTAAAACTTGAGATATTCGCATGAAATTTGGTACACAGGTTACTTTCTGGCCAAGGCATGTTGGTGTTTAAAATGGGCGAAATCGGATGAAAACCAAGCCCCTTTTTTGATATAGAAAATTTAAAATGAGATTCTAGGGACTATATCATTGCCAAGTCATGGTATTTGTATCTCGTTCTGAAAACTAACGCTGGGTATTTAATGTTCGGTTCACCCGAAATTAGACTTCCTTACTTGTTTTTTAATTACCTTTGAAATGTCAACGCTAAAATGTTATTACCGTTACACTCTGATAACTCAACGGTACATGGTGGTAAATTCGAGTTCTTCACTTTTTCATTGCGTATTGTTGTAATTGCCCAATTAGTCATTTCATATCATAAAACATGCAGACCACGACAATGAAGTTGTCAAAACCTATCAAATAGATCGTAAACTTTGTAAACTACTTTATTAGGAGTTAATGAACTTCTGGAATTATCTCAACGAAAAATGTTGAACTCAGCGTCGAAAGGAAGTGCGGGGCTGAACCCATATATCGTTCTAAGAGTTTTCAGCTTTGGACAGAGGTATCCACTCTAGAAATCGATATACGAAAAGTGTTTTGGAGGGTTATTTAATAGGACCCACATTTTTTCGAGAAACGATATCTATGTACATACATACCTACATATGTATGTATGTTAACCCACAAAGCTCCTTTTCCAGGACTCGTTTTAAAGGGAACCTCAATTAAGATTTGTAATGCAATTTTATAAATTTTTTACTGAGAAAGTGTTCGCTTACTCAAAACACTTGTAGCTAGAGAGCCCATTTTGACATTTCATTGACAGAGAGAGCTTCAAGTTTTTACTGTGGGAATTTCACTCCGTAAAAATTGTAAGTGAAAAACAGCTGATCGTGACAAGGGAAAGCAACAACAAAAATTTAAAAATTTGAACCAAGGCAAATTGATTGTTATGGTAATGGCAGAGCGAATTCGGCAATATTCGCCTCTATTCGCTTCAAGTTTTTGTAATGTAGAATGTCATACAGCTCAACCTAATATAAACGCACAGCGTGAGTTTTCTGTCAAACTTGTCTCATGCCCATACAACTTGTATGAGAATAACCGAAATAGAATTGCGTGCGCTAAAAGCTAACTCAAAATCCAAGATTTTTGTGCGTGACGTTTTGAATTGAGGTTATGGTAATTTTACAAATTATTGTTTGATCATTTTCGTTGTTTTAGAGAACTGTTTTAGACAAATATCTGAATTTAAAACGTCAACCTAATGTTGTAAACACAAATTTGATCTTCTATATACAATAAAACTATTCATATTTAGACCAATAAAAGCAACGCACGGGCTTTAATTTAGGTTACTCAAATAATTGCGTATAGACTTCTGTGCGTCCGCAAACGCTGTGCGTTTATATTAGGTTGAGCTGATAGTGATAAAAAATTTGAAATGACAACCATCGATTGTTTTTTTATATTTCATAAAAATTTAATTGAACTAATGGTGTCTGGAACAATAAATACGTGTTTGGACAACTCATGCGTGCATAAAATTTAGTTAAAACCATCGCCATCGTATCCTTTTGGTAAGTTGCAATAGTTTTTTGAAAATAAATACCAAATACAATATTCAAAGTCAACCGTCAAATCTTTCTTTTTATGACATTCTACATTACACGGCGGGCTAAAAACGTGAAGAACAAGGCAAATTGATTGTTATGGTAATGGCAGAGCGAATTCGGCAATATTCGCCTCTATTCGCTTCAAGCCAGGGTTGGGTTTTTCGATACAATTATACTTTTTCGATACAATTTGGCTCAAGAAAGTACTGAAGTACTACGCTGTCGATTTTGGTACAATTTCGCCTATTCTAATGTATTTTGGCGCTATGGCAACCTTCTTTCGATTGGTTCGAACAACGTTGCTTTCATTTGTGTACTTACACTCGTAGGTCGCTTAGCACCAAACTCTAAAAGGGTTTCAGGTAGGGCCCTGGAAATTGGTATGGAGATAAACGATATCAATTCAATAGTACCGGAAAAAATTGGGCTTATACGAAAAGGGAGCGTAGCATCTCCCATACATACTTAATGTTGAAAGCTGAATATATATAAAATGGTTGGTGGTAGGAACCCGAAAACCATTGTAGAGATATACTAGACAAATACTCTCACTTACCTTCTTAAAATGCAGCTTACAATATTATTTCTAATTTAGTAATTTAAGTGGTTAAATAGTTTACATTTACGAAATGAACAGTTGCGAATATGTAGACTATCAATATCTGAGTGATTTGGTGAAAATGATTTAGTGTGTCGGCGAATATCAACTTACATTGAAATAGATACATACTTTATCGTTCAGTTGGATATTTTTTTTTAAATGAACTTAATAGTAAAGTCTATTTTGGGCTGAAAGAAGTTTGGCGGGTCAGCTAGTATGTAATAATAATATGTTTCATGTATGTGTTTATATTAATGTTTTTCAAAAACCTCTTATTGAACTAAGAAAAAAGTTCCCATATCAATAAAAAGAAAAACTGATTTCAATTGTATTTTTAGTAAAAAAAAGTAAATGAGTAATAGGGCAATATATACGAGTCCTTACAAAAAAAATTTAGTACAATTTGAACGAAAAAGGCACGATTTTTGAGTGGATTTAGTACAATTCATGAAATGTCATTTCCCAACCCTGCTTCAAGCTTTTGTAACCTAGAATGTCATAGTGAAAAAAAATTTTAAATGACAACCATCGATTGTTTTTTTATATTTCATAAAAATTTAAAATCTGGAACAATAAATACGTGTTTGGACAACTCATGCGTGCATAAAATTTAGTTAAAACCATCGCCATCGTACCCTTTTGGTAAGTTCCGATGGTTTTTTGAAAATAAATACCAAATACAAAATTCAAAGTCAACAGTCAATTTTTCTTTTTATGACATTCTACATTACACTGCGAGTTAAAAACGTGAAGAAGAAGAAGTCAGCTGTTCACTTCACATTACCATAAGAATGAATTTGCCTTGATTTGAACTTTTAAACAATCAAAAGCTGCTTTTGCTGCAAGTTTTTACTGACTCCTGTTCGGTTGAAACTTTTTACTTTTTGCGTTTCGAGAGAGTTTTACGTCATTCTCATTTTACTTACACTTTTTGCAAGTTTTGTACGTAAACAAAGCTAAAACCTTCGAGCCTTGATAACTCTATTTCTATATGCCGTTACAAACTCACATTATGTTAACAAACTTATAATACCCATAGCACTAGTAGATACATCTGGTTATAAAAAATAAACACCAAAAGACAATGTCGTCGATACTATTGAGTTGGCCAAATCTACTTATTCCACTTGGTTGATTGCTACGTAATTAGTGATCGTAAGAGTCCGGCGCATAAAATGACGTTGTCATAGCTATTGCCGGATTTGAAAAGGTGCCAGTTTCGTGTGCTGGATAATAATAAAGTATGGTATATATGTATGTATGTATGTATGTGTGAAGCAAGATATTTGTAACAGCAATTATATACGAACAAGTGAGTTTTGTTCAAAAATATTCAAACACTTTTACTTCTTTTTTTTTTTTTTCCAATTGCAGTTAAATATAACACACATACATACATACTCGCACATATACATACATGCGCAAATAAAATGTTTATTTAATATTTTTTTTCCAATCCTCCACCTCGACCGAAAAGGGGCAGCAGCCTTGTACGCGTTTCTCTGTGGCCCGATCAAGCAGCAGCAGCTGTGCGCTGGTCATTGTTTGTTGTTGGTATCAATCCAGTATTTCATTAGTCGGCGCCATATTTTTTTAACTGCAAAAGCTTTGACGCTTTAGAAACTAGTTTACTTTGAATAAAAAAAAATGATATGGTTTTAAAAATTTGAAATATGTAACACCACTCGCACCGCAACAAATCGAACGACAATGAGCAGCTTTGTATGAATTGGAGCAGCGCTAAACCCCACTGAGTCTGGATAAAGTGCGCACATAAGTAGATGTATGTATGTATGTGTGTGTGTATGTAAGCTTGGTACATTGTTGTTAAATGTGGAGTACAGATTTGATTTTTAAAATCTGTTAAAATTGACTAAGGTAACAATTTAAAAAAGTGGTCAGCCATTTCCCATACATACAAGACACATATACATACATACATATACATATCTCGTATAGGCATTCCGATACATACCCTAGAATCAAAGCAACTAGTTGTAAGCTACCTCATAACTAGTATGAGTCACAAGCTCAACAGGACAGCCTCATGTTCCTCTTTCCAAGGGAAACTGCCATTGACGAGTTCTAAAAAACAGGTGGAGGTGGAAAAGTGGCAACCTCTGCTACGAAATGGCTAAAATCACATAGGCGTCAGACGCCAATGAAATAATGAATACTCCGAATTGATTGCTTGTTTTTGTAACAACATGTCTAATCGTCACTTACTATCATCACCATCTTCCCAGGAATCTAGCGGTTTCAAAGGTTGTTGTTAGGAGAAACTGCTCCATCGAACAGGTAAACAGGGGGTTCCGTCTGGTTGTGTAAGAGCTTAGTCTGCTACAGTATCCAAATCGAAGTGTGGTCGGGCGAGAGCTAACAAAGGAGTTTACCGACTCAGTGTGGGGTTTGTATCCTTAGTTGCCGGGGAGGTGGGTCAAAGAACAGAGCATTGGTTTCATTTCCTTCAGTATCTGACTAAGTATTCAACAAACCTTTGCTTCATTAATAAATTGTTCGAACTAGTTCCAGTTACACTAGTTCAAAACTAGTTAAATTTCGGTTTTATGCTGTCAAAACATATTTATTTTCCACTTCTCTGTCGAACTCACTAACATTGAGGAATGGAATGTGAAAATTGCATAATTTACATTGGCCGAGTTAGTGTTGGTTGGTTCATGGAAGAAAATACAAAAACAAAAATTGCTGCATTTGCTGGTCAATTTTCTGCTTGGCCCCATTTTTACTTACTTTCGTTTTTCACAATTTCTTCTGTTTTTTCTTTACACACATACTCGTACATAGATATTTGAGACAAGCTTTTGCAATGAGTTCAACATTCAGTTTGGTTCAAAGAAATGTTACACATTGTTGTTGTTGTTGTATGCAAGATTGCTATGTTGCGGATATCGCTTCCGTTTGCTCATAAGTCTGGAGAAATTCACTGTCTAGGACACGTACCCAGTCTGCACGATTTATGCAATTTAATTTAATTTGCGTCTGCTCCATTTACTCACATTTTTATTGGTTTCTTTTACTTGAAAAACTTTTTCATTGTTTTGATTGACGGAATGTGCTTCGTGGGGTTCATGCAAGTGTCTAATGAGCTAAATGTCAAAACTCAGTGTGGCTTGGATCAACGCATGTTTTCATTGTGAAGATTGATTGGTTGAGTTTCGTTTGAGGTGAGATGATGGCTCATTGTTGGTTCACACAATATTGCCATCCGAGCTGTATAAGGAATGATACAGAAAGATATTGTACGGGAAGCTCAATATTTCCAGAAGATTGTGTTGTGCTTAGCGTGGAAGCAACGTTCGTGTATGTGTCCTCAGCGTCCGAAACTGAACCAAATATCCAAATGCCTTCTCACAAACTTTGGCAAGGGAATGAAGTCACAAAGGTAGGTAGGTAGGTAGGTAAAATGGCTGCGATCTAGAAAAGGTCGCTCAAGTAGCTTTCTTAGAAGCCGTTTTGATGCCATAAGGACTCGTCGAACCTACTAATAGTAATGCGGATGTATCTCTACAACCAACCAGAGTTGTTTATAAATTCTAGAATGCTAGGGATCCCTATTTCAGACACCCTCCCTAGATTTTCCAAAAAAGGGGTCCCGAAAGATTTTAATCGTGATCTAGCTAGAGCCGGGCATTTACACAGGAAGTGCTCAACGGTCTCTTTGGTAGTGGTGTCATTACAGCTTCTGCAGTGGTCGTTATGCGGAATCCCCATTTTTTCCGCATGCGTGCCAATCGGCCAGTGACCTGTGCAGACCGCTATAAGTTTGTACGTATCCGCCCTGGACCTGCCTAGGAGACTCCTTGTTCTCCTCTGGTCGTACTCCGGCCAGGTGGCCCTTGATATTGCACACGTAGCGATGCCCCTCCACCTACGCTGTGCCTCACTTAGGTAATACTTATGGATGTCTCCCTTTGCTACTGCTAGGGGTACCCCCGTCTCGAGTTTGCTTGCTTCTTCCCCTGATGAGCCCCTACGTGCCAGTTCATCAGCCCTCTCATTACCCTCGATTCCCCTATGACCCGGGACCCAGGTAATGGATATTTCCAGATTATCGGCTAGCGCTGCCAATGCTTGCTTACATGCATGCACTACGCTTGAAGTAGTATGCGGCGATGCGATTGCCTTTATCGCCGCCTGGCTATCCGAGAAGATTAGCCTTACCAATTATGTTTCTTTGCTCGAGCGCTTTGCATGCCTGGCAAATCGCAAGAACCTCTGCTTGAAAAACGCTGCAATACGAAGGGAGCCTGAATGCAGCAGAGATATCCAGGCTTCCCGAGAATATACCAGCCCCCACACCCGAGTCCATCCTGGAGCCGTCTGTGAAGATTTGTATACCCCTATCACTTATTATCTCGCCCCTCTTCCATTCATTCCTGCTTGGAAATGCTGTGATTGCATTGCTCTCAAACTTCAGTTTGTGAGGAAAATAATCTGTTGAGTTGCTAACTACTCCCGCTGGGAGATCGCTAAGGATACTGCTGTGCCCTTGCTGAGTATCCTTCCAGCACCCAGACTCCCGGAGCCTCAGTGCGGATTGTGCCGATATGCATAATATGTGCAAGTCAATTGGGAGCAGGTTCAAAATAGGATCCAATGCCGCAGTGGGGCAGGTGCGTAAAGCCCCGGTGGTGCCAACACACGCTGTGCGCTGAACCTTTTGCAAGCTAGTGAGATTATAGTTCTTCCGAAGAGCTTCCCACCACACCACCGAACCGTAAGTCAGCACCGGTCTGACTACCGCTTCATACATCCACAGCACTATCTTCGGCTTTAGACCCCATTTCTTGCCAAACATTGATTTGCAGGCGTAGAAAGCGATACAGGCCTTCCTCACCCGCTCCTCGATGCACGCTTTCCAATTTAACTTGCAATCAATTATTAGCCCCAAATACTTAGTGCTGGGAGACAGGGTTAGCTGTTGGCCATTTAGCCTAGGGAGTTTGAAGGTAGGTGGCTTGTACCTCCTCGTGAAGAGAAGAAGCTCCGTTTTATCCGGATTCAGCCTAAGGCCACTTTCCTGTGCCCACCTACTGAGTTTTGCCAGCGTTTTCTCCATAATCTCGCTCATTACGGAAGGGAAGGGACCCGAAACTAGGATCGCCACGTCGTCGGCGTACGCCACAATCTTTACTCCATTTGTATTAAGTTTTAAGAGGATATCATTCATGGTAATGATCCAAAGTAGAGGTGAGAGGACGCCTCCCTGTGGTGTACCTCTACATACCTGCCTACTAGCCTTTGCTCCCCCGAGCTCTGCTGATATCTCACGCTTTTTAAGCAGGGACGAGATCCAATTCCTGATTGGCTCCTCCACCCCCACCCCCACTAGCGCTGATGTTATTGCTTCGGCTCTTACATTATTGAAAGCGCCCTCCACATCGACAAACGCCGCTAGTGTAAATTCTTTAAATCGAAGGGATTTCTCCACTGTCCGCACTACTTCGTGCAGCGCAGACTCCGTAGATCTGCCCCTTATGTATGCATGCTGCGCCACTGAAAGGACAGGCCCCTCCAGGAGTTCCCGTATGTGTAAGTCCAATAGCCTCTCAAATGTTTTTAGCACGAAGGATGTGAGACTTATTGGCCGGAAATCTTTGGCCAGCTCGTGCCCCCTTCTTCCAGACTTCGGAATGAAAACCACCCTTGTTTTCCTCCATGTGTCCGGAATGTGGTTATGGATGATGCACGCAGCGAAGATCTCCTTCAATTCCTTAACCAAAGATGTCTGAGTCTTCTGCATCATAATCGGGAGTATACCGTCTACTCCCGGTGACTTATATGGTGAGAAGCTGCTTATTGCCCAGGCAATTTTGTCTTCTGCTAGAAGTTTGTCTATAAACATACCAGGTGCCTCCTGTTGCACCCATTCCCTATTCTGCTCCGCATCTCCGTCACCGTCCGGGAAGTGAGCTTCTATAAGAATGTCAAGGGTTTCCGCCGCTGATCCGGCCCACGTGCCATCTGCGCGTTTCACAAAGGTTTTGTTTGAGTGCTCCCTGGCAAGGATTTTCCCGAGCCTTGCTGAGTCCTTCGTGGACTCAATAGACTCGCAGTGCTCCTGCCAGGATTTTGCCCTTGCAATCCGCACTGCTTTCTTATATTCCCTCTGGGAGATCCTATACTGCTGAAAATCTCCCCTAGTGTGGCAGTCATTGAAGACTTTTCTCATTTTTGATCTTAGTTCGCTAAGGTTTTTGTCCCACCATGGGGGGAAAGTCTTCTTAATCCTTGATTGTGGACAGGAAGCCTTGTAGGCAACCCGAAAACTACTTTCTAGAGACCTAACTCGGTCGTCCAGAGAGTCTGGCGATTGAATGGGTGTTTTGTTCCTACTGAGCCTATCACTGACTATTTTTTCGAATAGACCCCAAGACGTCCGCTTAGGATTCCTATAAGGTCTCTTTATCTCTCTCACAAAGGAATACCCAACGATTTTTCATTTGTGGGAATTCATAATGTTGCTCGGCTGACCAACCAACGCGCAATACCAATTAACAAACATTTTATGGCCATATTTTCTTCAAATTGCAATTTTTACGATTTTCTTGGTTTGCTTTTTTTCATTTTTAATTTTTGAGTGGACATACTTGACTGCGCCAATTTGGAACTTGAGTTAATTGAGCTTTGCTTGAATTTGTGTTACGGTTTCGATTGGTCAGCGAAGTAAAACGGGTAATAAACAAAATTTGCTAATAAAGTCTTATGCAGTAAGTAAGATAAGTAATTCAAACAAAAAAAAAAAAAAAAAAAATGGTACCCTCAACTGAATTATTCGGACTTTCAAAAACAAGAAATTAGAAAAAAAAAAAAAAAAAAAAAATTTGGTAGAAAAGTGGAGATTGCACGCTACATACATAGATTGTGCTACTGGTTTAATTAATTTTATTTCCTTGGAGCGAGCTTAAGAGAGTACTTCTTGGAAGAAAAACACGCAGCAAAAAAAAAAAAATAATGAAAACCTCTAATCATAGCGGACTGAGATTAGTCCTCAGCAAAGAATGTATGTATGAAATGCGGAAAATGTGGAGCTAGCCGTTAGGTACACCGAAGAATTAAATCAGTTTTCATCATTATCTGTAAAATTTGACTGGCAATCATTCCAAAATGATGGTTTACAGGCACTACAATGCCTGATAGAAATATAGAAAAGCATAACCGAACCGAGATGCCCTATATATCACACTTATAATTCCTTAAAACACAGCTGTTTGATTGGTAGCAAATCATCAGTTCTGAGATACAGAGGTATCAGTGATATGGTGCTACTTCTTCCCTGTACACGTGAGCTTGCAACTCAGATTTCTGATATATGTTACCCCTATAACTCGGACCTGAGCATCAGAAGAGTTCTGACTGATCAAAGAGCTATCTGAATGGCTTGGTGCGCATCAGGTTTGTTCGGTAGGGTTGTTTGTTTGAATAACGACACAACAAACTTCCCTAAGGTTAAGGGAATATGGATCAGTAAGGTTTTTAGAATTGTGTAAAAATACCCGAAGCTGTAACATTTTTTTTCACCACCCTAAAATTAGTACTGCTAAATGGTTTGCTAAAAACTTTCTAACCGCTTACCCATTATCAACTTCTTTCACGCATTTTCCCTTTCTCTGCATGCTTCTATACTTAATTTTAATTGCTTTTTTTTTATTAAATTTTCGCTTTCAATGGTAATTGACCGATACTTTTGAGGCAAATACTTCGTCTGCGCGCACGCTCACTCAGCCGGTAAATTTTATGCGGAAATTAATTGTGTTGGATTTTGTTATTATTGGTCTTGTTTATTGCAAGTTTCATTTATTTATAACTTAGATAACTAAATTATGAGTTAATAAGTCTAACTAAAGCGATTATTTATGTAATATCGTATTTGTAACTACTCAATCTGCTTGTTGTTGTTGTAGCAACAAAATCACTCCCCGAAGGTATTGGTAAGAGTCATCATGTCCGTAGATCAACCATCAAGTTGCACATCATTACCTTTGTGCATATTAGTCGCCTCTTCGACCGGTATGCCTACCGCGGGCATATTCTAAACCCCAACCCGCAGGGGTCGACTCATTTCACTCAATCTGCTTGAAATGGCTTGCCTGCTGTCTGTTGTCTTTCTCTCTCCTATTTGTTCGTATCTATCTCTGTCTAGAGGTATTCCCTGTATCTTTTTAATGACTACCTTATCCATAAATCCCTAGTCATAACCATATCATATTCTTAACCATATCTAAATATTATCATCGATTATAGATACCATAACCATAAACAGCTAACAATTTCTGGCAGTTGATAGTAAACTTCATCATCAACAATAAATTCCTTTCCCTTCACTGCATGATAACAATCAGCTGTTTATGGATATGACAGAAAAACCAAAACCATTGTAAAGGTCTAAAGGTAGAATTTTACAATGACTAAAACTCAATTGGTTTGGTATGATATGGTTATGGCGTAAGCGTTATGGTATGTCACCATTAAAAGATTACATTGATTCCATAAGATTGGTTCGATCAGCTGTTTTATCTGGATATGGCTAAGTCACCATTAACAGGGCTTTAAAATCGAAATATCTCGGCCCCAGAGTACCGAATAAAAAATCTACAAAAAGTGACTTAAATTATCGGGAATCGAATATCTCTATCATAACCAAATACACCTCACTAGTAGCACCCCAACAACTGAGAGCGAACAAGGCAAATACAAGATGGCGACACATAAGTACCGACCAAGGCGAATTATATCCCTGGTGATGGCATACAATGAGCTGATTGCTTGTTCTTCCCGTTCTGTAGTACTTATGCGGTTCATACAAATGTCATCAAAAGAAAATCCTCAAAGGTTTGTTTACATTCCTTATAGTTTACACTTCATATTCTCTTTCACTTTGACATCTTAGTGAACGGCGAATCAAGCCCACAATGGCTGAATTCGCTTTGCTACCACCATATATGTATATATTCGCCTTGGTACCGACCCTTTGGCGGTACGATCAACGAACAACCTAAAAAGTTGTAGATGAGTAAGACCGCACACTATCGGAATATAAAAGGCATGGTCACCAGGAATTGCCTTCTAATGCCCTAAAAATTTAACGAATATTGGAGTGAGCGTGCCGATTTCGCTGAGCACCGAATGAAGTTGTAAGCTTAGCTGACTCATTGACGATCCAAATGCCTGGAGCTTGAGCAAAATGTTAAAAGAACTTTGTTGTTGTTTCCTAGGCATGACATGTTCAAATTAATTTTCTATCATGACTATAAGAGAATTGCTGTCATATTACGATCTGTTATGGTTTTCTTTGTTACTAATTAATACGAGTTTTGTCCATTTGCCGGCAATGCTGTTGGCCTTGGGCGTAGTTGCTGCCGGCATGTTTTTTTTATTGTTGTTTACCGACTCGTACTATGTACATAGGAATGTTTGCGCTAAATACAACTGTTGTTCTGCTTTGAATGTGTAATTGTATCATTTGTCTCTTTACAATTTTCAAACGATTTCTTAACGCATTCACTTCACTTCACTTCAACCATGATCGATTCGTTCACTCCTTCGCTGGCAGCGTCGCCCATTAAATTTGGAATTACATACTTTGCATTACTCTGTGACTGAATCACTTAATGGCTGCCAACACTGCATAGCGCACAGTGGCTATTTTATGAGTTTGATAAGCAGATCGTTAATAATAAATTAATGTTTAGAGAAATCTACAGGTTAAATTTGAAAAATTTACGAAAATTAGTGGAACTTTCGATTTGGGTTTTTTTTATTGGATTTGTTGATTATGAAGATATCGATAGCTCTGTTATCGATTCCGAGATGCAGCAGAAACCCAGCCATTTTCTTTACATACAAGTTTCTTCAATTTCTTTTGCCGTTAAAGGCCTCGGAGCGTCTCTTTGAGGGTCGTATTAAAAACTCACGGCATGGCGGTAAGGTGGCCGAAGCTTTAGACTTTGTGAAATATCACGGACAGAGGAAGAGAAACTCAATATTTCTGGAAAGCATGCTCAGTACGATATTGTCGGAAGTGCTACGGAATTATTAGAGACCATTCATTTGACTCAAACGTCCACATACTGGGCTCAAGTTGAGCATGTAACAGATATCGTTACTAAGTTCGCTGACGGCAAAAATCACAGGACCTATAGGACTGAAACGAAGAAGACTATGGAAAAAAAAGGATATCGATGAAGAGCTTATAAGGATCGTTTGCCAAGAAATCAGAGAAGGAAAGTTTACCAAGGTCGATGCACAGTAAGGCTGATTGCTAACGTTAAGGTATGGAACACTAGAACAGGCAAAGACGAGGAGATATTCCACAAATACTCGTGAGAAAGAGGATACCGGCATAGTAAAAAATGTTGGCCTGCTTTGTAGAAGCCACAGCAGAAGGCTCTTAAAAAATGAAAAACAGGGAACTCTAGCCTAAAGCAATATGAAAGTGTTTCCGAGGTGCGCGATTGTTCCAAAATTTGTGTGTTTGAGGACACGAACACACAATTGGTGCGACGAAGAGAAGAATTTTGTGTGTTTCGATACACCCTAATGTGCATAAATATTTCGTTTTCAGGTTATGTATTCAGGCAAGAAATTGTAAACAATTAAGTAAATTTACGCCCATTGAGGTCGTTTATTATGCGCATTTACATTTGGTAATACATATTTATTTACTTTTGTATGTATTCGCAAGCATACAAGTTTTTTACTCAGGTATGATATATTTAAAATTCATACAACAGTTACTTGCAACAATTTATGTACCCACCACAATTGCGGAAAATACTTTGACTGAATTTGATTTGAACGCTTAAGCCTTTTCACAGATCTTTACAAATGTACCTCCATAAGTATGGGTGACACTTCGGCTTACCCAGCAAACAATTTGATAACCGAAATTATCGAATGCTTATATAGTAGGTGTAATTATTACTGAACTGCGTTCGGTTAGCCAAAAGCTCAGTAAAATTTGCAGCGTAAGAGCGCGACTTTGACATTTCATTTGGAGAGTAAGTTGCAAATTCTTGCTGCATAAATTTCTCTTAGCAGACATATGATTTGACATCAGCTGATTGAATTTTTTGTCAACAAAACCAAAATTTAACTAAAACTCATTGAATAATGACTTATTTTCGAATCAAATCTGCTTTTTCGGTATCCAAAATCGAAAGCCAGTTTTTAAAGGATTTTCGAGTAGTTAACTAAAGCAAATATTTTTATTAGTTTAGTTGAAATATTTTATTCATTTCAATTTATTTTCATTACAACCACGAGATTTTTTATTTGCTAAAAAAAAAATTGATTTTCCAAAACATTCAAGTAGTAAATGCTGAAGAGTAGAGTAAAAGGAAAAACGTTGAGTAAGAGAAGCATAGAAGGAAGTAGAAAAAGAGGAAAAGTGCGACTATTTGAAAAGGGGAAGACAGAAAAATATGAAGAGCGATGAAAATGTAAGAGCAGAAGAAGAGAAAGCGAGACAAAGTAAATTTTTGTGGCACAAAGCGTTTTCTTACAAAAATTGTTTGTTGGGTAGTTATTTACGTACAGCTGCACAGGTGGGCATAGAGGTAAGCATTTGTCTATCTGTATGTAGATAATGCACTTAATGCGTAGGCAAAAAATGACAATCGCTATGTTGCATTTGTTGAAACCAAACCTGTGGAGCAGTTTTCCTTCATTCAGCTTTTAGCTTGGTAGAGCTTGAAATCTTCGATATACATAGATACATATCAGATACGTACATATGTAGTTGTGTTAATCATCGACATAAATTAGTACATAATCAAGACGATTTAGGATGTCGCAGTCTTCCTTTCCTAGCATTCAACATATTTTGTTTTATTCATGATCCAACGAGCTTAACTGTAGTTATCAAGATATTTGTGGAAAAAAGAGGTTCATTTAGTCCTATTAGGTTTTACGAAATAGTTCAAAATAAAGAAATTATGATAAGTCGACATAACCTATAATTGCTAATAATCACATAAATCTTTCTTCTTATATATCTTTGTTCATTCGCATGTCCTGACCAAGACAACGAATTCGCTAGGCATCGCAGGAAGTGGCATAAGTCTTTCAGAAAAATTTTCTCATATTAAAAGAGCACGAGCATTGTTTAACTGATTACTTACGATTGGTAAATTTTTCTTGCGTTTATTTCATTCGACTTGCCTGCTCTAGCAAGCAATTCGCAACCGGTTTATGAAAAAATTTAAAGACATTGTTTATGACTGTCATGAGAACGGGGCCTAATTTCTGATGCTAGCATTTTTCAAATTGAGAACTCCTCGAATGTTTATACATTTTTAGAAAGGATATTGCTGTAGCTATCCAAAAATGTATAAACCTTTATTTTAGAAATTTTAATATTTATTTGAAACTTGATTTTTTTTAAACTCCAATAAAACCGTAAATAAGCCCAGGAGACACCCCATTTTTCATGTTGAGAAATCCTCGGGTCAAAGTGGATTTTAGTCGCTTTTTACAGCAAGCATGTTCTCCTCGGGTATATTTTAAGCTCTCTTACTCACTCTTTATAGTATCGAATAGCGAGGCTGGACAGTTTTCGAAGAAAGAAAACTCAGTGCAGATCTACCGGCCAAAAAAGAAAACAAAATTTAGCAAAACTCAATTTGAAGAATGGTGAGTTTTCCTTAAAGTTTGGCGGGATTGCAATCGATCTCCTGCATCACTGTGGGTAGAGTCGAAATATGTATGTATGTATTTCAAGAAAAGATATGTAGATTAAAATGGGATTATCTCGAAACACGAAATCGAATGAAATAGTTCGCAAAGTGTATTAGTTTTTATAACAACAACAACAACCACATCTACTTTTAAGGGTTAAGTAGAGCAGAACTTGAGTTCGCTTTAAAGAAAAATAATTGAAGAGTAGAGTTCATACTTTTTTTGCAATATTTATTTCTAAATATTTGTGCATGAACATACATGTCTGTAAACAATTGCATAACCTAAACGCAAAATTTCAATAACATATTCCACTTTCGCGCAATCGCAATTCACAACAAACTACCTTGTGCCAGCTGTTTGGCGGGTTTTGTGGCAGACAAGTTATAGTTTAAGATTTCAAACTGGCAAATGTGAAGCGATTTATGTCATACTGAAAAGGCAAGTACGTGAACATGTATGCAAACCTGCGTTATGCAGCTGTACGGTAAATTTGTATGTAGCAAGCTGTAGCTTTTAGCCCAACAACAACAATCCATAAATAACGCTCGTAATAAGCTCGAGTGAATTTTGAGGTTAGTAAGTGCATAAAATTGGTACAACAGAAGTACATTGTTGACCGTTGCTAATATTTAAATTTGTTATTTTTTTTTTTTTTTTTTTCTTTTCATTTTTGTTGCTTTTGTTACAATTTTTCTTTTGCCTAATTGCTTTGCTACCTGTTTACCTGCTAGAATTCCTTGAAGGTTATTTACCTGAAAACATTCCAATGACTCGCGCTAACTGCCTGATTTCCTCTGTGTTGTGCTACCTTGAGCTCTTTGCCTTCGTGCGTGGCCGCTTGAGCTTTTCCGCTTACGTTTTGGCCTCATTGGAGGCTGCGCACAAATACCAACAGCACATTTTCTGACTCACAAATATTTTATTTGATTTTTGTCGTGCTGCAAGACACTGTAAAAGGCGCGTGGAGTTATGTCAAGTATTTGCTTGATAGCGTGCTTGACAAATAAGATTAAAATAAAGTTAATTTTAGTTATTATCTAATATTTATTGCCATTTTTTCTTATTTTTTGAAGCTCGAACGCTTGCTGTGTGTAATTGTTGGTTGTTGAAAATGCATTTTTCTGATGATGAATAGCTCCGATTACAACGTTTGATTGATCACAACATCGATCAATGCTGAGATCGTATGAGCGTGGGGTGTTTTGTAAGTTTTGGAATGCAACAAAAGTAAAGTTACTAGGTAGACAGTTCTTATTTGCTATTTAATGAGATTATAAGTTTGGAAACTTACTTAATCTAGCCCGCTTTACCTCTTAGGTTGGTTTGGGTACGATGACGCTTCCCCAGCGGGCACCCCACTTGGAAACTTTTCTTGTCCGTTGTAAGGTTTCTCATAGGCACTCCGTATATAATATCAAAATGCTTCCATCAGTCCCTTAGTTTCAGCCTGCCAGCTTTTTTCTAGTGCTCAACCCAGCAGTTTCAAACTAACCTAACTTAGTCATACAAAATCTTCGCAGCAACCCTGTTACATATAAGGGTTTCCGTTATTTTTCGCCTTCGAAGTTCACAAAAAGTGCATGGTAAATGCTATGATTAAACTGTTGCGAATGTACCTTATTTCGTGGTTAATATTAGTTTTGCCTGCAATATTTTTTTTTCCACCAAATATTTTTCTTCCAAGTTTTTTCCACTTCACATTTATGCTCGTAAAGTTATACCTATATGTATAGATTTACATCACAATCAGCTTTGAAATTATTTCCAAATTTAATGGTCTTGTTAAGCTTCAAATAATGTTGTAACCTGTATTAGTACGAGTAACTGTTTTAATTGAATCGTAACGTCGTCTTTTAAATTTTTACGGCAAATGTGTTGTTGTAAGTCTCTAACGAATTAATGTAATGTAACGGTTTGGAACATATTCATTAGACTGGACCAAAACAAAAAAATGTAAAAAAAAAATACTGTTAAACTCTCTCGAAACGCAAAAAGTTTCCGCTCAAAATTTGAAGTTGTTGTTGTTTTTCTATATGACGATCAGCTGTTTTTCACTTCCAACCTTTACTGAGCGAAATTTCCCCAGCAGAAACTGTTGACTCTCTCCCAACTGTCAACTCTCTCCCAACTGTCAACTCTCTCTCTTTTATATTTTAGTATTACTTGCTCGATTTCAGAGAATTTTGACAGTTTTACTAGTTTTAGTCAGAAAAGTATGGGATTTTAAAAACTTTTTGTCGTTACAAATTCTACCACTAAAACCTCTGAGTGAGAGAGCAACTTGAATACTCTCATTTTTAGGTTCATAGTAGTCAGAGAAGCGTGTAGAGGTATGATTAACGGAAACTTCTGACTAATTCTTACTAGTACGGGAACACATTTATTGTAACCTAAGCTAGTAATTGAAAATAGCATATCATATTTGAAAAAGGAAAAAAAAAAAGTTATAATAATTAAAAATACTTATAACTAGAGTAAATAAATTAAGATTGCAAATTTGCGGGCATAATTTTTATATAGAATTTCTTATTATTAAAATCCAAACTTAATGACGTGGTATGAATAAATACATATTCATTTACGTATCTGAAATAATTTATAAACTACTTTCAGTTGACCTTGTAAATTGACAATAAAATAGTTGAAACATAATTCGCCAAAGGTTGATTAAATATTTTTTGCTAATGGTTTATGTCTCTGCTAGTGCTCACCAATGTTCAGTACTCACTTTTTGATTTTTTAATTGGCACCGAGTAACTGCAAATTGTTTTACATTTGGGCCTTCCAACTAACATAATTTTACCCAATCTTCTGCTTCGCTCATTACCCTACCCAGAATGTTGTACGCTAACTTTTGAAAATCTAAATTACTTTTCATGCTAATTCATACGGTGACGCCTAATTATCGCCTTTAAATCCTCTTTTGCTTACTTGTTAGTGATGGGTTAATTATAACCGTGAAATTGGGTTTTACTCAGCGCAAATAAAAATTGTGCAATGCTAAAAGAACGGTATATTTTTTATATTATATAAAAAAAAACTTATCTAAAAGTGCAGCAAATTGTTTAATGGGTTTTTAAATTCTTTCATCTGATATGCATTTGTTTGGACACATTTAATTGTCACACATTGAAGCTCTGCCCAAGAGCGTTTGAGAATTTAACAAAGTGTTAACATTTTTTATTTTAGCTGGTTGCATATACATAAATATATATGTATATACACATATATTTGTAGCTTGTTAGCAATTTATGATCTCATCGCTATGCAATAAAAATATGTAAATTTAAAAGATTTTCAAACTGCTTAAGCGTAAACTTGTAAAATTTATGTTTTTAAGGCTGCGACTTGGCAAGCAGAGCAGTTTTTCCAAGGCTTCGAATTGAAATAAAAATCTAGTGCAAGTGACTATTTTAATTTATTATGTACATGGCTTTGAATTGCGTAAGAAAGCCGAAACTTACAAAATTTTTTTTCTTGGTAATGCAGGCTAGGCTGGAACGGATTCAATAGAATTTAAAGATTAATTACTGCAAAAAAAAAAATAATAATGAAGACATAAAAAATGTTCAATACTACTACTAATGTCATCAAAAACTAGCGTCAAATTTGTGCTTAAACAAATTAAAATAGAGTTTCATCTTCTTAAACATGATTCTAAAATAAACACCATTTCATGTCTGTAATAGTCAACTTAAACTACATTTGACAATGACGCAAATGTCATTTTAACATTTTAAAGTCATGGTTGTGTCTTGAGTTTGAGCATTTTCGTTTATTGCCACAGCTATGCTATGGTTTGAGAATAAAATAGTCGACACAGGGTGATCTTGCAAAACATAAAAAATTTCTTCATACCACCAACGAACTACATTTTTTTCCATTAAAATCTCTGCTTAGTATAACTATTATTACTAGCATTTTAAATGTCATTTTAATAAAAGTAAAAATTTTAATTGAAATTTGGTTATTGACCATGGTGTCTGTGAGATTTGTTGTAAAGGAGGAGTGCAATGACTAAACTTTGCAGTCTCCAACTCAGCGAGAAGTGAGTAAAAAATCCACAACCAGTTTCCCCCCGTTTTTCAAGGATTTTAAGCTACCTCAAACAGCGCGCCACCTAGTGATTTGTTTCTTCTACAATTATTGTTAATGTGTGTTGAAATATCTGCTAAGTTTCAGGCCACTAGATCGTCTAGAAGCTGGTTCAAAAACGATCGTAAGATTGCCTGTTTCAAATGATTTTTCTATACACCTCTATCCGTGCTCCACCTAGCTTAATTTTTTCGTTCAACCATTTCAATGCCACCAGGTTTTTAACTATGATACTGAGTTTTGAACCATGGCTATAATTTCCAGTTTCTAGCTCACTGCTAACTTACTCAAAAATCGGTGGTAGGAGTAACCTCTGCATCGCAAGAATTTTAAACAATCTCGATCAGTACGACACCTAGCGGAAATTTGGTAGTTTCCCCTATATCTCGATTCGTGCTCCACCTAGCGGAATTTTTTCACCTTCTTGCACCTCAAGGGGGCTTGAACTATGTACCAAATTTCATGTGTCTAGCTCAATGGGTATTTTTTATTGTTTACTTCGGGATAAATTAAGGTTAGACGCGATGATTAAAATCGTTTTGGTATAACTGCTAAACGAAACAGGGCTTTGGTCGGGATCACTTGGTTTTATTCGGACTTATAAAGGAATCTTTTACGGGGTTATTTCTGGAACATTTCGAGACTTTTTGCGGGCCATTTTGAAATTATTCGAAATAATTTTTCTATGCCTTTTCTTAGTTATTTTCTTTACCGAAAAGAGGATATATCTAAAAAATTATAGGCGGGAAAATAAAAATCGTGCATTAAAGCGTTAATTATAAGCGATGGCATCGCACCCTATCTAATAACTAAATTAAAGTTTTTAATTTTAGTATAGACCTTTCTAATATTTGGAACACATCTAATTATGTGCTTCATTAATTTCGAAGTTAATTATTATGATATTTAATACACTGTGCTCGAGATCTAATTACCTCTTTGAGTTGAAAAAAAAAAAATGAAAAAGTTTCTTATGACCGATAAAGTGTTAAATAATAAAGGTAAAAAAAATTACACTGTGCAACAAATTAAATTTTTTTTGAGAGAGGTTTTTGAAAGGTGTTATTAGTTTGAAAATGTCGAGAATTATCGATTTGACTTGGACAACGAAGATTTGTCCAACGTTATTAGAAAACGAAGAGGAAATTGGATGTTTGCCTAAACAACGTTTGCTGTTGAACGGTGTAATTAATTGGCAGCATAAACAACAAAGAGTGCATAAAACACCCACTAGCAATTGTTTGATTCAGTTCGAAAATTGAAAAAAAAAAAAAAAATAAAAAAAAATTATTTTAAGGCTGTTGAATTGTCAATCAAACGCCCATAAAAAAAGGCCATCAAATTTGATATGATTGCTACATAACGTAATATATACAAACATAACTCGCTTGCTAACAAATATCTATTAAAAGTAAAACAAAACAAAAAAAAACAGCAATAACAAAAATATTGGCGATCAATTTGCGGTTTGACTGCAGCTGTGTGTTTTCTGCCATTGTTGTTGCACGCTTAGCTGCTTAAACAAAGTTGCGAAATAATTTTGATTGATACTCGTTGTGATTTTTAAAAAGCATAAAAACAACAAATTAAAAAAAAATTTTTTTCAAATAAATTAAAAAAAAAAAACCAAAACTTACCACAAATTGTTGCAGTTGCATTTTTGCACGCGCCGTTATAAATCCGTTTCGTTGCTGGCTTATTGAATTACAAGCTTTGTTGTTGTTGTTCACAGCTTGTTGGGGCTTGTCAGTAAACAATAAAGTACGGTATTGATTTTTTATAACGTTAGTTTTTTTTTGTTGCTTTTTTTAAATGAAATTTTACTGTTATTACATTTAGCACTTCCGGTTCTTATGCGCATGCGCCAACACTTCTAAATCTGTTAAGCACACAAACACAACGAATTATTGTTCAAACAGTCTCTAATTTCAATTGTTTTCAATTTTATGCATTTTCAATTTTTTTCACTTAATTTTTTATTTTTATTTTTTTTTAGTAAAATCTCTATTTAAGTACTGCCGAAGCGCTGTTTCCCAATTTCAAATTTGTTACTGGGCGTTATTGTTGGTGGTAACTTTTTTGTTGAAATACGCTTGTCAAATGCTTTATGCCGCACGCTTCCAATTCGTTTTTATAGTCTGTGCTTGGTTAACGGTCTTAACGCTATAACAAAACAACAAAATTGAAACAGTAACAATGGGCACTATTTGTTACCAGTGTTGCCATTTTGAAGCATGGTGGGCAAAAGTGAGAGGTTTTTGTGTCGCACCATTTTGCGTGATATTTATATTTCTTATTTTATGATAAAGTGTATATTGTGCAGGGCTTCCATGGTGAAGGTCCCTGTCCCTGCTGAATAGTACGAACAAATTTACTTTTGCATATATTCGACTATTAAACAAATTTGTGGAGGATCAATCAAATTCGAAGTGAACATAATGGAACTCGAACAGAGGTTGCATTCTACTCGAACATTTCTTAAAGAGTACGAATGTTTCGAAAGTGAACAAATTTTCTTTGGAATAGAACTTTAGAGCCAAGGGCGCGGTTTTAATCCTAAAATATTTTAAACTTTCCAAATTGAGAATAATTTTTTTTTTTAAACTAATACTATTTCCTTTTTTCCTATGAAATCTCATAGCCCCAAAATAACATCAAAATGTTTTAGAAAATTTTTCGAATGTGAAAACCTATAAATGAAATTTTTTTTAATTTAAAACTATTATTATTTATTTTGAATTGTATGGTTGTATTCGAAATTAAAATTTTTCCACTTCTTTAGCAACTTTTTAATTTTAATTGTACATTCTTTCTTGCCAGCATGGCAACACTATTTGGTCACACTATAACGTTGAAGAAGAATCAGATACACTGCCGTTTGGAAATGAGCTTTTATTTCAACTTGGAAATGAGCTTTTATTTCTGCTGTGTTAGTGTAAATAGCGATATAATAAATTGTTCTGCTTCCGGCGGATGCTTAGTGGAAATCTAAGTGGAAAGCTGACAGATGGAAAAATTTACATTGGTGTGTCGTATGTCATGGGAAAAACAGTGAAGATACTTATCCCGTAAAAAACTATGCTAAATAATCACATTTCATATATGTAAGCCTATTAAACATTGGTCTTATATTGATTCCCTTACTTACTCACTTCATTTTACTTCAAACATTAAAAGAGATTATTCAACTTGAAATGTGTTTTGCATACGTAATTTTTTCTAAAAATGTTTATGTCATACATATGTACATACAGTATTGGACAATACAATCGCACCCCCTTTTTGTCATCGAACTAAAACAAAGACGTCCTACAAATAAAGTTTCAGATAATTTCGTATAAAAGTTTGACTTATGTTGTAGCAAACTTCGTTCAAGGTTTTACTAAAAGCTTTGCACCAAATTCAAAATAATTTAGCAAATTTTGACCTAATTTTTCAACTTTTTTCCTCGGCACTTTAGAAAAATTCTGAGTACGCAGTTTTGTAGCCCATTCAATTTGACTCTGACAAAGTGCAAGTATTAAGTAGCTCCGACAGCGCCTTGATTTTTAATAAATTTTTTTCCGAACTAAGTTATGTATTTTCTCCATATAAAAAATAATGTTGTGATTTCGTTGTATGGAGAAAAAATACACAAAAAAAATTATTAAAAATCAAGGCGCTTTCGGAGCTACTTAATACTTGCACTTTGTCAGAGTCAAATTGAATGGGCTACAAAACTGCGTACTCAGAATCTTTCTAAAGTGCCGAGGAAAAAAGTTGAAAAATTAGGTCAAAATTTGCAGAGTTATTCTGAATTTTGTACAAAATAATCAAGAATGGCTTTAGTGGTATTCATTACAACATAAACGATGTTTGAAAATAAAATAAATCGAAATCGCATATGAAAGACGTTGTTGTTATAGCTCGATGTTATATAGGGGGTGCTATAGTATCGTCCAATACTGTATGTACATACATGCGCCTATGTGGTGACCATGCGTTTATTATTTAAGAGAGATAATGTTATTGTAAAGTATTTATTTTATATTATTTTATTTTATTTTATTTTACTTTATTTTATTTTATTTTATTTTATTTTATTTTATTTTATTTTATTTTATTTTCTTTTATTTTATTTTACTTGATTTTATTTTACTTGATTTTATTTTATTTTATTTTATTTTATTTTATTTTACTTTTTTTTATTTTATTTTATTTTATTTTATTTTATTTTCTTTTATTTTATTTTATTTTATTTTATTTTATTTTATTTTATTTTATTTTATTTTATTTTATTTTATTTTATTTTATTTTATTTTATTTTATTTTATTTTATTTTATTTTATTTTATTTTATTTTATTTTATTTTATTTTATTTTATTTTATTTTATTTTATTTTATTTTATTTTATTTTATTTTATTTTATTTTTTTTTTTATTTTATTTTATTTTATTTTATTTTATTTTATTTTATTTTATTTTATTTTATTTTATTTTATTTTATTTTATTTTATTTTTTTTTTATTTTATTTTATTTTATTTTATTTTATTTAATTTTACTTTTTTTATTTTATTTTATTTTATTTTCTTTTATTTTATTTTATTTTATTTTATTTTATTTTATTTTATTTTATTTTATTTTACTTTATTTTATTTTATTTTATTTTATTTTATTTTATTTTATTTTCTTTTATTTTATTTTACTTGATTTTATTTTATATTATTTTATTTTATTTTATTTTACTTTTTTTTATTTTATTTTATTTTATTTTATTTTATTTTCTTTTATTTTATTTTATTTTATTTTATTTTATTTTATTTTATTTTATTTTATTTTATTTTATTTTATTTTATTTTATTTTATTTTATTTTATTTTATTTTATTTTATTTTATTTTATTTTATTTTATTTTATTTTATTTTATTTTATTTTATTTTATTTTATTTTATTTTATTTTATTTTATTTTATTTTATTTTATTTTATTTTATTTTATTTTATTTTATTTTATTTTATTTTATTTTATTTTATTTTATTTTATTTTTTTTTATTTTATTTTATTTTATTTTATTTTATTTTATTTTATTTTATTTTATTTTATTTTATTTTATTTTATTTTTTTTTTGATTTTATTTTATTTTATTTTATTTTATTTTATTTTATTTTATTTTATTTAATTTTACTTTTTTTATTTTATTTTATTTTATTTTATTTTATTTTATTTTATTTTATTTTATTTTATTTTATTTTATTTTATTTTATTTTATTTTATTTTATTTTATTTTATTTTATTTTATTTTATTTTATTTTATTTTATTTTATTTTATTTTATTTTATTTTATTTTATTTTATTTTATTTTATTTTATTTTATTTTATATTATTTTATTTTATTTTATATTATTTTATTTTATATTATTTTATTTTATTTTATTTTTTTTTATTTTATTTTATTTTATTTTATTTTATTTTATTTTATTTTATTTTATTATTTTTTATTTTAATCTATTTGGTTTTTTTCTACTTTCTTTGGCTTTATTTTATCCTGGTTACTTTAATTTAAAAATGGTTAATTTAATTTAAAAAAAAAAAAAATATAAATCAAGTATCACTGCACCGAATATTTCATTTTGCGCATGCGTGACACACATTTCACATTTTATACCTTTTTGCAGTTAAAAGAACTGATTTGAATTTCTAAAATTTATCTGACTTGTTTCTTTCATTTCATTATTTTAAGATTGTCACAGCTCCAAATGGTAATTTTGTTCGCTAATTAGGTAAAAATGGAAATTTCGTACCAAATAAAGAGGAAAAGAAGAAAGAAATCCACAAACTTTTCACGTACCTAAGTAGTTAGCTGGAATTTTATCGTCGCTTCCAAATGTTGTAAGAGTGACATATGTATGTATCTATGGACGATTTTATCTCTGTATATTTACGTGCATAGATTGAAAATTATTTTCCTGTTTACTTAGCCTTGGTCTAATTTATATGAAGATTGAACCGTTTAGAGTGCCGCTTTCCCATGTGAATATTAAATTTATTTAAAAAAATTGTCTGATAATTATTTTGAAAATTGCCTGAAAACATAACTAAACAATTCCAAAAGATTGCTTAAAACATTAAACATTTAAGAAAAATACTGCGCTTGCAAAATTCCAAAGCACTGGCATCTCTAGTATCTACATATGTACATACATACATACGTTTATAACACTCCTACTCGTATTACTACATAATTGTTTGGTAAAGCTTTGACTTAAAGCTCGATGTTGTTCCTTAACCTAAGTCTTAAATCAAATTTAGCTTTTATTAAAACTTGAACAGCATATGGGTTAGTGCTTGGGTTACAAATAAAAAACTCTGGAAAAGCACACAATAACATTTGGAATAAAAAGAAAAAAAAATGCAAAAGGGAGTTTTCTGAAAAAAAGGAATATAAAAATATTGTATTTTCCCCTTCCAAATAAAATTATCATATTTCCATTTAAGCACAGCGAGAGTTTTTATTTTACTAACGAAATAATAATTTGTTTTTTTTGCAATCATTCATTTTCAATATCCTTCATTAAAAATAATGAAATACCACCCACTATTCCACTCACGCCCATTATGGTCATTGGTAACATTGGAGCAATACTTTCCTGTGGAAGAGAGAAAAAAAAAATCATTTAAAATTCTGATTGGAAGGCTCAGCTGAGTATAAGGATACACATAAATCAATTCAAATGAAACTCACCAATTGCCAAATGTAGGGTACTGCAAGTAAACACATGCCTGATGCAAAACTTCCCATGCCAACGGCAAAATTTCGAACCACTGTCGGATATTGCATAGCGGTAAATGATGGAAGGATTGCATTGTTCGCACCAATGAAGCATCTCGCTAAAAATATAAGAGAGTGAAATAAGTTCTTTGTTATTATAGAATCGGAAGAGAGAAATATAAAAAATATGAATAAAATATAATAAAACAAAATGAAAAAGAAAAAAAAGAAAATAAAATAAATTAAAATAAAATAAAAAATTACTTAAATAAAAGTTTTAAATGTCTATAAATAAAGTTTTTTGTTAGACGTCTAATCCGCGCATAATTCACTTACCAACTATAGCTATTGATACAACTGGAAGGGCATTGTCATCTTTGCTTGGTAATATGTTTGTCGCTAAACAAAGTATCCCTGGAACAAACATATAAGTCATGAGGCTACGGCGCAATCCAAATTTCAAAACAACGAAAATGCTAACACAAGTGGAAACCAATTCGATTGCACCGGCAGCGATCTGTGTGAGAAATTAAAAAAAAATATTGAAAGTGACTTACAACCACATTCGACGAGTTAAAATGTTTTCTTTCATATAAAAAAAAAATGACCTACATACACTTGTATGGAGAAAAATGAATAGACTCCATGAAAAAAAAAATCCCAAAAATCATCAAAATGTTTCACAAATATAAGATTAACACCTTTTTATATAAAAATTCAATGGGCTACAAATATTGTCAGTTTTGTTTAATCATTTTTCATGTTTTCCCTCCACTTACCGTATTTAAATAAATATTACCACCCAAATTTCCCATGTTTAATGAAATTCCAAAATAGACGACAATCAAAGTACCCCAAACAATCAAATTCAAAATAGTGGTGAACCAGTACTGCCGATTAAAAACAATCTTCACTGGATTCTTGTGAGTTGTGGGATAAGCATCGTTGACGTTAATATGAATAGCACCACTATTGTGAATACCATCTTCAAGGCCTTGCTTTTTTTGTTGTTGCTCTATTATAATTTGGTCGTTGTTGGTATGATTTGTTTGTGTGCTATCTAATGAAGCTTCTAACAATTTCTGATAGTTTGGTGGCAATGTGCAATGGTTGAGATGTGCAGCACGTTTGAGCAGTAAATCTAGTTTTTTAAAACGTCTTTGTGCAAGTAACCAACGTGGGGACTCCGGCATGGAGTACCTGTGAAAATAAAGGGGATAATTAGAAATTAGAAACTAATGTAAGTACATGCAAGATAAAAAAAGCAAAAAAAGATACGGTTTAATGAAAGTGGAGAAGGGATTAAAACGCTTGGGAAGTATAGTAGCGGGTTAAAATATGGTGAGCAAATCTGAGAAAGTTTGATTAAAATAAATTGAAATGGTGGACAGAGGGTTAAACATTTCTTACTTATACAGTAATATTTGATATAGTAGCACGAGCAAAAAACCATTATAAAATGTGAGTAAAAGAAATATGTAAAAAAGAAAAGAAAAAATATTGAGAAGAAAAAATTAGAGAAAATTTGAATAGCTTTCAGAGGGTTAAAATGTGTTAAGAAAATTTCTCTTACAGGAACATTTCTAATGGTGGTCAAAGCAGAACAAATTTGAGAAAGATTGAATAAAATAAATTTAAATGGTGGGCAGAGGGTTAAACATTTCTCATAAAATTACTAATAAAATTTGCTATAGTAGTACTAACAGAAAATATATTAGAAAGTGTGAGTAAAAATAAATTTGAAAAAAAATATCGAGAAAAAATTAGAAAAATTTGAATGGTCACCAGAGTGTTAAAATGTGTTAAACAAATTTTCTTACTGAAACATTTCTAATGGTAGTCAGCGTGGAAAAAGTTGAACGGACAGAGGATTAAAATGTGATTGAAATATTAACTATCTAAGAGCTCTCTAAAAAGGCAATAGAATTCTTTCTAAAGAGAATTCTCAATCGCCTTAAGGATGTGACCTGGAGTTAGAAATATCGATTACTAACTAATCGGTTATGTTGTGTTTTTTTTTTTTTTTTTTTTTTAGAGATAAATAGAATTGTGAGTAATCTAACTCTTTTGAATTAAACTAATCTTGTACTCACCAAATTATAAATAAAATTAAAAACGGCAATGACATGACCAATTGTAAATTCCGCCAATCGCGTACATAATATGAAATGCCAGACATAAGCATGAATGAGATGGGAATTGGTAATAAGCTAAGGATACCCGTGATGGTACGCCATTTGCCAGAAACTAACTCAAGTACAAGTACAAGACTGACAGATGTAAGTGTTGCTGTGGCGAATCCTGTTACAACACGCAGCGCCATAAACATGGTCGTATTGATGGAGAAAGCTACTGTTGTGCCTGCAAATAAGAAATTGATGAAATTAAATTAAATCAAACAAGATACCACTCGTGCGCGCTCTCCCCTATACTTACCGAAAATAGTTTGTACTGCTAAGAAAGTCATAAGAACATGCTTGCGTCCAAAACGATCTGAAAACCAACCACTCGCTAAACTACCCAAAGCTGCACCAGCCAAAAAGCTCATTTCCATAACGGAAAGTAATGTTGCATTGTCGCAAACCAAGTTGAATTCTTCTATTAATGTGCGATCATCACCGTTTGCTGTGGCAAATTCAAATTTGTTGCAAGGAATTAGTTGAGGCGTTCCAATGAAAGATAGAGGTAGATTAGGTAATTGCGTGTAATCGAGATTCAATATGGAGCATGCGCCATTCGGTTGACTTAAATTACGCCAAAGCGTCACATCCATGTCGGGTGCATTGTCTGGACGCGCGCACCAAAAGTCTTTGGGGGCAGACTGTAAGAATTAGATTGACAAATGAAATTGTGTTAGCTGTAGAGTACGAAAACTTAGGATTACGTAGCAATAAACATAAACATAATTTCACCGTTAACATAACCATATTTCTACCCTTAAACATAACTTAACCGTAAACATAACTATATTTGTACCCATAAACATAACCATATCTCTACCCATAAACATAACTTAACTATACGCATAACGATATCTGTAGCCAAGGGTTCATCAGCGCGTAAAACAAATCGGTGAAAATTTCTTCGAAAACGGATGAGTACTTTGGTCGCTACTCCCACAGACACACATTCATTTTATACGTCATACGAGTAAACGTGTCTTTGTGCTAAAACTTGGGTATCTATTACTTAAATATATGTAGCATTGAAGCACTTATTGACAAAGGCCTGTTTTTAGATAGTACTCGTATATTTATAGTTAAAAGCTCAAGTCTTAACATGAAATTTGGCAAAATTCTCTAGTGTCCATCATATCAATTTTGTTTGGCCTTATCCAGACGGAGGAAGCAGCACTCTAGACTTATCAACAACCTTGTAGTTTATCATTGTCCGCAAGTATACATACATACATCGTATATAGTTTAAAGCTCAAGTCTTAACATGAAATTAGGCAAAATTCTCTAGACTTATCAACAACCTTGTTGTATATCATTGTCCGCAAGTATACACTTCATTGTTTAAGTATGTAGGTACATATATCTCGCATTGGCGTATTCACTAGACAATTGTTTCAAAATCAAAAGTATAAATTTTTAGAAAACTATATTAATATAGGGTGGCGCAAAAGTAAGCTTCCGATGTTTTTTTGGCTGCAATTAAAAAAAAAAAATGAAAAACTTTGATTCTTCTTGTGGATTATTTTTATTTGGTCTCTTAATTTTTTTCACATCAAGTCGAGAATATGATGTCATGTAAATGGCCGCCGCCACAGTTGATTGTCATTTGAGCCCTTTTTATAGCATTTTCCATCACTTTGGCCAAAACTTCCGGCGATAGGTCCTTACATTCTTGACGGATATTGTCTTTAAGAGCTGCAAGAGTCTGAGGCTTGTCGACATAAACCCGCGACTTCAAAAAGCCCCACAAAAAGAAGTCTGGAACGGTCAAAGCTGGCCAGTGCAAATCGCCAAAACGGGAGATTAGGCGCCCGGGAAATGCATCCTTCAGCATATCGGTTGTGGCACGTGCAGTGTGTGCTGTTGCACCGTCTTGTTGGAACCACATGTTTTCCAATCCCAATTCATCAAGTTGCGGCAAAAAGAACTATTTGACCAGTAGGCGTTGGACGGCCAGGAAATCTGCGACGAAATTCACGTTGCGCCAAAGTCACCAACCGATTATTGGTCAAATAAATAGTCAGCAATATTCCGCGTTCTGGAGCAGTGTAGCGTAACAAAGGCCATGACCGTGAACAGATTAAGGCCATTTTTACAAAAATCAATCAATTTAAAAAACATTTTCAATAAATATCGTTGCGACAAAAAAATATTTGTCAAGTTATGGCATTAACATAACTTAACCGTAAACATAACGATATCCGTATCCATAAACATAGCAATAAAACTACTCTTAAACATAACTCAACAGTAAACATAACGATATTTGTACCCATAAACATAACTATATCTCTACCCTTAAACATAACGTAACCGTAAACATAACCATAACCGTAACCCTACCCTTAAAGCCCCGTTTTCAAAATTTTTTTTTATTGGCCTGTAGTTATGGGTTCATAGTCAAATTAAAATCGTGTTTTATCTAATTAAACATAATTCTAAAAAAACATAATTGCCATAATGTCTGTCATAGTCAACTTAAGGTACATTTTAAGTCTAAGACGGCGTTTTAATTTCAAAATGACGCAAATGTCATTTTAGCATTTTAAAATGACAGTTTGTGTCAACGTTTACCTTAAACTTGAGTTTAACTTTTTTTGCTTATTGCCACAGCTACATACGTTCTAAGCAACGACTTTAAATGTGGGCTAATATAATTTACAAACATTAAACTTCACACCCTTGCACGCTTACCTGAAATGTGAAGCCGAATATTTGAAATGAGGGTGGCATTTGAAAGAGCGCAAGGAGCAATGCCCACAAACACTGCCATCTACCAACTTCACCAATCAAACTTGAAATCACGTCACTATCAGGATCTTTTTCACTTACAACACCTTTGGCTACTACGTTAGTAGTATTTGGATCCTTGGTCATTTTGGAAAACTGTTTAATTTTTGCAAATAGATTTCTTTAATTCGTTTTGTTAAGCAAACAATTGCGTGAAAGCCACAAATAATGAATATTTTTTTGTTTTTATGTTCTGCTGATTGCACGTTACAAATTTCTTTTTTGTGAGATTTTTAATTAAACACTTTATTATTTTTAAATATTAATTTAATTTTTTTTAATATTAATTTTATTTTTTTTAATATTAATTTTATTTTTTTTATACAATACAATATACAATAATTTTATTTTTTTGTATTAAATAAATTTTTTTTTTTAATAATAATAATTTAAAATTTTTCTTTTGTTTACTCCTTTTTCCTTGAAGCAGTTACTGACTGTAACGTTCGTTGTCTAATGCTTTTCAAGTTATAAGGTTTAATGAACTAAATATTGACATTTTATATGGCAATTTTCACAATCAAGTAAACATCGCATTCAGTTTATCTATTTTTTTTTTTACCGGTTTGTTAACAGTAGGTCTGTTCGCAATGCAAATAGTTTTTACAAATTGTTACCAGTTGTATGATTTCTGTATAAATCGCATACTTGAGGTCAAACAAACTTGATGGGGAAAGCAGAATTAAATTTTACAAATATAATTTCCAATTCCACATTTCTCCGACTAGAACTGTCAAAAACTAAAAATCCGCAGAGATCGAGAGAATGACACTAAGAAGTACGATATTTATTTCTAGTAAAAATTGTAAATTATGTCAGAGATACTAGATTATTTACAACACGATAGCGGTCTTTATTAAGTTGAAATTTTTGTTTCCTTAGACAGACTTCTGACAGAACATATTTACACTCATTTTTATGCTCTCAGTAGTCAGAGAATCGAGTGCATGATTTATTTTTCCAAGCTTGCAGCAAGAATTTGCAATCAGCTGACTTTGACACATGTATGCATTAAAAAAAAAGAGTTGGGTTAAATTTTTCAATTCGTATTTATATTTACTTTTAGCGTAAAAATTCGATAGGTGGCAACCCCATACAAATTTCCTAAGTGGCAACTCTGCACGGGGGTAGCTAAGATTGCATTCCTTATACACAATTTCAAGTCTTTTCCGAGATAAAAGCTTGTATGCCAAATACTAAATAATGGTAGATAAGTGGCAACCCTGAAAAAAAACTACGCTGGCAATATCAAAATGGTTAGCATTTTTCGCCATAATGATACAAAAAAGAATAAATGTAACAGAGTTATTTTTCAGCCCCAACGAAAAGTTTTTTTTTGGATTAGGTGGCAACTATAACTAGAAAACGTTTTCAGATATATTTACATTGCTGAAATAATCTCTCATTGAGAGTGTATAATTCAAACTCGCATTGCTGCCAAATTCTGAATAAACGTTTACACGAACACACCCAGCGTTAGCAATGTTTTCGTGATAACAATTTTATTTAACAGCCCACTTGTAATATCTCTGCCTTGATGTATAAGTATTGGATGGAGTGTGTTTTTGTCACTGTTGTCAATCTTATTTATTTCATTGAAGGCCCCTTATTTGTCATCGGTGTGCTAGGTAATCTGTTTCCTGTTTAAAAGTGTTTCAAACAAAATTTAACGAAATAATCAACTAAGCCTTATTCTCGGATAAAATAACAGTGAAATGCATGAAAGTTAAAACCAAATTGTGTGAGAAAGTGGTTGGTTGATTATAGTGCCAAAATTGTGTTGCCCTAAAGCCCATCAATCAAGTTAATTTTTCAATGAAGTATCACCCTTTTGACCATTTTTCGAAAATTTCGATCGTCCCGAAACGCTTATTTTCAATTTAGGTACAGTTAAAGGTATGTACATATATACCAACAAACACTTCTCTACCCATCATTTTATTTATTAAAATCTATAACTAAATTCGATTCTTATAAGAAACAAGATTTTCTGAATGGAAACTTAGAAAAGAGGCACCTCTTGCTAGTTTCATTTATCTCCCTAAAGGAGCATGATCATATCTCTTATCATAAATTGTGTGGAAGGTCTTCTAGCTGACATCGTATTAGTATGGATCGCTGCTTCTTATCTTTTGTATTGCTATCTGCATTTACCGTGCTTTCGAGTGGAACGTTTGGGCTACTAAGGGGTTAAGACCTTTTTTAATCAATAATATACATACATACATAGCTAATGATAACACAGTGCTACAAAAAAAAAAGTTAACACACTCATCAAGCGCCCAAGCTAAGATTGTTTATCAAGTCAAGTGTAAAACGAAATGGTATTTGAAAAATCCGCTATACCCTCAAATTTTTTTTTATTGTTAAATAACCGGTTTTTCAGAGAGGTTCCATCGAAACCGGAAAACCGGATGAAATTTCCAAAAAATTCAACTTCTGGCTTAAAATACATATAATCCTTTTTTCAAATGAATAAAACACTATATATATTTCGAAAGTGTCAACAATTCTCTAACCAAAACCATTGAAATTTTTGAAATCGGTTGAAAAAAAAGTTGAGAGCTTGAACTAAGCAAACCTGTTTTTTCTGCAAATTTTTTGTTCTTACTGCAAATCTTTGCTAGTTTTAAATTATATACATGTCTCTGTGGTGCTGCGAAACAGCGTTTATAAATTATTTTCATTCTTAAGTTTCAAACTCGCTAAATGGACAGTAAAGTCTGAAGTCTAAATAAATTCATTTTGCATAATGCCGTGTGATTGTGGACAAAAAGTCGAGCGCGGTCAACAGAAAGTGATCTGTACTAAGTGCAATGACCTGTTCCATCTCAAGTGCGTGAATTTGTCATCAGCTGATCTTGATTTTCTCTTATCAGCTAACAAATCATTTCTTTGCAATATGTGTTCGGTTGTGCGTAGCAAATCTATTCGCTCTCCTCCTCCTATTGCTCCCTTGCTCCCTTGCTTGATGTGAATTGTGCTGAGCGTAGTGATACCAATAAACAACCAATGACATTGCTTGATCTCGCGAACTACATTGCTGGATTGCGCTCTGAAAATGCGCGTATATTAACAATATTAAACACACTAAAACTCGATAACACGCAATTTTCGCAAAAATGTGATACTCTTTTTCCTGAAATTCGCTCTCTTAGGCGCGCTTTCATAAAAGCCGGTTAAATTACTCCTAATCGGCGATTCCTTAATCGCTGACTTTCTGAATCGACAATTTGGTTTTCACCAAAGCTTGGTTAAGTTATCGCCGATTAGACTCATCATTGTGAATAAATTAGCAAAAAATTGAATTGTGAATAGGCAAAACAGATATTTCGTTTTATTTACTTTTTCACAGAAACTAAATTGGCTGAATTAATTTTATAGAAAACTGTTCAATGCCTAATATTTATCGGATTTTGTTAAGTTTGGTGCCAAAAGACGCGTCTGGACCCCGGCATAAAGAATCCGAATTCGAAAATTACAAATTGTATTTCTGTAAAAAGTTATCGCCAAAAATGTGCCCTAAATTGGTCCAGAATGGGGGATCTGTCCTATGGTATTTATGTGCAAAACATCCATATCAGCAATATTTAATGCAAATTAGGCATTGAACTGTCTTCTGGAACGGCACCAACTTTCAAAACACTAACAAAACAGCACAAAGTTTCCAAATTAAAATTGTTTTTGTGGGAATATAAACAAATGTTGATTGTGTTCACAGCTGATAAATGCAAATTTTTGCTTAATCGACCATCCATCGCCGGTAAAGTTTATCAGCCGTTAACCGGCCGATTTGTGCTAATCGGCCTTGGTGAAAACGGCAATTAGCTTGTATGGGATTTCATTCAAGGTTCTTGAGTTGGATTGTATCCTATCTGCATAATCGCCGTTGCATTGTTGTTGTTGACAATGTTAGGTCACTGCAATTTACTGCATGCTCAGGAGTTCCACAAGGCAGCATATTGGGCCCATTGTTTTTCGTGTTGTTCATTAATGACATTTGTTCTTGCTTCTCCACGGCTAAGTTCTTGCTTTACGCTGATGATCTTAACAATAAAAAAAAATTTGAGGGTATAGCGGATTTTTCAAATACCGTTTCGTGTTACACTTGACTAGATAAACAATCTTAGCTAGGTCGCTTGATGAGTGTATTTTTAGTGTAGCACAGTGTATCTAATTATAAGTATTTTTGTCTTCAGCAACATTTTTGAACGGCATTTGTTAGGTTTAGCTGAGTCCCTATAGAACTGATATATGTTTTTATGTTTATAGCGGCTTAACTGTGATGCCACCTATTTTCATTTTAATGGCACAAAATGTTGTTGTTGCAACAGTATTTAAACCTTGGGAGCACCAGTGCGAAAAATCGATTGTCGATTGCTTATTTGGTTAGAGATGGACTTGTGTAAAATTGATTTTTAATCATAAATCGATATTTTATAATATAAGAAATTATCATTTTTTTTTTAATTACACTTTATTTTGTTAAGAATGTACTGTTAAAATTTTCCACACACTGATTACTTTAAGTCAATGTACTGAATTTTCGGAAAATCGATATGGTAACCCCAAGTATTTATTACTAGAGCCAAAATTTACCAGAAATGATTTCTCCGAAACTATGTATTTTCAGCTGTAGTGTATGCACAGTTCTGTTTTATTTATTTTTACAGATTTATTCTTTATTTTTTACAAAAAATCGATTAGAAATGTGTAATTGTCCTAGTCGAATTATTAATAGGCGATTTTTACCAATGATAAAATCGATCAACAAAAATATCGATAGTTTAAACATAAAAAAAAAAAAAGTTGTTCCACAAAATTTGTATTAGTTGTTTTTTTTTATTTAAAATTGGCGTCAGCACAACCAAATTTTAACTTTTTAAAATAATTCTAAAAATAATCAATTATAGTAACAGTCAATTATTTATGCACAATCATAGCCGCAACTAGCTTGAAATGGCATAAATCAGTGTTGCAGAAACTGTCAAACGAACATACAATTTTTACTCAATTTATACGAAATTTGATTGAATTGTTGTTACTCGCAATCATGTCACCCACTAGTTGTCAAATTTTAAAAGCATCTTTTTATATGTTAACGTCCATACAAATTTCGAGGAAGACGAAAAAATTAATAATTTTATGCAAATTACGAAATCATTTCACTGATCTGAATCAACTTAATTCCGTTTGCGCGCGCACAAGTTATTAGTCGTCTCATCCGCTCATGGATGCTTACTAAACATATGTAGTTATTACTTAGAATTTATGTGAACCCTATTCATCGTCTTGATAACTTCATTAATACAATTTAATTGAAGCGCACACGCGAAAAATAATTGTTTTAAATGTCGAAAAAATCGCATAGTTCATCTTTTCCGCCATCTGATTGGCATATTTTTTGTTGTGGCTAATTAAAAGCACATATTCACCCTTATACAGAACCCTACAACAGACTACATGAGCATAACAGACGTATACGAATTTATAAATGACATTAATTACCCGATTTTCGGATATATGTATGATTCAATTCCAACCTCCCTCAGTGCAAGTGATGCTTTTGCAGTCATTATAGCGATTCATTAAATTAATAAAGCTACTTTTTAACAAATACTCTCGTCTCAATGTCAACGACGCTACTGTACGAGTACATTACTTACCGTTACTGTTGACATGCTCTAACGTCGATCGTTGCTGTAAACCTAAGTAACTGTTGCTGTTGTTATTGTTTTTAACAGTGTCCAAATAACTGTCGTTATTATCAGCGTTTGATAAAGCTTTTTGTGCTTTTTAAAGTTTTGCCTCAAAAAAACTAGTAACTGTTAATTGATCAATGATTTGCTCATAACGGTCTCCACTTGGTGCTTCCTTTGGACTGTTGGTTTCATTTTTCTATGTTTCAATGTACGCGTGCCAATCGGAACAACTTCCGGACGGAGCATCTTCATTTCTTAGAATAACGTGACCAACCAACGGCACCGTAGCAGAAACAAAATTTTACTGTAACCTATACTAAGGCCTTGTTTTTAGGTAAACAAAAAAACTTTAAAAGTATCTGAAACACTTAACTGTAACCATAACCTTAACCTTACAGTTACCGTAGCTGGACTTGTTATCAAAAAGTAAGCAAAAAAGCAGCCGTAGCCGTTGACTTACCCATAACCGTAACCATAACCGTAACCATAAACATAACCGTAAACGTTACTACTAAGTTAAGTTGGGGTTGCTATGCTCAACTCTTACGGCTTAGGTTAAGTTCAACGTTTCACGTCTTGAGGCTGACGTTAGATCTATGCTATCATGGTTATGGTTACTTTCATTGCTATTTCTATTTCCTTTTTATTTGTAGTTATTCTCTTTTGAAATATTTATAAAAATCTTTTTCATAATTTATTTTGTAATATTTACTTAAACTACAAAGTGCCTTAATTATGTATAAACAAATGATATACAAAATTTTTTTGATCACTGGCCAGTGTTCAACAAACATATCAAAATTCATGTACAACTTTCGTGAGCAAATAAAATCCATAAAATTGTGCTTTATTTTGTTCATTTTCGCACAAAAAATGATTCTCTCAAATGAGCAATTCCACAAAAGTACAACAAAAGAAGTGCAATTGTGTTGCTGCTTTTCAAATATAATTATCACAGTTTGTTTTATTGACAAACACGCTACTCTTCGACTCCTTCAGAAGTCAATGTCCTTCATCAGATACAATGAAATAGCACCAATAATACCACTCACACCCATTATGCTCATTGGTAACAGTGGTTCAATATGCCCCTGTGCAAGAGAAAATCAAAGAAACAAGTGTGTTGTTGAGTTGAAATGTTGTGTGGTGAAATTAAAATTAATTTTCCAATACTCACCAATAGCCACATGTAGGGTACTAAAATGAGCGCAATGCCGGCGGCTAAATTTCCTAAGCCAACACCAAAATTACGCACAACTGTTGGATATTGCATGGCAGTGTAGGATGGTATGATCGCATTGTTCGCGCCAATTATACATTTTGCTGTGAAATTGAAGAGAATTTTAGGTTAGTTAATGGATATAAACAAAGCAATAAGGGGTGGGAATGCTTTTAAATAATTATGTTACGTATACGCCTAGGTGCCTGACTTTTCTGTTTTATATACCCAGTTGCATCATAACAAAGTTCTTACAGGAAATGGGTCGATCATGTCCGTCCACACGACGGTAATTAGGCCCTTTTTTCGATATCAAAAATTTCGAAGAACTTGCAAATTGAGTTAATTCATTGATAGAAGCAGCTTATGTAAATGGTTAATATGTTTTACTTATATTGACTTGCGCAATCCCTTAATGAGTTTTTCGAAATCTGTGAAAATTGGGCGTGGCACCGGCCACTTATGAGTCAAGAAATCATGTTATTCGACTGTTGCTAATAGAACCACGAAACTTAGTACAGTGCAGAAGGTTCGACGTGGTCTCATCAAACCGTTTTCGTGTCGGTCGGGCTACTAGCAGAAGCTTGTGATGCAACAACAACAAGTTTTTTCCTTTTTTTGATGACAACAAATACGGTTTTCCTCATGAATTTTATCATTAAACAATTTCAAAATAAAAATAGATCATGGCTGCCTCTCTGTTTGAGAGAGTCTTATAATATGTTTATATCATTCTGTTCTATGTTATCACAAATACTCACCAATAATAGCCATTGCTACAACTGGCAGTTCATCGCCATCCCTCGTTGATAGCAGATTTGTGGCTAAACAAAGTATACCCGGCACCAACATGTAAGCTATGAGACTACGCCGCAATCCAACTTTCAAAACCACAAAAATACTAACACAAACGGATATAGCTTCAGTTGCGCCAGCGACGATCTGGTGAAAGAGATGAAAATTTATGGTGAAATATTTTCCGATAAATTATTTAAACAAAATTAGATTGACTTAGATCTAGGCACCACATGGTCTATTGGGATAAGGACAACACGGTGGGCTCTTGTCGAGTCCTTGACAAATGCTCTCACCGCACTTCGTGAAGAGAAAGAGTTTGTGAGTATTTCTCCATAAGAGCAAAACCTAAAAACTCTACCAGCTCTAGCTTTTGTAAACTCGATTTTTTTTTTTTTTTTTTTTAAATTCATCTAAACTAAATCAATAATTTCTCTTGTCTCTTCATTACTTACATTATTCAAATAAATATTGCCACCCAAATTGTTCAAATGCAATGTCAATCCATAATAGATGATAATCAAAGTCAGCCAAGCAATCAAATTCAAACAAGTCGTACGCCAATAAAACCGATTAAATACAACCTTCAATGGATTGTCGTGAGTTGTGGGATTAGCTTCGTTGGA
Organism: Sphenella marginata; assembly: GCA_951509765.1. Lineage (NCBI taxonomy): Eukaryota > Metazoa > Arthropoda > Insecta > Diptera > Tephritidae > Sphenella > Sphenella marginata. The sequence continues at coordinate 10,743,701 of OX608079.1, read as the reverse complement.
TTCGTTAGGATTAATTGCTCTACAATTGTTGGTACCTCCTTCGTTGGACACCATAAAGGCGGGTAGTACGCTTTGCTGTTGTTGTTGTTGTTGTTCCATTATAGTTTGCTCATTGCTAAGATTTGTTTGTGTTTGTGTGGTTTTAAATGGCGGTGCTGCAGCTTCTAATGTTTTCCGATAGTTCGGTGGCAGTGTACGATGATTGAGACGTGCAGCACGTTCGACTAGCGTGTAAAGTTCAGTGAGTCGTCCTTGTGCTAGCAACCAACGGGGGGATTCTGGCATGCAGTACCTGGAAAATGATTCGAGAAAGGGGGCTAATTAATGATTTTTTAAATGATATTTATGAATTAAAGTAAACACACCAGGACGTTCAACATAATTAGCATAAATAAAATAAAATAAAATAAAATAAAATAAAATAAAATAAAATAAAATAAAATAAAATAAAATAAAATAAAATAAAATAAAATAAAATAAAATAAAATTAAATAAAATAAAATAAAAATAAAGCTCCAGGACGGTCTTTCGATGTTCGGTTACTTTAAAGCTTCCACAACGACTTCTGTGTTTGTGTTTAGAAGGTTTTGTAATGCCCGACGCTCCTATGTATTTGTCGAACGACTTACTGACATACATACATACATCCACATGGTTATATCCATGCCGAATTGTTATTGTAAATGTAAGTAAATGGCCAGATGAGTGTTGTTAAAGGATAATTTACAAAAGGAATGCAGCATAAAGAAAAACAAAGTAAACGAAGCAAAAGCCAAAAATGTCACAAAAAATGCTGGAATTGAAAGGTTCAGCAGAGAACAAACATTGTTTTATGATGGCCTCGTTTGAGGTGAAATGAAATTGATTTTGATGTTAAATTCAACGGTTTGGCTACCGATGAATAACTAAAAAGGTCATTTGAAAAATATAAAGAAGGGGAGCAATAATGGAAATTCAAGAGTATTTATTTGGATGAAATCAAATCATTCAAGCAATTAAGTTATGTCAAAGGGTCAAAAGATAAGAGGAAGTAGATAAATAACAAACGAAAACTTAAAGGGTAATTGAGTAATACATTTTAATTTAAAAAAAAAAAAAAATGTTTTAAAAGTATTAGATTAAAATCATTATTAACTTACCAAATCAATAGAAAGCACAACCAAGGCAAAGATACAACCAATTGTAAATTCCGCCAATCTCGTACAAAATATGCAATGCCAGACATAAGAATATACGAAAGTGATATTGGCAATAGGTTGAGAATGCCAACGATGGTGCGCCACTTTCCAGAAACCAGTTCGACGACCAATACAAAACTAACTACGGTAACTGTCATCGAAGCGAAACCGGATAAAAAACGTAGCGACATGAACATGGATCTATTGATGGAGTAAGCCACTAATGTGCCTGGAAAGAAAAATATTGAAATTTGTCTCTCAAATCCGTATACCAACATACAAAGTAATTAAAAAAAAAAAAAAAAAAACTCACCCGTCACAAGTTGAATCAAAACAAAAGCCATTAGTGTATGTTTGCGTCCAAAACGATCCGATATCCAACCACTTGCTACGCTACCCAAAGCTGCACCAGCCAAAAAGCTCATTTCCATAACGGAAACTAAATTTGAATTGCTGCAAACCAAGTTGAATTCTTCTATTAATGTGCGATCATCACCGTTTGCTGTGGCAAATTCAAATTTGTTGCAAGGAATTAGTTGAGTGGATCCCAAGTCAGGTAGAGCTAGGTTAGGTAATTGCGTGTAATCGAGTTTCAATATGGAGCATGCGCCATCCGGTTGACTTAAATTACGCCAAAGCGTCACATCCATGTCGGGTGCATTGTCTGGGCGTGCACACCAAAAGTCCTTGCCAGCGGTCTAGAAGAGAGAGATGACAAATTTTTATTAGAGAATATCTATGTTTGGATGTAAATGATTTAGAATATTTTAAATGAATTAAAATGAGGAATAAATTTATTATAGTGAAATTGTTTGCTGATATGTATCTATACATATGTGTATGTATGTATGAATGTTTGTAAATATACATTAAACAAATGGACCAGCAAATCCATCTCATTCTGTAATTTATACAAATCGTGTTTGATCAAAAGAGTTCTCATGTTGCAACTTGAACTGACCTCATTCCTGCGGTTTTGTCACATTTTTATTTTTATTTAATAAATTTTTATTTTTTTTTTAATTTTTTTTAAAATTATTTTTTTCATTATTTTTAATTTTTTACGAAGTGTTAACGATACGTTGAAGAGTTCTACTTCAAGTCATTTAAAGCTTTAGCTTGAGTTCAAACAAAACGCTTAAGCTTTTCAATCCATATTTTGTGTGAATTGAACCAGAATAGATTTGCCAATTAGATTGAATGATAAATAACAGCATGCAAAACATAAGAAGTCTATTATGAATACAAATTAAAGGTTAAGTTATTTAAAATAAATTAAATCAAATGTTTGCCACAAATGGCAAGAACGTGACCTGCACTGTGCATATGGAGGACTAAACAATATATGTATGTATGTTTGTGTGTATGTTTGTTGCATTTGTATACACATTTGTAAGAGTCTTTAGCATAATTTAATTAAAATAAATAAAAAGGTTGATGAAAAGAATTGCATACTAATACTACATTTATATAAATACGATTAAATGGTCGGAAAAAAAATTTAAGTAAAACTTCTTAGATGGCGTTACGATATTTTGATGGATAGAAAAATTTACAAGAAGGAAATTCGCTAATAGAGTGCAACGCAAGTCAGAGTAGTTGGCGTATAGTAAAATTCGAATACTCGAACTATTCGAATAGTAAAATTCGGATACCAATATTCGAATAATCCTACTTCGAATATTCGTTTTCTTTTACGACCACTCGATAAATACTAACTCATCGAATATTCAAACAGATATATTCGATTTTCAGTAGCAAAAAAAGACAACAATCGAAACTTCGAATATTCAAACTATTCGAATAATTTCAAGAGCGCTGGCATATTTCCAACAAGTCTCAAGAACAAACAAACAAAAAAACAAGTACTGCACTAAAAACTACCAATTACGGTATATCGTCAAAATTTTTTTCCGTTGCAGATGGCTTCCACTAAATGTATATACATACATACATACATACATACATACATATGTACATGTACATATGTAACGAATAATAAAAGGCATGTAATATAAAAATTTTTTATAGAAAACAATTTTTTTTTTTCAAAAGCAAAGGAGTAACTCCTCAATAGTTGTTCTGTTATATGAATACTAGAAGGACCCGGCAGACGTTGTTCTGCCCAAACTTAGGGAAAAATCGCACGATAAATAAAAAAGTTTGGAATATTTCGGTCCCTGGTCCACTTCCCGGTAACTTTACATAAACACTCTCCGGGTTTCTACTGAGCTATCCTGTAAATATGAACAAAATCGGCGCTGTAGTTCCGGAGTCTATAACATACATATGTACATACAGGAGTTAATTTATGGAAATGTTGCAATGTCAAAGCGAACCCCGTGGCCTCCCCCTTTCATTTGATACCCATATTGTATACAAATTAAGAGGTTTTTAGGCAACCACATTTTTACCGATAACTCAGTTATCGATTAATTAATCGAAATGTTGCAATGTCCAAACAAACCCCGTGGCCTCCCCCTTTCATTTAATACCCATATTGTATACAAATTAAGAGGTTTTTTGGCAACCACATTTTGACCGATAACTCATTTATCGATTAATTTATCGAAATGGTGCAATGTCCAAACTAACCCCGTGGCCTTTACCATATTGTATGCATGTTTAGAGGTGTTGGGCAACCACATTTTTACCAAATTTGAAAATATACAGTTCTAGGTTAGTTGGGAAACATTAGTGCGCACATCTCCAAAACCGTGTGAGGTATTGAAATGGCATTAAATGGGGTCCTATGCTAAGCTCCATAGAATATGTGTAAAAAATTTCGTAAAGATTGGTGCTGTATTTATATTAGCTCTATTATTATTAATATATCGAAATGAACCAAAGTCCAAATGAAAGCTCTGGTCTTCCCCTTTCGATTGATACCAATTTTGTGCGAATATTCCAAAGTTTACCCGAAACCACATTTTGACCGATAACTCTGTTATCGATAAATATATCGAAATGAACCAAAGTCCAAATAAAATCTGTGGTCTTCCCCTTTCGATTGATACCAATTTTGGGCAAATATTCCAAAGTTTACCCGAAACCACATTTTGACCGATAACTCTGTGATCGATAAATATATCGAAATGAACCGAAGTCCAAATAAAATCTGTGGTCTTCCCCTTTCGATTGATACCAATTTTGTGCGAATATTCCACAGTTTACCCGAAACCACATTTTGACCGATAACTCTGTTATCGATAAATATATCGAAATGAACCAAAGTCCAAATAAAAACTGTGGTCTTCCCCTTTCGATTGATATCAATTTTGTGCGAATATTCCAAAGTTTATCCGAAACCACATTTTGACCGATAACTCTGTTATCGATAAATATATCGAATTGAACCAAAGTCCAAATGAAAACTGTGGTTCTTCCCCTTTCGATTGATACCAATTTTGTGCGAATACTCCAAATTTTACGGAAAACAACATTTTGGCCGATAACTCTGTTATAGATAAATTTATCGAAATTTCATGATGCCTGTTACCCATTCCACACTCCTAAGAACCTGTCTGCAAAATTTCGTGATGATCGGGCCATTTGTTCAGACTATAAAGAACCACAAACATCCGCAGTCACTCACAAACTTACGTTTTTATATATTAGTAAGATTCTCCGCAGAAGGCTCTTAAGTTTCATCACATTGCACAGTGGGCCAGGAAAAAGTGGCCATAATTCGAAATCTTATCGAAATAGCTTACAAATTGCTAACTTTGCATTTTAAATTTTTTGGTTTTAATTTTCTAAAATTTTTAATAAAAATATTTGTTTCGGATTTTTTCTTAATAATTTTTTTTTTATTCTCAATCTTTTGAATTTAACTTTTTTAAATTTTGAGTAAACCAATTTTTTTTGTTTATAATTTTTTTTATTTACATAAATTTTTTTTGGTGTGTTTTTTGTTTAACATTTTTTTTTTGGTTTTAATTTTTTTAAATTTTGAGTAAACATTTTTTTGTTAGCATTTTTTTTTTTATTATATTTCCCTTTAACATTGCTCTGTCATATGGTTCTTACATTCTCTCGAATTTAATGTAAATTTTTTTTTGTTAAATTGGCCTTGTATAGGAAAGTCCAGTAAAGTCTTAGCAAACAGACCCTTGCCTACAACATATCTCTACAGTTAGATACATAGATTAGTTGCGAGGATAGCACTGCGACCGGATGGTCTATTGTGCTCTACAGTTTCTTTGAAAGAACCATGTTATAGGACCGAATAGGTTGTTATTTGTAAAATATTTTAAAATATAATGATATTCCACTCAGCTGTCACTTTTTATATAATTTTTTGATTTTATTTAATTTTTCAAAATGGCAAAAAAAAAAAACACCGAACAATTTTTAGATCTTAATTTAAAATTGTACCACAAAATTATCTAGACGACATGTCGAAATATTGAAACTTAATTCTTTAAAAAAAAGTTCAAATGTTGCGAATTATTTACGTAAAACTAGTGAGTAATTAGAAAACCACAAAACATACATACCTACATGCCCTTAAACGATTGATATTAGCACATTATGTGCATTATTTGATGGATATAATAACTAGCATGTTTAACCCTATATACACTTACATACATATGTATAAAAGTAGAACACACAAGCATACTTGGCCAACTTACATTTATTACTTATAACCCCATCAAGGCGAATACCACAAGCAACAAATATTCAAAGGTAACTTGAACTGCACTTCTTACTTGATTTACAAACAAACATACATATATACATACATATAAACATAAGTACATAAATGTGTTTACTAACTACCGACCGATCGAAGCGCGAATTTTCGTCGAAACCGTAATATTCAATAAT